>CM038717.1:18545072-19145072 GCA_021613375.1 Megaleporinus macrocephalus | reverse complement strand
ATTTCAAATAGTGCTACTATGTGTCACGCTATGCTTCCTTACTTGTCTGTCTTTGCTTTTGTTGTCACTCGTGTCAATATTCATATGCTTATGCTAATTTTGGTTGTTTGCTTGTCCTTTTGTCTGCCCTCTGGTCACGCCCCTCACCTGCTCCTAGTTTGTGTCTCCTCCCTGTCCCAGCTGTTCCCAGTTCCCAGGGGAGAAACAGGAAGATTTGTTCCACCCAAAAATGAAACCACAGAAAAGCTGAAACTTTAAAACAAAGTTTTATTGTAAAAGCACATTTAGGCAGCCTTCGCAATTCACGCTCTGTGTTTGTTGTTAGCAACTGGCTCTGGGTGTTAGGTGGTCTGGGTCTTTCACTTGTGTTGAGATGCCTGTTCAGAAATATCCTACAGTCAGCAGCTTCACTGACCCAAGCTCTTGCTGGAGCATCGGTTAGTTCGCGGCAGCTTTAAACATGAGGTCAGTTAGCAATGAAAATAATAACTGCAATATAAACGGCTGTTGTATAATGTGTTGTTATGGTAACAGACGAGGAGGGTTTGGTTTAGATAACGTTTATATTAACATTTGTCATAAATCACTCTGAAACGTAAAGTTACATTACTCTCTGGCCTGCAGACTGCTACTACACTACATACATAAAAATAAATAATAAATAAACAAAATAAATAAATGAATGAATAAATAAAAGGACACCATCATAAGAAGTGCTTTCAGTAGTGCAGTATGTAATGTTTCAGAGGGTGCTGGGACACACCCTCTAAAATTAAAGTTAGTCTTGTCTAGTCAGGAAACCTTAACATACTTTTTTTGTCATTTCATTTCAGCATTATGCCACCAAATAAAAGATATATTTTTTGCTTTTATATGTATATAATCCAGACATTGCATGTATAATTTAGTTTTCTGACAACAGTACCGTGTAATGTGGAGTATCGTGTTTAGAGGTACAGAGGTACTGTCACATACATAGTTTGTTTGTTTTTGGTTTTGTTTCCACTATAAACTCGAATAAAAGACATTTGCTCGTGTATCCGCCTCTCTTGTCTGCTTCCACTTCCACTTTTGCTTCCACTGACCAAGACAGAACGTTTTAACCGCAACACCACAACAGATGTCGGGACCACAAGTTTCCTTCTTGCTTTGCTCTAATAAAATAAATTGGAGGCTATTTATAAATTAAAAATCATTTAATTACGAGTGCTACTTTAGCCAACCTCAGTTTTGGAGGCAAACAGTCTTATAAGGTTGTGATACAGAAACCTTTATCTAATATAGATGCACCACAAACCTTGGATAACATTGCTGCCACATTCACATTCATGTTTTACTTGTTGGTTTTTAGTCTTACTGGTCTAAACAGTAAATAGTCTGAACAGACTGCATTCTAATGCATGACAAGATTTGCACACTGTACACAAAGAGAGCAGAAATCTCCTTACATCAATAACCAGACATCAGAAAGTTTAGAGCCTGTAATATTCACATCATTCAATCTGATTGGTAAAAAAGTATATGCTGACCACCCAAGACTGTTTCAGACTCAGGCTGTATCTGAAACATTATACATGCTGCCCACTCCTACAGTATTCTGAGGCATCAAAGCCCCAGTCATATCTGACTGCAGTGTAGATATTTCCTTCACTTCACCGTATGTACCCCATAATCCTCCGTCTCAGTACCAATGTGGCTAGAAAACAAACAACTGAGAACGCAAGCACTCACACAGTGAACATTGCTGCCTTCTGAGGCACTGACTTTTTTAGACAGGACAGGCAGCAAGGCATTGAGGCAGCTACCTTTAGTTTCAAGCACAGCCTTTCTCTCTCTGTCTCTTTCTCTGTCTGTGTATACGTCTTGAACTGTGTAACAGGTAATTTACTCTTTAAACAAGTAATCTACCCGTTATTTTGCCATTACTTGATACTTTCTGGGTTTTGAAATTATGTCATAGGTTTAATATTGACTTTATTAACCAGTAAAAAACTCTGCAGAGTCTTTCAGGGATTCTAGATTAGAAACCTCATACAATCATTTTACTATGAAATATGTATGTAAACATTGTTCCTTACACATGCTGCAGAGAGGTGTGTAAACATGCACCAGAGAGTAATGTAATTTAATATCTAATGTAATATAATGCTTGGGTTTATTGTGGTGTGTGTATTATTGGCAAGTCAACACAAAAATATTGTCAGATTGTTTTTGTGGATAAATAAAAAATGCGCTTACTTGAGTAGTTTTCCAATAAATGAGTTACTCTTATTTGAGTAATTTTCATTACTAATACTTTTACTTGTTCTTAAGTAAATGATTCGTACAACATTCTGATAAAAACAAATATCTCCAAAATAGTAACTTTATAGGAGACACCAAAAATATTCCTTACTTTCAATGTAAGTTAATGTAAAGGGGTTTTATTCCAAGTAATTTAAAAGCATTTCTATTGGTCCGTTCATTATAAATCCTTAATGGGATATAAAGGGGCAAGGGCGTGTTTATGTGATATAGAAAACTGATAATGGTCAAACATGGAGAAAAAATAGGTCTACCACATTCACTGGTTTTTGGGTATTGGGTTATGCTGTACTAAGACTTTTGTCCAACCTACATTTACATAACTCAAAAAAACTGGGCTGCTGATTAACTTTTACATTGTAGGCACTCAACCACAAGAGCACTTGTAAGGCCTGGTACTGATGCTGGATTTTCTATCAGACATGCAGCTGGAACAGTTCACAGAATTCAGATTTTGGTTTAATATGTGGTGTCTCGGTTCATTACATCTTCCCATACAGCACAAACAAGGGATGCTCAAAAATGTTTACTTATATGGCTAATTCTATGGCTGCATAGTCATAACTGTACATGCAGAACCTCTATCTGAAAACTAGAAAGCACTTTTTAGGGATAGAAGCCATGTGTCTCAGTCCAAAAATGCTGTTCCTCAAACCCTGACATGTGCTTCAACATGCACACCTGAAAAAAATAAGATTTTGTGGCTTAAAAGGGGGAAAAAGCTATTGTTTCAACTCTATCAACTTAATTGACCTAGTTGTGGTGTGTTGTTTAATCTAAGCCATGTGAACACCACAGGTCATTATGAAAGCCAACCATGTTCAAAGCTAGTCTCTGTCCCTGTTTATGAAACAAAACAAATAAAACTAAAGATGGCTCACATACTAGTCTTAAATGATACAGGGCATTCCAGTAATGCATGTGTTTGCATCTCTTCACTTCCCTCTCTCTTCTCACTTGCTGTAAAAACTTAGAGAGCGAGTGGAGGAGGGGAACACACATGCACCTTTGGGATACAGCTGTCGTTTCTCATTCAAAAACCTAAGCACACTCGGCAACATTATGGTAATTATGTCCTTTGAAAACAGAAATTGTGAATTGTTTCTTCTAATGTCATCATCTTCAACCAAGTTGCATGTTTCCTCCGTTCATTGAGCTATAAAAATAGTTTTTCACTCAAAACCACACGCTAAATAGCAATTCAGCAGGAAATCAGGCCAAACTTTGACGTAGATGCAACACTATCAGATGGCAGATCATTGTATCTTCATAGAGAAAGAACAAACTGGAAAGCCAGGTCAGGGGCTTAAATTATAGGAATCACCTGACGACATGTACGCTTTTAACTGTCTACTCACAACAGGCTACCATCGGAGACAAGCAGAGAAAAACAATCAAAATAATCCAATGGAGGCCTATAAATAAGCAGGGTGGATTACAGTAAATGGCCTTCCAGTAAAAATGGAAATTGAAAGCAAATTGTGGTCGCCCCAGAAGTTTAAGTCTTTTTAGTCTTAGATAATTGGGTCTAAATACATTTCTCCATTGCTTTGAGCAGACTAAAAGCAAGCAAACTTTGTTCAGTTCTCCTGCTGTATTCATAAAATATTATGGATGTAGTCATTCTGTCCTGCTGGGAACATCAAGCCAAACTGCCAGACAGTAAGTCTTTAACAGTAGAATCAGTTCTTTACTTCTATGTTTTCATCAGGGCTTATTAGTGAATGACATCCCTGTGTTAGTTATTGATTCACCCATAAAATATTTTGTTCTTCTTGGTAAATACTGGATATTTTATTTGGTATCATCAATCCACAGCACAGATTTCAGTAAAGGTTTATAAATTGGCTTAGCCGAAGTGCACTACTCATACAGCAGGGGATTTGATTAATATTTGAACCACTGGGCTGCTTTGTGCATCGTCTTTACTGCCATTCTGTGCGCAACATAAGCTTAAAATATGAGGTGGTGCTAATGGTTTAGCGTGTGCTGTTTGTTTGGATAATGATAATTAATACAAGATGGCATATGAAGATTTATATTTCAGTATTCAAGCAAGCCAAATTCTTCAAATTCCTTCTTATTCCATTATAAACAAACAATACTGTATATTTAATACATTTCAGCTTCAATTCAATCACTGAAACCTTTTCAGCCATATGAAAAAAACAAATGTGCTGTCAAAACAGTCATGAATATGGTGCAAGCTCCATAGAGTAATTTGTAGGGCGAAACAGCAAAATGAGACTATTGAGTCATGAATACATATCCAGAACAAATTAATGACAGGCTGCAAGTTTCTTCCCAAAATATATCAAAGCTTGGGTAGACACTTGCATGTACTCCCAAGGGAGCCTCCTGTATTAGTGCCTTGGAGCTAGCCTTGTTATCTTTTTTACAGGTTTCTCAGCAATCTTCCTGCTATACTTGGTTTCCTTGTGAAAGGCAATTAATACAGTTTGGAAGCACTTCAAAAGCAACTGCCACATTTAGTTTAGCAACTTTTACATTTGACCCGAAAAGAGTGGAACAGAAATGAAACTACAACCTAATCGTCCTTAGCTCTTTCAGAACGGGAACATTTTTTTTCATTCAGTGCAGCTCACAAATTAAAAGGGGCATTCCAGCCTAAAATGTTAAAAACTGTCCTTGCTTTACTGAAAAACATACAACATACAACATACAAAGCAATGGGGCAGGGTACAGTACTAAAGCTAGCTCTGGGTTCAAACTACAGTATAAGCTATAGCTCTCACTGTGTTCCCTGCCACGCTCTTAAAACATGCTATAGTGCGGTCATCAGGGTATTGTCCTCCTGGGACTTGATGCCATTCTGCCGATGCTGTCTGGAGGGCCCAGTGCAACACCATAATGCAAGTTCTGGTCAGCACCTGATACACCACATCTGGCAGCCTTTTCACTATGAGACAGGTTCCTATCCAGACACTGTCTCTCTAAGAAGAGTGGCATGGACACCTACATTCTTTCTACTGGCTAAAATTCCTGACCCATTTTTCCACGTTCTCCATCGTCCACTGCATCATTGATGCTGGAGAGGGTGCTGCTCATGTACATCATCCATGGTCATCAGGGATCTACCAACTGATTCTGGAACTGCATCCTGGCCCTTGACCCATGAATCCACTTTCTCCATCGTCCACTGCATCATTGATGCTGGAGAAGGTGCTGCTCATGTACGTCACCCATGGTCATCAGGGATCCACCAACTGATTCTGTTACTGCATGTTCTTTCTGAGCTGCAAACTCTCTACCACAGCTCCACTGCTGAGCACCACAAACTTCTTTACTTGTTATTTTGCCAAGCCCAGCATTTCCTTCCTGAGGTCGAGCTTGGCCCCGGCCTCTCTGAAGAAACCCTAACTGAGTATGCACACATCCTGTGTAATCAATCTGAGTTGGACAGTCATTGCTTCACTGTTGACAGCTGTGCCAGAGACGTTATAAATGATACTGATCACTGGTTCAAATATGAATGGGAAATGATGTAAAGCTGAACATGGCATGTGTTTAAAGAGGAAGTCTGCGTGCTGGTTACGCCATGAGCAGGAAAGGGTCGACAATAATGTGGTGGTAGTGGAGAAAGCCAACCCCCCCCCACCCCACCCCCGGTGTGCTGTAGCCGGGACAAACCAAAAAAAATCACTCTAATTGTGCTTTACTGAGGCAAACGCTACAAACCAATCCTTAGATTTTGTTCAGTTTTTATCAGTGATATTTTTAAAATGGTTTTGAGTAAGTTGGCCTCTCCCCATATAGAAAGATGTGATTTCGGACTTAAATAACTGTCTCCAGGAGTTTCCTAATAAGACTTTGGCTGTGGATGCAACAGCAACACCAGTGAGCCAGTGTCAGTGATGGAGGTGAGTCGTTTCCCATCTAGGCTGCACTTGATCCAAAGTGACTGACACAGTGTACCCTCATCCTGTACTACCAGCACACCAGTTGGGGGCTGCACCTCATCTAGCGAATCCTGTTTTAGATCTGGAATGATCGACTTTATAATATTTATATATGTTTAGGTGGCACGGTGGTGTAGTGGTTAGCACTGTTGCCTTACAGCAAAATGGACTGGGTTCGAGTCCTGGTCTGGGTCATTCTGTGTGGAGTGTGCATGTTCTCCCTGTGCTTCTTCCGGGTACTCTGGTTTCCACAGTTCAAACACATGCATGTTACGTTGATCGGTTACTCTGGATTGCCCGCTCGATGCGATGGAGTGGTGAACTGTCCATGGTGCACCCCACCCTCGCCTGATGTCGCTGGGATTGGCTCAAGCCCCACCGTAACACCAACTAGTGGGATAAAGCGAAAGATGATGAATGGATTTCTTTTTTATCTTAGCAGTTTATATGATGATTCTCCACAAACCACATACATCAATGACTTATTCCCTAATACAGCACATCCCACTGCTTTTAGTAGCGTAATGCTACATAATGCAACTTTAACGAACCATAAGTTTATTTAGATCTTCTGGGGAATGCAGAGAAATAACGTCAAAGCCTTTACTGTGAAATGTACCACTCGTTGTTTAATTCATTACAGCTCTATAAAACACTGATACTCTCTCCGTGGAGCAGTTCAACTCAAAAGAAACTATTTGTCCAAATACACAAGAGCATGGCACTAAATAAAACCGCCTCTCAACTTCAAGCACTTAAGTATTTATGGGCGCATGGGCCGTCTCGGCTTGGGATTGCTGATAGAGGAAATGTCAAAACTTTTGGGCAGCCTATCCCCAGCACGCCTATCCTTATAAATCTCTCAGCGAGATATATCCCAGCTGGATTGGAATTTGCACAGGAAGTTCATGCTTGATGTCTTTATCCACAGTGCACATCTATTTCCTTTAAAGCGCGAAGAGTGGGGATAAATGTGACGTAGAGATGTGGAGCCTCCAACTGACAGCTGTCATTTAACACGGGCCAAAGTCTGAGGCAGCCGCTTTAAAAGAAGCTTGTCTCGCCGCAGGAGACTAGAAGGTAAAAAGGGAGGCGAAATGGGAAAAGCGGGTTAAAGAAAATCGTGTCAAGTCTCTTAATGTGTCGTCTCTCATGTAAGGACATGATTTAAGAAGGCATCGCATCATTTATTGATTTTTACACTCGTCAAACCAAACGTGTGACAAGAGGAACAAATTACAAAGGTGTAACAGAGAGTGGCCGGACCCCGACACCTGCTGCGAAATTTATCACTGTCAGAGAGGACCAGTTTATTATGAAATACACAAATCATTAATCTGGGCTGGACACGCTGGAGTTGTCCTTTCCTCGGTGCAGCTAGCTAATGAGGGTGGCAATCACTGTCATCACGGGGCTGTTTTATAGAAAAGGCAGAAGCCTGCTGCTTATTCATTTCGGCTGCTTCGTCACTGGTCTGACAGAATGCTGGTTGGAGGTTGCTCGTAGTTAACTGCATCCCCTGAGAAGTCTTACCGGCCGGCGTTATTGGCTTTTGGCTGTCTCAGTTGTCATCACGTCCATGCGATCTCCGTTGCTTGCATGTGTGTGCTTGCGAGTCTGTGTAGACCTTGTCAGGTTTCTGTTTGTCTTTCCAAAGCTGTACACAACTCCCCCCCCCCTTCTCAGGCTTACAGTCTGCAGCCTCCCGGGTAACTAGGCTCGGGCTCCCCGCGGCATATTCAGATTGTGTCTGGAGGCTAGTTATCTGGCTAGCTTGTGGCTTTGTCGTGATTGGTCCTGATAAGCCAGGCTGCCATTGTTACACTGCATCCTAAGTCCTATTAGCAGACGCACAAGTTTTCTTGTTAGCTCGTTTTATTCGTGCCGCTGAATGGGTGGCATTAATTAACTTCATTCATCCATGCTTGCGTGTGGGGTTTTCTAAGAGCTACAGTATGTGTCTTTTTAAGGCTCAGGCCTCATTAGCTGAACTGTTTGTCCAAGCGATAATTTCTGCTTATAAATCTGTATACCCGTATTTAAGTGATTTTCTTATACTTTGTAATTCCCTTTTTTAAGGTTAATAAGATATTTCAAACTCTTAGCACCAGCAATTACTGCAGCTCTATGAAGCATGTGCGTGTGGCTGACTAAGACAACTAAGCAACCAATTGTTCAATGACTTAAAGTCTCCTGGAATGAGGGACTGTTTATTAAATAGATGTGTTTACTATGTGGTACATCCAAAACAGATGCAAGTATCATCAAATTCAAGCAGATATTACACACTTTAACTTCATTGTTTTACTTAAAATCAGAGAAAAATAACATAACAGAATGAACTGTTCCAGTATGTGCGCAGTTTTCCACGTAAACCAGAAGTAGTCTATCAGCCAAGACACGTTTGGTGTCCAAACTTTGCAACCTTTGAGGCTAATAAATAGAATTTCTGGGGAAGAAGCAATGGTGTCAAAAGTATTCACATTCATTGCTCAGGTAGAAGTATAGATACTAGGGTTTAAAAATACTTCTGTAGAAGTTGACGTATCCAGTAAAAGTGTAAAAGTACTGCTTTCAAAACCCTTTAAATTATAAAAGAAAAGTTAAAGTAATGTAAGGGGGAAAATGCCATTAAGGACAATGGCTTAAGCCACACCACAGGGGTCTATAGTGCACTAGTACACCTCCCCAAAAAAACATTCTCCTAAAAGCCATAATGACTATATGATGACTAGTTGTGTATAAGTATTGTAAAGGTGCAAATAGTCAAACTTAAAGGCATGTTATCAATAACCTTTACTGGAATGTAAATGCACATGAATGAAAACAAGCTGAAATGAAATAGGAGTAACAAGATATTTTTAAATGTAAGGAGTAGAAAGTACAGATAATGGAGTGTAAATGTAAGGAGTAGAAAGTACAGATAATGGAGTGTAAATGTAAGGAGTAGAAAGTACAGATAATGGAGTGTAAATGTAAGGAGTAGAAAGTACAGATAATGGAGTGTAAATGAAAGGAGTAGAAAGTACAGCTAATGGAGTGTAATTGTAAGGAGTAGAAGGTACAGATAATGGAGTGTAAATGTAAGGAGTAGAAAGTACAGATAATGGAGTGTAAATGAAAGGAGTAGAAAGCACAGATAATGGAGTGTAATTGTAAGGAGTAGAAGGTACAGATAATGGAGTGTAAATGTAAGGAGTAGAAAGTACTGATAATAGAGTGTAAATGTAAGGAGTAGAAAGTACAGATAATGGAGTGTAAATGTAAGGAGTAGAAATGACAGATAATGGAGTGTAAATGTAAGGATTAGAAAGTACTGATAATGGAGTGTAAATGTAAGGAGTAGAAATTACAGATAATGGAGTGTAAATGTAAGGTGTAGAAAGTACTGATAATGGAGTGTAAATGTAAGGAGTAGAAAATACAGATAATGGAGTGTAAATGTAAGGAGTAGAAAGTACAGATAATGGAGTGTAAATGTAAGTAGTAGAAAGTACTGATAATGGAGAGTAAATGTAAGTAGTAGAAAGTACTGACAATGGAGTGTAAATGTAAGGAGTAGAAAGTACTGATAATGGAGTGTAATTGTAAGGAGTAGAAGGTACAGATAATGGAGTGTAAATGTAAGGAGTAGAAAGTACTGATAATGGAGTGTAAATGTAAGTAGTAGAAAGTACTGATAATGGAGTGTAAATGTAAGTAGTAGAAAGTACTGATAATGGAGTGTAAATGTAAGTAGTAGAAAGTACTGATAATGGAGTGTAAATGTAAGGAGTAGAAAGTACAGATAATGGAGTGTAAATGTACGTAGTAGAAAGTACTGATAATGGAGTGTAAATGTAAGTAGTAGAAAGTACTGACAATGGAGTGTAAATGTAAGGAGTAGAAATTACAGATAATGGAGTGTAAATGAAAGGAGTAGAAAGTACTGACAATGGAGTGTAATTGTAAGGTGTAGAAAGTACTGATAATGGAGTGTAAATGTAAGGAGTAGAAATTACAGATAATGGAGTGTAAATGTAAGGAGTAGAAAGTACAGATAATGGAGTGTAAATGTAAGGAGTAGAAAGTACAGATAATGGAGTGTAAATGTAAGGAGTAGAAAGTACTGATAATGGAGTGTAAATGTACGTAGTAGAAAGTACTGATAATGGAGTGTAAATGTAAGTAGTAGAAAGTACTGACAATGGAGTGTAAATGTAAGGAGTAGAAATTACAGATAATGGAGTGTAATTGTAAGGTGTAGAAAGTACTGATAATGGAGTGTAAATGTAAGTAGTAGAAAGTACTGACAATGGAGTGTAAATGTAAGGAGTAGAAAGTACAGATAATGGAGTGTAAATGTAAGGAGTAGAAAGTACTGATAATGGAGTGTAAGTGTAAGGAGTAGAAAGTACTGATAATGGAGTGTAAGTGTAATTAGTAGAAATTACAGATATTGGAGTGCAAATGTAAGGAGTAGAAAGTACAGATAATGGAGTGTAAATGTAAGGAGTAGAAAGTACAGATAATGGAGTGTAAATGTAAGGAGTAGAAAGTACAGATAATGGAGTGTAAATGTAAGGAGTAGAAAGTACAGATAATGGAGTGTAAATGTAAGGAGTAGAAAGTACAGATAATGGAGTGTAAATGTAAGGAGTAGAAGTAAAAAGTCAGCTAAAAATAATTACTCCAGTAAAGTATAAATAACCAAAATTCCTACTTAAGTAAGGTAGCGAAGTATTTGTACTTTATTACTTAACACCTCTGGGAAGAAGACCTGACCTGTAATAGGTGTGTTTACTGGGACGGTGGACACTCTGTGTTCCCTGTTGTAAGGGGGCTTTGGGTTTGACACAGACTTTTGGGAAATTACGCAAAATGGTTGGTGACTACCGTCAGGAAGAGTTACTGATTGGTTACTGATGACCTGCCTGCTATTCTGACAGACTTTTGTCTACGTTGACTCCATAATATACAAATTTAGGTATAATTACAAAGAAATAATTATATTTGTATGCACTTGAATCATCAGATAACTGCCAAAACAAGATAACCATCTGATTATTGGTGTGCATGTAAACGCACTGAATAATGAATCTATAAATCAGCAGCAGGTCTGTGGTGCTTTATGCTGGTCTGGTGCTAGTTTAGCTGGTCACCTCAGCAATGGTCATGGGTGGCACTTCATCTGGAGGTGCTCAACAGACTCTCAGTAACATAAATATAACATGTCCATGATTTAGCAACAATGACTCATCTGAATACATTTAATATATTATCAATAGCCTTTTAATTAACTGTGTAATTAAGATTTATTAATAATCTGAATTCATTTATTGAGTCTAAATTCTTATCTAGACTTAAACCTGGGAGGTTACTGAACATGTAATCAGACCATCTGAACATTCTCAACAAGCTTTTGTAAACATGCTGCCGGCAGCATTCTGTAGCTGGAGTTTAACTGGATTAGGTCTTAGTTAAGGTTAGGGTCAGGATTAAATTTTCGGTTAAGGTTAAGGTTAATGTTAGGGTTAGGGTTAGGGTAAGGGGACAGGATTAGATTATGGGTTAAGGTTAACGTTCAGGTTAGGGTTATGGCCAGAATGATGGACAGGATTAGGTTATGGGTTGAGGTTAAGCTTAGGGTCAGCATTAAAGGTTATGATTAGGTTTTGGGTCAAGTTTAAGGTTAGGGTTAGGATTAGGTCCAGGGTGAGGGTCAGGATTAGGTTTTGAGGACAGATTAAGGTTTGGGTTAGCTTTAGGGTTTAGATGTTTTACTGCTGCTACTTCACTGCTGTGTTGTTGATGTGTCACTGATCCTCTTTTAAGAGTTTAATAATCATCTACAAAGGACCAATCAATATAAAGTGTTGCTTGGACACAGCACATGACCAAAACATAGTTTTGACAGTGTTTCAAAGACATCTAGGTATCCCGTAACAGAGATATCTAATAAAGCTAGCATGCTAACCAGCTACTCCCAGCTTGTCCTGTCCTGTAATACTACCTTGTACTTTAAGAGGTGATAGTGAGTGACCATATCTTCAAATAATCTGTCCAACATAAGAGGATGAAGGAGTAGCACTGACTGGCCTGATGGCATTTTCTAACCTCTGGTCAGTCATGTTGAAGGTTCTGCTGGACAGGTAGTCAATGAAAGAAAGAGTAAACATATCAATGGCTGAAGCTTTTGGAAAATGTCCTCTGCTGCCCACTCCTGGCAAGATACCATATTCAGCAGCAAACAAAAGTGGTATAATTAGAAATAAACAATTAACATTGGTGTTGTTTCCCATCACTGTAGACACTCTTGGTGAGTAAAGGGGTGAAGTTTGATGAGGTTCTCATGTTTCTTCAAGGTAAGGTAGATAAACAGCTGTTTCTTACAATAGTAGTGGACACCACAATCTTCTGGTCTTCTATTAGTTTGGTGTATGCATTTGATAGGATTCATACTTACACATTGTTCCTTTTAATACAATCTTTTCTCCTGGTAGTTGAGTATTTGAGTATAATAACCTACATTTAGATGCTCATCTTAAGGGACTCAAGTTTAGTAGGTTTTTAAAAAAATATTATAATTTAATATTTTAACTCTTCTCCATAATTAAATGTTTGAAAGGTAAGCAAAGTCATTCAAAGTGAGCTGATGTGAAATGTTTTGTTCTTGAGACACTTGAGTCAGAATTGTTCTCAGCAGTGGTGATAAGAAAAAAATGTCTAAATCATTTACTGTTCTTAAAGCTCCCTCACAGAAAGTTATCACATGAAATGGTCATGACTTCACTGCATGATACCCAAAACATTGTTTTTTGTTATATTCAAGATAAAATTTTGATGTGACATGTATCTAGGAGTCATTCATAGCAGAAAGTTAGGTGTAGATTAATAATAAGGCAAATAGTCACAATAGAAAACATATTCCACATTCCAGACTGTTTTATTTGGTATATAAGATGGTACCAGACGGTTTTGTCTGGTATATAAAATGACAACATTTGCATTGAAGGCATCACAACACCTGGTTGCCATCACCATCATTGTAAAGCGATCAGAATAAATTCATGATACACCATTTCACATGAAAACCCTTTGAATGACTGAATCATACACATATTTTTATAAAATTGGCAGGACTTCCACTTTAACAGACTGTTAAATATTTAGAGTACTACTAATATAAGGAGTCTTTCTCATGTTAAATATTTAAATATACATTTCAGCATGGTTATATATCGTTACCACAGTGCCGAAACCGAATCAAAGCCGTTCCTTACATTTGCCATTTGCTAATTACTTCACTAATCTGTTACTGACGTCTCCTATAATGGTGAATACAATGGGAAGCAGAACAGAAGAAGATACAGTGGAGTTTTAAACCAGTGCAGACAAAATGACTTCATAAGTGAGTGGATTCTCAAGAGTTTGTATCACTTTGGAAAAATGTGCCATCCTTGGTTGACATGTGGAATTATTTGGATCATTGATCACGGAGGAACATTGCTGGAATTGCATCATGGTTGCTAGAACCTCACTATCTTTTCCTCATTAAACTTCTGCATTTCATAACTTCATGCACTAGGGATTCAGCGTTTGTAGCTCCACAACCATATGAGCTGAATAAAAACGAAGCAGATTCATGCAGTCGATGCCCCTAAGAGATGAAATCCTTAGAGGGTTACTCTCCTGATGGTAGAGTAAGCCCATTTTAGCTCCTCCACCAGGAGGTTTCTGTTGAATTAGGGTCCTAAAATACACAACGAGAAGGCATGTGAATATTCTAGCTTCTGACTGACCGGCTGTACTCTTTTTTTTCTCCCTTTACGCTCCAAATACAATGTGTTTCATGCAAATGTAGTCGTAACGCTTGCGATACAATCCCCTTTTTCATACTTCAGTATCAATTTAGCAGTGAATAAATTCCAAGGCTTGCCCTTTGCGTTAGCAACAAAACCGAATTGCCATGGAAGCTGACCTACTGTCTCAGGAGGCTAGTAGTTCATGAGTTCTTCTTGTACTGTGCAGTTGTGAGTTCAAGCTAAGGGCAGGCCACTGTCATTGTGATGGGGAGGTCACCCATGTGATGGTCCCCCTGAGAGCAAGTACTTTATTACTGAGGCCACAGTTCAGTATGAACCTACAGCGACATAACTATAAAAAGCTCTTGAGGTGGAGTAGACGCTGAGACTTGAGCAAAAGGGGCTACTAACGAGAGAAAAAAAGCAAAGACTTGCCCACCACAATCAATTTTCTTTTTTATTGACAACATTTTAAATATATACATATTTCCATTATTACATACATCCACCTGTACAGCCTACACCAGTTTAACCAGGGCCGGGAAAAAATTGACCACCTCCACATGAATGAAAAATAGAAACTTTAAATTGAAATGACAGAATATAGACAGTGTAATCATGTTTCAGTGGGCTGTGTCCCAAACCGCATGCTGTGAGTAGTGTGCAAAAATAAAGCATCTCCATTAAACTGTGAAATGATTAGTATAAAAGGATGTGGTTTAAGGTTTAAAAAAGTTTAAGCCAAAATCTGGCCAAAATCTGCTCAAAACTTTTGTGAAACAATGTCTTCATAGTCATTCCATTTCAGTAGCTTTTAATGGCATTAAACACTTCAGATGTCTGGTTCCAATCAACAACACTGTGAATGTCTTTGACTTGTTTCGTTTCTTTGAAACGGAGGAGTTCAAATCTAACCACATCAAGTAACTGGTTTATATTTTAACCATCTAATTAAGGTGAAATTTTGAGAAATCTGTGGTGTTTCCCTCTAAAGAACTGTGGTGGTGCGTGCAAGTTGAAGTTAATGAAGTGAAATCTCCACAGGTGGTAATGCTGCACCACAGGGAGAGATTGAGAGCGATGAAGTTTGTGGAACCTAAGCCAACGCATGAGCTCTGTTCCAGAGGCAAGATCATTAAAACACAGACCAAAAGGACTCGAGCTTTTCTGCTCTCTCTGTGCATGTGCCTGCCACTCATTCATACAGCATTTTCACTTGGACTGCTTTTTGAAGTACAATACAGGGCAGCTAATCAAAATAGAATATATCAGTTATATATATATATTGTTGCTGTCCAACGAAAAACAAGAGAGGACAAAAAATTGATTGATTGACAAAAAAGTGATTTTGAAGCATTTCTATTGGTCCATTCATCATAAAACTTTTATAAAACTTTTACACAACATAAACGGCAGTTGTCATGTTCAAATAACGAGGAAAAATGAAAATCGACAAAAATGAAGATACATGTTTTTCATTGGACAGCAACTATATATATATATCAGTGGGGAACCGTCATGGCCCTCTACGCTCTCTCAGAGGGCCTAAAATATTCTTAACGCACACACACACACACACACACACACACACACACACACACACACACACACACACATATATATATGATTTTATTTTATCTACTTACAGTTTTACAATCAACATCTAAACAATTACAAAAATATAGACAAATAAATTATTCAAACGTGTCTATTCAATCTGTGTTAGACTGTGAGGGGTTAAGTGGAAGCCAGTGAGTCTGTGTCTCCCCCTATAAGGACTGTGATTGCGTAGCTGCTTCCTGTTACAGTGTTAGCTACCTGTTGTAGGATCCTATTTTAAGTGTTTAACATCATTTGCAACAGTGGATAGCTAGCAGCCCACTTTAACCGTAGGAATAAAATGATCCATTAGTTTTAGCTTAGTTTTACCTGCTAAAAATATTAAGGATTACAGTATTTACTGAAAATTGCACTGCACAGTCGTGGAGCACAGTCAGACTACACGGCGCCATGACGTCTTAGCGCCAGGGCATCCCATGAGGGATGGGACATGTGTCATAATTTTGTATTTATCAATTTAGTTTGACATGTCCTACAACATGTTTCTTGACATTGAGCAATAGAAGGACAGAGTGCTCTTTGTTGCATAAATCTAAACATGCTGAAGAGGAAGAGGAATGCTCCTGTTTCAGCTGTGAGGTGGAACATCAAGTCAGAGATCACTTATATCACAATAACAGCTCAGATTTTAGCAGCAGTACAACACAAAACAGTGGTCCTGCCATATTACCAAAATGCTAATGGCTAAGCACAAATCACAGTACCTACATATAACACAACCAAGGTTTATTTCTACAGCACATTTACAACAGATGTTGTAAAAGCAGCTTTACAGAAACTCTCAAGAAACCCTCAAGAGGAACCAGCAGAGGTGGGAAACTCGAGTCACATGATTCAGACTCGAGTCACAATTTTAAGGACTTGAGACTTGCTTGATTAACATTGATAAAATACTCGACTTCACTTGGTATTCAGGACTTATATATAGAATATAGGATTATAGGATATATATATATATATATATATATATATATATATATATATATATATATATATATATATATATATATATATATATAATTCATTTATTTTCCAATTGTCTTTCATGATTGGGATGTTTTGCAGTGCTCGTAAACCTGGCAAACCATCTGAGGACAGAAGACCAGCAGAGACCAATATATAAAGCTCCTATCCTGGAGTGGCTACTCCAGAATTAGTGAAGTTTGGATTTATGGAGATTGAACACAACAATAATAATAAAAAAGCGAACAGCAACACGTAAGGTTTGCAGTTCTAAAATCTGAACACGACCAGCCCAACATCAAATTTTATTTCATTCGTCAGTTCGAAACCCACAGAGAGGTCAGTGTGTCTGTTAAACTTACGTTAATCATTAGCAAAGAACCTAATGTTAGTTAAAATGTTGGAGTTTCTTTTTTTTGTAATCCATTGTTTATTTGTTGAGAACACTAAACTTTTCAATGTTACTGAAGTTGACTTTAGAAAATGGCAGAAAGATATGATATGGAGCTTTTGGTATGAGGTTAACGTTACCATCATGAAAAGACTTTATAATTGAGTCCTAGTGTGCTAATGTTGGTGCTAGCTATATTGTCTGTGACCAAAATAGACCCCCATTAATATTAATACTACCATTTACAGCGGTGAACCATTTAGTTTAACTCTAGCTATAAGCTATAAGCATAAATTAATTGCCCGTAATCAGCAATTAATTCTCGTAATCAGCCACCTCAGCGCTCACCAGTCGGCTGGACACACCGGCTTGTTTATGTTGGGGTGAGACAAAAGTCTCTTGTAAGAACACAAACTGTAACGTCTTAAAAGAGCAGGGATGAGAATATTAGGCTCTGTGTATAATTCCTTAATTCTAATTTTAATAAATTGAATGACTTGACTTGAGACTTGTTTGAATTTTTCCATGGTGACTTGGGACTTGCTTGAGGCTTAAAGGTAAAGACTTGAGACTTGCTTATGACATGCACGTGTGTGACTTACTCTCACCTCAGATCCTGAAAGGGGAACCTATCCTCCTTTGATCGGCACTGGATAGAAAAACAAGTACAAAAGCAATACACAAAGGATCAAATTTACAACAATACGCATCACTGAGTATAGAGAACGAGGAAGAAAACTGTTAGAGTCCCATCACAGTAGCTATAATCCACAGCTCAGTGTTTTGTAAGGCAGAAAAAAATGACTGATTACTTTGTGAAAGCAGGAAAAGAAAATATCTGTGATTACGTAAGTAAGCAGGATCTTAGGGAGGGCCAGCGCCTTGCAGGTAAAGCTTTCCACAAAGCACTGGACAGCAGCAAGCTCCATGGTGGGTAAACTTGGTACACAATGCAGGCAAACAGAGGCACCAAGTCAGACAGATGAAACATCAGCTTCAGACCACACAGGATGGGCAGTTGTTCAGCCTCAGATCACACTGGATGGGCAGTTGTTCAGCCTCAGACCACACAGGATGGGCAGTTGTTCAGCCTTAGACCACACAGGATGGGCAGTTGTTCAGCCTCAGATCACACTGGATGGGCAGTTGTTCAGCCTCAAACCACACAGGATGGGCAGTTGTTCAGCCTCAGACCACACAGGATGGGCAGTTGTTCAGCCTCAGACCACACAGGATGGGCAGTTGTTCAGCCTCAGACCACACAGGATGGGCAGTTGTTCAGCCTCAGACCACACAGGATGGGCAGTTGTTCAGCCTCAGATCACACTGGATGGGCAGTTGTTCAGCCTCAGATCACACAGGATGGGCAGTTGTTCAGCCTCAGACCACACAGGATGGGCAGTTGTTCAGCCTTAGACCACACAGGATGGGCAGTTGTTCAGCCTCAGATCACACTGGATGGGCAGTTGTTCAGCCTCAGACCACACAGGATGGGCAGTTGTTCAGCCTCAGACCACACAGGATGGGCAGTTGTTCAGCCTCAGACCACACAGGATGGGCAGTTGTTCAGCCTCAGACCACACAGGATGGGCAGATGTTCAGCCTCAGACTGCACAGGATGGGCAGTTGTTCAGCCTCAGACCACATAGTATGGCCAGTTGTTCAGCCTCAGACCGCATAGGATGGGCAGTTGTTCAGCCTCACGCCGCACAGGATGGGCAGTTGTTTAGCCTCAGATCACACAGGATGGGCAGTTTTTCAGCCTCAGATCAGACAGAATGGGCAGTTGTTCAGCCCCAGATCACACAGGATGGGCAGTTGTTTAGCCTCAGATCACACAGGATGGGCAGTTTTTCAGCCTCAGATCACACAGGATGAGTAGTTGTTTAGCATAAGATCACAAAGGATGGGCAGTTGGTAATCACCATCACATTGCCCCATCTAAAAATTAAGAGATTAGTCCATGTAGTGTTGTCTAATCCCAGAATAAGGCAGCCAAAATGTTTTTCCACGGTGTCTGCAAGACCGAGCTTGTGTGACCTCAGATTCAGTAGCACAGTCCAGCATTTAGCTAGCTAGCAACAAGTTACAGATGCAACATTAGTGCTGCTGAGTGTTTAAACAATGGACGGTCCATGACAGATGATTATTACCCTCTGAAATACTGTCATCACCTAAGGTCACCATGAAAATGTGTGTCGCTTCATCTTCGTCATAGTTGTCAAGACTAAAACCCAAGGATACGTCCAGAAGACCAAGACGATGATAAGCTGAATAAAATAGATGTAATTTATTTTTCATTTTGCTACATAAAACCACACAAACATAACTAGTATAGTTATAATAAAGAAATTAAAAACACAGACGCAAGACTTATTTATCCTGTCACAACTATCAATTATTCAGTATCTACTACGAGAGCTATGCGGAGTGAGGAGGTTAATGCTGGACTCATATACAGGCCCTTAGGGTCCTTTACTGAGCTAAACCTATTAGCACATCTTAAAAGCATGCATTTGTTTAAGCATCATGTCTTTACAACTATGACACATGTTCTCTCACTGCATCAAACAGCTCTTGCCTGCAGCAATGTCATGACAGCATCTTTCTCCGAAAAGCTTTTCTCCAAATGACGAGTCTACCTGCAGTAAAAACCAAGGGCATGACCTTTGCTGTCATTAAAAAAAAAAAAACAGGGCTCTTACTGAAATGAGAGGAGACGGTGACCTTAGTGCCTGGCCGGGCTATTCAATACTGTTGCTCAAACGCCTCAGCAATACTATTAACTGCTGTGACATAAAACAAAGCCTTGGAAACTCAATGCATCCGTCTTGACATCACTTTAGCACTGCTGTCATGCAGAGAGGAAGACATAGTAGACCCCGTCCTGTCCTCTGCACTGAAAGACACACTGGGCGGTGGCATCAAATTTCAACATCACAATATGTTTTTAAGTATGTGACAGTATGGGAGGTTAGGCGCATGAATAAAGTAAATGACTGAACGCTTCCTCAGCATCGCTGCTCAGTGCTAAATAAATGTCTAATAAATCTCATACAGCTCACATTTCTGAAACAGTTTCTCCTCGACTGCTTGTGCATGGTGACATAATCAAACATTAGAAGACATTTACGGGTCAAGTCATTACATTTTGATGGGAGATTAAAAGAAAACAGGAATTGTCTTTCAAATGATTTGATATGATGAATCATGCCTTATATGACAAAGGATAAAATTCTACAAGCTAAAAAAGAGCAATTTTGATTATTTGGTTGACCTCAAGAAAATACATTTTCATATATTTTTCAAATGACGTGTCAAGCTATATATTTCCACCTAGGTAAATTTTATTTAATTTATTACTTATTTATTATTTATGTCATGTACATATTGTCACTGTCCAATGAAAAAGTTTTCCTAAATCATTTGAACATCATTTGAATGGTTATTTACATTGTGTGAAAATTTCATGATGAAAAGACCAATAGAAGTGCTCCAAAACAGCTTGGAAAAAAAATCTGGTTCCATTGACTTACATTGAAATTAAAGTAGGTTTTTGTTTTCTCCTGTAAAGTTGCAATTTTGGAAATACTTGTTTTTCATTAGACAGCAACGATATGCACATATATTAAAATATTCTCAAATATATATGCATAAAAATATTATGCAATGGCACAATTTAGCATATCGAGCCCACACATGGTCTCTGTCCAAAGAAAACATGTATTTTTCTACATCATTTGAATTTGACAGCTGCTGTTCATATTGTGTAAGAAATTTGACAATAAGTGGACCAATAGAAATGCTCCAAAATAGCTTGGAAAAAAGTCTGGATCCATTGGCTTCCATTGAAAGTAAAGACAGTTTTAGTTCTCTCCTGTAAAGTTACTATTTTAAAGATACTTGTTTTCCTTTGGACAGCGACGATGTCATCACATATATTGCACATACATTTAAATATTTGCAGGTATTTTAAACATTAAACAGATGTAAAGAATATTTTATATCTTTATAATTTTTTCTCTTGGGATACAAATTATTTTTTGTAATGTTGGCACAGATTAAGAAAATGGGAATAAGAACCCTGCACTTTTCCCAGTTTTCCAAAAAAAAAAAGACCCAGCTAGAGCCTAAGAAAGTGTCCCTGAGGTACGTCCTCAGAGCAGCGTCAGCAGCACCAGCGCTACCTCAACTGTTTTCCATTAACTGTCACCCACTGCATTGCAGACACCAGTGAGAGTGCTGCACGTGTCCACTAGTACGCTGGTCAGGCATGACCAACCATGCCACTGGCATCTGCTCTAAACGTTGCAGAAAGGCTGACGTCAGGCTGCCCCGCTGGTCATCAACAGCCTTACAACACTCTCTCACAGTAATACTATATCACTAGCATACTGAGCAGCGGCACAGCTCAGCACAACACGACCCATCAGGCACATATTTACAGCTTTAATCTAACAGTCACAACTATTCACAAGATTGAAGTCTCTCATACTGCATTGCATAGCGTTCTCCCAGGGGGCTGCGCGCGTGCCTACGCCTCCTACACATCCACAGCCGAACCCACCAGTAGCGGGATGCCACAGTGTATTATAGCGTAGTGACACTGCATCGTCTAAATGTCCTGCTTGTCTGGAGTACAATACATTTGTCAAAGCTTGCACACTCTTAAAGGAGGCTGAACGTTGTTTAAATGTTGCTGCCCGTTAGTTAAAAGGTAAGAATTATCCTGTGTCAGTGAGTGGTCTATGTAGGGTGTTTTGTGTGTATGTGTGGGTGGTGGGATCACTGTCAGGGTTAATCCTGTGGCTGATGTTGACCTCCTTCCTTTGCAAGTTTGTGTGTGTCAATAAAATGGCATGTTCACACAACACAATCATGGCCTCCACTGTTTTGCAATAAAGATTTTGGCACCAATACTAGTGTCTTAGTATAGATGATATACTGCCTATCACTCACTGGAAGTATTAACTGGATCCTTTGATTTTGGATCTGGTTGTATACTCCCTCACAAACACATATACAGGGCAAAAAACAAGAACAACAAAGAAACAAACAAGCGAAAAAACAAAATCATTCAAGAGGCCAGTGCATTTTCCATGTGATGGAGATAATGGACTCATGGAGAGGTCCAGAGAGATTTAATTCCCACCATAGATAGTGCCTCAGCAGGTCGTTCCACTCAGCATCCCCTTTGGTAACAAACCATCACATTCCAGCCAGTGCAGAGCGCCACGGCCGAGCAGCAGAGCACTACACTTAATCCTCGACAGGAGAGCGGGGGCGCAGGGGCCTGCGCATGTACTCCGACTCCAGGCATCAGGAGGAATTAATGCTGAAAAGAGCCATAAATTGCCAAGACTGGAGGCTCAGGCATTTCCAATTTCTCTCCTTCACCTAAGGGTGGACAGTAAAGCGAGGCGAGTGGCCGGCTCGTCGTCACGGTAATTACCGTGCTAAGACTGACATCTTGATGCGTGAGACGCTGGATCGGTGTCCATTTATTTCTCGGCCGCCTTGGTCTGTTTGTTGTTGCTTTCATCCACTAACACAATAGGCCACCCCCACAATAGGCTCCCTGAAGCTGGGCTGCCTTTAGTCAACTCTGAAATGAGCTTGACCTGACTTGCCGAAGCGAACGCTGAAGCTATGTGCTGAAAATTCAATTTAAGATTGAGAATGCATGAACGTACTTCTTTGTGGAGACATCAACACAACATCTTGACTCGGTTTCCCAGACCCTAAAGAACGCTGAGTGAATTTTGAGGAATCGTTTTTTTTATCTGTGCGTTCGCTTGTTTGTGTTTTGCTGCGCTTCTATGGCACAAAGCCACGGCTCATGAAAAACATATTTACAGCTGAGCTAAATCATTAACAGTTATGAAATAATCTCTGCCTCTAGCTCCGAAGGTTCATTTTTGGAAAAGACACAGGGGTTGATTTGTTCCAGTGCTCCAGTGTTCATAGTTCTTAGTGCTTACAAGTTACAGATAACAGTATCTTGACATCGGATACATTTTATACACCAAAAGTATGTGGACATATGACACCTATATAAACTTGTTGTACTTCCTTATCCTAAACCTGGACATTAACACTGAACCCCCACCCCCCACCTAACTTTTGCAGCTATAACATCACCCCACTATTCTAGGAAACTATTCTATTCTATCCACAAGATTTTGAAGCACCCTTGGGAATTTGGGCCCATTCAGTCAAAGGAGTGTTTGTACTTCTCACTGATGTTAGATGAGAAGGCCGGAATAGCAATCGATGTTCCAATTCATCCTAAAGGTGTTCAGAGTGGTTTGAAGTCTGGGCTTTGTGCAGTCCACTTCAGTTCCTCCAAAACAAATTCATCAAACCGTGTATGGAGCTGGCTTTGTTGCTGGAACAGGAAAGGCTCTTCCCTAAACTGCCACACAATCTAAGCATATAATGTCTTTGTATGTCGTACCATTAACATCACCCTTCACTGGAACTAAGGAGCCCAAATCCTGAAAAACAGCCCAGTCTATTATCCCTCCTCCACCCAACTTTACAGTTGTCATTATGCATTTTTGTAGGGAGCATTCTGCAGGCATCCACCAAACACAGATTTGTTCACCTGCCTGCCAGATAGTAAAGCCTGACTCATCACTCCAGAGAACACATTTCTAACACTCCAGAGTCTGGCCAAAACGTGGCATTGCTCATAGTGATCTTAGGCTTGTGCAGTTGCTCGGCCAAGGAAACCTTTTTCATGAAGCTTGTGACGCATACTTCTTGTGTTGATGTGGCTTCCAGAGACTATTTGGAGTGAGTGATGCAACAGAGGAATGGAAATGATATGCTTTACAAACTGGCTCACACAAAGGTGGCATCCTTTGATGGTGCCATGTTTAAAGTCAATGGGGTCTTCAGAATTACCCTTGTACTGCAGATGGTAGTCTATGACTGTGCTTGATTTTATACACCATTTTGAAAACACCTGAACTTAATGAATAGGAGGCGTGTCCACATATCATATAATTTATATTACTTATTCCTACTTATGCTGTTATAGCTCAACAGTTTAGCATTGGGGTAAAGTGCAATATCAGCTCAGCCAATGACACCAGATATTGTGAGTTTAAAGCCAGTCATCTTGAACTTTGGGGCTTGTCTCTGCTGGTACCCTCCCAGTTAACATCCTATGAAGAGAAGATATTAGCTAGAAGCCTACTAAAATAAGGATTCATTTAAAATATAAAGTGTAAAGTCTAAATCAGTAAGTAGTTACAAACCTAAAGAGAGAGACATTTACATACATACATGGATTTGTGCAAATTGTGTAAAAGTGTAAAAGTCCTGTGGATAGTGTGGCTTATTTCAGTGATATCATGTTTTTTTCAATTCTTGATTTAAATCTGTTAAATGTGTTTGTTAATGAATTGTATAACCAACTATGTAACTAATATATAATTACATTTACATTACATACACAATTACATTTGCATAGCATAGCAGAAGAAAAGTAACAACTCTTAACCTCTAATTTAAATTCGGCTTTGTCTGGTTCAGCTGCTCTGATCCCACTGATTATCCCAACTACATCAGCGACAAAGAAGCTTTAAAGTCATAAGCATTCCACGGGTTGTGCACCTTTCGCTTAGGTTTGTAGCTGAACTGAAGTGATGTGTGGCAGTCAGAGCCATGTGTCACCTTTATTATAAACCCTCAGAGACATCAGGCTTTCACTTACTAGCATAATTTGACAGTGCAGTATAAACAGGCAAACAAACAAAGGAAGGCGTTTGTGTGTGTGTCAGTGTGAAAGGAGTGAAAGGCCTGTTTCTTTAACTGATGAAATCTTATACAACCTTTCAGCTCAAAGACTCCTCTACAACAATGCACAGTCTTTTTAAGATGAATAATTAACACAAAGAACACGCAAAATTCAAAAATAGTTAATGCCAGAGGTGCAGCAGGGTTTTGCAAAGACTCTTCCATAACATCATGAATATCAGAAAACTCTAAATATTTATTATGCTGTACTTTTTGAGTCCTTGAATAAACCCTTTTAGGAAGCATCAATATCTGTTGCTCTGCTAAAGTTCCAGCTAATTATACTAGTTAAAGTTAGGTCATTCTGTGACTTTTTCATACAGAGGAATGTGTTAAGATTTATTTTTCCAAGTGCATCACACAGTGTCCAGAGAATGCAGCAGTCTTAACTATTAACAGTACATCCTTAGAACCTACTGTTACCTACTAATTAAATACAAACACAATCTAACTAAAGAAATTGTTCACAAACAATACTTTTCATGTCTTTTATTAAGCACATTAAGTAACATCAACAGTGCGGACGAGAAAAGATAATTGAACCTCTGTGTTAATGATTTCTCCAGGAGCTAATTGGCAAAAATTAAGAAAATTGGATTGGAAGATTGGTTTCACAGGTGCTTTGCTCATTAAATAGAAGTCCTAGAAGAAGGAGTCCTGTTAGGATCATTCAACACACAACACACAACTGTCTTGTGTGTCCAATATTAGAAACGATTGAACACTGAACAAGAATTTAGATAGATTTAGATTTAGATACAAACAAAGGAAGGCTTTTGTGTGTGTGTCAGTGTGTGAGTGAAAGGCCTGTTTCTTTAACTGATGAAATCTTATACAACCTTTCAGCTCAAAGACTCCTCTACAACAATGCACAGTCTTTTTAAGATGAATAATTAACACAAAGAACACGCAAAATTCAAAAATAGTTAATGCCAGAGGTGCAGCAGGGTTTTGCAAAGACACCTAAACAGAATGGTGTTCATGGACGGACACCTTGAAGGCAACTGCTTCTATTCAAGCCTGTCTCAAGCTTATCCTAAACCACCGGGGTTTTGCACAATGCTATGCTAGAAGGAAAAAGGACTCTGCACACCAACACCAAAACATCATGCCAAAAAGGCAAAGCATAGTGGAGGGAGCATCATTGTTCGGGGCTGCTATGCTCCATGAAGGCCTGTATATCCTGTATTCATATAGAGCACAATGAATTCAAATGTGTTTCAAAACATTTTACAGGGAACTGAAAGGGTAGTATTGGATGATGCAACTAGATGATGACCCAAAGAATGTAAATCTGAAGAAAAATTGGTTTTGCAATGGACAGTCCTGACCTTAAATGTAAATGGAACTGTGTAAGAATGTTGTCCTAGAAACTCTGAAGAACTGCTCCACACTTCGCAGAGGGTAATGGTCCAGAATTCCTCCTCAACATTGTGCAAATCTTATTTGCATCTAAGATTGAATCTTTGGTGGAGGTGACTGCAACCCAAGGGGATGTGCAGGTATTAACTCAATGTGCTCAATAAAAGACACGAAAGGTACAGCTTATATGCTGTTAGTTCAGTTAGACTGTGGTAATTAAGGTAGTTTCTGGACTGTCATGTTAAGATCATGACAAACATTTTGCGATCTCAAGATAACAAATGCTCCAAAACCAGCGTACATCATTCAGCATCGATGGTGCAGGATGTACAAGAAACCCATGCTATGGGCACTATTGCACCACCGCGGCATCACGGATGCTGGCTTTTAACTGTGCATTGTTCTCAAGCTGGATGGTCCTTTGGCACTTTAGCTGAAGGACCATCCATGTTTTTATTTAAATCATTAAAAATGTTATTGGACCACAGAGCACTTATCTACTTGACCTCACTGCCAAATGAGCTTAGATTTAGAGAAGGTGTTGGCATTTCGGGATCTGTTTGCATCTGTTTTTTTTCTTTGCATGGTAGAGTTTTAACCAGTGGAGCAGTGACGAAGAGGGATCCGCAAGTGTTCCTGAGCCTGCACAGTGATTTCCACTTAGAATCTGTTTTAAGAGTCAGTTTGTAATGCAGTACTGCCTGAGAGCCTAAAGATCGGTGCTATTCAGTGTTGGTATTGGGCTTGTCCTTCGTAAACAGAGATTTCTGCATATCTTCTGAATCTTGTTATTTTACTTAAAAAAAACATTACCCGTGAGCTGTTACACTATTTGTAGATAGATAGATAGATAGATAGATAGATAGATAGATAGATAGATAGATAGATGCTGGGCTAATAAACTATAACTCACTATACACAGGAATATTGTAATTTTTGTATTACTGAGCTTTGTAGTGAATACTGATAGAAATAAATCTCTCTCCACTTCAAAAGTAACTTGTACTTCAAAAGTAACATCCTGGTGTGGTTTATAGAGAAGAACACCAGCCACACCAGAATGTTACTTCTGAAATGCAGAGTAGTCGCACAGCAGGCAAAGCACTAGTCATTTCCAAGCAGCAAGCTGTAAAAATGAGCAGTATGCCTGAGATAGACCCATTGCCAGACTCTCATTGTCAGAATGGCTCTATCTAAATTAAATCTATGCATTCATTTAAGAATTCCTGTTGCAGTGTGGAATCTGACATTTGCCCCTCATAATGGTAAACCTGCAAGCTGGAGCTTGATTAGGACTCCGGACTGCTGAAATATTGTATGCGGCCATCTCCAGAGTCCACACGGCTTTTTGGTGGTTTATAAAGTATTGCAGTTAGACATTGACTGCATTGATAGCTAGATCGATGCTGCTATCAATAATTTCAGGGCAGACCTTCAATACGTAGGCTACATTTCAGATTGGTCAATAATTAATTACTTTAACTGAGACATTCCCATAAATCATGACTCGGTTGATTGATGCTTCTTGCTAGCTGACACATCGTAGAAGACATTCATTTTGGATTTCTGTGGCTTTTGTGTGCTTTTGAAGTTGTATTGTTATACAATGCATAAACATTTAAAGATACAGCTTGTGCTTTATTTAAGACAAGCACATTAATCAAAACTCTCTTAAACAATGCAATGTTTGCTTACATAACTCCTCCTGGTTTCAAGAAGCATTGTCAATTGGTACATAACATTTGCGTTACTTGGAGGTTCTTCAAGCTCAAAGGCTATTCAAAGTCAAATATGACAATGAATTTCAGTTGAATTGAGTTGAATTAAATTGAGGTTAGTTAAGTTTGATTCAATTCAATTTGATTCAGTTCGATTCAGTAATGTTGGCCTTTTCATTCCAGCAGCTTCTTTCTTTATCTTACAAATGTTGTTCTTGGTTCCTTTTCTCAGTAACAGCTTTCTGACAGTGACACATCCTTTCACACCCATAGTGCGGAGTTGTCTTCTGGAAGAATGGTCAGTAGGTCAATGGATTTAATTTCAGATCCTTACAGGGTAACGTTAAAGTTTCTGCCAGCGTTCATTAATCTGTTTGCTTAACACAGTAGCCCATCAGTAGATTCTCTGGTAAGTAGAATTCTCTGGTAAGTGCTCCATTGTTTGTTGACTGACTGTCTCTCTTTGAAATCAGTGGCATGCAAAAGTTTGGCCACGTTCTGCCAAATTGTCTATGCGATGACGTGTTTCTTTAATGTTTTAGGAAATAGAAATGAAAGCTTTAGCAAAAGTTCTGCCAGGAAGACTCCAATGCTACGTCACTCTCTCATCCAGTACTCCAACCAATCACAGGCTGCCGCCTGTCTTTAAAAGGATTCAACTAATGCTCATTCTTTGCTGCCTTTAGATGATGATGTTTCTACGCGCACAGGACTGTGGCAGACTTGTTTCGATGTTCCTTTGCAAATTCTGACACTGAATTTTATGGTAAGGACACAGGGAAGGCTTTCTTCTGATGACTCTTCCATGAAGGTCATATTTGTGAAGGTGTCGCCGCACCCACAGTAGAACAGTGCATCAGAGCCTGCTAAACCTCCCTGAAGGTCTTTCACAGTAAGAGTAGTTTTGTTTGGCCTTTTTAGCAATTCCTATGTGTGGTTGCCCTGGCATGTCTTCCTGACCTTAACTTGACCTCCATCGTTGACCTCCATCGGCCTCCACGAACTGGAGAAACAGCTATCTTCTTATAGCATTCTACGGCTTTGTTGGCATCAGTTATTTTAATGGTCCGAGTGCTGGGCAGCTGCTTTGTGGAGCCCAAGGCTGCTGATTGCTGGAACTAGGTTTGAAGAGTCACGGTATTTCTAAAACTGTGAAATTTCCATCTCCTGGCCCTTCCTGAAAATGGTTGTGAACAAGCCCTTACTAACTAATTAAGGTCTGAGCAGCACCTTTGTTTTATTTTCAAACGTTCTTCTTTTCTTTTATCCATTTCCTTAGTAACAGTTTCTCCAAGATTCAGACATACAAGATCCAGCTGCTTAACAACATACCGCAGCGGTTAGCTTCTAAACAGACAACCCTATTTATCTCCTCGTTATTCATAATTCATCTGATCTGCGGGAAACCTTTTTCAAACAGATCACTCACAACCTGCAACATGATTTATTCATTATTTATAAGACTAAAATCTTAAAATGGGCAGCCTAACATAAACGTTTTGCTTGGTGTCAGTGGATAGTAGATGCAGCATCGTGCCTTGAGAGGCATTGACTTGTTAGAGGCCTAACAATGGTCAGTAAACATTCCTAGGTATGCTATTGCCTTTATTCATTCATTCGTTCATTTATTTATTTATTAATTCACGCTTGGATTCATGCTTGGTGGACATTGCTCACACAAAGCCTCCTCTGTACCACACAGCGCTGACTGATACGCGGCAGAGCTTTTATGGATCTGCTGCAGCATGTTTTCCTCCGTCTAGTTACGTCTAGTTCAGTGGGCCTTTTTATAAGCAGCTCAGCGCCGACGACTGTCAGAGGCATACTTTCCCTTTTTGTTATCTGATGCGGGAAATGGACCAGGGGAGAAAGTTTGTTCACATAAAAGGCTGCAGGTGGTTAAATTGCCTATAAACCTTTCCTTTGCTTTATTACCAGCAGTAGATCATGTATCTTTCTCTGCATACCCTTTAGTAGTCTTGGCAGTTCTCACCTCGCGTTGAGAAATCGCGAAGGATGATTTGTATGGACGAGACGCCAAACTCCGCTCTGATGTCGGAGAAGAAAAGGCATGTATACATTATTAGCCGTGTCATAATTCAGAACCTTTCTTTGATGATGGAATTATCAAAGGATCACATCACACTCTTATTTCTCATCAACACTTCAGAACTCCCCCCTAAAAATCCCCCCCATCCAAATCATGGACTTTGCACCTTGTGCTGCATAGTTAATCAGGGTTTTGGTCTGTGACCTTCAAAACGAATGGCAACAGGATGTGTTCTATGACTAAGAACAAAGAGGAAAATGTTTTTGTAACTGGAGCAGTAAGTAGGTACTTCTGCTGCAATAGTCTAGCAAGTCCTTCAGTGCTGACCCTTTTCATGTGCTTAAAAGTGGTTCTGATGTGTCTGTTAAGGGAATATGAAGAGAAAAACAACACTGCCTTTTCCCTCGCACACCCACTCACGTATATCAACCTACATGTGCACCGGTTACCCAATGTTAGGTAGAGCTAAAGGGGAATTACGCCCATTTTTTTCCAAGTCATGTGACGTGAAATGGGTTATCGTAGGGAAACTGTTACTGAGCTGTTACAGATTTCTTTACAGTGGTGGCGAAAAGAACTATGAGTACGAGAAAGACTGTAACTGTTACACTTTGCCTTTCTTTTGTCTGTCAATGCTTCTATCGTGACTCTTCTGTCATGTCATTGATCCATGTGCTTATGTTGGATTTGGTTGTTTGCTTCTCCTTGGGTGCTTCCATAATCGTCTACTAAGTCAGTAGGTACTAGACTGGAGCCAGTAGGTACTGCTTGAGCGGTAGAGTAGTATGTGAGTAGTACAGTTTCAGTAAGTGAGTTTTTAGTATTCACACAATCTCAGAGTCACCATGTCCGCCATCTTACCAAAATCCTGTAACGCGATATGTCAGACCACCACTGAACAAGTCCCACTATTCGTTTACTGACAGACTTAGATGCATTTTGTGTCACTGACCTGCATTGTTGTCTCAGATGGTGTTGAGCTGTTACTTGGAGAAGACGAACCAGGAGGAATTGAATCATTTTTTACCTCAGAAGAAGCATTAATTTCTGTAGATCATCCGCAGCTCTGGTTGTATCATGGCAGTGCTTAATTTGTAAAACATCAGGTAATGGAACACTAAAGGTGGGGTGATCCAGCAAGTGGCAGTGATGCAAAAGGTCCTGGAATGCATAGACACAACAGTGCTTCAAATGTCCATCTAACATAGTAGCATTCTATACAATAAAATAATCTTAGCTTTAATGAATGCAGTAAGGAGCTGCAACCATAAAATCTCAGAGATGCCACTGGACGAATAGTTTTTGGTGTACTACAAAAAAAAAGACTTCAAAGAGGCGGTGGATCCACATAAATAAGTTCTGGAACACAGGTACCTGAAATATGAGAGGTACCGGATCTTGTTCCGGCAAGATCCAGCACAAATTAAGCACTGCCTCATGGTATAGCACAGTGCGCTGTGGTTACCTACTAAAAAATGGCTTCCAATTCAGATCATCCGTGTACTGCTAGATGACTACTGGGTACTCAGACATGCTAGCTGCTCGCCTACTGAATTCGCTCTATGAGGAGTAGGCAAGTAGGCAATTTCGGATGCACTTCTTGTCTCTGCCCTCTTGTCACGCCCCTCACCTGCTCCTAGTTTGTGTCTTCTCCCTGTCCCAGGTGTTCCCTGTTTCCTGTGTGCTCTTATACATCTTGTTTGCTGGCATTGTTTTGTGATGTTGCTTTGTAGCTCTGTCTATGGTAAACTAGTTATGTTGATATTCTGTTAGTATGTCTGTTTTGTTACACTATGGACTTACGTTTGCATGTGTAAATGCCTCACTTGCATGTCTCAATGTTACAACACAAATATATACATTTTATTTACTATCCAAGATGTAAATGAATCAAGACACTGTTAAACAATGCCATGTTCAGTTCTGTTCTGGGCTGTGATGTGGTTTAGTGAGGCCGTAGTGCAGTGTTGTTGTCTTCCATCAGGTTAAAGTGTGTGGCTGTTGATGACCTGTCTGCTATCTCAGCTGTTCAATAGCACTGGATGGTGGTCTCCACTGCTCACTATGTTTCTAGTACCTATTCCAAAGCCACTTTTTGTGATGCAGCTTCAAGAGACGTTCATGTGTCTGGTTTCTATCAAAAAAAACTGGTGGAATTTCTCTAACAGGCACATGTCTTAGCTGTTATAATCAAAACTTCCTGTATCGGAAATGATGACTGGAGAAGAGAAACAAATCCTTTACTTTAATATACTATACAAATAATTTCTGTCATTTCTACAGTAATGTATTGTGTTGAGCCTGTCTGATCCTTTAAATGTGGTTTACAGTTTACAACAACAACAACATGTGTTGAATGAAAAAACCTTTATAGGTTAGACAAATTATTAGTATTTTATGGCTACTGTACCATTAACAATACTGTAACAGTACTGCAAAAACATCAAAACATACAGTGTTTGTACTGTAAAACTAGGCAGCAGAAGGACATTTTTGGGAATCAACCTGTTATTTTCTTTTTTATTTTCCATTTATGGACTAATATCTGTGAACCAGGGTTAAAGCAGCAAGTTTACAGTTACTTAGCTATCTCATAGCATCCCAAATAAAACATGGGACAATTATGAGGTCATTAACTTTTTTGTCATGTGCATTGCAATTCATTTATTATGTAATATTCATATTGTAATGCTAATTTTAGCTAGCTAAATAATTCAGTCAATATGGTATTGGTATTACTGTGTTAAAGCCAAGTTATTGGTGTATATTCATGCCATCACTGTAAATGAACATTACTGTATGTTAACTGGAATATTAATAACTCTTTATTGAGAACGTTTTTAACTGTTTATGTTAACACAATGTGACCATTTGGACAATTGCTGTTGATATATTCATCATAAAATATTCACATATGTCTATGTACAAATATTTAAATAGCAGCCTGTGTTCCCAAATGATATGACAAAAATAGAAATAGAAAGAGTTATGAGGTTTTAATACAATATGGCAGTATAACAAATAAATAGTACATGAATTTTCTGGAGTTCCATTAATATTCGCAATAGACTTGAGAGAAAAGCAAACAAAACCATCAGCAATGATCTCTAGTTGAGCATCAATTCAATTAGAAGTGGTCAGCTTCACTGTTGGCAGGCACTGTTTGGTGACCCTCTTCTCTTTCTGCATTATTAACATCACAGATGTGCCTTAAACTTTCATCTCTACTCGTTGCAGGTTTTTTCCACAGAGTGAAATCCCTGAAGAGGACTTGCTAGAGGTGGCACGGGTAGCCATCTTCTGTCCAAAACCAGCTTGAGCAGATGTTTTGGGTTGAAAACTACTAAAGTACCTGCAGCAGAACTTCTTCATATGTACAGTCACCTGTCAGTTTCAGAAGTTTTTTGCATGTTTCTGGGTCATTTGGTCTACAATAAAATGGTAAAGTTCCAAAATCAGAGGTGTAACCAATCACAAAGCAGTACCACCCCCCAGCCCAAAAAAAAAAAATAATAATAATTTTGGTTCCAAGTTTTGATCCCAATATGGCGAGATAAAAGCCAAATGTTGATACCACTTAATACACTATGATCAAGATCCAATATTTCTGCAAATTTAAAAATATTGCAAGCTTTTTTTAACTACAAATTTAGACCCCAAGGGAAAATATTGGCAACTTCTGTTTTATCTTCAGGGTATCTCACTTTAATCATTTTTACTGCTGCAAAATGGGATACAGGCTGGGACAGACTGACTAACACTGTCATACATTGTCATACTAATGTCTTACTTGAAACTTATATAATATAATATTGATACTAGGCATATGTGTATTGATACAATATTGCCACTAAATATAACTATGTATATAACTAATATAAACTATGCTGTATAGATTTTTCCCCCACTAGGAGTACTGAGCTCTGATATCATGCTTGACATGACTTTTCTACCTTGTACCAAGCAGGGATCCGCTGGTTAATCCCTATATCTCTGGAGGGAGAGAGTGTACCTTGGGTTCAGCACTTTAGTCATCTCCCTGCAGAAATGCAACTCTGTAAGAATAACATAACAAAACTGTACAAGACAACCAATATTGGCAAACTACCATGATAACTTTCATTAACTTTGCAGAGCTAGATAGTGAAAGATAGTGGATAGTGATAGATAGTGATTCAACACCTGAGAAAAGATTTGCTGTAAATGCCCTTACCACTGAGACACTCCTCGGTTTTGATTTTGTAGTGTTCCCCTCATTGCTAACGAGAAAGGTGTATCACGAACTGGCTGTACTGGATGTGCTGGTGAGGTGCTGGTGCTGTGGGTGGGTTTGTCTGATGCAGCACTCCTACTTAGAGGCTGCAGTCGGTTGAACACTATACACTGCAAAAGTTTAGTGTTGGTACTTTGACTAGATGCTTTGCCATGTTTCAAGTGCAATCTCTTTTACACAGCAGTCTACCTTCTGCTAATACTGTAGAGCAGCATGTCAAAAAAAAAAAAGAATACAACAAGCTATGTGATGATGTGTTAGACAATGTACACAGGTCCTTACAGATGTTTGCATCCTTACAGTAATCACAACTGTGTATTTAAAGTATGTAAACATCAAAATGCATTTGTAGGAACTAATAGGTGTAATTTTAATGAATACCCTATTTTTGGAATTGTTGCAGTCACTAATCAGTGATTTCTCATATAAGCTACACTAAACTGTAAGGGTGGGAATCTCTAGGGAGCCCTCGGTTTATGTTAAATTTAATTAATGGTGAATAGAAAGCATGATTCTTGATGCATCTCTTTTTTTATTTTTAGCCTAAAGTAAATTCCACTGTATCTGTCATTAACAGGTAGTGTTTCAGGGGTACATATGTGTTTTTTTTCTTGCACAGGAATATAAAAGGTATGTTTTAAATCAAGGTTTTGTCTGTTATTAGTGTAAGCTTAAATAAGGTGTACACTGCATAAGAATATGTTTCTAAGTAAAATTGAAAACTGAAAAACCTGCACTCGTCTGGGAAAGTGAATTGAGAACAAGTGAATTCTAATTTTAGGTACACTAATTTAATTTAAGGTACACAATAAGGACTGTTTTCTAACTTTCAGGAGAGCCTTTTCATAGTTTGTACTCTACACAGTCCATAGTAACGGAGGAAAAGAGCTGCGGGTACAGAGTTGGGGAAATGAATGAAAGAAAGTGTCTCCCGTAGTGATGTGACCTTCTTGAATGCAATCACAGTCGTGCTGAATCTAATCTCCTAATCACATGGAGAGTTCAGAGGTGAGCAGCCTGAGAGATTAACTTGATGTTGTCTGTCACGAGATTGGACGAGATGTCAGTGTTTTTTGGAGCGCAACAGAAAAGGCCACTCATTCAAGGTCAAACCCAAGGGTGTGTTGTGGGGGGGTAAATGAAATAGTGAGGTTTTAGAATTCTAAGGCAAAGCAGACAGCATGAATCCAGGTGTTGGTGGAAGCCTGTAAGTCTTCTCCTTTTACCTCTGCCTGCCAGGAATCAACCAGAGATGGAATTCCTACCCAAAACCTCAAATATGCATCTATTTTGCCAAGTTTTTTCGATTGATTTGAGGGCCCCTTTTGGCTTCAGTAAGACAATCTTTTACCGGTCTTAGATGGTTATCCATCAGTTTTAGCACCATGAGGCTATCACTCACTGCACCATGTTGCTAGCATAATTTCTAAGTACCATGTTTTGCTGTACTATTTAGATGTGATTACATCATTACACACAGCTGGAAAGAAAAGTTTGAACACTTCTGTTAACGCTCACATCCTTTACAAAGAGCAATCTTACTCATGGCCCTGTTGTGCAGATTGTAGAACACAAATTCTATTATTTATATTAGACATTACACATATTGGAAAAGTTAAACATTAAATATAAAATGTAATTGTATGTAATTTGACAATCCCATGGAAAGCAAATCAAAGTTTAGAATCTGTGCTTTTAACAGAATGAATTCACATTAATGTACACCATGCTTTAGTTATTATCAGTAATAACTGCAACTTAACAGTGAGCATTCAAATGTAGTTTAGATGAAGGACCATGCAAGGGAACTGGATACATGTGCATGGTCTGTTTATTAGAGTTCAGTTTAGGATTGGCATGAGTCAGAGTGCAGGCAGAGACGTTAAGAGCGTGAGCGTCCATGGAAAACAGAAATGCCAAGAATAAGATAACAAAACTAAACTTGAGTACACAGAGTGAACAGAAGCTAAGCAGGCTGCTCACATACACCTAAGAATATACACAATTCACACAACGCACAAATCCACAACACCACAAATGCCAAACTAGGACCAGAAGCAAACAGAGGGGTATACATACACGAGGGCAGACAAGACACACCCAGGAAAGTAGGAACAAAAAGCCACAAACTAGGAACAGGTGAGGAACAGGTGAGGGTCGTGACAAAAGTGCAGAGACAATGAGGAGCCAAGAACCAAAGCAAACAGGAGCACATGAAAATGACGGGGGGAAATAAATGCAGAGACAGACAGGAGGAGAGGTAGAGCAAGCCGTGCCTGAAGTATCTCATTACGCTAAAAATACCTGCATTGGAAATATCACATGTGTGCGTCAGGCCAAAGTGTAAAAACTCATCTTGATTTATGGTCATAGATATAACAGGTTATGTTTTATCCCCACATTGACCATCAGTTGGGCAGCTTGGTTATATCTGCTAGTTAACCTATACCTGTTTTTTAGCTAATTAAGCTAATGAAGTATCTTTATTAGTCAATGATACTTTACAAACCTCTAATTTACAGCAAATTCTCTCCAGTCGTTTACTGAAAGGGCTGTAGAGATCTCTCCATTTCTGCTCTGTATGGATTAATCTCTCCTTATCCATTTTGAAATGGAAGGGCTTTAAAAACAGGAGCGGCGTTATAGGGGAGGAGACTGTCAAATGGTAACACGTGTAAAGCTCAACATAGCGTCTGTTTCCTGTTTATGCAGGTAAAGCCAAAAGCAGGAAAAGTGGAGATCTGCATAGCTGGAACCAATTGGGTTTAGCCAACATTCAGTACCATAGCAGAGCAGCAGTTTATAAAATGAATTTATATTTGGCCTACCATTTAAAGAATGTAGGACTTGGCTCTCACATCTTCATTGTTTATGTTAATCATTTCTACCTTTTAATTGTGTTTAAGCTGACAGTCAAGTAAAGACAGAAAAGCACACAGTGCAACGTGTAATGTAGAAATGCTTCTTGATTAATGCACCTCCTATGTACATCATTAGTTTCTAGCTATTGTGATTTTCTCAGTGTTATATTGGACTCTCAGAAATCTTGTTTAAATGCAGACTTTTAACCTTATGGCAGATATGTAAGTAATGTTCTTTACTTTGTATGTCACAGTTTTGAAATAACTTTTTTTTTAAAGGCTTAGATCCTGTCTTTCATTATTGTAGCGTTAGCCTGTTATCATTCTGCTACCTTGATACTCTAGTAAAGGCAGAATAGATTCAGTTATAGAGAGAATATAAATATATAAACCATATAAAGAGAGTCTGATGTTCAACTGACAGTTTGTCATCTGGTTGCATTTAACAGGCACATTCTTCAGTGCTAACAAGTGGTCTTTTCAAAGAGTCATTATGAAGCCACATTCACATGTCTGTTCAGGCTGTGTGCTTTTCGTGTATGTGGCATTACCGTTCCTGCCATCATTTCATCTTCATTCAGTGACAGTCGCAAACTACATGTTGTCCCAGTTCATTTAATAGGACAAAACAATATTTAAAATGTAAATTTACCTTCTTTAACTTGGCTAGGCAGAGTAACAGGTGATATTTTCATTCCCTAACTGGATATTTTAGCTAAAAATAAATTCTAAAAATGCAAGTGTCACACAAAAATTAGGACTTTGGAAAGGGCTGTCCATCAAAAAAAAAAATGGCACATCATATGGTTGCACTTGATGCTATTCCATGACGATCCTGAAGTTTGCAAATGACACCATGGTGACGTATCTCCTACCTCTACATTAAGGTTGGTGGCTTCCACTGTGGAGTCACTTGAGTTCCTGGACACCACTTATATCCATTAACCCCAGTGGATGCCTCACACTTAACTTAAACTTAACCTCTAAACCTGTAACACAACACAGCTGTACAGATGTTCTGTTTTGTTAATGATTTTGTAATATTTTGTAAAATAATGTAATATAATAGCTTTTACATGTCCACAGAGACCTGCCTATATGTGCATATCCATATATGTTCATACATGGCTATAGCTCTTTCATGACTCTTTACTAGCCTACCCCTTCATTTTTTCTTATTTTATCTTTTATTTCTATTTTCCTCTTTGTTAAGCACTTCTTTACAGTCTGTCTGTGTTACAAATCATACATCTATGCTTTCACCAAAACAACTTCCTTGTATGTGTACTTGGCAAAATAAGTGACTCTGATTCTGATTCACTGTCACTGAACATTTTTATGGACCCTTTAGCTCTAAAAAAAAAGAATCATGTTAAAAGTTTGTTTAAGCCAGTCTCGTAGTAGTAAGTCTTTGATATTATTGATATTGGAAATGACATCCCAACAGTGGTTACAAACTAAAAACTAGCAAAAGGAGCCCAATATTCCCAACAGCAACAAAGTTAATTTCCCTCGGGCTGTATTTATTTAAAAAGTGTGGAACCAACTCAAAGCCAGTGCATGAGTTTCTTTTCATTATATCATGGGGGAACCTGTGGCGGGGAATTTCAGACTGCCTTTGGGCAGTTGTTAGCTTTCATTTTCGCCCAGACCCTATTGGCATTAATTATTTAAACCTAACGTGTGCATGGAAAGCAGGAAAATGTTCTTAGAAATACCTTATTTCCTGGACATCATGAACTGCAATGTCTGAGGGTTCAGCCGAGGATATTATACTTTCTCCGGAGACGCTTCTGTCCTGCAAAGCAAGCCAGTTTAAGAGCAGAAGAGGGTCAGGTGTCACAGCCTGTGGTCTTCAGTGGGTAGGTAGACGTAATAGAACTGAAAAATAATTCTGGTTAGTGGAAATAGCCAGAGAAGGCTTTCACACTTCGAAACGCAGTGGATTATTATAGTGAAATGTGTCACTATTATTCAGTCAAGCCCCAGAAGGTACAGTGGCTAAGTGAAATAATGGGGGAAATAATTTGTTATTGGTGATAATATTATAAATGAGCAGGTGCCCAATTTCCTGCCATTGTGGTGTTAAAAAATAAGTACTATATTTATGTTTAAGCCATAAGCAAAAGTTTTTCTTGCAGTGTTATTATTCTTTTGTACCACAGGGCAAGGGCCCCTGATGGTGCTCGCCTCAATGCTAATGGGCAAAACAAAGCTTTAATCAACATAACTGGGCAGAGAAATTAATACACTCGTTGAAATTACTTGATAAAAATTTATTTTGGGTTACTTCTCATTAACAGCTGTCAACACAATTATTACCATCTTATTAAGATGTGTACATAATCGTGTTTGGTCGGTGTACAGTGCTGTACAACATTTAGACCACCTTTTTTATTTTCAGTTAAAATGACCACCTCCTAGCATCGAGCACAGACGTATGCTCTTCCTCTGATTGTGTACAGCTGCGCTGAATAGGAAACTCTTTAAAGAGTGCTGCTGGTTTTGCATTATTTCACTTGTTTGTGTAAATAAGGTGATGTAGTTGACTCTAGTTGACTCTAGTTGCTGATGTGTATATGTGTGTGTTTGTGTGTATTGCCGTTCTCATCAGGTCTCCCAGTCAGTTTGCATCAACTCCTTCCCATTCAGGGCCACCTAGTCATTCAGTACAAAACCGTTTTCTAGATTTTGGAAAACAAACAATATAATCAAGTATCTACGATTTGTTAATTGTTTTGAACCTTTATTTATCTGACAAAAGTACAAACAAATGACTTTTATTGGTCTGACTAACCAACTTGACAAAAACTGGGACAAACAGAAGTAAAATAAGAATAAAAGCTTTGTGGAATATTCATGAATGAATTTGTTTGTGATTAGTTAAATGAGAAGAAGAACTTTGGAGGTTTCCCTGCATATTTCTTTGAAAACTGAAAGAAAGGAATTCCTCCTGAGAAGAAGAAATGCTGTAATAAAGCTTAAAAGTTCTGACAGCAACGTTATGCATATTTATTTTATAATTCTATAGTTGTATATTCCTGTAATACGATAGTAATGTTAACTTTGGCACTAAACACAACAAAGTTAACATATTCTTATTCATTTATTCAGATGTTTTATATATTTGTGTATACATTTCTGTATACATTCATGTTCTCTTCTGTATAAACTGTGCTGTACAGCTGTAAGGAGACATAACCTGAACCTCATCACAAGAATTTCAATGGACAATTGTCTGCGACATATTGTACATTCAGTATATCAAATAATATTAATAGGACTTGTTAAGGCAAAGATAAGTAAAAGTTGCTTTGATTCTAATTATTTAACTCCATAAATCTGCATGGAAAACAATACAGACCAGTTAAGTTCTTCTCACATTAAAGGAGTGAGTAATTTAAAGTCAGGTCCTACCAGTGGTCTTACCGCGTGGGTGTTGTTGGCAAAGTAGCATGACCAAAGTGTTATAGTTATAATAAGGATCTCAACTTTTGATTGAACTGTTTTAACTACAGTTAGGATAAAATAAAAGTATAAAGGCTTCCAAATTTTACAGACAGATTTTACCGTATCCAATACCCTGTCCTGAGGTGGCATGTCAATCAATAGAAGCAATGCGAGTTCTAAGAGTATTACTGTGTACTAAGCCAACATTTTCAATATCAACATGAGGGAAGAAATCTCCAGCCAGCAGCTTTCTACAACCGTGCATCTACCAGTCAGTCAAACTGTGCAGTCCTACGGCTACGGCTTTAAAGAGTCAAGCAGCTTACTAATATTTGATGTTATATGGATAGCCAGCGGTCAGGTATGGTCTTTTTTTTCTCTTTATTTATTACCATTCTTCTGTGTAAGCATTCCTCGGAGTATTATGAAAATCAGACGGTTACTTTGCGGCCATTGTGAGTCAGTTCAATTCCCCCATCAATCATTTGCTATTTTTTGCCAGACTAAATACACACATTTCCATGCTGCCTGTCACAGTTCTCATACTAAACAAGGGTCTGAGGATTATCCCTGAGTCCATATCATCAAAAGCGAACAGTATATGAATGTCAATGTGCAGTCAGGGGACAGGAACAGTGTTTGGGGAGCAATCTCACCTTCTGTCATGTGTCATATGGGGAGTGTACAAAGTCTACAGTGGCCCAGCACTGTTCGGTGGTTTGTCTCATGTTCACACGAGGGGCTTTGTGGCTCTTGGACGCCGGCCACCGAATGTGCAGTTGCCGAGCAACTGCTATTGTTTATGCGCTTTGTTTTTCTTTTGGAAATTATTTTCTTTTTTCCTCATATTTCCGCTGCTGGCACGCGCCCAGCGGCTGTTCCCTCTTAGCTACTTAATCCTCCAGCCACTCCTGAGGACTTTTGGATTCTTACTTTAGATAGGACATTTAATTAAAATCATAATTGAAGATGATCTAATCAAAAAAACACACCTGCCACACTGCACGAATGGCGTGTGCGGGAGGTATTATGGTTACACGTGTTAAGCGGCTCTTTGCGCTTAATTGCTTTACGCACCATATGTTGTGAAAAGAAAGTGTGCTGGCATCCCATGCGCTCCCATGATGATAGTACTTCAGCCTGTTCATAGACGGGAACCCATGTATGCATTTTATTAAGATGTATGTATTATCTCATACTCTGTCCAACCAAACAGGACCAAACTACCCGGCGTGGACTCTAAGCACTGTTTTTCAGAAACATTGTCTGAAGTTATAACATCCGATCAAAATGTTGCTTCATTAACATTCAGATTAAAGATCGTTAGCTAACTTCTATACTGTGGAGCATCAACCACAGGACCAGGCGAATGTTATTTTTTCTCAGAAGCCCACAGCACATTTTGGAAAACATACAATAAGAAAGATTCTATGGTTTGTTAATTGTCTTGAAACTTTTTTAGCCAAAGATAAGTGAATGTTGCTTTGATTCAAATTATTTAACACTTTAAATTCCTCTAACATGGGTGGCACAGTGGTGCGGTGGTTAGCACTGTTACCTCACAGCAAAACGATCTCTGTTTGATTCTCAGTCTAGACTGTTCTGTGTGGAATGTGCATGTTCTCACCTTGCTTGAGTGGGTTTCCTCTGGTACTCTGGTTTCCTCCTATATTTCCAAAGGCATGCATGTTAGGTTGATCGGTCACTTCACATTGCCTGTAAGTGTGACTGTGTGTGTGAGTGAACGTCAAGCATGTGATGGCCTAGCGAACTATCCATGGTGTACCTCGCCTTCACCCGATGACGCTTGGCTCCCCATGACCCCGACAAGTGGGATAAAGCGGCAGATAATAGATGATGGGATGGATGGATGGATGGAATTCCTCTAGTATTCTGTAACTGCATGCGAAACAGCTGTATGTTCTCACATTATAGGAGTGTATAAAGGAGCATAGGTGTTATTAACAAAGTTCTCTGAACAAAGTGAAGTTATTATATAATAATAACTGACAAAAGTACAAACAAATGAGTTAATTAATGGTTTGGCTGACCATCTTTATTGTGTTTTGTAAATATATACAAATTTAGAATTTCACACACTCAACAAAAACTGCCACAAACAGAAGCAATAAGTGAAAACCTGGAAAATTCATATAAAATATGAATTAATGTGTTTGTAATTAATTTAATCATGAGAAGAAGAACTTTGGAGGTATCTCTGCATATTTCTTTGAAAACTGAAAGAAAGGAAGAAATGCTGTAATAAAGCTTAAAAGTTCTGACAGTAATGTTATGCATATTTATTTTATAATTCTATAGTTGTATATTCTTTCAATACAACAGTAACGTTAACTCTAGAACAGTTTTTTGCATTTGTTGATAAACACACTAAAACGAACATATTCTTATTTATTTATCCACATGTCTTATATATTATAGTCTAGTTCTCTTCTGTATAAACTGTGCTACACAGCTGTAAAGAAACATAACCAGAACCTCTAGAACTCTAGAAATATACATTCTCCCTAAACACACGTAGATTTATTAATTGTAGGTAGTGTTTATACTAACGGTGAACACAGTGTTCTGTAGTCTTGTAGTCTGTAGTCTGTATATGCTGTGCTGTAGACATAACCAGGACCTAATCACAAGCATTTCAATGCACAGTTGTCTGTGACATTTTACATACAGTATATAATTTTTTTTAGAAAGCCACAGGGACACGTTTTCTTAAGGGGGCAAAGGGGCAATTTGTAAGATGATGCAACCTGTCGAAATCATACTTCAAACAATAAGAGATAACTTTTCACCAGAGAGCTGTGGTGTTCACTCCTGTCGTAAGAAACAAGGAAATGCACAGTCCTTCCTCCTACTCAGTGCTTGCATTAACAGCTGTTTACTTAACAGTCTTAAAGAAACATTGCCAGTTCAGCTTTAAACTTTATTCCTTTACTGACCAAGAGTGTCTCCAGTCATGAAGAGAAACACCAATGTTAACTCTTGCTTTTTTTTCTTTCATTTTGATTGGATTGGCGGTGGCGGTTTTAAGGCTTGCTTGCGAAGAGCTTTAGCCATCTTTTCATGCACTCATCTTTTCACTGGCTGCCTGCCCTTACATGATCCAATCAGGAGCAGAACTTTTAACATTATTGACAAGAGGTTAGACTACGCTGCCAGGGCAGAGCAACTTCTTCATCCCCTCAATTTGGACTAATGGTAGACTCAATGTTACAGTGACTGACTGTCGCCTCCTGAAGAACAAAGTGGCATCATGTTCTTATTTATTCATAGAGAAAATTTGTATACGTCTACATAGTTTTCTGTAGTCTCATTCTTTACTGTGCTGTAGACATAACCAGGACCTCATCACAAGCATTTCAACGCACACGTGTGTAGGACATATTCTACATATAAAAATGATATTTGAACCTGACATCAGGTTGCTTTGATTCTGATTATTTAACCCCTTAAATTCCCCTAGTGTTCAGTAACTGGACTGAAAACAAGGTAGACCAGCTGAGCTCTTCCTACGTTATAGGAGTGATACCAATAGCCTGGTAAAATCAGACAGGACATGTCGAGGCAGCCCGTTAGCATGTTGACTTCAGTAGATATCTTTGCAACACAATACATACAAAACAAAAAATCTTACAAGTCGTAATGTTTACACTGCTTTTTACTGCTACGTTTTCTGGGTTTATTAGCTAATTATATAAGTTGATTTAGGTTAGCTAGAGCCATGTAGTGTTGCGTCCCTCCTGCACTACAGCTGAATGCCCCAGACTAACCAGTTAGGGAAACATTATTTGTTATACACAGTGTGGAAAACAGAACCGAAACTCTAAACAATTCCAAAATCTAGCTCTACTACTAAATTCCATCAGGGTAACTTCTTTTTAATTCACTGATAAACAAACCTTGAGTAACATCAGGGGCATCTACAATTGTTTGTATTCTGTGAAAAGTTTTGAAGTTTAGGCCGTGCATGGTCTTGCTTTGCTAAACTTGACACGCGTACCCTCACTGTTAGATCAGCACCTTGTGAAAAGTGGATTTATTGTGCCATTAAGGGACTCATGACTTGCGTCCTGAAACGTTGTAGAACTTGTTTGGACTTTAAAGTATATTAACTGCAACACACAGTGGTTAAAAACTACGCATAACATATTCAGAATCGATCCTGGGCTTGGCTTGTGCAGCCTGAGGAGAAACAAGATACCTTTCAGAATGAGTTAAACAAATTATTGAAGAGGCAAAGACCTGTGAGCTTTTAATATTACTCAGAAGACGTGGGAAAAAAGTTTAAGCTTCAGCCTGAAGCAAAGATTTCTGGGAGAGTGGGCAATAATATGCAACTTGCCATTCACGTGAAACCTTAGCTATTACTAACTATCTATGACAAATTACAGTAAAAAATAATGAAAGAAATAACATCATTATAATGTCCTCATGAGCACACTTGCCCGGAGTGGTGGACAGCCCCATCCACAGTGCCCGGGGAGCAGTTAGGGGTTAGGTGCCTTGCTCAAGGGCTCTCCAGTCGTGTGCTGTTGGTTGAGGGGATCGAACCAGTGACCTTTCGGTCACAAGACCAGATCCCTAACCTTCTGCTCATGACTGTTGCGTGTTAGCAATATAATAATATATGATATTAGATATTAGATATTAGATATGATAGTTATGAGTTATAACCATACATATATTTTTTTTATTGTACAGCACAATATTCTGCATAACATATATGTGTCTGTTTGTCCATGGAACCTTCATCTGTGTTTTCTTTCTAATTAGGTTAAACTTGTTCTTTCAGGTAAACAGTAAACTTGTACTGAGTGTAACCTTTAAATAATTATTTGATGACGATGCATTACACCATATTTCTCTCCTCTCCATGTAAACTGGGTGGTCCTAATCCTGCGTAAAACTTCCATAAGCATATCTTAATCAATCACAAGCCTGACATTTCTTGCTCACCTAAAAGTTTCAGAGCTAAAGTTGACCCACCATAACAAAAAGCTAGCAGGCTAGACCCTGTTTGTAGCTGCCCGTGACCTGTTCATACCTGTATCGATACTAGAACACTGAGCCCTATTCATAAATCTCTTCCTGAGTTTTTTTTAGACTAGTCAGATTTATGATGCATTCTTAAACCGCTGAACTGTTCACACCGTTGTGCTCTTGAGTGCGAGTACATTCTTTTCCTACTTCAGAACAAAGCTCAAACATTTGGCAAATGTCAGAATCTTTGTGCAAACTTTCAGCATGAGTTAAACAAATTTTGAAGAAGCAAAGACCTGTGAGCTTTTAATATTACTCAGAAGACATGGGATAAAAAAGTTTAAGCTTGAGCTGGAAGCTAAAATTTCTGGGCGAGCGGGCAATAAAATGCAACATGCCAGCAACAACATTTGAATATTTTATTTTCTGAGCCTTTAATGAGACAACGATGAAAAGTTAGCTATTACTAACTATCTATGACAAACTACAGTTGAAAAAAAAAGTTGCATACCATTGCTGTCATGATTCACCCTAATGAATGCCATGTAAGTGGACAGAAATTAAGAAGTTTCCTATCGCTTTATTAAGTTTGGAGAGTTTAAACCCTTAAACCATGCACCACTCGTTTTAATTATGACCCAGTGCAATTATTTAAAAAGTTGTGTCATCTCCACTAGTCAATTCCTGTGCTTTTTCGTGAACTTGGATCATAAGAAGCCACTTGCTATTCCTTGGGGACCCTTGCTTGTTCATGGTTCTAATGTCTGCACCTTTCAAAGAGCCATAATTGGACTGGTGTTGTTGATTCTATGACCAACGAAGGCCTTCCTCTGGCAGGGAGCTGTCGCTGTGCGATTTTTCATTGCTGCTTATTGTTCAATAAGGCTGTATGTACAAGTGGCAGAAATTAAATCTTGACAGAAGATTCTGTATTATATGACGCAAACAATAAAATCAATGCAGCCTTAATCTGCTAATGAAGTTCCACCACAGGGCTGACTAATGTATGGCTCAAACTCTGTGGCTATAGTTACTAGTTATTTATAACTCAGAATAGAATAGTGAAAAATTAGCCGTGAAGGATCCGTTTCTTTTCCAATTGAATCCTGTACAAGAGAAGCTGAACTTGACAGAAATAGCCATTTGTGCTCCTAGACCTTTGGTATCCTGAGGCACGACGGCAAGGATGATATAAAGACTTGAATGAAATACAGATTTGGATATTTATCATAACATGCTTTTCACAAAAAACATTTTGTCTAATGAATCTTGCTCAGGTTTGCGTGCTTACATTTGCAGAGCCTTGTAAAAAGAGTTCATGTAGCCTTGCGAAATAGTTTGAAATATTTATAGCTGAAACAGGAACACTAAAGGAACTGAATTTTTTTAGAATAAAACAGAATTTGGAGAGGCACATTTGAGTGGAGGGCTTTAATGTGGTATGGCTCATTAAAATGTGCTGGTCCTGCAATTCAGATGAACATTAGCTTCCCAGCCCATATAGCTTCATGGCCAGGAGTGGCCAGAGGAGATTAAACCAATACCAATAAACCAAAAAAAATTATTACTTCAATCAAATAATAACTTGAGTGAGAATCACACATCCAGCATCTAATAGCATAAGAACTGAACGCATTGTTTGATAGCTCCTATTGTTCTCCGGTGTAACATGAAATGCTCATAGCAGTACAGATGCTGCAACCAATGCAATACAATGAAATTGAACCCCATCCAAAAAAAAGCTTTTGGTAACTGTTACCTTAGCAATCCTTAGCAATCCCATTGCTGGTTAGCAATAACCAAAATAATAAATAATGATAGGTACTGGGTGTTCCTAATCCTGGGTAATACTTTCATGAGAGTTTCCTAATCAATCACAAGGCTGATGTTTCTTGCCCCCCTAACAGTTTCAGAGTCAGAGAAACTTAGCGAGCAGCATAAGCAGCATAACAAAAAGCTAGCAACATGTCTGTAGCTGCCCGTGACCTATTCTTTTATTGATACCTGAACACTGGGCCCTATTCATAAATATCTTTTTTTAGACTAGGTTAGATTTGTGATGCATTCTTAACCCGCTGAATTGTTCACAGCGCTGTGCTCTTGAGTGCACGTACATTCTGTTCTTACTTCAGAACAAAGCTCAAACATTTAATGAATGTCAGAATCTTTGTACAAACTGCATAAGCGGGTTTTAATAAGTAAAAAACAGTTTGTCCATATGTTTGTTAGTCTGTTCATCCATCTATCTGTTTGTTTATTCCTTTGCATTTTGTTTCATCCATCCATCTGCACGTTTGTTCGCCTGTGACTTTTTCCTTTCAGTTACCGTCACAAAAAAAGCTGGATAATGATTTTAGTTGTGTAGAAGTGTCAGAGCAGACTAGGATTGCTGGACAGAGAGCTGTCAATCAAGCTGCTCATTGAAGTCGCCCACACAGTTCTCAGATAGGTCTGATCAGAGTATTTGGTTTATCCTTTTTTTTTATTTCTTATCATTTTTAATGTAACCACTTAAGTTTAATAGGCCTATCATACAAACTTTTAAAGTATTTTACTCTGTGATCCATGTGACTTTAAGCCTCATCGTGTCAGCTGCTAAAAACTGAAAACTAATGAACTGGCTGCCACTTAACTACTTTATTAAGCATTAACTCAGGTGAACTAAACAGTGCACTTTTATTTTTAATACTATCATGCCTTGGTAAACCTTAAAGACCCGCTTATCGAACAAATAACCATCTGCCCTTTATTTCCTTATTACGCTGTTACCACAGAACACTTTTAAGAGCACTTTTATTTGTGATGATTTCCTGAGGATAAACTTTTATTAACCCTTAGCTGAGCATTGGGTCTATATGGAGTGTTCTTACTAATAAACTTTGCAATGAATGTGTCTTTGTAATGATTATGGAGACTGGAGAGGTGGATAGACACGCATATAAGGTTTATTAATGTCCATAGTGATGATAACAGAAACACTGAACAACAAATGAAACCAAACAGACAGAAAAACAAGACAAGAACAGACAGACAGACAAACAGGGATACAGGGAAGATACAGTAAACAAGCAAACTACAGGAACTACCAAAACCAGAACACAAGATTTGGAGTGGGAGCAAAATGTTGGACCACAACAAGCAGAAAACGGCGGGTATAGAACAAGACAGCCAACACGGAACAGCTGGGAACAGGAGGAGTACCAGATTCAGAGCCGGTGAGGGGCGGAGACAAAAGAAGCACATGACCAAAACAGTAGCACATGGGAATGAGAGGACGTAAACAAGGACTTAGAGAGGAGAGGACGGGCAGGGCGTGACAGTCTTATAAAGCTCTTTTCTGTATAGGGCCAATACTAATAGTTGTTCACAAGATAAAATAAAAGTATTTTTAACCAATCTGTACTTAATGGGTAACCAGTGGTGGGACTTTAGGACAGGAGTAATGTGAGCTCATTTTTGGTCTTTGTAAGAACAGCAGGGCTTTGCAATGATTGTAATTGCAAAAAATAACAAGAACATTACAGTAATGCAACCTGCTGGTTACAGAAGCATGAATATGTTTTTCTGCAACTGCTTGAGTGAGGAATGGTTGAACCCTTGTAATATTACTGAATTTGTGTAACATTTTATGTAGTTCTAAACTGTTTTGCATCATTTCATCATCACATTTTTTGGATGGGCCTAACATCATGGCTTAATGAGGCACTGGAGCCATACTTAGCATGAGTACCCCCAAACGCTACAATGCTATTAAATCAGAAAGCATTGGAATCAGTTGTTTTCCCACTTGTTCGAGAGTTGCTACACATATAACAGCCTATATTTCGCCATAGGAGCCAAGCCTTTGTCTCCGAAATACATCTGCTCTCTTCGCTAACTTAAGCTATGGCACATAAATGATGCCGCTGTCTGCTATGTTGGTCATCCTGCCCTCCCTAAGCCCCTTCATACCGCGTTTGATCTACGTTCACTGGGAAACAGATAAAGTTTAGCTGCTACACTGTGAGTTTTGACAGCTTACTTGCCCTCCTCTATAGCGCTAGATTTGCTTTCTCAGCTAAGCTAAAGTGTTATTGGCTGTGCTGGCCAGTTTACCCTAATTGAGCCCCTTCGTACTGTGCTGGAGCCAGGTCAGTGTCCAGCAGCTACGTTTCAGTGGAAAACAGAGGACCTTTCACACAGTTTTGCAGCTACACTGAGAGTGTCAGCCCCCGTTACGGCCTGCTGGTCCTCCGCCGGTCCTCCGCTAAGGCACCTATTCTAGACTGTTTGGGCTGTTTAAGCTGGGTCAGTGCCCAGTGGCTGTGAGCCAGTGTTCCAGAGCAGAGAATGCTGCTATTTTTTTTCTATACTTTCCTATTTATTTTTTTTAATCATTCAAATATGATTGGTTAATAACACATTTTTTTATAAAAGGGTACACACAGAACACATATTTAGTACTGCTTTATATGGACTTTAAATGACCCTAGTTGCTGTTTAATAAAAGTAGCAATGAGTAGCCAGTTAACTACTAGATACTTTATAAAGACAATACATATTTATGTTTCTTTCCTTACCAATGTAAATGTGGTAGAAGTAAAATGATCATCTGAAAAATCTATTTTCTTTCTGTGTAAATGTAACTAGCTTCCACAGGTGACTGTTCAAGCGACTGCTTGGTAGGTGTTCTGCTCCCCTGAGACATTTTCTGTTCTTTCTTCTTGCTGGACTGCCATTCATTGTATTGATTTAGAAAAGAAATTCTGACCCAACGTTCCGGCCACATGGCACCTCTGAGACGGAAAGCAATGTGCGATTTGAAAATCATCTTATGTGTTCTTTTCGTGCAGGAGAAATGTGATTACTGCAGAGAGAACTTGCGAAGAGTACAAGAAAAGTCTCAAGCGAAGAACGTCTAATGAGACCTCAACATGTGTTTACACCTTTAATTGAGAATATTTGCAGAAGAGATGCTCTTTACTCTGTAGGTCATCAAATCAATATATAAAATGCTGCTGTTAGAGCAGAGTCAATTAAGGCTGGAATAATTTTACATTCTGAGTGATTTAATTAACAAGCACACATTGATATCTTTGTCCGATGGTCCTTCTTTTCATACTGCCTATCAAAAAAAGTTTGAATTAACTTCACAATTATTTACTTGAGGATACGCAGACCCTGGAGTTTCGACAGTTTCAATCGTTACCTCTGGTTAACGTTACTTTATTTTTACCAATAATCATACAGCATGAAAAGGACTAATTGGTTCCACTGGAAACAGGATCTTATTCATATTAAACTCACTTTGCTTGTGTGTAAGCTACGTGCAAGGTCTTGAATACTCTGCAGATTGCAACTTGAAGTCATAAATTAAAGGCCTGTATATTAACAAGGTTGCTATTCTTAATTGCTTTCCTAGACAAGTAAATAAGGTGAATAGATTTTTTTTCCATTCCACATAGTTGTAATACATCTAAAATATGAGTCTATGGAAGCTGTTTAAAACATTTAGTTCCTTTAATTAACTAAAACGGCAGTGTTAATTATTCAAAATGAAAAAGCATAGCGCGGGGCCTGGAAACAGACCTTTTGTAATGTTTTATTCAAAATATCTCTGTCGTAATGAAGTAAACCTATTTTTGGCACCTTACCTTGAAATTGACAGGCAACTCTTATCTCATAACGAATTGCAGGCTTATTATCTCGATTTAGCTCCAGAAAAAAGGGTCTTTGTAACCAAACCAACTCAGTCTCATCTATGCTTGAGCGAACTAGCTGAATTGCTTCACACTCAAGGTTAGTCTGTTTAATGGATAAAGGTTTTTTTCCTGTTGCGTATTAAAATAATTAAAGGGAGAAAAAGAGACTGAAACCAGAGATGCCAGCTACCAAATATACGGCTGTCTGCATAGGCACATACTGTAAATGTACAATCACTCTGACACTTAAGCAGATTAATTGGTTAGATCTCTCTGGGAGGAGTGGAGGACATGTAGTCCGTCAGATCAAGGACAAAGGCTACATATAGCTTTATACTGAGGTGAAGCATTACTCTACCCTTGGCTATATGGGAAAGTGCATTCCTGTGATTGTGGAGGTAAACTTGAAGTGTCGGTGTCACAGTGGCATGATGTGATTTGTTCTCCATGGCAATTACATTGGCCGTGGTCGACCGACGCAGCCATCTGATATATAAACTCGTCCTTTTTGCCCCACAGTGCCCCCATAAGAAGTATTGGAAAGCACAGCAAAACAATGTTGTCATAGATACCAGACCTGCATGCTGTATTTTAAGAGAGAGAAAATGAAATCAGTGATTCATCGAAGGGTCCATGTGCTACTTTTTTTGCATTTTAATTTTCCCCTGAAGTCCACTTATGTGGTTTTATGTGCCAAATTACATTTACTCCCAACCTCATCTCTTAGAATTAAACAGCCTCTTTTTATTTCGTTGCCTTTGAGACTGATATAGGCAGCACGGAGGCACAGTGGGTAACGCAGGCGCCTCACAGCAAGTGCCTGGGCTCCATTCCCCAGCTTAGTGACCAGGGTAATTTCTGTGTGGAGTTTGCATGTTCTCCCTACGTCTGTGTGTGTTTCCTCTGGGTGCTTCAGTTTTCTACAGCGGTCCAACGAGATATATACAGTGGCAAGGAAAAGTATGTGAACCCTTTGAAATGACCTGGTTTTCTGCATGAATTGGTCATAAAACATGATCTGATCTACATCTAAGTCCAAAGTATAGACAAACATAATGTACTTAATACCACACAAACAATTATTATATTTGATGTCTTTATTGGACACGTTCTTTAAACATTTACAGTACTGGTGGAAAACAAGTGAACCCTTGGATTTAATAACAGGCCAAGCCTCCTTTGGCAGTAATATCCTTCAACAAGCGTTTCCGGTATCTGCTGATCAGACCTGCACAACGTTTAGGACGTTCTTCCTTATAGAACTGCTTCAACTCAGCCATATTTGGCCATATTTTTTAGCCATATTCTTAAGATGTCCACCGTACTTCACCGTAGGGATGATGTTTTTATGTTGGTATCCTCTTTATGCCATACGTAGTGCTGCATGTATTCACCAAAAATTTAACCTTGGTTTTATTAGCCCACAAAACGTTTTCCCAGTAGTGTTGTGGAGTGTCAGCGTACTCTTTGGCAAACTTCAGACATGTTTTAGACATGTCTGAAGTTTTCAGTGATGTTTTTTTTGGAAAGCAGCGGCTTCCTCTGTAGTGTCCTGCCATGGACACCATGCATGTTCAATGATTTGTGTATGGTAGACTCATGAACAGAGATAATAACCAGTTCCAATGATTCCCTCAAGCCTTTAGCTGTTACTCTAGGTTTCTCTTTTCCCTCTCTGAGCATTCTGCATTGTGTCTTTGGAGTCAACTTGGCGGAGCGCCCACTTCTAGGTAGAGTAGCCACAGTACTAAATTGTCAATTTGTGAACAGTCCCTCATTATCTTCCTACATAATTAATATCATTGTGTTTACTTGTATTGAGGTACTTGGTTGTGTTTACAATTATACTTTGTTCACCAAGTATTACATATGAACGACTGTATGTAGGCTGGAGTTTTCAATGTCATTGCCCCACTACATACATAGTTTTAAACACCAAAATCTGTAAAATAGTCTTTTCCTGTAGCTTAGTTTCCTTAGATAGGCAGTATAAACTGGCAAGTGTCTGGTACACTATGAAAGCTCAATAATGTTATTTAATTATATTCTAAAGCATGACAAAATAAATTATCACGTGTAATATTTAGAGTGAGATGTCTCATTGTGCTTAACTCATCAAACTAGAATCAGCAGATACCTTTTAGTTTACCTATGTGAAAAGCCTGCAATAAATCATGCAATTATGCAGATATTATATTTTTAGTAGCTGCAGGGTCTCCAGGTTTTCACCCAAATATAAAATGCTCTCATATGTCCTGCTTATCTAAATTGAGTAAATGGTCATTTTCAAAGTTATTACAACAGATCAAATGTTTTCTCCAGGAATTTTCTTGTTATCTGCATACGTAAAGAACATTGTATATGCTATGTGATATTGATTTCTTTTGATATTGCACTGATGTGATCTTTTAAAACTACAAGGTTTTTAACCATGCTAACACGCATCTCATCGATCCGATCATCTGAGAATGAGTAATATTAAACTTCCACTGTAGAAAGACACAAGCTCTGGGCTGGGCAGGGGCTATGGCTCTCCCTCAGGAAATGCATCCTTGTCCAGGCTTATGTAGGACAGCAGCAAATGGTGGTGGATATTGATTCCTAATCTTTCTCCATAACAATGTGTGTGATGTTATATTGGGTGTCAAAATAATAACAAATAGTGCTCAATCTCTGTCATATTTCAACCGTATGTGGCAATTCTTGTGAGGGGTGGGTATGTGCGGGGGGAGAACAAGTCATTTGTTCCAGAGTCACTGGGTCCTATGAAAAAGAGGTCATCTTAGTAGCGGTCTCAATCATTCACAACATTTCACAACAGCAGCATTACAGTGTGAGAATGAATCAGGTTCAGCATCAACTGAAGCACAGGCTAATCTGATGAATTAACATGTGAACAGCCAGCAAAGCACATTAACCATTTATGGATTCAGTGTCATTGAACAGTGCCATCTATTGGCATTAATAGTTTTAGTCCTAACTTAGCAGGCCCTTGCTTTTGCTTGTTGCTACTTAGTTCTCAATAATTTTTTCTTAACGTTTGGACATCAGCAAGGAAGATTACAATGAGATCTGTATGTTAACATGTTAACCTGTTTGGCTTTATTGCTTTGATTTTAACACAGTTTCAAAAGCTGCTTGTAGCCTGGGTGTCCAAACGAAATGCTCAAAAGACGAGCTATACAGTAGCATTCAAAAGACAACACCTTTCATTTATTAATTTCCTGTCAGAAGTGAAAAATATGAGCTTACAGAATAGAACATTCTTAAAAATGATTTAAAAACAGATAGACTGATAAATGAGACTCTTAACTAAGGGGGCGTAGAATTAGCATGGACGAAAGTGACCTGTCCCCATCAAATATCCAGCGATTATTGAATTGTCTCCACCAGAGCTGGATTACTGACAGGGCCAGTGGGGCCAGTGCCCCTTGAGGTCAGGGTCCCCGGGGGTGGGGGGGGGCCAAAACATTTTACGATGCCTATTAACATTTATGATACTATATATTTTTATTTCGAGGGCCTTCCATTTTAAGGATCCTCTGACTTTTAAGGACTTTGACCCCAGGGCCTCTTGGGGGCCCTAGCCATGCTTTTTGGGCTCCTAGCCATGCCTTTGGGCCCTAGCCATGCTTTTGGGCCCCTTATGAAAATAGATGAGGTGTTGTGGCACTGCTCTGACTTCGACTTCTGGCTATTAAGGGTCCAAGGAAAGAGAGGGGCATCATTTTAGAGGGCCCTGATTATGAGAGCCCCTACCAGGGGGCCCTAGAGAAGAGCAGGGCATACCATTATAGGGCCCTTGATCACGAGGGGCGTGGGTTGGGGGGCTAGCGTTGAGTTGCCCAGGGGCCCAAACTATCCTTAATCCGTTTCTGGTCTCCACCAATAATTTGAGCCCCTCCAAAAACACCAGATCTGTCAACGTCTCATTAACCTAGAGGTGCAGAAAGGGTTAAATCATGTTCTCCAACACATATAGCCAGTGGAATATGCGTCACATAAGACTCTGTAGCTATGTTTGGTTGTTAGCAGTGCCAAAACTGGAAGAAAAGCTTTCCAATCATATGCGAGACTCACTGTGACACATGGGTGTTAACATTGAGTGAGGATGGTTGCAAAAAAGGAGAAGGTGGACGTAATAAGCTATATTTCAAAGAAACATATAAGTCTCTTAAAGTCTAGCTCAATAATTAAATGAGACTATCATAATAACATTAATGGCAATGCTTGGCTTCGGCGCACAGCATGCATCAGCCTAACATTGTTTGTAGCTATGTATAACAAGCAGAAATGAGTCAAGAATATCTTGTAGTTTAATTACAAAATTAAGAAATATTTCATTTTTTTCTGGAATTGTTACTTTGGTTTTGTATACAACAGCACAAGGTTATGCAGTGCCCTATGTATTGATGTATGAGACTAAACTACTCCTTTGTCAGTCATTAGTTTGACATTCATTTAACATGATCTAATATATGAACTAATGAAAAATTGTTATTCAGAATAGTTTAAAAGCATGTAGAATAGCATATGTTGTGTATCAGTTCTTTATTGTGTTATCACAGAACAAAGAGAAAACAACAACAAAAAACAGGCAATGGGTGCGGGGGGGGTGGTAGATTCATGTCAAGAGCACTTGGGATGCATACATCAGCAACAATGCAACAATATATGTAAATGCACTGCTGCAATTTAAACAATGGTGTGGGGAGTGGGGGGGTGGAGGGTGTGGGGATTACAGGAAGACATATTCCTTCCACCATTTGAAATGACATGAGATGTTAAAAGGTACTTATTATGCTAATTTTCTATGTTGATAGTTGTTTTTTCAGCAGTCTACTAGAATTTAAGCCCCCCTCCCGATGACTCAGTGTGCTCTGATGGGTAAGCTTGCCCATCGTTCTAATTGGTCAACCACTAGAGAGGTTAACAGCAGTAGCAGCATGTATCGTGACCATAACATTACAGCTTGTATAAATCATAAATCCACCTCTACTTGCGATCTGTTCAACATCTAGTGATTGGAAAAAAGCATCTCCATGATTCTATATAATTTTAGGAAAAAGTGGGTCTGAGTGGATTAGCAGAACTAGTAAGATAGGACGCAATGAACTCGCGATGCATTGTTTCTGACACGTATACATTAACAAAAGCTAAGTGCCGTAAGCCCAGTGCCCAGTAACTTTAGATTGATTCCTCCTCTATAAACTGTTTCTCAAGCTCCACTGGTATGTCTGCCAAATGTTTAGTTAATTTATGACTTGCTGTTTGCTTAAGAAGAACCAAAGAAATACAATCAAACTATCGGTGCCATACTGAGTTGCATAGCAATATCTCCTTTTGCATCATATTGTATTGATTTGCATTGTGTTTAATTAATTTGTGTTGTGTCCTGTTGCATCACAGTAGTGGTGAATCATATTGCACCACATTTGTAGTTGCATCATATGTGTTTTTAATTTAAAGGATACTTTGCGATGCCTCAGTGATGGAGATTCACATCCATGATAAAGTACTTGTTTTTATCTTTGAAAGAGAGAGATGGAAAACAAGCTCCAGTTTTGCTTTAGACCTGGAAAAAACTGTCCATCCTTCCACTGAAGACTCATGTAACAAACGAATCGTAGGCATAAGAGCCCAGCAGTGCTTACAACTCAACTACTATGGGTCTGAAAGGATGTGTAGCTGTCAAGAAGCCCTCACTGAGAAAACAAAATTTACAAATCTATACAAAAAAGCTGCTGCTGTTCTCAGAATCAAGGCCTGTTAAATACATTCCATGCTTTTGTCCTGACACGGAATGACTGGACTTAATGTACTTAATGACCACTTTTACTGAAAATTAGATGAAGGCTGGTTGCTGTGCTGAAGGACTGCTAGGAGTATAATTACAGTCTATAGCCTGTTGTTCATCCACTTCCCTATTTGTCGTTGGTCAGTTCCTGACCACTGGACCTTTGTTGATTGGATATTGACAAATGACAATATTTTCATGCTCAATCATTATTAACACAGCAGTGTTGCGAATATTGTCAAACATTGTTAAAGTCCTACCAGTGCCACACATGTCAGAGCCACTCCTGCAGAATTAGAACTCAAAACATACCCAGCCAAGAGCTGAGCCCGGTCCGCTGAAGGATCAGACCATCGGATGATGGACAACAGTACAGAGTGCTTAGAAAGCTGCTCCCTAGGATGTGTTAATAAACGTTACAAAGAGGAAAAGTTACATTCTACTGGTAAAGGCTTAGTTGCATATGTGCTTCCTACTTTTGGTGTTTATCAGTGATTGTTACATGAAGGAATGTTTAAAAAAAAATTCTGATTGCAAGTGTAGTTTAGAAAATGTACTTATTGCATTCTCAGGTGACAGCTTAACTGAAAAATACTCTTATTAGATTCAATTAACAGTACATGGAGACAGAAAAAAATAAAATATTAAAAAATATATATAATTCAAACAGACATGTAAGGATCATTCTTCCATGCTTGAAAACAGATTTCTGACTTCAGACTAAAATGCTTTTGCTTTGAATGGGCTTATACCTTAATTAATTATATTTTATTAAAACATATAAACAAACGTTCCGTATGTTACTACCACAACCAACATAACACTATTGAAACATTAGCATATGTTGTGGTGGTGATTGGTTCAGTAGTGACAATTTCAGCTCATTTTGACTCAAACTAACTCAAAAACACTTGTCGGTACCTAATTAACAAGCACTTTAAACGACTGTACACACATGAAACTATGATATTATTAAAACTATTTTAGAAAATATGGGTGACGTATAGAGTGTAGGTTGCATATAGATATCCATCCATCCATCATCTTCCACATTATCCTGCTAGTCGGGGTTTCATCGGGGCAAAGGCGGGGTACACCAAGGTGACCAGTCCATCGCATGGCCAACACACACTCATGCACACGCTCACACATATGGGCAATTTAGAGTAACCGATCAACCTAACATGCATGTGTTTGGACTGTGGGAGGAAACCAGAGTACCTGGAAACCCACTTAAGCAGGGAGAACATACACACTCCAAAAGGATGGCCTGGACCGGGAGTCGAACCCGGATCGTCTTGCTGTGAGGCGACAGTGCTAACATATAATGCCACGTATAGATATACATTTTAAATATATAAACATATGTACAAAATTAGTATCTCAGTATTTTACAGTTGAGCAGTTGTTCTGCTCTAACTTTATTTTGTAAATGACCCTCTTTGTGTCCAGGTACCTCTCCTTCAGTAGACTATCATTATTCAATTTTATACTTTCATGACCAGTTGCTTCCAAACAAGCTAGAAGTTGCTTGTATTGATATTTTCAGATTTCAGATGCAGAAGTATTTTCTGCTCACACAGATGTATTCAGCCATATAGTTTTTTTATGTGTGAGTTTTGATCCAGGACATTGTTCAAGTTCACCGTTCAAATTACAGAACCTTAATGACTATAGGCAGGTGTTTGACATTACAATGACACAGAAACATTGCAATGAAAGATGTAGCCTAACCGCTTATAAGGGGGAAATAGTCATGCAAATCCTGTACCGCTCGCAGCCAGAGGCATCTTCCAACCTCTGGATGATGGTATTCTCATGAGCATCGTAATCACAATGCATCAACCATCAGCCTCATACATTCTATGATAAATATAGATGTTTCTTTAGGGGAAATTTCATGATAATAAGGCCATTAATTTCAGTGAATATCCAGCCAATTATGCTCTCGCTTCTAGCAATATAAATGTGCTCTCTCATATTATTTCAACAAGCTGATCAAAGTTTCATCTTGCCTGTGGTATTGCCTAAGAATGTATTGATCAAAAGCCCCTTTGGATTTAAAATATTGATACAAAGCAGCGGTGCAAGGGCAAATTAAAAGTAAAACATACCTTGGATATCCTCAGTTCATCACTAATTTACGAGAAAAAAGGGTGCGTGGAACTAACTTTCGCTGAATCCGAGGGTTCTTTCTAAGAAAAGGAGCAACAAATGCATCGGTAGCTCTGAATTGCCATGGGGAGCATGAAGCTCTTCAGAGAGAACAATGCGTAGTGAATAGGGCATGAAAAGGTGGATGGACGTATAGATGATGGCTGATGGATAACTGAATGGATGCCTTGCCATGCTTGGTTGTCTTTGGCAAGTATAAAACATTAAAGAGCGCTCTCACAGTTGCAGCGAGCAGGCTGTATTGACGCAATCACAAGTTTGCCAAGCTTGTTAAGTTCCCATTGATTCCAGAGAATAATACCTCATATAAACTCCCAAATTAAATCAGTAAGTCCTCCTAGAAAACTGTTATATACAATGGGATAAAACACAGTGCTGTTCAGTTCTGAAAGAAGACAAAGTCAACTGATGAAGCCCTGAACATTTATCAAATATGGTTTAACGAACGAGTAGTTGATTTTGTAAAAGCCAAGAAGGGTGCGTATCCCGCTCATAATCTCCAGTACAGTCTCAGCAGGAATCACATCCACATCATGTTTTCAGTTTCATTCTTTTTGGCTGGTTGAGCTGTAGTTTATTGTTCTCTAAAGCCAGACATACACTGTGCGAAAGCTTTAGGAAGCGTGTTTTTGGTGACTCATACTGTATGAAAATGCTCAGTCCATGAGGCTCTGTGAAATGCAGTCCCCACGGACAGCCTTGTATCTGTCTGTTTTATTCAGAACAGCACGCTATGCGCTGGGTGCTGAGCAGCTCAGCTAACCACACTGTGCACATACATAGCAGGATAATGCGCTCACTCTGAAGCCTAGTTTTTGCAACTGATGAAGACTTCAGTTAGCTGAGACCAAATGGGATGAATGTTTTACTCCATTAAATAAAAACATAACTCGAGCTTGCACTTCAGCACATTATACATATACATGTGTGCTTTGTACTGTACCGTGACACACCGTAGGCCTACCACTTAAAAACACTGCTTGCAGAGTTTGCATTCAACCTTTTAGTACTTTGTACTTTAGTTTTTTTACTACATGTATTTGTTTTATGTTTTCTACTTTGCTCTTCAGTATCACTGCTTGAAAGAGGTATATCAGAGACTAATGCAGAGGGACAATAGCTACATAGTACAAACTTATTGATTTTGATTAGGAGACTCAAAATCTTTGTCGACTAAAACAGCATGGTTATTCAGATGGATAAGTAGTTGTAACATAGGGACTGAAGGAGGTTGCATGTGCAGAGTGGCTTTATTAGGGGCAATTCAATGTTCAGAATCCATATAGCAGGGGTTAAAACCAGGGTTGGCAGGGTTACTTTGAAAATGTATTCCAATACAAATGACTGATAAACTGTAATAATAACATAATCCAAAGGATAACTACAGTATATCACAGTAATGTAATCCATTACTTTGCTTTACAAGAACAAGTCATTCTTTTAGTTTTATTTAACAAAACTATAGACTATATGAGACTTTAACTATAAGAGACCACTCTCTATGTTTGTACCTTTATTTGAAAATGTAGAACTACAGAGATGGAACATAAGAAGTTTATAAATATTAAATGTTGAATAAAAAATGCAGATGAAAATAAAAAAGTGGTACACTGAGAATAAAACAGTAGGATTATTCAGTTCACTGAGGCTAACAAACATGCAAATGCAATTTAGTTATAAACTACACTCCACTGCTCTCCTGGCACAGGTTTCTTAAATCTGTTGCTTAACAAACCAAAAGCTGAATCTTGTAGACGTCTTCTTTTGAGACCCCCTTCATCAATAATTATAAACAGAGAATGTTTGAAAAACTCCTAACTGGTTTTTATTTGTGTTCTATCTACTGAAAGCTTTATATTCCTGTATTATACTATATATTGGTGCATCGCACTTAGACTCGCACTTAAATCGCTTGATGCAATTTATAGATGCTCCCTTTTCAGCAGTCTCAGCACTTTCAGCAGTTCACACAAATCAGATTGTCCTACAAGTTTAAACCACATTAATCTCACAAAATGAATCAGGACTGACTGACTGGTACAAATAACGATAATTTACACATTTTGCACCCGTCGCTGGGAATCTACTGAGGAGAGGAATCACATATGTGACAGTAAAACTAATGATGCATCATGAATACAACCATAATTAAACACATGATTCAGATCTCTAGGAAAACGCTGCTGATCTTTTGACAATAGAAATACTCAAAATTATGTCCTAGGCTAAATAAAAATAAAAATGCTCTTCATATGTACATGTTTCATGTGATGTTTTCATCATTTTAATCCTGTTAATTATCACCATGTTTTCATAAAGTAGCTGTTATCAGATTGCTGATTACAGATCATTGTTACATGTATTCTGTTTCATTTGTGGGTATTCATTATTAAAAGGATAAAAATAAAAAATAAAGAAAAAAAATCTAATACAAAGTATTAGTTCTTTTTAAACTTGCTCATTAAAATTCCATTTTCAAAATTGTAGCATATATATATATATATATATATATATATATATATATATATATATATATATATATATATATATATATATATATATATATATATATATATATATATATATACATTTTTTATATTTTTTTATACATATACTCTATGTTTTAGAGTATACTCCCAAGGCCTCTTTTTTGTGCCTACTCTCCCACTAAAATCGATTGGCTTTAAGCTGCATTCAGATTTCGAGGCAGTGCTGTGGACAGTGTTGAAAAACAGCCATTGTTAGCAGCACAGAGCGGCTTTGCTTGGTGCAGGGCATGTGTGGGATAAGAGCAGTAAATTAACCTCTAGGGAGCAAAGGGTGAGACACGTGTGTGTGTGAACCCTGATCTCAGGCTTTCTAGCCTCACCTCATGTGGAAATGTAAAAGAAAGCTCAAATCAATGCTCCATCTAACAGGTCTGGAGGCATGCCACACAGAGTAGGGGCGACTGTATTCATTGACACCGGTGTTTGGCTTGTTTTCTACTGTTAGCACAGCCTAATTGAAATTATTGACCCTCTCTGCGACATTCCACAGTCTTCCTGCACCAAGTCGGCAAGGTTACTCGTCACAATAACACATCGTTCTGATACTGAAGTTGGAGGCTTCTGCCAGGGAGGTTGTAAAGTGTCTTTTCAGTTCGTACAAAGAATTTTGAATAGTTTAGGATGGCTGATATTTGACAGAGTCTCAAGGCCAGCACCTAAAACCAGAGATTACTGATGCTGTGACACTGAGTGTTGACCTGTTGTACACTGTTGAATGTAATGATTTCTGTCTTTCTGTGCTGTCTGTGGTTGGTTCTTGGCCTGGACAAGTTGTTTGGGCACCCCTGGTCAAATGGCATGTTATGGTGGAAGAATATTTCAGCTGCTGGCATCCATCTCTCTCCCAAATTTCTTTTTTTGTTTAAATCATTTGACAATGCTGTGTTTCCTTTACACTCTTGATACGTTGATACTCTTGATATTGGTCCAGTATTACTTGGATTAAACATTTGCAGTTTAGCTGTGAATCTCTGCACATGCATATGGAAAGTATGACATTTATGTTGGACAGTCAATCGGAGAATCTGCAAAAAGGGAAAAATTTCCAGAATTACATTGAAGGTTAAAGATAATTTGCTAACACAAATGAGCCAAGGTTTGGTGCGATCTCAGAAGGCTTGGTGTGGAGTTCTGGGTGGCTTTGGTGCTTGTGCATGAACAAGTGTAGTAACTCCTGATTGAGTGGTAAAAGTACTGATACTAATGCACTAATTACAGTGCTATTGGAGGGGTCATGCTAAATATGGCTCCAGTGCGTCAAGGTTTCAAGCCCACTCAAAAAACCCTGAACTCCGAAATGACTTAACGCTTAAACTCCGCTGTTTAATACTACAAAGTTCAGGGACTTTTCACGTGTTCTCAGCAATTATTTTCTATCATGTATAAAATGTTCAAACACCTTGACATGGTCTGAAATATCGAGCCCTGCATATACATGCCAATCAGATTTCAATCTAAAAAAGCAATTGACTACTAAGTATAAATTCAGGTGATTAGTATCTGTATTGCACCCTGATAAGATTTTAATTACATGAAATGACTGTGTGTGAATCACCCTTTCTGATCTTTGGTTAACTGCTTATCCTCACTGGCTATATGAGTGAGTTACTGTGTGTCCTGCTACTGAGAGCATTTCAATGCTGGCTAAGCACCAAATTCACAAATGATATATAAATGATGGGCCAGATTCAGTATTGAACTTAAATCTATTATCTTGCATTGTATGTAATTCTGATATTATATTCATTAGTTCTGCATAAGTATATACAGTTAAAAGAATGTATGTATGATTCATAAAAGTCATCAATTTAATTTGCATTGAATAAAATCACTCCTATGTTAGTATGCATTACTTTTGACATAACCTTGTACATTTAGGTTTTTAGTTTGTTTCCTTCCTTATGAAGATTAATACAATAACGAAAGTGAAATAATTTATTCGGGACAGGTAAGATTTTGAGACAACCTCAGTGTAGTTGATTTCCATGCCTGTCTATGCACTGCAGAACTGGTTATGAGTACAATAAATCTTTTGCATTGTTTTGCATTCCTCATCGTGTTAATATCTAGTTGTGGGACATGGGTGGATGCAACCTCGAACTCCTCCGCTTGTAATTCTGAAGTGGGAAAAGTTGTTTAAATGGTTTGACACTCAGAAATTTGAAGTCTGGAAAATGTTAAATCGCTGCCTCCCTTGGAGAAACAGTGAGGCAGCGTTAGTTAAACCTCCACAGCTTCGGGAAAGCTGCTCCTCTTCAATTCAATTCAATAGCGCAGTGAATCACTCTCTTGCAGCAATGCACAAGATCCTCCAAAAATATACTAAACTCTGCATTCCCTTCAGCATCTCCCTCATGGCACAATCCAGCATTACTAATGGGGGTCAACCTTTGCAGAATGCAAAACTGTCTGCTTGCAGGCTACATACTTTCCCCTGTTTATTCCATTAATTTTTTTCTTTTTTAAATTCCACTTTCTATTCTCTGATACATGCCTGTGGGACTCTTCTGAATGCTCAAATAGCAAACCATCTGAACACTGCTGTTCTAGGTTAAGAGAGACCAGTATTGATATGTATGGGCAGTGCATAAGAAATAATAGGAAACATTTTATTGTATATCCTCAGGTCTATGGTCGTATATGAAGTGTTTAATTAGATCTATTTAAATATAAATCTATTAATTTGATTTAACTATGTTTTTTTCTCATCACTATATGAGTGAAATATAATTTCTTTTGGTTTCAGTAAATTGCGGTCTAAATCTGTGGCATAACTACAGTCTTTACTAGAGGGAAGAATGCTGAAAGCTTAAAGCGGTATTCCATTGACTGTTCTACATTTCCACTGTCACAGTACATGTAAACAAACTTACTCAGAGTGGTTTGGTATGAAATGCTGCATTGCAGAGAAATCTACTGACTCAGATTTCTTTACACTGGTGGTGAATGGAAAGCCTACAATGCAAATATGGTCATTTTATTTACTATCCAATCCACCTGTGAACCTTTTCTCTTTTATGTAAAACTGAAAAAATACTGAAACTGTATACAAATTAGTATTTCTTGGTTATGAATTGTCTTAAAATGCCATTCCTGCACCATGTACCTGTAAAAATCTGTTTTAGCCCACACCATTATCTCAATAGTATTGTACTATTCACTAATAATCCTAGTCATGGTGCTTTATTATTAGTCAAGGTGCTTTATTATTCAGCTTTTGTTGGCTACTGCTATACCATACATAAGCAGCATTTTCTTTAAGAGCTCTCTCTGAGCCTAAACTAGGCCTTTGTCCCTCATCCATGAGCTTTAGACTGACTCTCAGCTCCTCTTGCTCTACAAACACATCCACTTGTTAAGACTTTCTACTGCATTGGTTGAGGCTCTCATCTTTTCAAAATGCTGTGTTTCTTGTGGTTTGAATAGATCTCCGATTAAAAAAAACTACTCAGTTATCCTTTATCACTTTTCTTGCAATGAGAAAGAGGAAATGTCTGGATTTTAAAAATGTGAGTTAATAGATAAGTGGTAAAAAAATCAAGAAAACCACAGTTTGATGCCATTGGGCTTTAATCTTAGCTAGCTAACTCACTGACAAAAGCCATTGACTTTATAGAGCTACAGCATCTTTGTGTTTTGGTTACCCAGCTTGTCTCATCACTCAGCTTGTTTTCTTCGCTTATTCTCATCTCTAGGAAAGGGAAGATTGGGTTTTGAGTTTTTCTGGATCTATCCAAAATACAGACCAATATGGATACTGGGCGACTACTACCCAACCCTTCACAATAAAGCCTTGTTCAGACTGCCTGCTAGAATCCAATAGCTGGAATGTCCAGACTTTATCCAGATTTTCGATAGGCTATGTTCAGGGTTCATGCAAATGGGATTTGTTTCTGAAATCAGATCAAATGAGATCATCAAGCTAACAATGGTAACAGCGTAGGCGTCATTAAATGTGTAGCTATGCTGGTGATGTGGATTTCAAGCACTGATGCAGGAGAAATGGAGGTGCATCTTTTCGCCCTCCAGACAATTGCAAACTGTTCTTTTCTGTAGTGCTTACGAGTAGAAATTTTCTGGCATAAGCATGAGTCTTTGGCACTCCTCTTAACTTCCAGCACTTCCATCACTCAGGATTTGACATTGTGGTTGTTTGTCACGTTGAAGGTGCTGCAGAAGGCATTTGATTGAGCGATTCAGCTACAAGCTCAAATTGTGCGTGGAAAGCTTTAACAAAGATGTCATGGAAGTTGGGAATGGTGTTGAAGTTGGGACTAAGCCTCTGGGCTAGCTGGCTAGCTGGGCACCACAGCAGCTCTTCCTTCATTGGCACTGCTCTCTCACCGCACTCACGGGCAGTTCAACTCTCCTTCATCTGCAGCACTTCTATTGTTAATTTAACTAGTGACTAAATAGTCTAAATCTGCTGGTAAAACTTTCACTTAAATCATATATAGCGTTTACTGATAAGTAAAAACTAGTATGCAAACATTTGCCAAGCACACTACACTATGTTAAAACAATGTCTCAGACATCATGCAGTGCATTCATAATGTAATAACTTTTAGAGTCATTAAACGCTTCACACATTTGGTTTCCATTCTAAATGGCTTCAAAAATGGAAGAAAAAATGACTTTGATCATTAAAAAACATGGAAATCCAAATTAACATTAGAAGTAAATTAAAGAAATTAACCATTGAAACAGTTTCCAAAATGTCATATTACAAGTAAATGCAACAATGCTGTTGACTGGGAGATTCGAATAGGCTGGTAATTACAGTAGGAGCCGTAGGTAAGTCACACAAAACCATGTTTATATTTAATTTCAAAGAATAATTAATGCATCCTCATCATCAACAACAAGCACACCCAGGCCTGCTTTATGGAAAGGGCCAATTTTTGCCCTTCACATAATAACTGCTGTAATTATTTTCCGTAATTAGAAAATGGTTCCAAATAAGGGAATGCTTTTTGGTCACACTGATGTGACCACACTGATACTGCACCCTATTTGGACAGAATGAAATCAAGGAGCTAGAGGACAACAAAAGGTCTGCTGGTATAATGCAACAAAAAGGATGACGAAATACAGTGAAATTCCATTTTGACTGAAATGTAATGCGGCATGTATTCCACAAATGGTGGATGGAGCCTTTTTCAGCTCAATGTACTGGCCACATGGCCTGAGGGCAGCTGTCACTAAGCCATTACCTTCAGTTGACAAAAGTGGGTGTACAGCCAGCAAATCACTGACATTTCTTTTTTCCCCAATCCCCTTTCATTTATTTACACTAAGTAAAAAATCCTAATAATGCTATAATGTTTTTTTTTTTTTTTTTGGACTCGGTGGAGTGGCTGCTGACTGGCACTAAAATGTTATCTTTTCCGCTACTGAAAGCAAAACCTGTGCATATCGCAATTAGTTCTGACACAAAACTGGCAGTTTTTCTGTACAGCGCTGCCCTATTTAGTCCAGCATTAGACAGTGAGTTAGTGGGTGCCATTAGAATTAATTTCTTGAAAAGACATCTTCCAGAGTGCTCCAAGGCTAGCACTGGAGGCTAGACAGTAAATCAGACACCACTGAAGATGATTTACATTTACTGTTCTTCCACTCGTGCCTTCTTTACATGACTCATACAGCAGCAGAAACTACTAGATTATGCATCAGGAGCAGCTGAGGCCCAATGTTCCAATTTAAGACAATAAACCATGGACGGAAGGAAGCATCACTCGCATGTCAAGACTTTTGGGTCATCTGAGCTAATGTTAAGATGTTGTTTGTCTTTATATATTTTATCGGAGCAAGGAGATTTTACAATTCCACTTTGTGCATGACTTTGAAGTCCCATCTGCTTTAGATTTGTCAAGTTCCAGGACAGTTTTAATATTCCAAATACATCCCTTCTTCTTGAGGAATGTCTGTCATTTTTTCCCCAGACCAATACAGACACAAAGGGCTTGTGCAAAAAGCAAGGCTGGAATTCAAATATAAACAAGCAAGTACAAGCTGTTTGGAAATCAGCAACCTTATGCGAAGGCCTTTTTCACTGAGTTAACTGAGTGAATCTGGCATAGTCTTTAAGTCTAAATATGAGAGGTAGAAAGCACCTCTTGGGTAAAGCTTTGCCTCTTATATGCCTCCTTTTATGCCATCCTAAGTTTTAAGGGGATGGAGTTCTCTAGTTGGTTGTAAACTATCTTGAGTTTGTTGACTATCTTGAGTTTAATCTGACAAAGCAATGGTAGCCTTTAGACCTTTTTAGACCTTATCATATTCACTATACTCTATTTTAAAATGAAAATGTTCTTGTCTTCAGATATTCTTGGCAGCTGGTTCATAAGACTTATTAATACACAACTGAAGTCTGGTAACAGACTCAATCAGACTTAGTGGATGGGTTTATTCAGGTTAAAAGTAAGTAGGAGCCTGGTATGTTTTGACTGCTGTGTTTGGAGACTCCTTTTGGCTAACCAAAGGCTACCAATTTTGATTATGATCAAGCTTATCTTCTTTCATGCTTTCACACCTACCGTGTTTGAGACAGACTGCCAAACATTTCTGTTTGATGTCTGGGACCATGTTTCAGACAATAGGATGAAAATTTGATTAGACCAAAAGAAGTGGTCTTGTATCCCAATCAAACTGAAACAGGGTTTGGTTGTTTTGCAGTGTGTTCAATTACAAGAAGTTTAGGCAGGCTATTAAACAACTACTATTAAACAAGTAAGACAAGTAAACATGAGCCATGGGGAGAGGAGAAAATAAAATATTTATAGTTATTTGGTCTGATGGAAAAGTCAAATGTCAACTGCTAAAACTGTATAAACATGCCAGAACTTCTTGTTTTCTGAGAGGATGGGAGACAGACAGAGAATATATCAGGCAGGGACAGCAATGCCACATTAAGAAAAAGAAACTGCAACAGCAGTATTTAAAGCTAAATTTATACTTGATGTATTGTAAGAAGCATGCTGCAGTAGCCACACCTCCAAGCCTGCGCCACCTCATGTAGCCGTGAGATGTACTCAGCAGGTTCACCTCTACAGTCATGTATATGAGAGCTCTAGTATTTAATTTGACAGACAACTCAGCAAGAATGGAAGTGCCAGCTATAAATACTAATGTGTTCACTTCAGATTTGTATGACATCTAACTCATCACGATGCCTTCAGGAACATCGGTGAGCTACTACATTGGCAACATGCCAACATCAGACGCACAGCGCTCTACTAACCCAACAATGTCAAGAATAGGCAGACAGTCCACACAGGTGATGATGATAGGATGTGGGTATGCCTTGGAAAGTTCTTTAGCGTGCTCACTAAATTTAAATGTAAAACCAAAACTCAACAGATCGCATATATACCATGTAGCAAAATCATGAACCCTGGTTTGGAGATGTGAACACCCCATTGTAAACAGGTTCTAAGTTCTGGTTCTGAAAAGTCAGTGTCCAGATTACCTGATTTATATGCTAGAGCTGAAGCAATTATTCAATATTATTAATGTCAGCAATGAAACATCAGCAAATATTTCTGTTTAAGGTGGACATCCGAACTACTGCAGTAAAAAGAACTAGAGCTAGTGTTACAAAAATCACCCTTCTTGTTACATCACTAAAGCTGGAAATGTACTGGAATATTCTAAACCATATAGGTTCTCTTCTGTGAGAAACTTGTATGAGTTTCTCTTCTGAGTTTAATTCAATAGGCTTCAGTGCCCTGAGGTAAAATAAAGCATCAAGTTAATCTTCACCTCGCCTTGACATAGTTCACTGTATTACATTTTAAACACACATGGTCTATAACTACAATGACTAATACAGGAGGCAATTGCTTTAAACAGCAGTCTTCTTGGTGTAAACATGGAAACGGAAACGAATACCACCATGAAAAATGATGATTTTCAAGGTGGCAGACATCAGTTGAGTAGAACTGGAAGAAGGAGAAACAGCACCGACAGTTGGTTCTCATATATGGGCAGATTTAGACATTGTGTGCATTGTATAGAGACCTTTAATTTAAGAGTATGTATTTCTTCATTGGTTAAACCCTTTGACAACCCATTTCATACATTCCACATTTCTGTAGAACCTTAGGTCACATTATTTTAAATGCCATGTTTAGCACTGTGTGGTAAATCCACTGCAATCAATACATGCCTGAAGTCTGTGACCCATAGCTTTCACCAGATGCTGGGCATCGTCTCTGGCGATACTTTGCAGGCCTCTAATGCAACTGTTTTTTAAGTTCCTGCTTTTAGCCTTCAGTCCTGTTTCCAGAATGTAAAATGCATGACTTGGCCTGTCAAGACCATTACACGATTTTGGCCCTGAAAAACTCCATAGTTGCTTTGGAAGTATGCTGCGGGTCATTGTCCTGATGCAAGGTTAAGTATCACCACTAAGTTTTCAGTCATTTGGTTGCATCTGAACAGTTAAGATGCTTCTTCCCACTTCAAAATTCATCCATCTGTTACTGTAAACAGTGACAACATTAAAGGAAAGAAAGCTAGAGCTCGTGGATGATAAGCCCATTGCACCATGTTTCACCATGTTTCACACATTATATTCACACTTTTTAATGCACTTTTAGCAAACGGTGAACAGACCTTTTTGTTCTTGAGCCTTATCAATGGTTAACATCTTGTTCAAGCTCTTATTAGTGTTTTTCCGGTGATGCAGCTGCACTTTCATTCTGCATGCTGCCCTTGAACTGTTCAATCATTTTTGCTGCAAGATGAAACGTAGTCATTCACTACTGTGGTGTTTCATGGTCTGCCAGCTTGTTTGCTATTGTAAAGTGTGTTGTAAAACCCTGCATTACTAGCTTTCACACTTCTTTGCTCTTTGAGAGGTGACAGCAACTCATCCTAGATGTAGATGCAACATCTTTTGTGTATGAGCTGATGATAAACTAATGAGAAAAGCTGCACGTAGTAGAAAAAAAACAGCCCATTAAAGCGAGCTGTGAGTTACAGTGATTTGACCTTGGGTAAGGGATGTTGTTAGGATGTTGTGAAACTTATATGTTTGTACATCATCTTTTAAAACATTAAAGCATTAAAACAAAAAGATGGAGACAAGACAGGTGGAGTGGAGTCAACACATCTTAAAAAGTTAAACTGCTTTATCTGGTTATGTGGTTTAAATGATAATTGCAGCAAATATGTTCCTAACTAAAGGTACATCCCCCTCAAGGGTACCACTTTGGTGACAGTTTTAAGACCTTCATTATTTTTTTTCATTAGAGTGTATACAGGGAGACATCTCTGTAAAGAACATTCTCTTGTGGCTAATTGCAACAAAACACATGCAACATGACACAAGATATATAACAGAACACATAAACTCAGTGTAGTTACATATCATCACTGTCCCAAGAAAAAATAACTATCTCCAAAACAGCTAAAGGTACATCCCCCTCAAGGGTACCACTTTGGTGACAGTTTTAAGACCTTCATTATTTTTTTTCATTAGAGTGTATACAGGGAGACATCTCTGTAAAGAACGTTCTCTTGTGGCTAATTGCAACAAAACACATGCAACATGACACAAGATATATAACAGAACACATAAACTCAGTGTAGTTACATATCATCACTGTCCCAAGAAAAAATAACTATCTCCAAAACAGCAACTTTTCAGGAGAGGACAAAAACTTAATTACTTTCAATGTAAGTCAATGGAACCAGAATTTTTTCCAAGCTTTTTTAGAGCATTTCTATTGGTCCATTTATTGAAATTTTATACAGTGTAAATGGCAGCTGGTGTATACAAATAATATAGAAGCATGAAAGTGGGAGAAATGTTCAGTGTTCTGTTTGTCTGCTGTCTACAGCACTGTTAAAACCCTCCATGTATTTAATTTCCAGTCAAATTGGCCACTAAGTGCCAGTTATTTGGTCAGGAAAAGAGCAGGAGACACATTTTATAGCAAATTGCACGAAACCCATAACAGTTAAATATTTATTAGTATCTAGTGTGTTCACTCTTTGCCTTTATTGTAACGACTTTTCTTTTTGATAGACTTGCTTTCAGTTTTTCAGAAATTTGTTGGGATTTTTATCCACGCCTCCAAAGGTTGAGTTCTGGGGGTGAGCAGCTTCTTCATTTCATATGCAAATTATAACAGCTAAACATTCTTTCAGACTCTCACAGTGGAAGGATGAACAGACAAGATTATTAATGGGAAGCAAGAGGGGAGCTTTTTAAAAGAAGTGTTGTTTATTTGATGGTGACCTTTTTGGTCATATACCAGGTATATGTGTTTGGTTGTTAGGGTTGTCTTTCAATAATTTTTTGAGTTCCTGTCAGGTACGTAGCTAGAACTTTTGGAAAATGGGTGAGCAGGCATGGAGAGGTCAGTGCACAGCATTGACTTTATAAGAAAAACTAGACAGACCATAATATTAGTTATTTAGGCTGCTCTCTCTACAGGCAATACATGATTTAAAGATTAGAAAGTGAAAGTAACCAAGCCATACACACATACATGATAAACAGCTATAGCTGACTATTTTTGACAGTTAATAGCTGCTACATGGAACAGCTCACAGAACAGCACTGCTGAAGGAATCCAGAGCACATTCACTGGCCTGTTTGCAGTGCAAATGAGCCAATCAACAGCAAGATATGCTAATTATTAAATGCAGCGTCATCAGATTCTTATAACTGATTGGTAAAGACGTTGATGGCAAATATGCACCATAGGCATAATCGATACTTTACTGATGATGGCTTTCTCACTTTACAGATAATTACATTCTAGAGTGGAAATGGCCACTTCTGCCCACCCTCTAGCTACAGCGTTGACTTTTGCTTTGGAAATAAATGCATTATTTCATATCTGATATAATCTGATATATCTAATAAAATGAATAACTTAAATGGCTATTTACTGTGGAAATGGCTAATTACAGTGGAGATGTAATAAATAAATGGTGATATTTAGTGGTTCTAGTACTATTTTGGTCCATTTAATTCATATACATGCTGATTCCTGGACCCATCTATCAATGTGCTTAGTGGCTCATACAAACATTAATACAGTTCGTCAATTTAGTTGATTTGAGATGGTTATAAGTGTAAATATATAAAATATAACAGCTTCACAGTTGTTACAGCCAATTAAATTTTAGGAAGTGTCTGATTTGTGTCCAGTCACAGTGTCCAATCACAGCTAATACTCAACTTCACACATGAACTGAATTCTGTAATAATGTGCGGTTATTGAATGCATCTGTGCTGTTCATGAAATTATAATGAAATAATAACTGTTTGGGAACCATAGCTTGATGTGAATGAACTACATTGATCAACTGATGAATTGCTCATTGCAATTATTATTTACAATGAATAAAAGCACTGAACGTTGGTGTACTTTTCATGCTTTGTATTCTTGCAAAGCATTTTGTGTACAATCACCATTAACCCTGGTGAAAATCACTGTAATGCATGCATGCTTTAACAATCCATAGGCCTGTAAGAGTAGGATAGGCATTCTGCACTTTAAGCTGGTTTTCAACTTCACTATGCTTGAATACAAAATCAAAACATGAAAAAGACCCTGTCTAGTTACTCCCAGACTGCACTGCTGTTTTTGATTTCTAGCCACTGATCTTCCATTTATGAAAACATCCGATTGGAGAATAATTAACGCAGCTGATAGCGTGTTTTTTCTGTCTGAATGTGATAAACGATCTCGGGTTCTCTTGGTAACAGCAGACCTATTACTATGAGAGGGAATGCATTGTGAAATGCTTGCTGCATAACACGAGCAATGTTTGCTCGTGAACAGTCTGAGAATTTGTCCCCACTCATCCTAATTAACCGCCATGGCATTTGCTTTCATTTGCATGTTGAGATAAACAACAGGCTATGTGTTTAAGGTCTTTTAATGTGGAAGGGCTGTTTGTTTCTCTGTCCTATAGGCTTCATCAGCTCCGCATTCTCTGGTCTTAGCGTGTGGAAAGAACTTATGCCAACATTGCTGGTCAAATAAGATTGAGCTTCTCTGAGGAAGCGTGTAGCTGCTGCCTCGCCATGCAGTTGGCATTCCTGTCTCGTTAATGACTTAATTAGTGACTTGGCTCATCACTAACCTGTCTGTCTCATTACTGCTCTTGTAATGGATCCTAAAAAAAAAGAAAGATCAGCCTTGTTTCAGAACTGCAGCTCTTCTAACTTTCTATACGACAGCCATGTGTAGCAACCCTGGGATCTAAAAACACTTAGATCAAAGCTCAAAGCTCTACCAGAATAGTGTTTTCCTATAGTTTTTATCCAGCAAAGCAAAGGGATTAATTATTCAGTGCTTTGAGCAAATGAAATGTGTGTGGGTGAAAATAACTGAAACAAAATTGTGTGCTAACATCAAGACTGCGCTGAAGACAGTGATGTATGCTTGGTTTAGCATGACAATCATATAAAATGTAATGTAATGTGAACACATGTGAAGTCAAGAGCCATTTTCCAGTAGATGGACGGTCCTCTCACAGTCTTTATTAAAGAATCTTTTAAAAAATATTTCATCATTTGCACCAATGCTTCACATTGCATCATTCCACATCAATAACCCCTGACTATTTCTTCTTAATATTTAATCACATTACACTTTATTTGCTATATAAAAGCAAACTGTTGTGCTACATGTTGTCGGAATGCTTTAAGGGTGCTACACATTAAGGTATTACACTACAATGTAACAAAATTTAAAACTAGCATTGATTTGCCCTTCTGTCACATTGCCAGATAAATAGCATGATCTATAGCGCATGAACATGAGCCTAACATGAGACTTAGATTGAGTACCTTTGGGATGAGTTGGGCGGCGTTTGTGATCTGGAATTGATCATCCAGCATCCGTTGCTAATGCTCTTGCGGCTGAAGAATATCAAATCCTCATAGCAATGTTCCAACATCTAGTGTAAAGTTTTCTCTGACGAGTAGCAAGCGATGATGGCGAATCAAATCTTGGCCTCAGAACTGAAATTTGTATGGCAGAACATGTTTTTAGATTACCTTTATATTCCTATTTTTTCAAGCGCTGTAGTTTCAAAAATTAAATGCTTTTCATTTATACTGATATCAGATTTCAGTTGCCAAATATTTTTAGTGGGTGACCAGTCCGGACTGCAAGCAGGCCAGTATTTTCTAAGGAGCCTATTGTTATAATACATACAGATGGTGGTTTTGCATTGTCTTGCAGAAGATTGCAAACACTTCCATGAATTTTCTTTTATGATTTCCAAATAGAATTTAAATTTTTGATTTGTTGGACCACAGAGCACTTTTCCACTTTACCTCAGTCCATCTTATATGAGCGGGTCCAGAGTAGGGAGAGGTGTTTCTGGGTCCTGTTTATTTATGGTTTATTATGTCAGAGTTTTAATTTGCATTTGTGGACACAGTGACACACTGTACTCACTAACAATGTTTTCCTGAAGTGTTCCTGAGCCCACACACTGATTTCCACTATAGAATCAATCATGTATGTTTTTTTGACCCAGAGAACTCCATTCCAAAGAAACCCAAACCAAATGCACTGAAATATTCCAATTCTGTTCCATAAGTAATCTATCTTTATAGTGAGATAGTCTAATCTATGTGTATGGACTATATGCTCTATTTGACTGAATGGCGATTGAGTAGCATAATTGAAATAAATGAGTTCATGCAACTATAATTACATTTACATTTTACATTACATTTTGTATAAGCAAAAATAACATTATGAACTTCTTAGGTTTTCATACAGCGCGAGTTTAAGTGCTTTTCAGTGTGTATAAAGTAGCAAGGCCAAGCTCTGGAAGATTCTTTCCCTTCTCCTTATTAAATGATAGCTGACCTTGTTCTTGGGTGGCTGCTGTATAGGGTCAGGGACCAGGTATCTGTAAAGCAAGTGATCATAAATGACGTCAATTGAAGATCTGACTGTACAGAACTGAATATCCCATTGAGTTTATCTTTAATAACAAAGAAACAATACAACAAGGAGCTCCAGACTTTCATGTTCAGTCCTACTGTTTACTGATGCATGAACTCGGTGGTTCTGAGGAAATAAGGAAAGAAGAAGAAGAAGGAGAAGAAGTAGAAGAAAAAAAAGGTGACACACATGCCTCATGCATGCGAAAGTGTGAAGATACTGGAGGGAACTGGCAGAACAAGTCCTGCTGAAATGTGCGTTGGCTCCTGCCTCTTGTTTTTGCAGTTGGTTGCTATATTCACACATCCTGCTATGACTTGTTTCTCATTTTTCACCAGCGAAGGTTCACTAATTTGCCAACCTGTTTTGATAAATGCCATTCTCAAAGACAAATCTGTCAACTAAAAACGCTGACTACTGCCTGTGAGTGTATATATGAGCAATAAATTGTGAGTCCTTTGAGCCACCAATAAGATCAAATGGACTAATGCTATATTTCTGACACATTTTCTATAGTGTTGCTTTTTTTTTAGAGAGACAGAGAGGGAGGGGAAAGGGAGAGAATAGCATCTTGTAATGTGAGCACAATGCAAGAGCATATACAATCCTAAAATGTGAAGGATTAGACATTTGACACATTGCTTCTCATTACACATTTAATCACTGGATGTACTAGAATCACTAGTGTTTCACATTCTCCAAATATAGTGAGCCATACAGTCATATCCTTGTGTGGAGGACAAACTTGGTTTTGATGGTTTTGTCTAAACCAGGGGTGTCCAAAGTCTGGCCTCCAGCAACACTGCTGTATCTGATCCACTCACACCAGCACAACACACTATAACACACCACCACCACATCAATGTCACTGCAGAGAAACTCACAGTTTGAGAAATGTTCTCCATACCATAATAGATTATGTGACTTAAGGAATATAAGACTTCCATAAGTTTGGTGATGCATAGAGACTGAGTGATATACAGTCTACATGAGAAACACTAAAGATGCAGGAATATTGTTCAGTACATGTTCAGAAAAATTTTGCAGTACGTTGTAACATTGTCTCGTCTGTTGATATTCTGCTGCTGCATTTACAGTAGAATGAAATGAATTAGTTAAATAATTATTCTTTATTTTGTACAAGTGTGTTTTTTCATATTTTTAATATAATGTTATATATAATTTATGAATGATACTTTTGGAAAGAGAGACCGGCCCTTAGGTATTTTGATATTGTCTAATCTGGCCCACTGGACACCCCTGGTCTAAACAGTCTATAACCTGTCAAATTTGGAATGTTTTAGTAGTAACCCGTAGCCTATTTGCCAGGCCTTTTTAGAGATTGCCTGTGCCAGTGGTTTTCTTCTCCTGGGCACCCACTGCCTGGACAGTTTTAAATATTCTCTACCCCAACATGCCTGGTCCAGCTCATGAAGAGCTTGTTAATTAACTGATCGGCTGGATCAGGTGCGTTGGGGTAGGGAATAGTTGAAACCATGCAGGAGTCTGAGGCCAAGGGCATAAACACCATTCTGTGCTAAAGCTTCAGCCTCAAGGCCGTAGAGTATATGAAATGTAAAGTATATACAGGAAAATCCAATTGGGGTTTGTCAAAGATTTAGATTTATTGGATTTGTTCAGTTTATGATAGTCATGGTATAACGTATTGGGTGGTGCAACTTCCCTCTACTCACTACAAGAGGGTTCACTTCCCTGCTTAGGCAAGCACACAGCATGCTATACCAATTACAGTACTTAGGCAAGACTTCTAACACTGCATCTGCCTAACTATAAATTAGCTGCAAAATATATAGGGGGTCTGGGAAACCCTAATACACCTTTTGAACCACCTAAGAGGTCTTCGGTATTCTTAAATAACTAGTGATGCACCACTGGTCTGCCTCAGGGCGGCACTGTAGCTCAATGGTTTACTCTTTTGGTCCATCATTGTCTAGCAACTGCAACTATTCCTGGGATACCTATACTATATACCTATACTATATACTGAAAAATTATACTATGTCCTGTAGAATAACCTAAAACAGAAGAGAGGCGTTGCACAGTATGTGGAAGACTGCATTAATAAACTCAATAACAACATTTCCAGAAGAAGAATTGTTAAACCAAACACTTTGTTGCCACTGAAGCTAAAATCAGTGCCACTATGGACGATGAGCAGCTAGCCAAAGTTAGATTACAGCCTCAACGTTGGACCCTGACAAATATCATTGCATATAAGTACCAAATTACAAAGTTGCTTTGGATAAGAAAATAGGGATCCTGCTTTCCTTTTGTATTCATGACACCCCTACCTCTAATAAAGAGATTCAAGACGTCTACAGCATTTTATTACCCCTGACTCAACAGCAGCTCTCAATTCATAGGTCCAAAATAAACCAGCACTTTTCAATTAGTGGTCTGGAGGGCTCTGCTATTTCTTTTATTTGGATGTTTTAATCATAGCCAATTCAGAGCATACATCTTTCCCTTAGTGCACTAGAGAACCAACAACTAGAGAAGAAAAAAGTCACACACTTCTTTCACTATGTGAGAAGCTCCATATTGCATTGTTTCTTAATAGTGACCCCAGAGATTTTGGTGCCAGGACACAATAGCAGAACCACTTAGATTCCATTATGTACATGTAATGTGATGGTGTAGAAAAGGTCATTGCTATCTTCTCCATGCAATGAGATTGTAGCCAGGTACGTTCCATCATGTGATATAGCCGTTCTTCGACGGGAGGTCCAGATATAGGGCACAGCTCTGCACTGCTGAATAGCACGCACTATTGCTGGCTGTATTCTGATGATTAATTTCTTAAATGATCTTATTCTGTCTAATATTGACTGGAGAGGTGCATCAAGGAGAAAAGTTCACTGCCCTAATCAAAGTATGTTCAACAGCACACTTATCAAAACACCAAAGATGATAAATTAAGCTCCTCTTTCAAGACGCAGGAAGAGACCATGACCTCGAGTTAATTAATAATTTCTCTCTTTTATGAGGAGATCTCTTCAACATAAGAGAGGCATGTTTTTCTTTTCAGCAGCGGTGGGCCCAGAGGACAGGGAAATCTGAAGGAAGCATGTGACCCACTTGCAATAGGACTGAAACATGTTGCATTTGTTCAGGACTGACAATGGGGTTTTCCACTGCTGTAGCTGTGAACTATGCATCAAGGTCCACTAGCATTGAGAGTACTTCATGCTACGGGTTGTGAAAAAGGTATGAAAGGCTTTCTAAGTGAAATGCAAGGTTTTGAATCTGAAGGCCTTCTATCTGCATGAATGGCACACAGGTGAAACTAGCTGTGGCAGCGGGGAGTTGTAGCTGTTTAATTATCTCTCAATCACTGCCTCTTTTTACTAAACGGCTCTTGTTGGACCATCCAAAGAGCCAAAAATTCAAATCCAATTCAGGCACACACATCAAATCTGGAGCCATAGAACATAGAAAAATCTTCAGTAATAAGAATGTGAAGCCATTCAAGCACTCGCCAGATTGATGGCCTTCAATTTTTTTCCACTTGCAAGGCACCAATGAAGGTTAACAGTGACAATGACACCCCAAATATTACAGACAGTGTGTGATAAACAAGCCAACCTCTGTATTTACAAACACTCTCTCATTTGTCACTGTCACATTCAGACAGATTTTTATTTAACACCCAATTTCATTCCAATTTAACTAATCTCAGCACAGTGCATCAAGCAGAGTAACTAAGACATCAATCTACTCTGCGTTCTCTGGCCGTTCTGCTAATTTAAAGGCTCACCTGTGGGCTAGCGTAAGAGTCCTCCCATTGGGAATTCATCAGGTAAAAGTACATTGTGTTTCTGTGTGCGTATCCTCCCACTGACCTTGCGCAATCAAACATTTCATAAACCATTTGGCTGTGAATAAACAACAACTGACTCTTCCATCAGTCAGCTTCGGAAACCTAACCAAGATAAATTACAATATCTAGAAATAGAACAGAGGCTTGCCTGTGGAGATGTGTCATTTTTTGGAATGCTTTGGGGAATATGCCTTTCCTGTGTAGGCGCAAATGAGAGTCTGTTCATTCTTCTGGTTGTACAGTAAATTTACAATACGATCTGTGAAGCTACTGTGAAAGCTACTAACAATATGAGTTAGCAGACTTCAGAAATTGCAGAAAAAAAAATTAACTGAGGTGTTTCACAATACCAGCCCCCCCCCGTGACCCTGACTAGTGGGATAAAGCAGAAGATAGTGGATGAATGGATAGATGTTTCACAATGTATGGACCATTTTTCAAAATCAATACAATCTCCGAAATGTATTTAGATGTATATCTATTTAATCTCAACTAAGATAAATTAAATACACAAAATCATTATTCAGTTTACTTTCTATTGGTGAACACTTGTCTTGTTACACTCGTTTTTTCATTCTTTCTCATTTCTTTTAAGTGACATTGAAAGGTTTAGATTTATTGTGTGTCAGATTTTAAGAAATACTAATAAAAATAAGAAGAAAAACATTACTTAAAATGCTGTCTCATGTTTTCAGCTCACTACCAAAACACAAAGTTGTACAGTAAATCAAACAGTTTTAGAGTCTTATTTTAGCCACACCCTTATATTTTAGAGCAGGAAGTGAGAAAGTATATCCCCTTGTTTTGAAGTAAATGTGTCCCAAAGTCTTATGTAACTTTAAGAAGTGCCAGTACTTTTGAGTTACACATTGAGTTGCACTAAAATTGTCACTACTAAAACATTTAAGTTTTTATCGTGCTATAACTGTTTTGTTGGTAAACAAATGCAATGTGACATAATTATGTCCAAGTCAGCTAAAAATCCAGAACGGGTTTTCAACTCTGAAGCCTGTGACATTGTTTTAGGCCAAAAGCATGTAGTTTTAAATCCATTCATGGTGGAGAGGTACATGCAGGGTGTTGTAAGACAAAATAGGATGACCACCTCCTCATTTAATGGTGCTGCTGTTACATCATGGCAACTACAACTGTAGCATTTAAGGTGGAATGGAACATTTGATTAAAACGCTGGCAAATAGGAAGCCTATTTCAGCATCAATTTTTAGGACAAACATCAGAGCATGAGCTGTTGTTTATAAATTTTGGTGGTGTAAATATGAATAAAGACTGTTATGTAACAGGGTGGGATTTTGGAATTGACTTGTTTCCCCATCCTTTTTGTAAATGCAGGATTTGTATAAGTAAGCATTGTTCAGTTGATCCTATGTACAGAACTTACCTTATTTAACTATAAATACAGGCGTTCATTCTATGGTAATATTAATAAAATAAACAGAGTAAGGTATAGGGTCATTCAAAGCAAAACAATTTAGTCTTAGTTTAGTACTCTTTGAACTTTGAACCACATCAGTAAAGCTATCCATATGTGGACTGATGCCTACAACTGTTTTGGTTTTGGCCTAAAGTATTTATTTTTACAGTCACTCATGGTGGAGAGTCATATACCAGGTATAATGAAGCAAAATAGTGCCCAAAAAAGTATGTTTTTCAGATTTAAGATTACTTTATAATTTCATACAATATATCAGGTGCATGCAGGTTCACTGATCATTGTGGAGAGTAAATAAAATGTCAATACTTGTGTACTGTCACAAACCCTTGTTCCTATTACCACCACTGTAAAGTAAATTTCACATCAAATCACTTTGTTTGTCAGATAATTTGAGAATTCAAGTCCTAAGTGTTTGGCTAAGACTAACACAGTATACACTCAGTGTACAGTCAGTTACATTATCTGCAATGCATTTATTCTCAATTACTCTCATGGCTGGCTAGCAGTAGCAATCCAGACGTATATTCTATTCAACATGTTCCCACAATGCAGAAACCTCTTCATGCTTTAGTATGAAAGAAAATGAGTTTTGCTTTGGATAAATTGTTAGGTATGCACAAAGAACATGTGGAACATAAGGCAACCACAGATGAGGACCTATCACAACACACCCAAACAAAAAGCCTCTTGTTTTTGTGCTTCAGATGTAGATAGCAATTGCAGTTGAAAAGCATGGGATTTTGTGCAGATGGAAAGAAAACAAGCAATTATGAATGGCTATTAACAGTCCAAAGACTCCAACCATATCATTGCATTTGTGAGAGAAAGACAGCTTCTCTGCTCTTTCAACATGATTGCTCATATAAATGCTGATGGTCTTTTGCAGTGACCCTTTAAAAAGTTTATCATGGTAAATTTACTATGTGATTATGAAGTTCTTGTTGTTTTCCCTCAGCACAGGATGCAATTACTTGTCTTAATGACAATTTGGATGCTGACCTTTTGTTCACAGAGAAAAGAGAGGCTCAAATGACTTCACACCTTCTTTTGGATAGATAGCTGGTGCTATGATTGAGATTAGGTTACTATTGGGATTCACATTATTCAACAGGATATTAAACCCTTTTCAGTAACATCTGACACTGCAGACAATTACACATTTTTATATTATGTTCATATACCCAAATGGACATGTGCTTCATTTTGTTACATTAACACACACTTTACTATACAAAAAAACATCAATCCACCATGTTCCACACTTTCATGAAGTCTGCTGTTCATAATAAGCACTGTGGTCAAAGTATAAGCAGAAACCAAAGTACGAATGTTGTGCTACTGCAAGGATCTTGCTAAAATCATGTTCCTGAAGATGATGAAAGCCTTTCACAATGTATCTGACTGCACAACACATTGCTTACAATGAAACCTGTCAGGGACTGTCACTAGCTTGTAACTTTAACCGACTCTATATCTGGTGTGGACAGCGCTGCTCCTAGCCTTTGGGCGGCCCTAAGCACAATTTGGTTTCATCGTAGCCTGTGGCCAATTTTTACTGAGCAAAATCGATAGTATATATGCTGCTGGAGTTGTGTGTCCACTCACTGACCACTCTATGAGACCCTTCAACCTTGCTGGTACAGGTGTAAAGTCAGAGACAGTAGCTCATCTGTTGCTGCACGTGTTTCTGTTTGTCATCCTCTAGTCCTTCATCAGTTTTTACAGGAGACTACTGGTTGGATGTTGGTTGGAGGACTATTATCAGTCCAGCAGTGACACTGAGGTGTTTAAAAACTCTGGCAGCACTGCTGTGTCTGATCCACTCACAACAGCACAACACACACTAACACACTGCCACCACGTCAGTGTCACTGTAGCACTGAGAATGATCCCCCTACCAGATAATACTAGCTCTGTGGTGGTTCTGTGGGGGCCCTAACCTTTATAAAACAGTGTAAATAAAGGTCAAGTATGCAGAAAAAAAGAAAGGTTGTGAGTTCAGCATCAAACTTCATCTCTTTGTTCATCAAGAGCATCTCCGGCAAGCAGCACCAATGTTAATGTATTTTTTTTCTTTGCAGTGGTCATAATAGTGGCTTCCACTAAGCCAATCTTGCATTTACTATCGTTTAGTGATCTAAACGGAGGCAGAATCTTTAACATGATTGACAGAAGACTAGAAAACGTTATGTTGAACTAATGGCCGACTTGATGCTTCCAAAACCAGATTATGAGATTTTCCACAGCATGTGAAATACTGATAAAACATATTGTTGATTATTTGCCAAATAAGCATTATATACTAAGATCATTCACTGTTTTGGCAAAAAACTTAGCTAATTACGTGGCTCTGGGCTTCACGCACAGGAACGCTGTAAATGAGTAACTACAGCTTTGCACAGTTTGCTCAGGGGTCTTTGCAAATCAACGCTTGGAACCAAAAATTTGACACAGTCACTCTGAGACTAAACACGGTAAAAACGTATCTAAACTTGTTGGACAGAGCCAGAACTGTCTGAGCCTGAAATTCTCTTCATATTCATTGGTTTCTTGTTCTAGAGTTCCTGTTCCACTTTAAATGGTGCAGGAGATGCCAGAATGTAACTGCACCATTCCACAAGGTGTAATGAAGAAATTCAGCTGATGTCCTTTTCATCATGTAAGTCTGAATAAAATGACAGTAGAACCCATAAAAATCTTTCTGGTCATTTGTTTGGGACACAAGCTGGAAAAGTTTTTAGATATTCAGTCTTTCAGTTACCTCAAATGGAGGTATCGCACCGGGCTGGTCTAAGCAACAAATTCTGAGTCCATCTCACCCCGATGCCGAGAAAAAAATCTAAATAAGGCAGAGGCCGCTGGTTTATGGTTTCAAATGCTTGAACTCTATGCAAAACACAGTCAGAAAACAGTCATTGGGCTGTCTCAACATGCTGTAGGCTGTATTGATAGATGAATGTAAATACGTTGGTATTAGTCATGTCACAAAAACAATGACTTTAAAACAAGTGGCTTTAATAACTTTGTTTTCCTGTTTGGAACACATGAAGTTAATAGTACAATTTGAAACTTGGTTTGAATTAAAATTAGTTTATACATTTAGTTCCCTGGGATATATGCCCTTTAACTAAAGACAGCTCAGCAAAAACTATGTACCAAACTGTTTAATAAGCTTGTTTACTTTCATGTTTTACTTTCATATTCATATTGATTAATTGGTATGCTGTGCACTCAGCATGATTATCAAACAGCGCAAACCGCAGTCCAAATAATCCCTGCTCTGGTCGTTCACTCCAGTGACATTGAGCAAAAATATCTGATGCAGAGATTTTCAAATGAACTTCAAACAAGAACAATTCACTGAGTCATCAAACTTATCATCAGCTTTCCTCCGCCCTCACTGAAAGATTCGCCAAAAATCTTCATGGAGATCAGGGCACTCGATGCAGTGGGAGCGCTATATATAACATAACTGTATATAATATAACTGTATATAATATAACAATATATATATATATATTGACATTGACATTCCGCAAATTCACCATAACTGTCTAGACTCCACAGTTCAGTTTTTTTTTGTAGGTATTGTTTGGTCTTCATAGAGAACAGCAGTTTGTGATGCTTTTTAATCAATTTCTAGTCCTTATTATATTCTATAGAGCATCACAGTCATCAGCAGCTTCGAGAAGACAGTCAAAGCTGTTATTTACCTCTGTATATGCTACAGCCTATATATTTCTGTTTCTTACCATTTCAAATAAACACACTGCATCATTCATCAAACTGAAGTTGGCTTTTATTCACTTTAAACTGTGGAACAAAAACATAGATATTTAAGGTAAAAAGAAAAATTGAAATGAGAACTACAGCCTCCTGCTTCATTTAGAAATAGTAATTAATGAGATGTTGGATGTTTCAAAACATTTCTGTACATATAAACATCTAATTAAAGCCAAAAATGTTTTATTTTGGTCATTAATGGCTTAGCAGGGCATTTGGTAACATGAGCTGTAGTTTGTGACTAACTAGGCAGAACATGATGGCAGCAGCATGCTTTAGTATCTTAAAACATTTGAACGTGTGTTTGTTTATGAATTCAACAACAATTAGATTACAAACTAAATAGTCTGATGAACTTATTAACACCACAGCAGATACAAGAAGCCTTATATACAATCTCTGTTTACACAGAGGTTTACTTTATTTTCCTGTATGTGTCTATTTTAACATGTAGATTCTGTGTGTAGCTTAGTTGCAGGGTCTCACTCTAAACCAGCCAATCAGATCATGAGCTCACCAAAAAAGAGAAAACAACTTGTTTCATTATAGAAAGAAATTACAGGCTGTAAATGGATGTGTACAACCTCATCTGATTTTTTTTTCATCCCACCATAGTCATATACCTTCATACCTTTATCAGTTTCAATTTTGTGAATAAACAAATTTTATATAATCCTTTTTTCTTGTTTTTTTTTTTACAGTATGGCTGCTGGGATGAACTAATTAGGTGGAATGGTCCATATTAGTGGTCTTCACTTTTTTATCTAACCGGCACTATTACAAGTCATCAGGTTTTCCAATAAAAACATCCCAATTGCTGAAATAAAGCCTTGAATTAGGTGCATGACTATTATGTGTAAAATAGAAAAATTTATTGGGTCACCAAATTGACGAAATCACTACGACTGCATGGTGAAAGGCCTTTGGTTCAACATTACATTTTGTAAAATATTGAAACACTAGCTGCCAGTTAACTGTAGATCCCATTTCCCTAGCAGATCCCTGAAAGGCCTTAAGACTGCCTTGACCAGCAGAACATGGATCCTTTCTTATTAAGATATGTTTATCTACAAAAGCCCAGCCTGTTCATTATAATCTCACATTAATTCTTGACCTTTAGTGAGGCCCCTCGCTCACTGTCATGCAGCTCAATATTAATATCCACAGCATAAGGATGATCAGGTTCCGTTGTTTAGACCTTCCTTATGAAGGAACTCCCTTCTTTATTGCTTTGTGAACATTCACCATGCTCTGCTGATTTCCCTCTCCCCAAATCAAGATTCAAGTCGGAGGGCACGAGTGCAAGAGTGCACCGCCTGTTTGTGAGAATGCACACTTGTGTTGATGTGTGTGTCACAGCAGCTCATGCGGCACAGTTGAGGAATGCTCCTTCTGCTTGGTTAGCCTCTTCCAGGTGCTTGACATTTCAGCAGGAACAGGAGTGGACATGTATTAAGTGTATGCCTAGTGAGGAGACTTGTCTGCTTTCCCTGCATTTCAATTTCAGGAAGAAAGAAGGCCATGATGGACACGAAATCGGACAGGTTGACAGTGCCGATGCAGAGCAGTGTCACTGGGCTCCCGACCTGTGCATTAGGAAGGTTATCTGACACTCTGCAGCGCACACTATTTACTGGGTTTAAAGCTGGAGCCGGGCCCGACTGCCGATGGTGCCAGGCAGAGGGGCACGCTGACACTCCGAAACCTCAGGCATTTAAATGGAATAGGGTAGGATTCACTAATAGCTATTACAGTGTTTCCCAGCTCCATTTGTGTAGCCCACCCGCACTGTACTGTTTCGTGTTGTCCTGCTCATGACATACCTGATCCAGCTCATGAGAGGCATGAAAAAATAGCTAATAATAATAGCTCTGGGCTGCGAAACACAAAACTGTGCAGTGCAGGCGGACAACATGACTGAGGTTGCACTTGTTTTTCATGCAACATTCACTGTATTTCAGGATTACAGCAGCTATATTTGGTTGGGAGATGAAGTGTCCTTCACTACTGCTTGTAGCCAAGCATGCTGCAGTGGTATGCTTACTCCAAGTTATCTGGCTATAGTTTTATGTGCTATTAAATGTCACTGAGACTTTCATGGATAATGTGCAGGTTCAGCTGTCACAACAGCTGAGTGAAGATAAAAGAAGGACAAAAACAGAAATCTTAAAAGAGTAAACCTTTAACGAAAGCACAGTGCTTTAGAAGACAACGTGGCTTTGCAGTGACTTGAAAAAGAATGTTATCACTAAAATACATGTCCAAAAAATCCAATGCAGATCTACATAATTATTTGATACTAACAGACTCTTTGACTGGTTTGCTTTTTCTTACCCTCTCTTTATAACTTCTGCTCTAGCTGGAGAAGGGTAAGCTAGTCAGCAGAACATTGACCAGCTAATGCTCCAGTAATGAAAGAGATTTCAAAGGAGAAAATGCTGTAGCACTGCAATCTCTGACGTAAAGAATATGTTACTTGCAGCCTGTTGCCAAACTAAAATAAGCTGGCCTTAAAATCCACTACAGTGCCTTGAATTATGTCGATAGCAGAAAATGATTAACACAATTATGACGCATTGATGTTATATGTAGGCAAAATTCTACATTTTTACATAAAATACTGCTGTTTAGTGACACTTGATAAACTTGGCTCACAGTGTAAATGCAATGAACTTTATAATAATAAAGTTAGATTCAGAATATTACATTTAATGTACCTCAAATGCCATTCTTCAAATTTTCTCCTTGTATATCTATTTATGCAGTGAGTGCGGAGTGTACTAATCAGGATTCATCCGCTACATAGTGATAGGCTGCAGCTACCATCGCTGAACAGTCATTACAAGGTCATGAACAAGCAGCAACACATGGCAAAATGTGTTCTCACACGTTACAAGGATATCCACAACTTGGCTCTCTCAGCCATAGGCTAGGTCTATTCCCTCTCTCTGCTGCTGCCTGACACCTGTCCTTCCTCGAAGCTTATGGTGTTTACCTGTTCGCATAATCTGATGTTTATCCAAGGAAGTCCGTCGGGAGAATCCTTCTGTCATAAAGCTGTAGATGTCGAATAGGAAGTTTGTTATAGCTAGTGTAATGAAATCATTTCACAATCCACACTAAGAGAAAGAATAATCAAAAAGCTGTCGTCTCTCTCCTGAGCATTACATAACACGGTCCCCAAACTGGGAGAAACATCTTAGGGCTTATTCAAACATTTATCATGGGTAGAGAAGTTGTCAACACTTCTATTCCGAGCAGCGCTGTGAACAGGCTCTGAGTATGAATTATGGTAGGCCAAAAGTACATATTATGATAAAGTGGAATAATAGCATGCCAAACATTCATATGATATATTTCTACTCTATGGTACTGCCTGCATTGGAGCAATCTATCAATGCTAGAAGTGAAGGATTACCCTTACCTGAGAATGAGGAAATACTCTGGAAAGTGGTGTTTATATTTTCTCTCTCTTTCTTCTGTTTCTGTGAGAATTTGGAACACTGAGCCTCAAGGAAAGGTTAAAGGAATTCAGCATTTTATTTGATTTCACACATGTGGCATTTATAGTTAGTTCAGCAACACCATTGTGTAGCTAGAATCTTCCTTTCAATATAAACCTGAGCTAAAGTAGTAAAACAAATAACGTGCAGTGGTGAACGTTCACTGGTAGTCTAAAGTTTGATTTTCAGTATATATATATATATATATATATATATATATATATATATATATATATATATATATATATATATATATATATATATATATATATATATATACACAATAGTAACTATCCATATACCAGTATTTTCAGTTAATTTTACTGTGGTGTAATGAATTCCAAATTTGGATGTTCCAATTAAAAATATACAAAACATCAAAGAAGAAAACGTCTTGGCCACAAATGCATCTACTCATCCAATTAAAGTCAGAAAATTGTGATTTATAAATCTACTTTGACCAGCAATAACAAGGATTTAAGTGTTCTGGATATTCTGAATTTGATGCCTACATCACATTCCTAAAAAGGTTGGGACAATTTAAGACTAGAAACATCTTAAACAGGTGAGACAATCATGCTTGGGTGTAAACGATGAAGAGTTCTTCATAAGCAAGGATGTGTCGAGACTGTGCTGCAAATGCATCAGTAAAAGGTCCAACATTGTTTCAAAATAATACTAGTTCCTAATCAAGGATTTTACCCCTAATAATATTAGCAGATTCAGGGAATATGGTAAAATCTTCAGTGAAATACGGTAAAATTCCTGTGAAGAACAGGACCCTCCAGATTCCTACCAGCATGGGTCTATATATTATAGAGGTATTAGTGGGTAACCTGTACATGTGTGATAGCACCATTAACATATTTTTGGAGAAACATATTTCTGCCGTTTAGATTCTCTCTCCTCTCGTCTTTCAGAGACCTCTATAATCACTTCAACTTCAATGCCAAGCCATGTTCAGTGTTACATTCGCTAAATCAGATAATTAGAGAGTGCATGTGCTAAACTGTGCTGCCTGCAGTCCAGAATTGCCTTCTGTTTAAAATTTAGTGATATTAGGCTCAAAACAACAATAAAGGCCCTGTACAGTTGTACAACTAAAGAATGTTATATATAATTATAAGGTTTGATCAGTAAAATATATAATATATTGTGTCTTTATACTTTGTAAACCTTTTCCTAGCAATTATAGAAAGCATGTATAGGAAAATACATAAACTAAAAACTACAAACCACAGTACAGCACACCCTGTGATATCCCCCAGAGACAGAAGCATGTTTGAGACAGGAGAGACGGTCACAGCAGTCATTTTTAGCTTTATTACATACTCCAACACACACTTTTCAGTTCTTCTTCACACCTACACACACACTCAGCTTGTCAGACCTCTGTTGCTGCTGCTCTTCCCTCCTTTTAAAAGTCAAACCAGGTTCAGCTGCCTCTCATTATAGGGCAGAGCGCACCTGAGCCGAGAGGGAAAGAGAGAGTTCACTTCTCCACCTCCCAGTCACCACCCATGCTCCGTGGCTCGGCCTACGGGATTGGAAGTTACATGATGATACAGTGGCCTCGCTGTGGAATAGGTTTGGGGGACAGACGCCACCCTCACAACATTTGTTGTTGTCAACATCTTCCCACTGTCTCTAGTGGGTGACAGTCTTCTCCCACCGTTTCTGGCAGCTGTGGTCAGTACGTAGGGCTCAGGCACCGCCTTCCTGCCACCTCTCATAGGTTTCATTGGTGCCGAAGGGAGAGACACATAGCAGACATTGCTTTTTTGTTTTTATTAGCTTTTTATATATTGTCTCAAGCTATTTGACGTGGAATTCATAACTAAAATGAATATATTTTTATAATCATGAATCATAGCAGCTAAAACACAAAAATTTTACCATCACTGCATTTGTTGTTATGCCTACATGGATATTACTGGGCTACTGCAGTCGTTTCTAGAAGGTGATTTCATTACCATATCATATCATAAAAAACTGAATTCTCTTCACTTTCTTGGAATAAAAGAGTTGATATAATAATGTAATCAGTGCTAAAATTTAACAATGTACAGACTCCACTGTCTATACAGTCTATGCACCCACCGACAACTTCATTAGACCTACCTCCTATATCTACGCTCATTGTCCACTTTATCAGCTCCACTTACCATGTAGGTGCTGTAGACCTTGTTGTAACTTCTCTTTTTGCCATCAGAATGAAGAGGGAGACCAGTCAGAGATTTAAGCTAGTTTAATTGGGAATTGTGGAACCGTCTTCACACCCTGATCTGAAGCTGGTCAGAAGCTGGTCTGCCTGGTTTAAGCTGTATGGCCTCTTTATAGGTCCGTCCCTCCATCCTGGGCTCCTTCTGGGCCATGTCGAAAACTTCCTGGGTGGGGTGGTTCTTGAGTCTAGGGGGGTCTAAAGACAACATTGCAGGGTCTGGTTCTCAAACCTAAGATTGCCTGTCATAAAGGCCCCCCCATTGCCGGGTACAATAAAACAGGACGTTCACGCACTCTTCCTGGCCATGTGTCTAATAAGATTAATACAAGCTATAAGTTATATATAGAAAAGATACAACCTACAATTACCGACTGTAGTCCATCTGACTCTCTGCATAGTCTGTTAAGCCCTTTCGCTCTGTTCATTAATGAGTAGGACCATGTCAGAACCATCATAGAGCAGGTATTATTCTCAGCACTGCACTAACACTGACATGATGGTTGTGTTTTAGTGTGTGTTGTGCTGGTACAAGTGGATCAGACACAGTGCTGCTGGAGTTTTTACATACTGTGTCCTCTCACTGTCCACCAAAGGTGTCAAAAGTATTCACATTCATCACTCAGGTAGACGTATAGATACTATGGTTTAAAAATACTTCTGTAGGAGTTGAAGTATCAACTCAAGCTTTTTACTCCAGTAAAAATGTAAAAGTACTGCTTTCAAAACTACTTAAAGTATAAAAGTAAAAGTAATGTAAGGGAAAAAAAATCCCATTAAGGATAAAAGCTTAGGCTACACCACAGGGGTCTATAGTGCACTAGCCCATGTTTCCAAAAACCCTATTCTTCTAAAAGCCATAATGACTATAACGTTATATTAAAATCTTAATGTTGATCAATTTGGGATGCGCTAGGCTTCCTGTTTCAGCTGCATATACGGCCATTAAAAATAAAAGAATGTATTTTAGTACAATACAAATATATTAAAGAAGCATATCTGTGCACTACTGAGCATTAACATGTGTTTCATGGAGCAGAAGATATGATGACTAGTTGCCTATAGGTATTGTAATGGTGCACAAAGTCAAACTTCAAAGGCATTTTATCAATAACCTTTACTGGAATGTAAATGTACATGAATGAAAACAAGCTGAAATGAAATAGCAGTAACGAGGCTATTTTTACATGTAAGGAGTAGAAAGTACAGATAATGGCCTGAAAATGTAAGGAGTAGAGGTAAAAAGTCAGCTGTAAAATAATTACTCCAGTAAAGTATAAATAACCAAAATTTCTACTTAAGTAAGGTAACAAAGAATTTGTACTTTGTTACTTGACACCTCTGTTTTCTAGAGCCTTGTTGGCCCCCCTTGCAGATCTAAAGTCAGAGACGATAGCTCAATGTAGCAAAGCCTGTTTATTTATAAAAGAAAAATGGAAAGCAGTAAGGTACAAACTAATGCTCGCTGTTTTTGGTATATAAAACCACCTCATGAGGAGAAAATAAAATGCAGTCCATTTAACAAATAGGAAAACCCACTTGATGTATCCTGAAGGTCAGTTTAGCTTTTGAAAAATGACAACAGTGTTTGACTGGATTTTCAGGGAGAGGCTGTTTTGTGACTTTTTTCAGTTGCTTGCAGATGCAGAAAGAAGCCAGAGAGCTAACACTACTGTTAAGAAGCCAAGTGCCTTATTGTCATATTGCCATATAACTATGGTTACAGTCTTTAAATCATCATCACAATACAGAGAATAGATTACTCTAATGACAGAAATGAGGAAGATGAGGAGAACAAGCTAGAACTTACAGTTAACCATAATCTGTGTCATCTTGATAACTCAGCCTGGCCTATTTTTTCTGGATGAAAAGATAAAAACACAACTTTGATGTTTTTTATGCTGAATAAAGATAGAATCACTGTTTTCTTTAAGAATTTTGTTCAGTGATCGAGGTAGGAGTTACACTAATGCTGAATGCTGAACTAATGCAAATTCTTTTAGTAATATTTTTTTAATCCACTGTTTATAATAGCTCAGTGGCTGGGATCGGTTGACACCACAGGTAGGGATTCCCAATGGTTGTATTATGTATTTGTGCAATGTATGATGATGGTTTGGTTCTAATTAACAACGGAGACACACCGGTGCACACGTGTTGGGTCTCTTTAAAAGGCTTTCCCTTGTGAAGAGCTGGGGATCACTTTCTTTGTCTTTTGGGCGAATTCTCAGGCCTCCTTGGGGCGAGTGCTGACGGGGTTCCAGTGAGTTGGCTCTGCTGGGTGGATCTTGGCTGCTACCTACTTTAATACTATTGTCTTTTGTGGTTTTAAATAGTTTAATATGAAATAAAGATCTATTTTTGCTAAACCTACCACTCATTGCCTCCCTCAATTGTTTGTTAGGAACTGGTTGGAGACCGGTCCATAATAATTATAGCAAGAGGACAGTGATGAATGAAAACATAAAAATTATATAAAAATAAATTATTCTGTCAAAATGATGAGGCAGAGAAATACAATGCTGCTATGCAAAATACTTCCTAACACGGCAAATAGTATATCATGTGCTTGTTTTGGGCTGGAATGCCCACTGAAAATCTTTAATGTGGTATTTTCCATACATAAAACCTGTTCCTCATTTTTTCCTATACCGCAAGGGAGAATTTAGTACATTTCAAGTGCATCAGATTTGATGCATACATACATTTGCTTACAATTTTCTATCACATGCTAATAGAGCCATCTGCTCTCAGCCACACTTTCAGCAAATCACTTTGTATTCAAATATATTCCACTATGGCTGCATCTTCAAGTCTAGAGTTAAGACTTAAATTCTTCTTTGTAAATAACTTGGGCAATGTTTAAACAGTCCTTGGCTAATTTGTTATTTGTAGTTTAAAAGCCATGGTTAAAAAGTAATGTCACGATCCATTAAATAGATTATTAGCAACACAGGATAATGAAACATGGAGTTTCCACCTATCCTAGCTGATTGGGTTCTTTCTAGTCTAGCCAGGATAAGATTCCATTTAATTTCAAACACAAAATGCATGATTGCCTCACCATTAATAATCCACGTTTTTATCTTAATTTTAAACACTCGGAAATCCTTCTTTTCTTATCTGAAGTTTCCCAGTGACCCTTGTCGAACAGACCTTGCCATCATGCTGACAGTGTCCTCTTGCTTTCACCCTTTAATCTCTGCTCCAGGTCTCCGCGCCAAATTGGATTCCACCTCCGCAGACCCACCACCTGTTCCGCTTGGCTATGCCGATGTTCTGAACACCTGATGACCCCTCCAAAACTCGGCACAGTCTTTAGACTCGCCCTTGCATCATAGTTGCAGGACTGAGGATTGGGCATGATGCCATCTCAAAACTGCCACCTATATTAATCATTTAAAGAAAATTGAGAGAGGCAGGCATGAGCCAAGAGGTGATGAGACAAACCGCAACGAGATTTGAGAGAATTTCTGCGAGGGGAAGCTTAGAAACAGTAAAACAGAACACAAGTTGAAAACACTTCAATTCAAACCAATTGAGGACCTAATAAAGTATATCTAATTTTATTAACTGCCTGTATTATATTTTTTCTTGATTTTCTAAGATGTTAATGTTTATATACAAAATGTAAAAACTAAACACTAAACACTGTCCAGTGCATGTGGTGCATATACGGATACTTAGTTGCAAAAACAATTTTAAATTAATCATTTTTTTGATATAATTTAAAAATACATGTCCACCTCTTCATACATTCACAATGAACTTATCAGCATAAACTACTTTGTGTATCAGGAATAATACAGTTCAGCCAAATAATATTGGCTTAAACATATGTTGGATAAAAGAACTACTTTTCCTTAAACTCTGTCTACTTAAAATGAGACATTCTTGAAATTATTTTGTCTACTTGTAGTAACATTCAGTTGCAACACAAACATTAAGCTTGTACGTTTATTTTTTTCAATTTCCACTTATTTGTTCACTTCAGTTTTTGTTGTATTTTTGTTGTTTTACAAATACCCACACATTTTAGGCCACATCTAAATTGGCAAAACTTTAAATCAAAATAGGCCGCTTTCACCTTGGTTATGTTAATATATGTGTAATGATGTAGGTGCCGTGGCATTGCTATGTTGAAGGTTTTGGGGCTTTGTGTAAATAATTGGGGTGTGATGTTTTAACCTGCAATTAATGGTGGTATATGCCGGGGAGGGGCAACCCGTATTTATACCCTCCAATGATAGAGGAAGGGGCTCTTTTTTTTTTTTTTTTGTTAAGCTGTCTGGGAGTGGTAAGGCCTGTGTAGGCCAGTAAAAGTTACGTGACTTATGATGTTATAGTCTTTGCCTTGCACCTCTGTTGAGAGGCCGTTTGCTTTTTGTTTGTATGTTTATTTATTTATTTTTTTCTCTTTATTGCTTTATCGGCGCTGTGTGTATTTGGTGGTGACTGGCTATAAAAAGGTGACGGACTAACTTTGCCTCTCTGCTGTTTTTATCCGGTGCTCCAGACCATTCGCCCGACTCTACCCATAAAGGGTGTTTTCTTGGCCACATTTTATAGTTGGGGGAACACGCTTTATCACAGTATATCCCCGGCCATACTAGGCCAATTTATTATTATATGATTTAAAATACTTAATTACTGTTATTTCTTAAAGTAAAGGTGTAATTGCTTTTGCCCATCTTAAAAACACCATCTGATTCCAAATCACAGGTGGGGGAAAAATAAAATTAAAGAGGAATTACAAATTTCTTTGTATAATTCAGCCATTGAGATGTAAACAGAGACTTGAGAGTGGCTTAGTGTGAAATGACTTACCAACTTGCATGTCCCTAAAGTGGTGTTGTTAAGAACCAGGCATTGCAGTGTAGTTATTTTATTTACTATATACATGTGTAATGTTTGAAATGTAATGTTGATAGTTGAAAATAGACTTTTTTTTATGTAATAACTTTCTGTGAGGACAAGGCATTGAACTCTTCAGATGTCTTGTAATTGTGCCCACCACTTTAAAGTTTGGATTTTTTCTTACCATGTTGAAACAGCAACATTCCCGTGGTTTGGTGGCTATTCGGAGTTCGGAGCGTCTTCTGTTTGTAGCAGGAAAGCTGGACCCCTTTAAGATTATTGTCGAGCTGATATAGGACCGATATTGGACAGGGAGATGGGGCGCTGGTGGGGAATGTGAAAACTTCACCCGGGAACAGAAATTGACAGTGTGAATTTGTAGGGCATTCAATTGAAAGATTTATCTCCAGCGTATATTTCTCAGTTTTTTCATAACTCTATTAAATGTCAAACCATCTATCTAACAATTTAGATTTATCTAAGAATAAATGCTGTAGGTAAGGGTACTGTTTAGCATTAGCTATTAGCATAGCTAGCAAGATAATAACTCTTACATCAGAACGTGTTTGATTATGGAAATAAAGTACTTAGTACGACTTACATTATTTACTCAAAAACTATGTGCCCTGGAATGTATTTATTTTGAAAAAAGAATTTCTGATTCATTTTTTCAAACAAAAGATATTTGCATTGAGTATTGGGGGTTCACAGCCATGAAAATGAGAATACCTGGTTTATATTAGAATTGCATGCATCCTCCACACAAATCCTCTCATCTAGAACATCTTTACATGTCTGGTTTCCTATACAAAACTTGAGATGGACATTATTGTAATTGTATTTCAGCAGTCAATACTGAAATATGAATATGAATATGTTATTATAATTGACATTATTAGGTCAGCAGGAAAAAGCCTGACACACTTTGCTCGCAGAAACGTTTTCTACACATCCTGAACGGCCGCTTTAAAATTTGGGTCACAAAAAAAAACAGCTTTAAGAAGCGGAACAAGGAACGAAAAACCAAAACTATGTTTCTATGTTTCTCAGAGAATGTTGTGAAAAAAGGATGAAGCTGAGATTTGCTCTCCTTTTTCCAGCCCCGCAGCTGCAGTCTGTAACCACAGCACCCTTAAGGTAACCAATGCATCACTTAAGGTGGACTGGAAAAGAATCTGCCTCTTACAGAACGAAATAAGACACAAGCAAACTTTTTATTGTTGAATTCTGACCACACTGATGATTTTCTCACTCTGATTTTCCCGCGATCGCCTCTGGTTAGCCTACAGGAGAAACGGTCTGAACTTTTCTCGTGTGACTGTAATCTATACTCACAATTAAATAACGATGTTTATGAACATTTAATCTCTGCTGTATATCTGACTGTGGGGGGCTGAACTAGTTAAAGGTCAGTCGAGAACAACAGTCGTACATCACTGAATTAGATCAGATGCACATGGTACCCAATTAGGTTTTCTGGGCTCCGCCTACCCCGCTTTTCACATCCAGTATGATTCCAATTCTAGCTTAGTCAGATGCATGAATAGAAAAGCCTGATTAAAAAATATATGAATGTTAAAAAGAAGAGCAAGTCGCTAACAAGCCTGTAAGTAAAAAGTACTGATTTTTCTTTTGAAAGGTAGCGAGTGAAAGTGTAAAGCAAGTGACAGAACTACTTAAAAGTACTTAACCACTTAACGCGAATCAAAAACAAATATATTTAAGGATATATCTGAAGATCTACAGTACCACCAAAGACAATCAAGGTACCATATGAAAGCTTAGAATCTCTACTTTTCAGTCGTTTTGCCATTTTTTCTTTATTGTCATTCAGAAAATAAATATTTTGGTCAAAAACTAGCGTTAGTATGACAAAATATTAGGTACACTACGAACATTTTTATTTTTCGTAAAGCCATCTTTTGGCCAATCTGGACATATTACACATCAAACGAATGGGGAGACCCTCAGGATTACGATGGTGTAAGCTATTATACTCTGAAATGTAGCAGTATTTAAATAAAAAATTAAGAATAGCTTTTCCGAACAGTAACACGCCCCCTAGCGCCGTTTCTCCGACGCGTAAAGGCTCTCAGCCTCCACAGGGACACGCCAGCGAACCAGAAATGAAACCAAGGTCCCCCAACCTCCCCAAAATGAAAACAGCTGATTTTACTGCAAAATAATATATAATAATAATAATATAATAATAATAATAATAATAATAATATATGTGTGTGTGTGTGTGTGTGTATATGTTATATTCTTATAAGCCCCACATCTAAAAATGTGTTTATTTATTTTCAGAATCAGAATCAGAAATACTTTATTGATCCCAGGGGGAAATTGCAGTTTTTACAGTAGCAGAAGAAGAATAAACACTCTAATAATAATTTACAACATAAAAGAAATATGTAGTATGTACACATATATAAGTCTTATATTACAATAGAATAATAAGATGTAAAGAATAAAATATAAAGTGACTGTGTCTATAATATTAAGTACAGATATACCGTATACAGCAGTAAGAGTTTTAGAAGTAAGAAAGTTATTGCACATTTGAGTTCTTATATACATAATTAAATAATAGTTCTACTGGTATCACTGTACATGTGAAAGGTGTCGTACATTCAGGGAGGAGTTATAAAGTTTGATAGCCACTGGTAGGAATGACCTCCTGTGGCGTTCTGTAGTGCGTTTGTTTTCCTTGACAAAATAATGTCATGTATGATTTTTAGGCCATTTTTTACCATATCATATTTACCATACCATAACTAAATTTTCTTCATGGAAAAAACTCAGTCAGTTTATGTTGTACCTTTATTTTGGTATCGTTTGGAGCTGTTTATCTGGTGTAAAACTCCCTCTGCTGCCGGATTTCAGTAGATCGCCGCCGTTACTCTTCCTTTTGAGCTTTACTAATCACTCTTAAACATCATAAAATATATTTTTCTTTAGTTTGGGACTTTGTTTAGGGTTCATAGTTAATGTTTTGATCGTTGTTTTGTGTCTGTGTGTGTCCTGCGTGGTGCGTTTCCTCTCTGCGCTCTGCGCACTGAATGCGCGCTGAGTCTCAAAAACCCACCCGTTTTTCTAACCCACCCACCTTCTCGGTTACACGTCCAGGTATCTCCGCACCTGATTGGTCCACAGACTTGGTTGACGCGTTTTTGGAAAGAGGAAGGGCGGGACTATAAGGGGAAATGACGGATTTCGAACTGGAGATATTTTAATACATTTTTTAATTCGAAGGCTTTTATTCTGACCTGTCAGATCTCCGGAGTACTCCTTCCACAAAATGGCAGATTATTAACGATCGGATTGATGGAAAAACACAAGTTTGGTCTCGTTTTGAAGCTGAAAGCCTCAGGTAGGTCGCGGTTTTATTTCTGGTTTGGTGGTTTGTCCCTGTGGCGGCTGAGAGCCTTTACGCGTCGGAGAAACGCAGAAGTAGTGGCGGCGCTAGGGGGCGTGTTACTGTTCGGAAAAGCTATTCTTTATTTTTTATTTAAATACTGCTACATTTCAGAGTATAATAGCTTACACCATCGTAATCCTGAGGGTCTCCCCGTTTGTTGTGTAATATGTCCAGATTGGCCAAAAGATGGCTTTACGAAAAATAAAAATGTTCATAGTGTACCTAATATTTTGTCATACTAACGCTAGTTTTTGACCAAAATATTTATTTTCTGAATGACAATAAAGAAAAAATGGCAAAACGACCGAAAAGTAGAGATTCTAAGCTTTCATATGGTACCTTGATTGTCTTTGGTGGTACTGTAGATCTTCAGATATATCCTTAAATATATTTGTTTATTTATTTATTTATTTTCAATATTTGCACATTTGTTGCACATGGATTGTGATCGGCTATTATCGATTTTGTTGTTTAACTATTAATGTTTTACATCAGTTTCACAAGCAAATAAGCGACTCTTAATGCTGGCCATATTAGCTGAGTTTGCAAGTCAAATTAAATGAACTTTTGAGACTTTTCTTTATTTATCTTTAATAAAGACATACTTTCAAGTTCCCTCCTGGCTGTAAAGCTAGTTGTCTGTTTTGCGCCATAAAAACGTTAGAATTCATTATAAAACAGTATAACAGCAGTTTTAATGTTTATGTCAAGTATAGGACAAATTCTTAGTCTTAAAGTCTTAAAGAAAGAATTTAAAAAAGTTAATTTAAGTGACATAAAGTAAACTAGCTGGATTCAACTGATGGCCTGTATTATGATGTTTGGAGTGAGCCAGCTAGCCAAACTGTGTTAGTCAATGCAAGTGTTATCTTATCTGTTTTTAGTATTTTTTTAGCCCAAGAAAGTAAAAATCTACAGTAACAAACACAAAAAACAAACTTAAAATAAGAGACAGATTAGACCTGGCCAGGTAGCAGAATTCCTCCTAAACAGTTAAACCTGGTCCCTCTTTGCGTAATCTTTTATTTGAAACAGGTCTAACTTGCACACTGCCACTGTGCTTGCAGTTGAGGTTTGGACCTGAGCATGAAAGTTGATTTGACGTGTCTTAACAAGCAGATAGATCTAACAGAAAGTGGGCAACGTTTATAGAAACACTAAGCATTCCCTTTCTGTCTGCGGAGGGATGCGTAGGTTTCCAGTAGTTGTATCACAATAGCTGTATCTGGCAGTGTCATTAGAACATCTAATGGACATGATGTCATTCTAGATGGCAAACTCTCTGAAAGTTTTATTATGTTTACATGTTCTTTTGCATTAACTCTGTTAAAATCACATGTATATTGGATAAATAAACAGTCATTAAAATCCCTTTTGCTAATAAATGCAACATGTTCCTCACAGAGATGCTGTTAAACACTGAGGAACTTTGTCTGCTACTTGGTGCAACCAGGTTACCTTCTAAACTCCCACAATGAGGATCCTTGCTTATGTGTGGTCCAAGAGACGACAGAAGTAAACAGCAGCCAACGCTTGAAGGGTAGCTTAAAGAAAAAGAGACAAACAAGAAGGTGAGTTCTCAATTTTCACCTTTATGCTCATTTATCAGCTTTATGCCATAATTTTTACAAATAATTATTTCGTTCCATAGAGCTCCTCTAACATTCTTTCTACATCTGGGGTGCCCAGTCCTGATCCTGGAGATCTGCCACCCTGGAGAGTTCAGATCCAACACACCTGGCTCTATTATTCAGATGCCCCTGAAGGCCTTCATTACCTAGATAAGGTGTGATAGATGAGGGTTTGAGCTAAGCTCTGCAGGGTGGTAGATTTCTAGGACCCTTGTTTTGCATCTTATAATCTACAAATGTGGTCTAAACCCAAAGAGCTGGGCACATGCCAGCTTCCAGCCAGCTTTGACCCACAAAACAACAGAACTGAGGAACTCATAGCTAGCCCACCAATTAGACACTTAAATGTTGCTTCGCAAGGTGGAGCACTGGTGATGATGGAGGTCACTAAAATAAAAAATGACTCAATAGTTCCACAGCAGGAGTGGTTGGGTTCTTTAGAGATCACTCACTATGGCATTTATGATAAGGCTTTTGCTAAACTCGCTGGTAAATTTACCCGTAACGTCAACAATCCAAATGGTGACATCAATATAAACAGTAGCTCTCTGTACAGACTAGCAGAGACATCCTAGAAAATGGAGCAGAGGTTTAAAGAGTTTAATCTCCTAACAAATGCAACATGAGTGGTTCCAAACCTTCGGCATTCCCGAACAGCATTGTTTAAATACTGGCATCATAACAGATGATAACAAGCCATTCTCCACTTTAAGCCTGGCTGATACAATGACAAAGTATAATACAATAATAAAGAAGCCATTGCTAGCTCACATGGGATGTAAGGACTACACAGTGACAACCATAAGGGATCGCTGGTTCTCAAGGATGATGACAGGGATGAGGAGGTTGCCAGCAAACACTCTGGAATAGCTGAATCAGGCAATGTCATCTACACTTCAAATAGACACATTATTAATGTATATGATGAACTCTCCAAAATCTTCATTATATTTATATGTACTTTAATATCAACTCTATTAAATTCACATGGAAGCAGTCATTCAGACTTTTAATAATGATCACTTTTTTGGCCCCTGAGGTGCTCTGAACCCCCCCTAATATTAAAGAATTCGGTCCACTAAAATAAGTAGGTTATTTGCTGCCACCTGGTTCCCTTCCAAATTCAGAGGGTGAAAATCACTGCCATGCCACAACCTTTAAGCACCCAACATTGTTGTAATCTAACCAGCAAGTAAGCTTTATAATGTAGATCTATCACACTAACATGACTTTGTGCAAAAAGGCATGAAAGAGGGAGAAGGCCGCCACGTCTGACAAAGAGGCCTTAGGTCAGCCTCTGGACCTGCTGGAGACAATCCTTGATTCTCTTTTATTACTTTACCAACAGAGGCCTTCCCCAGAACCAACCTGTTTCACTGCTTTTTAGCTACAACTTACAACTAAATCTGCTAGAGGGCAAACATTCAACTGTGCTTTTAATGTTTGACCCAATCTTTGAGAGGTTGCGACCCCAATAAAACCGTGGGCCACAGTTGATTTTGGCCAACCCGTGTATGATGTACTGGGGAGTAATGCCCCTACTCCTCTGGTAGCAAACTCATTCTTATCATGTATTTTCTATATTTTAATTATAATGGCCATTATAGTTTCAGTGTTTGTTTTTCCTTCAGTCTTGGCTCACAGCTCTGTTGATTTCTATCTCTTAGTGTGCGTTTGGACTCCAACCAATATAAATATGATATTGGTGCTCATTGTAAAGAGGCTAGCAATGTTGTAAACACTTAATACTGGATAGATTTCATAATGAAGTATTTTATATTGTATTCTTTTATATTGCTAATAGTTTTGGTGGAACTATGTCTTATCTGATATAATGGTCCACTTTCAATATACATACTTATTAAATCCCCAAAAGTCTTAAATAATATTTATTTCACAATGCATTCTTAATTACTTATGAAAAATTTAACCCATTATCCTCACTATGGTGGTATTTTGTGTTCAAATGACAAGTTAACCTGTTGGTTAAGCCAGTGTTTTTCTAATGTCAATTATATTACCTTTTAAAACTAAGCAGCTAATTATGGCTTCTTTACTGGCTGAGATATTTGCTGTACCTCAGAACTGACTTTGTCTTGTCTTGTTTTCTTGTTTTAATACACTTAAATGTTGTGTTTAAAACATAATGAAACATTCATAATTAATACTTTGTAAATAATTATGTGGGGTATGGAGCCAGATTGGTTCCAGAGAGAGCTGCTTGAACTATATCTGAACCAGGTCCATGCCACATTTGTGCCAGATATGAAGATAATATTTAGAACTGTGCCAAATCAGAGCCAGATCATGCAATATCAGTGTTGGACTGTTGTGCAAAAAGACACCAATCCAGAATGGATGCAGTGCTACATTTGACCCTAATCAGGCGCAGTGTACATTTGTTGTTCTGTCACAGAACAGGTTTGATTCCAGCCAAGCGTTGCTCTGCTGACACAAATGTATGTGATATAAACTTAGGTCTGACAGAGCAAAATTCAAATGAGTTAGAAGGCCAAACATGCCACACTGCACAGGCTTTGTTCCGTTAAACACCAATTTAGAAGATATCTCATAGTGTAAATTTAATTGACTGGGTAAAAGCTGAAATCGAAGTGTTCTGTGGTGTGTGTAACATTTGAAACCATAGTTTTAATGATGGTATGACACCAGCTCTAAACAACTCCTGTACACTGTTCAGTTTCTCTGTGAGTCACAGAGCTTCACTCAGTTTTTGTTTGTTGTTACTGCATTAAATTAAGTCATATCAAGACAACAGAAAGCCTCAGTAGATAACATTTGGCTTTAAATTTACACCCAGAGCGTAAGGTTTAAACTGAGGCCAAGCAAAATTTATGATGAGGAATCAACTTTCACCAGCAAAGAATCAATAAATACAGGAATAAAAAAAGCAGATATTGTGGTATTGCAGCAATCATTACAGGTTATTATAGAGGTTAATGTAAACTGTGGTAGGTTTTTCTGAAATTTAGCATTTTACATCTAACCACTTACATTTTAAACATTTAACTGTGTATACAATTCGACTTAAATCAGTAATACTACCTTTTACTGCCCTCTCCCAACTACCCCACTTATCATTGCTCAACTAGCTCAGACATCCTTCCCTATACTTCACAACACTTGGTAATACCTCATGGTACGAAAGAAAAATGTAATCATTTTCAAATTATGTTCTCTTTAATTAATTATCAAAGCCGTTTTTAAGCCAAGTATTTTCACGCAAACACATGGTTAGACTTAATTGTATAACATGCACATTATTTTCTACTTACTTTTCTTTAGCATTAATCTAAACATACTGGGTGCATACATATGCAAGAACTCCATAGTAATACACATAAATTACATTTCACAATAAGTTTTCTATCCTGTTCAAAATATGCTATATCCACATACTCAACTTGCACTCTTTAGTTCAGGAATATAACTTCGGCCTTTAAGGGCCCCAGAGAGGAAATAATGTAAAAAAATAATAATGGACCTCCCATAAAACAAAACTTTGTAATAAAAAAAAGAATGTAATTTACTTGTTAATTCACTATAAGTGTTTTTCCAACAATCTGGTGCTCTAATTTAGACTGAAGGTTGAAGGAATGTTAATGGTTGTCATACCTACACATACAGCAGTATTGATGGGTCCAATAAAGACGTTAGAGGGCCCGGTTGCCCCACGCTATAGGCCCCAGTGTGACCATTCCACCTGCAAGGCCGGTAGTTGCGCCACTGCTATAGAAATTCCTATTAGACCTATTTAACTCTCCATTAAAAATGTCTTTATTTCTTTAAAACACACTTTTAGATGACAGTCATCCCACTTTAACCAAACGTGGAACAGTAACACACGAAAGCACAGCAGTAGCAGCAAAGATCAAATGAGACTGAGGTGAAGGTTAGTACTAATGCTAACACTACCACCACACCCTCAGCCACCCAGGCCAGCAAACAGTGACCAATTCACACAGCGAGTCGAGTGAGGCCAGAGATGCAGCACGGGCCTGCTACTCAGCTTTCAGACAGTTCCCACAGGTCATGTATACAGAGTTAGTGTTCATTAAGGAAGGATTCATTAACTGAGAGTATTTTAGACAGGCTTGTTTAAAACATGAGAACAAGATCATTTAGCACTTGCCAAGTTAGAGGCTTACAGAGCCATGAGCTGCACAGCCGTGGGACAAAGTTACATCAGTTGAATGGGAGTTACAAATGTGCCTTTCATGGAGAGAAACCATCAACAAGTGAAAGTGGTGCTGGACATTGTTACAATGTGTTTAGAGCAGAGCCAGAACTGTAGAGTTGCCACCTTCAGTGTGAAGAAATAAGGGACACCCATCTGCCATCTAACCACCCACCTTCCAAACCCCAATAGCTTACATTTTTTATTGCTGCCCAAGTCATTAATTAAATGTGTATGAATTATTTTTTTTTCATGTATTTGTGACTATATATATATATATATATATATATATATATATATATATATATATATATATATATATATATATATATATATATATATATATATATATATATATATAAAATCCAATCATTCTAATTATAAAATAAAATACTGTAATATTAAGACAAAAATCTCAGAGAATGAACAGGATGTTATCAGCATGATTAGGCTCATTTCGAATGAATTAATAAGGCCTAGTTCTGCCTAATTCTGTTATTAATGTTTCTCTGGCCTATCAGTTAATAATATTCGGGAAGACCTTAATCATTCAATCAGACATCTAATTAGAATATTACGCTAACACATTACTTAAACAACAACAGTAACATACCTGCCTCGGGGAAGTCTGCAGAACAAGGAATTGAGTGATTCCGCTCTGTGTCTTCTGCTCTCCAGCAGCTCAGACATGGTCATCACTACCTACGTGCTGTTTCACACAGTCAGTCACTCAGATAGTCCAACATGAACAACCGAAAAAAAGAGGTACGACACATTGTACAGTTTTTTTCCTGTATGTCTTACCAGAGACAGGACTGACCCACAAGTGTCCCATCTCAGTGTCCCATTCAGATCTATGCTTCTACAGCCTTGGGCATTTCGCTGATGGTCTTGCCAGAAGACATTTTAAAAATCTGCAAGAAGGGTGAGTCTTTGTGACCAGGCCAACAACCACGTTGGTAAGCAATGATTTTGGGCTTCTCCACTTGTTTCTTGGTTTTACTCGTTTATATTATTTTGATTAGGGTAATGACTAAGATTATATGGATGATACAATGTGTACTGAAATACAGGACTATTCCTGACTTGGTAAAGAACACAACATTTTATTTTTTAATTATAAGAGACATGTAGCAACTCTAAGTTTGCCTGCAAAAAGGTAAAAATGCTGTTAAATGCAAAATGATGTATGGTTCATTGTATTAAGTGAGGCTATAACTATAAAAATCATGGTCCATTCAAGAATTTCTCATAACCTCACTGTGTAGAACATATGCAGTGTGGGTCTCTTTACAGTAACTTTACACTGTAAAACCTAAAATCAATATCAAACCACAAAGTGGACTAAGTCACACTGACTTGTCTAAAGTCAGAAGGATTAGAGGAAGAGGGATTAAAAAGGATGCTGTGGTAAGCTGTGACTAAAAAAGATTCATGAACTGCTAACATGTTTCTGGAAGTCATCTCCGTATTTACTGAGCTAATGGCTAACCATGGCTATTAGAGCTTTGCTTTCTGTTCAGGCAAAAGTCACAACTTGGTCATTTAAAAATGTACAATTATGCTGATTTCTGCTGGCACCATCAGTGGCACTCAAGTAGTATGTTAGCTGTAAGTGAATGCCAGTTTATAGGAGCATTTATTGACTGTTCTGGATTAAACATACATTTGGAGCTTGTAACATGTAATTGACCTTTTACAGTTCTGTTTTATAGAGACATGTTTGATAGAGAGTTCTGGCACAGAGCTGCAGCTGCTTTCAATTTATCTAACAACTGACTGGAACCTAGTTAGACCACCACTCATGTTCTCAGTCAGTGACAGATCTAGGACTTCCAGAAGTGTTAGAGTGATGTTTTTTTCTTACCAAAAAAGCCAAAATGTAGTCCTCCACAGTAATAATCCTACTGTGTAGGCTCACTGTGTAGTTCTGTACATTGCGCTGTCGTTATGTGTTCAACCATAATGTCTGAAGAATTGCATTTAGTTTATAAATATATATTTAGTTTTAAGTTATTTTTAGGAATGATTAAAAAACACCTTACTTTAAATCGAAACATGATAAGCAGATCGAGATAGCTGTTAGCCCCTGATATTGTGAGTGGTTATTAAAATGTTTCAGTTCAGTTCCTAACAAATGAAGAAGCTTGTTTGAATGTCTCTACCTAGATATCATGGGGGAAAAATCCTAAATGAACACATTCCCTTTGATTGTTTTTAGAATGTAATCCTTTTGTGTCCAGTTAAATCTTAAGAATTAAATTTTTGGTAACAAGTCCTAGTTTAGATATATACAGTTAGACCCAGAAATAATTGCACAGTGACACAAGTTTTGGCATTTTAACTGTTTACTAAACCATATTCAAGATACTGTTACGTAATTAATGGGGGCTTCAAATGCAAACTCTCAGCTTTAATTTAAGGGTATTCACATCCTAATTGGAGGAAGGGTTTAGGAATAACAGCTCTTTAATATGTCACTGCCTCTTTTTCAGGGTACCAAAAGTAATTGGACAATTATCTCAACAGCTCTTTCATGGGGCACATGGGCTTTTCCTCATTAATACATCATCAGTTTAGCAGGTGAAAGGTCTGGAGTTGATTCCAGGTGTGGCTTTTGCATTTGGAAGCTGTTGCTGTGAACCCACAACATGCAGTCAAAGGAGCTCTTAATGGAAGTGAAACAGGCCATCATTACGTAGAACAGTCTGCAGGAAGTAGGTGTTTCAGTATCTAAGTCTACCATAAAGAGAAGACTTTATGGGAGCAAATACAGAGGGTTTACCACAAGGTGCAAACCATTAATTAGCCTAAAAAATAGAGATTAGACTTAAAAAATCTCTATAGAAGTCAAACCAGTTTTAGAACAGCATTCTTTAGATAGATGAAACTGAGATGAATCTGTATCAGAATGATGAGAAGAAGAAAGCACCAAAGCACACCACATCCTCATGGGCATGCATGGCTTCCAGTGTCACTTGGTCACTGGTGTTGATGATGTGACAGAAGACAGAAGCAGCTGAATGAATTCTGAAGTGTACAGGGATATACTTTCTGCTCAAATTCAACCAAATGCAGCAAGGTTGGTTGGATAGTGCCTCACAGTACAGATGGGCAATTACCCAAAACATACTGTGAAAGCAACCCAGGAGTTTTTAAGGCAAAGAAGTGGAATATTCTGCAATGATCGAATCAGTCACCAGATCTCAACCCATGCATGCATTTGACTTGCTTAAGCCAAACTTAATGCAGAAAAACCCTCAAACAAGCAACAACTGAAGACAGCTGCAGTAAAGGCCTGGCAAAGAATCACAAAGGATGAATCCTAACATTTGGTTATGTCCGTGGGTTCAAGATATCAGGCAGTCATTGCCTGCAAAGGATTTTCCATTATTATAAATGAACATTTTATTTATGGTAATGTTAATTTGTCCAATTACTTTAGAGTATTGTATCATCTCAAATCCTATGTGGTGGCATGGAGAGCCCAAATCATGAAGATTGTGTCACTGTCCGAATATTGCTTGGCCTAACAGTATATACCACATATAAACCTGATTCAGAACAGTTGAAATGTCAGCATCCTTGATGATACGGGTTAGAGTTAGTGCAAATACCATGAGTAACTTGCAAATATCTGAAAACATATTGAATTCTGAATGATATATAAGGGTTTTGAAGCAACATACATTGCCATCCAGACAGATCTTTTTCAGGGAAGGTCTTGCTTATTTTAATAATACACTGCCAAACCACATTCTGCACATATTACAACTGCATATCTCAACTGACCTGCATGTAGTCCAGGTCATCTATTGGGGACATTTGACTGATTATAAAAAGAAAAATACAATAAAAGGAGCAGCTGAAATTGTATAACATGCAAGAATGGAAAACATTTTCTTTCAAAACAACAAAAATTGGTCTCCAAAGTGTTGTTTAAAGAAGAGGTGATGAACATGGTGGTGAACATGGCCCTGTCCCAACTTTTTTGAAACATGTTGCTGGTATCAAATTAAAAATCCACTTTATCCCACTAGTCAGGGTCACGGGAGCCAGTCCCAGCATCATCGTGCAAAGGCGAGGTACACCATGGACAGTTTGCCAGTACATCACATGGCCAACACTTGCCTACGAGCAATTTAGAGTGATTGATCAACCTAACATGCATGTGTTTGGACTGTGTTTTGTACAGTGCCCCAACCTTTTTTGAAAATCGTTTTACAGACATGTATTCTTTTATTTCACAGAAATCATTAGGCCTGCTCTAGGAGCCTAGAAGGCTCTGAGAGTTCCCCTCTGTGTCTAATATAATTGGTAGTCCACCCTATCTTTTATCTGACAGTTTTCCGATAGGCTTTTAACATTACTCACAGGCTTATCTCCCTGGCTTATCTTTTTTCTTTATGATCAGAGTGCCTCTGTGTAATCGCACTTGTAAATTGTGTATTATTTGTATCATAACTTATACAGTCGTACTATTGTATCACATTTGGTGCCGCCTTTGAGTCTCGGTTCCTCTCGAGGTTTCAGAGGATTTTTTCTTCAAAGCTTAAATCAAATACTGATCGAACATGGGTTTTGTTACCCTTGTCTCACTCATTAGATGGATTTGTATAAAGCCGCTTTGTGACAGAGTTTGCTGTAAAAGGTGCTGTACCAATAAAATTGCACTAAATTGATTATATAGGATCTTGCCATCCAATCAGATTACTCATCACATGCACTTAAAGAGGTAAACATAGAAACACAGCAAAGAGGAGACAGAGGAGTTCCTCTACACTCTCCCTGTAGCTTTGCCTGATTCACATTCAAATAATACATTCCATTTCTCTGCTAAACGACAGCAGATTAGGTGGAGACAGACTATTCACCAGAAATTAGTAGTCAGAATTGAGTGAGCAATAGACGACAAAGAAAGTAGCTCTTTTCACACAGTTCTTGAAGTCTGGAAATGTGAGTATCATTTCCTGTACATCAAGTAGGGCTTGGAGTAGGGCTTGGACGTTAAGCCAGATCATTTTCAAACATGCCAGTTCCTGCAGTAATCATGTCAGTCTTCTACCATACAGCATCTTGTTACAAGGTCCATGATCCTTGTGCTTTTAGTGGAATAGCACATTGTGCCAGGTTTTACACCAAGATTCGACACACAAAACATCAAAGTGGAATCCCATTATCCTGCGTGAAAACAGCTACACATTCAAATACCAAATTATTCACATTTTGCTTTATTCCTAATACTCATACACGTTTTAAATAATAATTATTTTCATGTAGACAACCATTGAGTCATCTTTAACATAATCTGAATCCCAGTGATTAAGTTATGGAGTGCAAAGTCTTGAAACGTATCACTCCCTTTTTCACATGGACGCCCCAAATTTTTTTGGCACCATATATATTATTGCATAAGCCTTAAAATAACAAAAGCAGCATTATTGGAACTATATAGTTAACATATGAATATCTTTACATCTAGGCTGGTGTAGTAGTTAGCACTGTCGCTTCTCAGCAAGATGATCCAGGTTCGATTCCCAGTCTAGGCTGTTCTGTTTGGAGTTTGCATGTTATCCCTGTGCTTGAGTGGGTGTCCTCCCACATGTCCATGCATGTTAGGTTAATTGGTCACACTAAATTGCCCATCGGTGTGAATGATGGACTGGCGAATTGTCCATGGTGTACCCCACCTGGTGGCGCTGGGATTGCGGGATAAAGTGGAAGATGATGGATATCTTGGACATGCAAAACAGCTTTTTGTAAAGGCCACTGCACAACAGGCATGCCGTGTCACACAGCATCCAAAAATTCAAAACCATTGTTTTTAATGGAGGTACGCACAACTTTCAAAGTGTGTTCTCATAATACCTATCTTAAAAAAAGGCATTCGATCTGAGTGCCACACCAACAGCTTTAGTTCATTCCAATAAAAAAACTGTGAGCCTCTTTGTTTGGCCTTATGTCTCATTCTGGTGTTTACTGTGAAGGAAAATCAAAGATGAACCAATACTTACATATTAAAACAACTGAAATCATGACTGTAATTTGTAGTGTCCATATGTCTGCATGACACACGTGCATGTGAGGGGGAGTTGCATTCTTCTCTCCATAAAGTGTCACACAGATTTTTGCTATTACTGCTTTAAATCAAAACCAATTATGGAACTGCCTATAAATATGCAACACAGTAGGACATTTCACTTAGTAGCTGCAGCTTGTAGCTGTTTTGTCAGTGCACACTGTGTCGTGGGGGCCATAATTGTCATAGCAACATACAGCACGAGCAACTGGACTTCAGGGTGGACCTATGGATAGTTCCAGAAGTGAAATTGAAAATGTGTTAACAGCATAAAAAAATTTGATATGTGAATCATTTATTACATTAATTAAACATCACTTCTATACATTAGTCTTAAGATCATTAAAGTTTAATTGCAGACCTCATGCTGGTGTCAGCTATGCTGAGTACTTGATGTTTTCCATTGGAATGTATGATATTTGTGGTATAGAATGGGCTTCATGGTTATTCCTAATAAGTATGCATATACAGATTGAGCTGATTCCTCTGAAAAATACATGACACATTATACTTGCTTTAAATGAACCCACACTGTATAACTGCATAGTATTATTAAAGTGAGAACACATTTGTGCCATTTCCACATCCTCTGGTGGAACTCAAACTCATGCTAATGAACTACACCTGTATTCACCTGAACAAACCCACTCAAGACAAATGTTTTCACTCTGTTCTTCAGTGAAAAGGTCATGTATGTGTTCACTGAAGGAAAAATGGACTAAAAGAGTACCTAGAGCAGGAGGTACGTGGAGAAATAGAGGAAGAAAACATATTTCAAATGAAATAAGAGGCAAACTGACGGATAAAGTAATCAAGCATGGAATGAGCGAGATGTAGAGTGGGACCCAATTCACTGTAGCAGGAACTGTCAGAATCTTCTGGAATGAGAACAGGGTAGTGGGTAAAAATTGAACTAGTGGGACTCTCACAGCAACAATACCACTGCATGTTTGAACATGACCTTGCACTGTTTGTATGCGAAGTTCAGAGAAGACCAGTGGCTGGTGGGCAAAACTGACAGCTCATCCCACAGCTAGAGCCTGAAACTGTCAACATGGTGTTGGCAAATAATGTCGTAAGATCCAGCACATGCACTGAAGGCCCCTACAAAGAAAGTCATATATATGACAATGTACAGTGAGGGAAACAAATGCAAGTTCAGGCACTCTTGTTTTTGTTATGTGATATACTTCCAGTACGTATAGCCACTTTATCTTCACCTACACAGTGGCTGTTATTTATTTGCATTGACTCTCTGGCATATCGGGACTTTTTTTTTTTGCGCAGACTGTTGTTGTATCCAATTTAGTTGCCCCCCACTCCACCTTCAAATTCTTTTTGCTAAAGAGGTCCTCAGGTGTGCATATTCACTGAACAGAAACCAACAACAAGCAACACTGCAACTATGGGAAGCAAAAATGTTCAAAAAAGGTTTTACGGCCATGTCTATTCACCATGCTGGAACAGCATAAAATGTATTTCTCACTATTCACTGTTTGCTTATTAGAAATAAGATATTACCCAAACTCTGATTATTCCTTGTTTATTGCACTAAATAAATAGGTAAAGAAAAGGTATTTACTGTTTGAAATACTGTTGAAATTATACTTGATGGTTTGCTGATACCAGCCAGTATACATGCTAACATGTGAATAGGGAGAGTACCACCACTTTCTCCTTTCCACTTCAAGAGCTGGTTATTCATCAGTTTCATCTTTGGTGTAACAACAGCCTGAAAAATGGCTAATTTGTGATTTTAAACAAATGCTGCAACCACACGTTCCATTTGAAGACCTTTGCTATACTATTGATACAGTGTTCTAGTACATTAGACACCATTGACACCAATGTTATACTTCAAGCAGTCAGTGTTTATGGCAATGATCACATCACTTTATTTGGAAAGTAAAGCATTTTGTTCGTTTTACATTTTCTAATGCTCTATCTTATAAGATCTCCACCTCTATTGGAATTGGACAAATGTATAAAATGTACAAATGTATAAATACATGTATATGTATTTATAAATAAATAAATAATACAACAATTACACTTCTCTATAGTGATAAAACTGCATGGTTTGCAAGGAAAAAAATAACCTTGGTGCAAGTTTTGGGTGGTTATTTTTAATTTGTCCCACATGGTCATATGATCATGCTCTATTTGCATGAAAGCTGATGTGCTTATCTTCAGTTTCTAATGATATTGTCTTGCTGTATAAATAAAAAGAGTTTTATTTGTGCAGATGTCACTGTAATCGCTTCAAAATGTGAAAAATGTAGTAGTAGCTGTTGTAGCTGTCAAAAGAACTTTCTCTCCAGTGTGATGCAACATCTGCTTGAAAAATCCACTAGAATCACATAGATTTGTATCCAGAAATACATTAAGCAGGCTTTTGCTGGTGAAAACAGTGTTTAATTCGGCCAGCAATTTTACAGTACAACAAAGAGAAAAGCAAAGACAAGACCAACAAAGAGAGCACAGAGCAGCACATGTAAAAGAAAGAATTACCCCAGGACCCCATGTACATTTAATCCCCTCTAAATAGTGCTTATGAGAACAACGGTTGGCTCATGAGCCTGCTTAAATCCTTAATTTTATTGGCTCACTATCGCAACATCTGCAATATGAAATAGAGTGTGTATCATGTAAATGATATGTATATAAGGGCTAATTGGGCCACTTCTGTTGCAAACGATATGTAAATAAGGTACTTGTGTACCGTTTTTTTTTTTTATGGACTGAAACTCATCCACTGGGTCTTCAGTTTCACTGTGATTTCTGCTTGCATAAAAGTGACCGGCCTGCTATCCCAGCCATTTAAGGAGGGCTGAGTGGTGGTTCTCCCTTGCTGAATGTTTAATAAAAGAGCATTTAAGTAGTTTTCCTCTGTTTCGTCCTTGACTAGACGCTACAATATCTATTCACACCTATTTGTTTTCATCTATTAGTACATTATTTTTTTATTATATTTCTAAGTACAAAACCCTAAAAAACTGTCACAGCTGGAGGGATGGGGAGCTAGTGGATTTATTGCAAACAAAAGGAGAACTGTCCACAATGAAAATAAAACAAGTGAAACAAGAAAGAGACTAAAACCCAAAATTTAAATAAACCAATGACTACTAGACATACTGTATAGGCATACAAGGAGCAAGAAACAGGGCAAAACACCAAGGAAACAGCCATGGAACCATTAATCTGCATTCGGTATCCCATAATGAGAAAGTCAAAACAGAACTTTGTAATTTTTTTTAAAATAAGAAAGTAAAATATTGCCATGATATAAGTATTAGTATAAGTATCAGACCTTTTACTCACTACCTTTCCTGTAGTAGAAGCACCTTTGGCAGCGATTACTGCCTCCAGTCTTCTTGGGTGTGATGCCACAAGGTTTGAACACCTGGATTTGGGGATTTTCTGCCATTCTTCTCTGTAGATCCTCTTTAGCTCCATCAGATTCAATGGGGACCATCGATGGACAGACAATTTCAGGTCTCTCCAGAGATTTTTGATTGGGTTCAAGTCAGGACTCTGGCTGGGCCACTCAAGGACATACACAGAGATGTCCCTAAGCCACTCCTGTGATGTCTTGGCTGTTTGCTTAGGGTCATTGTCTTGTTGGAAGGTGACTCTTCAACCCAGACCAGGTTTTCAATAAGGATATCTCTGTACTTTGCTCCATTCAGCCTTTCCTCAACCCTGACCAGTCTCTCAGTCCCAGACGTTGAAAAACGACCCCACAGCATGATGCTGCTCACACCATGCTTCACTGTAGGAATGGTATTGTGCAGGTGTTTGAGGTTTGGTTTCCTCCAGACATGATGCTTAGAATTAAGGCCAAAATGTTCAGTCCTGGTTTCATCAGAGTTTTACAGTCTGAGACTCCTTTAGGTGCTTGAGGATAAGCTTCTGTCTGACCACTCCGCCATAAAGCCCAGATTGGTGGAGTGCAGTGATAATTGATCTTCTGGAAGTTTCTCCCATCTGCACACAGGACCTTTGGAGCTCAGCCAGAGTGACCATTGGGTTCATGGTCATCTGTCTTACCAAGGCCCTTCTCCCCTGATTACATAGTTCGGTGGGGTGGCCAGCTCTAGAAAAAAATCCTGCTTGATTCAAACTTCTACCATTTTAGAATTATGGAGGCCAGTGTGCTCTTGAGAAGTTTTAGTGCAGCACAATTGTTTTTTATAGCTTCCTCCAGATCTGTGCATCCACACGAGCCCATCTCTGGGCTCTACAGGCAGCTCTTACCTCTTCATGGTTTGTTTTTTTTCTCTTTGCTCTGACATGCATTGATAGCTTTAAGACCTTATGTAGAGTTGTGTCTTTACAAATCATGCCCAATCAACTGACTTTACCAAAGGTGGACTCCAATCAAGGTGTAGAAACTCGCACAGATTATCAAGAGAAATGGGAGGCCGCTGAGCTAAATTTGAAGTGTCAGAGCAAAGGGTCTGGATTCTTATGTCATGGCGATATTTTAGTTTTTTCTTTATAATATATTTGGCAACAATGTGTGTATATATATATATATATATATATATATATATATATATATATATATATATATATATATATATATATATATATATATATATATATGTATGTGTAGGAAACATGTGGGGCTAACAAGAGAGTGAGGCTACAGACTATATAGGGGCAAAGGACGGAGGGTGGAAACAAGGAGGAACTAAGAACCAAAACAAAAAGAAGCACATGAAGATGACAGGAGGGTGTAGACAGAGACAGACAGGAAGAGAAAAGGTGGAAAAGGTGTGACAAAGACATTTTGTGTATGAATTCAAAGCAGATGTATTCACTGCAACAAGCACAAACAAGCACAAAAGTCCCCAGTCCAGTCTTTCCCCAGCCTCCTGTCCAGTCCAGTCCAGTCTCCTGTCATGTTCCCTGTCAGGACTTCTGTCTAGTCCACCCACTTCGTCCAATGTTAAGTTCCCAGTCCAGTCTTCCATCCAGGCTCCTGCCCAGTCCCCTGTCCAGTCTTTAGTCCATCCCCCTGTTCAGTCTCAAGTCTTGTTTCCTGTTCCGTCCCCAGTCAAGCCTTGTGTCCAACCTCCTGTCCAGTTCCCAGTCTTGTCCCATGTTCATTCCCTGGTCCAGGCTTGTCCCCAGTTCCCCTTCCAGTTCCCTGTCTAGCTTGTTCCTGTTTTGTTTTTTCTGGCCTCACCCTTAGGACGAGCTCCTGGGGCGTATTTACTTTTGCGCCTCTGGAGCTGTACTTTTATGGGGGGGTTACTGTCACGCTCTGCCCTGTTTGCTTGTTTGTGTCCCTCATCCTAGCCATGTGCTAATGTTTTTGTCTGTGCTCCTCAGTGTCCCCACCTTTCTCACCTGTACCTCGTTTGTCCTTAATCTTGTCAGCTGATTTCCCCTCATTAACCTGTGCATTTATTTATTGATTTATTTGTAGTTGGTTTTCTGTTTCTGTTTCTTTGTCATGATGTCTGCTTGTCTCCCTGGTCTGTCTCCGTCTACGTTTCTGTCTTTCCCATTTTCTCCACTCCCACTTAGTTTTGTTATTTGTTCTTTCCTTTTGTTAATTCTGTAACATGGCTTCTTTATAAATAAATAAAAGAACTTTGCATGTGTATCTGCCTCCGGCGTCTCGTCTTCCCGTGTCACTATGTGACCCATTAGGCTTTGTAGGAATGTGGTCTAAAATCACTTAATAGTCACAGTAAACTGTACAGGAGTCTGTTTTCATGCGTATATTTTGACAGAGAATACGATGCTTAACCTTATTTATATGAATGTGTGTTTTCACAAGCAAGTATGAAAGTAAATCACATTTAATGTGGGGGGGCGTTGGCGGGGGGATGCATAATGAATGACCTCATATATCCGAGATACAGGATTACTTCCTCTTGGGAACAGTACTGCTGTGCAGTCGGTTGCACACATGGTTACAGTAAATCAGTTTGAGAGGGTTTGAGTTTCTATCTTTAGTTATATGTGGTCAGTTTCTCTCAGTATTTTACAGCATTTCGATTTGGAGCCTTAACATAAACTGTATGTCCTACAGTTTGTAAACATATGCTTATCCAGTTTTCACCTAAAATCTAATGCATTAAAAGAGATTTTGTCCCACTTTGCTGTAGTATCAGCCTAAACTTTTCTGAGAAGGTTTCACACTCAATGTTGGGACATCCTCTAACTGAAAACTTTGTATCTCCACAAAAAAGGGCAACTGGCATTTGAAACATGTTTTAAATATGGGATTTTTCTATACAGGCACTAGAATATCTCATATCATGCATCATACAGCTAGGTTGCATATCCACCATTGATGGCTTGCTGAGAAGACCCGGGTCCATGAAGTAATTATATTCTTTAGAGGAACAGTGAATGAAAGAGATGAGCTCCTCATGCATGCAGGTAAGCTGTCAATCTCCATACAGTGCAGTAGTGTTGTGCACCTGACTAACACTAAAGCACAGAAAAAATGTTCTCCGCTGTTCCTGCGATTATGCCTTTATTCAGAGAACCCTGGAGCTTGATGCTAATACTGCTCAACTGAGTTCAAGTATGTCGATAATACAGGATTCACTCCGTCTGAAAGACACTGATGGACAAAGAACATTATAGCACACGTCATGGAACAATAGCGGAGGCCACAGGGGTGGAAACGTCACCCTTTGTGCTGCAGTCAAGTAACAATGGGTTGTCCATCAACATGCAGCTCTAGACGTTTTTTTTCCCACAGCATGGCCATGGAAGGTATACGGCCATGATACATATGAGCCAATCATTCAAGTCCTAATAATAGTAGATACCTGTTGTTTTCCCTCCCTTTTCTTGCCAAAGCAAAACAGCAGTTGAGCTTTAATCTCTAATTTAAACTGTTTTGCTGGTAATTTACAGGAAGCATGGTATACATGTATTTCATTTTTTAAGAATAAATGATCATAAACATTCCTAACAGTGAAGTTATCTTAAACAACTTTCATACGTAAGGTTTTCTCCAACCTTTTCTCATGAGGTTTTAATCTTAATAAGTGATCTTTTGATGCAGTAGTTAAAGATTATGTGTGAAAGTGCATTATTCTGACCTGAGGGCAGTGTCTGTAGTCATAAAACTATAAAATTAATCAAGTAACTGAGAAAAATTGTAAGCTCAATTTTATATGATGGTTACATCCTTTTTCCAATCAGTGTTGAGTAGGAACAATATGTTTATCTGAGAATGTTTACTGCATTTAATGTCATTTGTAGCTTATTATGCCACTATTGTAGCAAACTTTCTTCTAACATAAAATTTAACCTGCCAGATCTCAAAGGTTTGTAAATACTTCTCTAGAGATCTCAAGATACCAATATGTTTCATGCCATACAGGGATACGATGGTTTTGGATTAGTATTAAATGCAACTTCTACCCAGAACTCCCAAGAACAAAACTGCTAAGGGAGTAAAAACCATTCATGTTGGTGTTTGTAGTTGTTAAATCGTGTAATTGATATGCCCCGCTGTCTTTCATAGAAAGCACCGTCAATGAATGCGTTTACATGTACTTAATAATCTAATAACTGCAGAAAATCAGATTTTGTCAGTAATTCGTTCAGTGCATTTACATGCACTTGGGTAATTGGATAATGGGGAAACTCTGGGTCCACACAAGTCAGGCAATAATCGAATTTATGTTTTGTAACCCGCCACTCTCAGAAATAGACACAACATTGACATAATGAATTGTACATCCAATTACTCACTTTAGTGGAAAACATGGACATACGTCATCTAGAACATGAACAACTTTCAAAGCCTTTATTCTGTCAAGCATGTAGTTGGTTTCAGCACCACTTCAAAAGGTGTTTTGTTTCCATCTCATGGGTGCTGTGTCAAACACTGCTTGATATTTCTGGGAACGAAAGAAATCAGAGTAAGAGTATACATGTTCTACTGTTCTACACACAGTCTACTGGAGGCCTGTCCAGGGTGTTTCCTTCTTCCCAATATAGGCTCCAGCTCCCCCCACAGCCCAGGAGGATAAGCAGCTTAGAAGATAAATAAGTGAGTAAATGAATAAGAGTAAACATGCTCTTTTATTTTTTAACTATATATAAAAAATATTTTTATTTACTTCAACTTATATTATTATACTTTATATATTTTGTGTATATTTATATTATTTCTTTTTTTGTTATCTTATCTATTGGTGAATGGAGGAACAGCAAAGTAAGAATTTTATTGTACAGTGTAACTGTCTGTTCTGCTGTGCATATGACAATAAAACTCTTGAATCTTGAATCCTGAAAAACTACTGAGCTACAATCCAGCTCTCTTTATCAAATGTCTTTATCTGACTTCTAGGCCTTAATTAGAACTATGTGATCAGAAGATACTGTTTACATGATCACTTGAATAATCAGGATAATTTCTGAAATTTAACAGTTATTATTAAGTGCATGTAAATACACTCATTGATCAAAACGGAACAGCTGGTTTCATCCTATTGTGAGAAAAGTGGGTGGGGCTTACACTAGGTACACACCCACACTCAACTGACAATTTGTTTTCTGATGTTGCCTATTTTTTCTGGCTGATTTTGTTTCGTTTTTTGGCTCAAAAGATTAAGTTAGTAAGAACAGTCCATCCACGACTAAATGGGATATTATAATAGGGTTGTAGTGCTCAAGCCCCTTATTACAGAGACAACAGCATATTTGAGAGTTTAATGCTGTAAAAAGCACCTGTACCGTGTGCAAAGTTTACAGAGATATGATAATTAGATATTTGGTCAGATGACTCATCCTTCACTATATGCTCCACAAGATATCAATTACCTTCAAAAAGGCATTAGGCTATTCCAAAGTAGTTAATAGGCAGTGGTCTTGCAGAAAGCCCTGTAATTTTGTAAATCCAGACCCTTCATTACATCCCATAAGCTGCCATTTCTGTATAGCAAATTAAAAGATTATGCAAAAATACCTGGTGTTACCATAATAGTTTCCCCACTTCTATTTAAGAACTTGTAGTTGAATTTGAGAACCACAAATAAACTCCTGACCCAAATAGAATAGTAGCTTGGTATTTTGGGTACAGGCTATTTGTTTTAAAACACATTTGGTATTTATCTGGCACAAGTCAACCTCTGACAAAACATTTTTAACACATTTTATAAACAATCAAGTTCTCAGAATTAAAACCTGTTCACTGCATTGTTATGTCTATAAAACAGGTTCATTTAAAAACATGCACAAAAAATACTGTAGTGAAACTGTGTTACAGAATTGACATTTTTTTTTGGTAGCTGCTACTTTTGGTTCCCTTGGAGACCATGTGTTTTTTGGTGGGGGGGGAGGGGTGGGATTATCTACTTTGGTAAATTTATAACAGAAAAACAGAGAACATGCCAAAACTGTCTGCACACATTTAGCGCGTGGGAAAACAAGTGAAACAGTATTATTTGCCAAAATGTCAACATAGTTCTTAAAATAGATTTTTTTCTGCTAGGGCAGAAATGTTATGTATCTTTTCCACCACGGAGAGGTAGCATGCCATTGTCATCAGTGAATTTAAATCACAGAAACAGCTGACAAAATGAAATGTGTAACCTTTATACTTTCATTGCTTGCACAAACATTATCTCAAAGTATATTCAAAAGGTCATGACCATAATGTAGCTTTCTGCAGTCATACATGCTGGCTACAAGACTCAAACGCATGTGCACACTCCTGCATATCAAATATGTTAAGTCCCCGCTGGAACGGCTCTGTTGAGGGATGTTTATCAGCCGAGGAATGTATATCATACAGGTAATGAAGCATGCAGTTTGCTCATCAAACATGGAGTTCTGCCGGCCTAACATTTTTCATTCCAGATACGTTGCGCTCTTGTAATACAACAATAATGGGACATGACCTGCATAACTTGGGAAATGCCAAGACAATACCCGCTCACTTTGCTTAGGCTGAAATAGTTCCCAGGGGAATGTCTATGGTGGGAAACATCGTAGAAAGGTCCTAGTATAAAGCGTATATGTGTGTTATCTTAATAATTATTAGCCTTCACTGCAAAAAATATCTTGGCAAGTGAATGCATCCCAAAGCAGCATTATGGGAGAATTGGTAGTTTTTGTTTCTGGGGTCCCCCTACAGTTGCAGAGTGCAAATCACGTTTATATCACTGTTGAAAGAGCCTCCCTCATTAACAGCTGCATACGTGCATTGGTTGACATCCCGTTTGTGTACACACAGGCATGTAGGCATATGGTGGAAAATTACATATGTGATGTGTTGCATCTATATGCCTGTGTGAAGGACTCAGCATACTTCTTGTGAAACAAAGCTCACGTGGAAAAAGTGCTTTCGTAAGCTTAGATACTTTCTGCGGTTTCATTTTGCTTGTTGCTTCCTCCGACAATGTCTTCCTCTGTTTCTTCCCATCCTTTGCCATAATGTCCTTACTGACAATAATGAGCTTCTTCTTATAGCTAGCTGGAGACCCACAGTTGTTAGTTTGTGAAGTGGTTTTGTAAATGAGGTCTTGTGCCCACTACTACAAAGCTATATAGTGCAGTAGCCGCCATTTCAGGCCTGGAGTGGCAAACAAAGAGACGCCTTTGTGCTTATTATAAGTCAGTGTACCATAAAAATGATTTTGGAGCCGTTACTTTAAGGTAAAATTGTTACCTGATGTTGCTTTATGTCAATACACAGACAGGTGACAAATTGAAGAAGAAAAGTCTCACACAAACGAGTGCAGATGCTTCTGTGTAGGTGTACTGCATCATACAATTAGGCAATTAACATCCTATCATGCTCTGTGGCATGTATAAAGTGTTGAACAGGCCCAGGTGACCTCAATTTTAAAGGAAGAGGAAAAGATCTGGGAGTCTTTTTAACAGGCTTTCTTTATTGGGTCTTTATTGGAAGCTGAGAAGCTTCAAGCACAAAGACTGCTCAACTGGCTAGTGTTTCAATAGGAACAGTGACTAGAGTGGCATCTTTCTATAGGAAAGACAACAGTAAATTGGGATGGAAACTGTGGTGAAAAATGCACAATCAATGACTGATAATTGTGCAATAGCGTGATATACAAAGAAAAACAGAAGAGCAATTGTTCCTCAGATGACTGAGAATGTCAGACGTGATCAGGCCGTTTCAGTAACAATAATCTATCTACAACTATATGGGATATTTAAGTAGGGTTGCAGTGTACGAAGCCTGTATTACAGAAAAAAAACCAAATAGAGAGTTCAATGGTGTAAAAGAAACTCTATGGGGTTGCTCTATGTGGTTATTAGAGATTTGGTCAGATGAGCTATCGGTCACTATATTCTTGAGAAATGGGTACGTGCATGTGTGTTGTGCAACAAATAAATGGTACAGACCTAAATACCTGACCCCTGTAGTGGACATAATAGTATTCCATTGCCCTTGTACAGTTAAGGGTCACTGCAAACCTATAAAAAGTTATTTTGACTGATCAGTTGTATCCTGTAATAAAACATTTCCATATAAATGGGAGCAGTAAATGCAAATATCTCCACCCATAAGAAAAAAGGGGTCACAGATAGGTTTAATAAGTATGAAAGTTAAGTAGGTCATATGCTGAAGACTTTGCAGTCACCAAAGCTCAACCCAGTTGAACACCTAGTGCTCCCCACTTCCATTAGGGAAAACACCACATGAGGGAATATGATTTAGAAAATGGTGTTCTATCCATCCAGCACAGTTTCACAGACTTGAAATGTATGCCACGGCTTATGGAAGCTGTTCTGATGGCTCGTGCAGGCCAGGAAACCCTGTGGAGACACTTTGCTGGCTTTTCCTTATATCGTGTCACCCATCTGTATCTAATGTTTCTTGTTATTAGATTGTTCCAAGAATTCCTCCTATTTGTAGACATTATTTACTTGTTTTAGTCATTTAATTGACTGAACTGATTTTAGCAGATGCTTGTTTTCAGAAAAGAAATTGGAACCTATATAGTGAGAATATGGAAAAAGATATAATGACTACATTTAAGATAATTCCACTTGCCAAGATAGCATTGTTGTCGGTGTTCTTGAAAAGTACTACAATGCTATAGCAAAACGCTTTGCCAAGTTTTGTTGAAAATTGTAAAAGAACATTTAATTTCTGCAATCTAATGAGCCAATGTTAATTAAAAAGAGAAACTGACTTTTTCTTAGAGTGAAGCTATTTCACCACTGTTACATAGTTTATTGTTCTACTTTCAAGACTGGAATATTGGCCATATTTCTAAAACGTTTTAGTCCAGCGTGCCAACATATGTTAGTTGGAGTTTGAAGCTTTCAGACTGAAATATAAGCGATGAAGAACATATGAAGGGTTTTCCATCACTGTAAACTGCATAAAGTGCACTGTGGAGTAAGTGAGAAAAGGGAGTGGAGGAACTAGGCCAAAGAAGCGATAGAGCTAGAAGCTGATAATGGACTGGGGGCGGTGAGAAAGCTCTTTTGGCTAAGACAGCAGATGCTGTTTAGACCAGCAATATGCTTTGATATGAGCACTGTTTACTTGCAGGCCTTACAACAAGGAAAAGACAGTGTGAGGAGATCCGGATCTTTTGCTTGTGCAATGCAGCCATCTGCTGGCGGATGTGGTTACTGCTGCAAAGAACGCTCTCTTCAGGATTTATGGTTTGCAACTGTGTTATGATTGTGTTATAATTAATAGGTCAGGTACAGGGTAGACTGTGGATGATGAAATCTTAAACCATTTGATTTTTTAGCTGTAACTGTAACATTATTAGGTCATTTTAGAAATAATAAAAATAAATAATAATTAAAAAGTAAACATTTGATTCATTATCTATATAAATACATGTACAGGGTAACTATAACTAAACTAGCTGAAAAGAAATTCATGTGAATTTAACCCTCTCAGGCCAGCAATGTCCTAAGCAACATCAATATTGTACATAAAGGTATAAATATTCTGTAAATGCTGCAGATGCTAAAGACTTACTTTTTTACCCAGAAGGTTGGAAAGTCAGGAACACTGCTTCTGATTGGTCGAGGAATTCAACTTAAAGCATCAGCTAAGAACCATGCTAATAACAACCAACCATGGATGAATTGATAAATAGACATTCAGTGTTGGATTTGTCATTGTAGATTTACAAGCTTCCAAAACGACTATAAATTATAAAGCCTCTGAAAGGGATAGTATTGCATTAACCCCTCATTTGAACAGCAAACTGATATTTGTGTATGACGCCCTTTAATGTCAAACACAACATTGGCAAGCTGACAATTTGTTTGTACACATATGTATTGATGTAACCAAATGTTCCCTGTTATGAAGTAGGACATCAAAGGCTCTCTGTGCATGAGATGTTGTGACTGCTACTGAGCAATGAGGGGTGTAAAGAGGAGAACCCCCTGCTGTGAAAACATTCCCTGCCTGTCCCCAAAAATGACAGTGATGGCACGAAATGGACGAGACACTGCAGCGTTCTTAAAATAAAAAATGTGGGTTTTATGGCAATATGAGTTACTACGAGTAATAAGGACACTAAACGCTAACATTACATAGAAAAAGAAACTTTTGATTAACTTTAAATGTAAGTACATTATTTTCCTTTTGCAGCTCACTAGAGCTTCTGTCCCCTGACTGACGGAATCTTTGTTAAGCAGGTACAGATTATATTTAAAATGGTCAGCCAACCAAGAGCAAACAGATTGAAAAAATGAATGAGCATGTTTCTTTTTGTGGACAATTGCCAACAGTCCACAATTGCTTCTCATTCTGCCAGAAACTAATGAGAAGGAGTGATATTCTCTCACAGGAGGACAGAACTGTTCACATTTCAGACTTGACTGCTTGGAGATCTCAATTACCATCAAAAAGGCTTTAGATCATTTCAAAGTAGTGAATAGGCAATTGTCTTGCAGAGATCTCTGTAATTTTGTAAATCTAAAGCTTTCATTTCACCGAAGCTGCTGTTCTTTTATAGCAAATTAAAAGATTATGCAAATATATCCGGTATGAACATAATGGTTCCCCAGTCTGTAAGCACACCGATAGCTGACCAAGTGTCAAGCTTCATCTGATAATGAAAGCTGACATGTTTTAAAGATCATGATATAATAGCTATGAAATAACTGAGACATAGAGAACAGCAGGCTAATAGTATAATTGGAAAGTAATGCTCCTGATCTCCATGCCAGTGAAAACCACATCTATGTACGATGTATTGGAAAATGAAAGCAGTTTATGGGCACCTGAAGTTTCAGGAATGGCAAAATTATGTAAGACTGCAGGAATCATTCAGGCGCGGTGCATTTGCGAGTTATTTTAAGTCCAGTTCCACAGCAGGAGTCACTGAGCAAAAGTCATGGCAGGTGCATCCTATAGAAAATTTCATGAACATCAGAGTGATGTCAAATGCCTTCCCTGTCCTCCCCACGATCCAAACATTTGAACCAGTATAGAACATTGTGGAGGGCAGAGCGTGACGATTAATGTCCACTTCCTACATCTATCAAAGAACTGTAAGTTGTTTTTTTTTGGATAATGGTTCTATATGCCAGTAAAGCAATGGTTCATGAGGCTAGGATATCCCTAGTCCTCCTTATTAATACACTTGTGGTGTTTCTGTTATTATGTCCTCCCCTGTATGTTGGTTAAACATATGCATTAGTAATGGATTCTCTGACTTCGACTTCAACTCGCCAGTATGTTGCCCAAAGTAGCACTGTGTTCTCTGAAAATCTTTCCTGGTCGTGTTAATGCCCACAAGAGACAGCAGTTATGTTAATAGGAGAAACCCACTTGGAAACAACAGCAGTTTATCACCATCTAATGTGGAAAATAACACATTAACAACAGTTGTTAATTGCCCATTAGCTGATATTTAAATACAGTTTTTTTGTGCTGACAAATGAACAGCTAATGGCACTACAGTATACTGACCTAGATTTGAAGAACAGGGTGGGGAGTTGTTCAGATCAAAGTGATATTAAGTTTAAACCACGTACAGTTATATGAGTAGTTATTGCTGCGTTTGTCCCTGAGGCAACAGTACAGGTTTAATAAATGTTCGCTCATTAAGACTATTTAACAGTGATAATTGCACATTGAATGCTTAGTATTCCTACATTCATGTTATTGTTTCTGTTGTCTGCACTTAACTTTCTGAACTGACATCTTATGTTAGTAATCATTTATTTCTAACCTTAAAATAAGGATGATTAATTAATATGAACAAAAAAACTTAGTTTAGTTCACTTTTGTATCACACTGCCTGGTCCAAAAAAGTTGTTGTTTGTATTTAAATAAGCAAACACTTAAGAGTCTTTGATTGGATAATGACTGCAGTGATTGTATAGTGTATAACCCTAGCTGAAGAGAGTAGCTTGCTATTTCTTAAACATCCATCCATCCATTATCTGCCTCTTAATCCCGCTAGTCGGGGTCACGTGGGGGCTGAAGCCAATCCCAGCGTCATCGGGCGAAGGTGAGGTACACCATGGACAGATCGCCAGTCCATCACATGGCCAACACGCACACACTCACACACTCAGGTGAAGATGGATCCTGTGGTCATGGAAAAAATAAATATTACCATAAAAATCTTGAATCACCACTTAAACGCTTAGAGTGAAGGAAAAAGAGTAGACTAGTAGAGCTCTCAGCTGCAAAGTGCAAAGAGAACTCACATGTGTGGCTTTCCACAAGACAACCACTTGTTAGCTTAGCTTCAGTTTGCTGAGGTAAGGCTGGACTCTGGAGCAATGGAAAAAGGCACGTGGTCTTTACTCTGTTCCATAGCAAAGGATATGTCAGGGCATTTTAAATGGGTAATTATATAGGTTTAATAAAGGTAATGTGTCCTGGAAATTGATCTGACATTCATTCTAAAACTCATTCATTAAAATCCTGAAACATGAAAATTAAAAGTTTAATGGCAGAATCTCTATGTCAGACAATCCGTGACGGGAATTCAAAAAAACTTTTTGAAAATGTCTTATTCGAGAGACAAGTAATTACAGCTTTAACCATTTAGTTCATTACATGTGTATTTTGTATCTTAGAGTTTTTGCATTTTTAATATATGCTTCATTCTGAGTCTGGTTAGCGCACACACCTTTCAAGGGGAGATAAGAAGTATGGAAAGCATGGAAAAATACAAACTTTACAAAAGGTGTCCAGAGAATGAATCAGGTTTGCCTGTTTAACATCAACAGGCTTGTTTGGAAAAGACTATGGAATTAAAGCTGCAAAGTCCCAATGTTATTATGGTACACGATGGACATTAAGGCACTCTTGGATTGTCACCTTCTACTGGGCCTTAGATTAGGCCTAATGATACAGCATCCCAGTTCATTTGGAGTTTTACACTCTTTCTAGACACTGTGTTGTGTTTTCTATGCACGATGATTTAAACCAAAGAGTAAAACCAGCTGTGGAGGAAGAAAAGGTTGAAGAATCCTGAGAATGCTAGGGAGACTCTGGAGCAGGGCACAGACAGCAGAGAAAACTCAAACGATAAAAACTAGATGGTAAGCCAATGAAGACTTTTGCTTAAGTCTCCTTCTCCTGGAGTAAAAACGTTCAGTAATAAAGTTGTACAGTTGTGCTCAGATTTGCTGAGCTGATAACCCAGAGGAAGATTTTATTGCTCGAAAGTCGATCTTTGACGGCTCAGGAGATTTAATGATGATCCTCCTAAAATTCCTTTCGAGAAATAGCATTAGACAGAAAGACGACATGAGATACAGGAGAGGTTAAGGAGAGATGAGAGTTCAGTCGCAGATAAACATCGGTGTTATTATCTCAGTAAATCTGAGCGCAGTGTGTGCCTTTATTGAGGTCTTCTAAAAGTCAAGAGGAGACACGTGAGATGATTGGGGTCTGATGCTCAGGAGAAAATAAGGAATTTTACGAGAATCACCATTAAGTCTCCTCAGCCGTGAAAGAGCAACATTTCAGCAATGCCATTTTCCTCTGGGAAGACAGCGAAGCCTACACACAATCAAACACACTGTGCAGAAGCAAAAGAACAGTTATTGGAGCCAGAGAGAGTGAGAAAAGAGCTATTGAGCTATGAGGGCCATGAGCATGAGAGACATTGTCCTCTCTGAAAGTGGAGAATACAGTTATGAAGACAAAGGCAGCAGGACTGCAAATGAAATTTAGCCCCTGAAAAGACTGTGAGGAGCAGTCCCTACACCTTGATGTGATAGAGTACTGATAAAAGCTGCTACATGTTGAAACATTAAATTATGTTATATTTATTTTTTTTATTTCTGCCTCGTGCTTTTTTTATTAAAACAAATTGTGCTGACTCCTGTAACCCAAAATATGTGACTCTACTGATGTACACAAACCGATAAAATCCGTACTCCTCTTGCTTGAGATGCAGAGCAATTAGGAACAGCTCAATGACCCTCAAAGGACTACTCGATCCAGCCAGAGCCTTTGAAACATCAGAGAGGCAGATATCAGGCACAGAAGGCAAAACTGAAACCAGAAATCAGTTGGCATCACTTTCAAGCATCAGCGGCCAAAAAGTGAAAAATATGACTGAGAGGAAAGAAAAATCAATATGCAGAAACTGTGGAGGCAATATTTGCTTATCAAAGTGATTAGACTTCATGTCCATCCAGAAAACTCTCATGCAAATTGTGTGGCAAATCGAGCCATTTTGTTTGATTTTTAAGCCGAGCAAGTCAACACACCACATATTCAGATAACAAACAAAGCACATTTCAGTCTTCAGTTCAATCATAGAGGTTCACATACTTTTGCCAATCCCACATATGTAATGCTGAATCATTATCCTCCAAAAATAGTGTTTGCAAACGTTTAGGCACCACTCATAATTACCAGTAAAAGTATAAGTTATTTGTTTTCCAGTGTCAAAAACAAATACAAAAGCCTCCAACTTTAAGTATAATCTATCAGAATTTTATTTGCCTACCATTTATTTTCGTGCACTCTACTATCACTTTAAGTCTTCTGTGCTTTTAATCTTAAAACTAAGCAATTACGGCTGTGTTCTCCCAGTGTTCTCCCAACAATAACAACAAAATACTTACACAGACACATTCACATAAACAACTATCTAAACATTCATTTTCTGTCCATCCTTTCAATTTGAGAGCACAAGGCAGTTCATAACTGTAGGTCTGAAAGGATCTATTAGAAGCTGTTACTGTGAAAATGACATAGATTTTAAAAAGGGTTAAATGAACTAATTAATCTAAATTTGTTTTTGGGATTACTTGTATTATACAAAGGAGATATGTGATTTTAAAAGGCAAAAGGTGTACACACTTTTCTACGCCATTCAAGCATGACAGATGGCGTTAATATAAAACTGAACCAGCCCTGTCTCCCCATTCCCACACCCCTACCAATTAACCAGCCCTGTCTCCCCATTCCCACACCCCTACCAATTAACCAGACCTGTCTCCCTATTCCCATACCTCTACCAATTAACCAACCAGGTATTCCTACCAATGAGCTAGCCTTGTTTGCCCATCTATCCCCATACATCTATCAATAAAGCAGCCTTGTCTCCCCATTCTCTTATTCCTGCCAATGAACCAGCCCTGTCTCCTAAAATTAATGCCCCTACCAATGAACTAGCCTCGTTTCCTTGTGTCCTTACCTTTACCAATGAACTAGCCTCATTTCCCTGTTCCCCTACTTTTACCAACGAACTAGCCTCGTTTCCCTGTGTTCCTATCTTTACCAATGAACTAGCCTCGTTTCCCTGTGTCTCTACCTTTACCAATGAACTAGCCTCATTTCCCTGTGTCCCTACCCTTACCAATGAACTAGCCTCGTTCCCCTGTGTCCCTACCCTTACCAATGAACTAGCCTCCTTTTCCTGTGTCCCTACCCTTACCAATGAACTAGCCTCGTTCCCCTGTGTCCCTACCCTTACCAATGCACTAGCCTCGTTCCCCTGTGTCCCTACCCTTACCAATGGACTAGCCTCCTTTTCCTGTGTCCCTACCTTTACCAATGAACTAGCCTCGTTCCCTTGTGTCCCTACCTTTACCAATGCACTAGCCCTGTCTTCCATTGCCATATCCCTACCAATTAACCAACCAGGTATTCCTACCAATGAGCTAGCCTTGTTTGCCCCTCTATCCCCACACCTCTATCAATAAACCAGCCCTGTCTCCCCATTCTCTTATTCCTGCCAATGAACCAGCCCTGTCTCCTAAATTTAATGCCCCTACCAATGAACTAGCCTCGTTTCCCTGTGTCCCTACCTTTACCAATGAACTAGCCTTGTTTCCCTGTGTCTCTACCTTTACCAATGAACTAGCCTCATTTCCCAGTGTCCCTACCCTTACCAATGAACTAGCCTCATTCCCCTGTGTCCCTACCCTTACCAATGAACTAGCCTCATTCCCCTGTGTCCCTACCTTTACCAATGAACTAGCCTCGTTTCCCTGTGTCCCTACCTTTACCAATGAACTAGCCCTGTCTTCCATTCCCATATCCCTACCAATAAACAAGCCCTGTTTCCCAATCTCCATACCTCTATCAATGAACTATCTCTGTCTCCCCATCCCAGTACCTCTACCAATAACCCAGCCCTATTCCCAACTGAGGTGAACAGCATTGTGTTAAATGAATGTCAGATGCCATAATTGCAGACAGCCATGTAGTCATGAAACTAATCATGGAAGGTGTAGGGTTGTGGGTAAAATATTATTATTCATTTAGGTATGAGAATTTACTATGAATAATATTATTTCAAAAATCAATCTGGTGGCAATCCAACTGGGCCTACAGAGGGTAAACATTTACAAAGTTTAATAATAAAGCAATTGGCCAAAAGGGTAATGAAAGACATATGTATATATAATATAAATTAACAGAACAAGGAAAAATAAAAAATAGATCAAGTCAAATAGCCAGTATTATTAAGTACTATCAGGCTAAATGAAAACCAGAAGTAGGTATACTAACACCTATTTGTAACATGGCAAGCAACAATAATGAACTTATCTATCTAGTGTGTACACCAAATATATTCTAGAGGGTTTACAGTGGCAAAAAAGAAGCAAAGAAAAGCTCATATTTACACTCAATGGTGTGTTATTCAGTGGCTTTAGCCCCAGCTAGGCTTCTGTCAAAAGTTCTGTCTTCAGGAATCGTGCAGAACAGAATATGGCACCAGTCCAGAAGTCTTGTCTTTTGAGATTTGCAGTTCAAAATGGCATCTGCTGAAAGTTTGAATGCAAAAGTTCCTAGTCTGGCGTTGGTGACTGGAAATCAGAAAGAACTTGAAGTGCTGTTACTTTTTTATGATTTAGCTGTGGGAAGCAACTAACTCCATTTCATTCCTTAATGCCAAATCTATATATCCCTCCAATCATGATGCCTATTAGGCTTTCCATACTGGAAAAGTCCACATAGTGCCCACATCATGCAACTGTGACATCATTCCAATATTTTTACCTATAATTTGAGATGAAACTTGTTATGTTTTGTACATTACACATACCCTTGAGGGAAAAGAATGAATTTCACAATCAGAGCGTGATGTGTCCCATCACAAATGAATATTAAGTGAAAAAAAGTAATAATAATAAACAATAGCAAGAATGTGACATTCATGCTTTTGCCCCATTAAAGGCTGCATGTTTATTGATTCACTGGGTCTTGACTCTTAGTGAGTCATGGAGAGTCACACACTCTGTCCTCAAGTGGTATCTTCCACTCTTATTGAAGGTTAGATAAGACTTAAGATCTTTTTTGCTGTGTTTAGCTGTGCATTGCTTTGCCCTCTGGAAGGCTTTAGTAACTTTGGATAGGTCTGGTCAGAAAGGTTGCATGCTGTGATCAGTCCTTTATAGTGACATAATGGTGAGGTTAGAGGGGCTCTATGGCTAGAATCCTGATATTATCAGAAAGGTATTCTGTGTTCCTACAAAGCCAAAAACATGATGTCACGATGGGCATGAAACATGTTTACGATCCATAGAGGTCTTATCTTTGATGCACTGAGGTTCCGTTACAGGTTTGCTTTGACATTTTCTCAAAGGCCATGTTAGCCTTTATGGAAGGAGCACAGTATGTACCAAACTCACAGAAAACTCACAGAAAACTCAAGATGACAAGTGTTTTTTAGCTTTGGACAAGTGGATATCAGTATACTATATGGGACTCACTTTCAGGTGCCCCAGTTACATTCTTTAACCTCAGCTGGAGCTTCAAATTCAAACAGTGGTGCAGTAATGAAAATTAAAGGCTTATGACAGTGGCTTGAGAATGTAATGATCTGCTTGACTATAATACAATGACAGCACTCTCTGAAAACAAATAAAATTTCATTGTCTTAAAAAGTCTGATTAATATTATTTCCCCATAACATTGCTTAGGTCTATGATGAGTGAGTGAAGTGGGAAAGTCCAATTAGATGTCCTGAAATACTTGGGGCCGCTGGGCTTCAGCCCAGGTAAGCATGTGCATCAAATTGGCCCTGTGAATAACCTTCTTTTATATAATTCTCTGTTTCTGGTTTCAATCAAATTTCCCAACATATTACAATTTCTTGAGTAAACTCACTTAGAGTCTTGAACAGCACTGGAACACTACATTGTATAGAAAGTTGGATAAAGTCAACTATGCAATGGAAATAATGAGCACCAAAATTCCCTAGAACACCATGATTGCCACAGCATTGGAGTGAAAAAGTTGAAAATTTGGCTTCATCTTAAGTTCCAAACTTCAAAAGATGCTGTCAGCAGATACTACAAGAGAAGTAGAAATAGAATAAGCTTTTGCTGACAATGATAAACACCCTGGAAGCTCAGTGTTGCTTGCTAAACCTGCCAAAGTCTCCTCGCTAAAGTGGATTGTCTGGAATGCTATTAAAGAAGAATCTAATTATCCATATTCTGAACATCAAATTAAATGATGCAATGGGACAACCCATAGAATGTTACTGAACCGAGCCCAAAGGTGCTTGGAAAAGACAAATTTTGCTACATTTGGTAAGACTGACCAGATGGACAAAATCGTAAAAGCAAAAGCAGCTTCTAACCCAAGGACAATCATCACCTGGACCCACCGGTATCGGATGAAAGAGCTAAACCCTTTAGTTTACGGGGCAGTGTTTACCATTAAAACACCCTGTCAGCAGAGAATTCCTGGATTTCAACAGGCTTTCAGTGACATCAGAAACAAATCAATGGCTGAAGTGTTTCAGGACACCACATAGATTCCCTATACAGGTATAAGAAACTTAAGCAGTGACATCCTAGTGTACAAGATTGCTTAGATGTTCCAAATGCTCAAAGTTTCAATGACAACAATTTCACAATCAACAAAGACAAGTGGGAATTACCAAAGACATCTCTGTGACTTTGTCTTCTTTAAGAATGGCTTTTCTGGATTCAAAAAGATCAAAGAATAACAATCACAACAAAAACTCCAAGCAAAGTGGAGGGTTGTCAGAATGGTGGAGCAGTGGTGGAGTATACTCTTGTACTTAAGTGAAAGCAGACACCTCTCGTAAAATATTATTATATTTTTATTTGGGTACATACATACTTGTTTGTAATCATACCTAAGTCTCAAATATAAAACTGTTATTTTAATTTTTGTAAAATAAATCTTACATATATATATATATTTATATATTTATAAAAAATATATAAAAATACATTGTTTGTCAGAGTGTGCCTGGAAGAGAATCCGTTTGCTTAGTCCACAGAGCCATCCAGAATGATGCATGCCAAAGACCCATCTTGCATCAGAGTTTTTAAAAAATCCACTTTTCCCCCATTTCAGAATTATCAGTGACACAATATGCTAAAGTAATTAGTAAAGAAAAAAGAAGATTAAGTAAAAGTATTTTTTGACAGGTACAGAGAACAAATGAGTTATACTGTTAAAAACAGAGGCCACAAATAATTCTTGCTAAAAAAACAACTTTAAGAGCTTAAAGAACTTGCACCCAATGTAAGGGTTCTTTACCAATTTGAGGGTACTTCGTATTGGTTGTTTTCACTTATGTTAACGTTTGAAAAGCAGATGAAGGGCAGTGCTAAGTGCAAAAAAAGAATGGACAAGATAGAGGCAAGGAGTCTGTACTGCTCTAGTTTAGATAATATTAGGTATGATAATATATGATGTATAATATAGGAACTCCTTTGTTAACGGTTGGGTCGACCTCGATAACAAGGAGCTATGTGCTGGATTAACCAGCAGCAAAGTTTTAACCCCTCGACATTGACATCACAGCTGTTTACCTAGTGCAATGTTTTAAATCTAGGCGTACACTCACAGACCAACTGTACAAAATACAATACTTGCTCTTACCGACTGCACAAGGCTGAAGTCAGTTGTCCGCCAGTATATCTGTCCCACCTTATATGGTGCAGCAGCTGAATTCCGATATCTATGGCGCCATTTAAGGTGGAACAGGAAAACTGGCGAATAAAAAGCTGACTTAACTCTGCAGTCAGTAAGAGCAAGTAATGTATTGTAATCTGTGGGTGCTGTGACTGTTCGCTGGTGATAGATTTAAAACAATAGTTACAAGTAACTCCAACAGGAAGCTCCTTCAGTCTTGTCCTGACTGCAGACGAAGGCTCACAAGCCATTTTTGATGCTGTTTTTCTGTCAGTTTCTTGCATTTTTTCCATCATACAACAAGCTTTGGTACTTAAGAAAAGCCCCTCATGGTCTTTTGGTTGAACTGATTTTGAGCAACTGTGAACAATGTAAATTATAGGCATTCTGAGAGTGTGTGACAGTGCTCCCTATGTGGAAAATCATTTCCTACCCGCCATCTATAGCTCACGCCATAGTGATGTGACGTCATTTGCAAACATCTTATTGAGACATCCCCTTAACTAAAGCGGTTCTCTAAAGAACCTTCCATTGAAAGGTTCTTCTGCGAACTGAATATTGCAATCTTTATTTTTAAAAACATACTTTTATCCAAACAGAGTAACCCATCTTTGTTGATGTGTGTCCAGTTGACTGGAGTTGTGGACGTTTGTTTTAATGGGCCAGAGTTAAAAAGGTTCAAAGCTCCTCTATGAAACAGAATCAAATCCTGCAGACTGTGTGTAACGAAATCTACAGAGAAAGAATCGTTCATTGACAAACACAGTTGACACTGACACTGTGGCATTCATTGCGACAGATGCTATTCCAAAAGCAATGAGCCTTGAGGATGTGAAATCAGACAATAATCTGCAACATCATGTAATTCAAAGTGTAAAATTGTACAAACTGAAAACATCTGAACCAGAAGAAATAACTCTAAAATGATTTTACAACATCAGAGAAGAGCTGCCCATGAAAGAAATCTCATTCTTAGAGGATCTGAGCTAGACATACCAAAGGCTATACAACCCCATGCCTGCACATCAAACATGATAAAGACAAAACAATTGCTCAGGCAAAAATCTGTTTTTCTAGAGTATTTCAACAAGAAGTGGTTTCCGGCTGCTTTCATAGGTGGTCATTTACTTCACAGACTGACCTTCATCCACTGCAAACATCAGAAGCAGACCGTACTGCTGTCCAGTCCATTGATTCAATCCTTTACTACACTATACATGGTTATACAGGGTTCAGTATTAGACTAACTAAGCTATGACCACATAACTACTTTAGTTGTAAATAAAACATGTGGTCCAGGCCGGTATTCGCCAGACTATTTAAGAAAGATTTAGATGTGTGAATGCCCAGATTGCCCCACTGACTCACTTTTTTATTAATGCGATATTCATATATTTCTTTTTCTGGTGCTCAGATGTCCAGTAAAGCGGGTGATTCACTTTGTACTTAAGTAGACTGCCAGGCATGCATTATAAATGCACTAGCGCTTTCTACAGCTCCAGTTTCTTAGCCTGTTTTCACACCTAGTTCATTTCCAAAAGTCTGTGCCAGAGTTTAAATTTTTGTGAAATTCTATCTATCTTTTTCCTTTGATTCAATCTGTTTCACACTGTCTAGGTTAAAGTGCATAAAATCAAGACACTTGAGCATTTTTTTTACTAGGCATGAATTTGGCAGGTATATAAGTGTTAAGTGAGTTTTACGTTTAGCTTCCATTAGTGCCAAAAATGTAGAATTAGATTAGAATGTATCCAATCATACCACTCATTTCTGTTTATCCTTTTATTGCTCATCTGTTATTATTAGTTGTGGCTCATGCTGCAAAAACAGTAAGAGTGTTTGTCCAGTCAGATGTTAAAACATGGTTTACATAAAAGTGGACTGAGATCTTCATGTTTTGGAGAAAATCAGTTTTTCTGGAGTATTTCAACAAGAAGTGGTTTCCGGCTGCTTTCAGAGGTTGTCGTAAACTTTACAGGCTGACCTTCATCTACTGCAAACATCAGAAAGATCTTAGCAGATCGTCCTGCTGTCCAGTCCATTAATTCGATCCTTTCCTACACTATACATGGTTATGAAGGGTTCAGTATTAGACTAACTATGACCACATACCTCATGTTTTGGAGAACAATGGTTTGAACAAAATGTTATCTATATGGTCCACACAGTACAATGTAAGTGTAAAAGAACTTTGTTCTCTGGATGTAACTGGTACTGTGTAAATGACTGCTCCTGATCTCCACTCCAACTGCACTCCAGATATCAAATTGTGGTCAGAACATTCTCAGAAATTCACAGAAAGTGAAATTGAAGAATGGCTCACTATTCTAAGGTCAAGAGTTTGCTGACATTGCGACCTCCGTTGGCGTCTACCATCAGAAAATAACACCCCACAATGCTGAATTGGAGAAATTTATGAGAACTCTGAACAAAGCAACCTCTTTTCTTGCAGAAGCAAAGGCACCTTTGTGGTTTTGGTTGGATGAAAGTGCATCTTTTCTAATTTTCAGATTTGGTGGCTTTACATAAATGAGTGCAGAGTATATTTGGAGTTTTAGGGGATGTGGTACTTTGGTCTGAAATTTACTCCTTAGTATGGACATTTCCTGAACTCAAGTCCTATCATGTCCTATATTATCATAATGCCAACCCAGTTTTGTGGGTGTACATTACATATGTCATCCTACTTAAAATAAATAAGCAACTTACCCAATTACAAACTAATAAATGTAAATCATTGCACATGGAACATCATATAATATATATTTATTGTAATTATTATGAACAAATGATTATTTTTTGATTATTAATGGATTTATTTATGCATTGTTTTGTTGCATGTTTTATAAAGGTGATAAGCAATGAGATGGCATGGATCACAGATATTTTACTCTGCTTTGCTTTCTGCCTAATCACACTTTTTAGCAGTGGGTAAAAAAAGTCTTATATTATACAGCCCTGAGTGGATTATTGCTTTAGAATATTAAACCCGCTAATGTATCAGCATCAAAGAGATGAGAAATTACCCAGTACAAAAGTCCTATGGAGAGCTCACACATGTGAGCGAACCCCCGCTAACAAAACATCAATAATGCAATTTGAGTTTGTTTTGTCTGCCTGTTGGTTATTGTATTCATGAAATGTTTACATAAAATTTATGAGGATTTTGTTATTTACAGATTACATTTTTATTCAAGATCCATAGCAGTTGACGCAGATGGCAATGCACTAAGCTCTGTCATTAGAAATATTTTACCCTGTATTTCAGTGTTGGTTCCTGCTGGCCCTCTTTAATTTGCATTTGTCATTTTCAAGGCCGGTTCCATTACTGGACTAGTTGGAGTGGTGTTTGTTAGACCACTTACTGGAGGGGTGAGGTATGGGGTCAACATAAATGTAAATGCTTCAGAAATGTAGATTTCATAGAGATCTGACACTATTCTCGTCTTAAACCCGAAACAGCAGACAAAGCTGGTCAAAAGTCAGAGCAATAAATGACACTTAATAATAAACTACTGTGAGGGACTGGTGACCTGTCTGGGTTGTTTCCTGCCGTCCATCCAATTAGTGCTGAGACACACAATCGCCTCTTGAGGTACAAGGTTAAATTATAAAAAAGGACAGGCCATATTTATGCAACACAACACATCAAAACAGTAGTTTTTTAATCACCTAAACTTTTATTTGAATAAATGTGTATAAGTATTAGATTACATTTAGATTAGATTAGACTAGATTGGAGTATTATATTGCAGATGTCTGCTTTCAAGTTTCTCATGCTGTTTGTTTGCTAGAAAAATGACAGATCCCTCGGGAAGCAGGGAAGTGGCTATTAGGCCAGACTAGATAATGCCAGGCTAGACACCAAGGTGTGCTGCCAGTGAACACTTGGCTAGTAAAAGGAACAATGGGTTGATTCAATGTCACTGTAGACTTACTTTGACTTCTGATAATGTATTCATTTGAACCCAAGCCCTTTTCGGAAACATCAGCCAACTTTTTTTAATTTTCACTTCAACCACAGTCTTAGGGGCAGAGAAAACAAGCACTGCGCAAATTATTTTTAAATGACTGGTCAATGCTTCATTAAACCATCTCCTCTTCCAAACCATAGTTATACATACAAGAAGACACCACCATATTGAGAGGGTCAACATTGCTACACAACTGCTCTTAGTTCCGTTATGGAGTGGCTGTTGATAAGGTAGGTATTATCCAAAATGATACTATTTTAGAAACATATACTCTAAATGTGGAACAGGATTTTACACTTGAGAGAATGCACCAATTGCTTGTCCAATGTTTAAGTGTAGATATGACCATGTGGTTGGTAAAACATTTTAAGTCATTTATTTAGAATAACTGTTAATGCTGAATAAGCAGTGTAGCTACAGAATTTTTGTAATCCATAATAAATTAGCACCTTCTCACACAAAGTAGAAGTCATCTTCTTAATCGCCAGCTTTTTGCTCGAAGTTGCTCATTCCACCTTAAATAGGAAGCCAACTTCAGCCTCATTCTTTCAATTTGTTTGTTCCACCTTTGGGAGGCTTACTACATTTTTATGGGGATGAAGATTTGACACACACACTTAGGTATTTGCTGATTCTACTGGAGCGCTGAGGAGATACGATGCTCAACAACACAAACAAGCACGAGGGACCCACTTGCATTGTTGTCTGGTTAGGCCTACAGGCTATTAGTAATTACACAGTGTGACAACCTATTGAGACAAATTCAGCTCAATTTAGCAAATATGGCCTGTGTTTGAAATCACTCTCTATTTGTCACAGTGCATTATTTTGGACGCCAGCCACTTTTGAGTGGTTCTGTCTGAATGCACACAGCACGCTTATGGGAAAGGAAAAAAATTGACAACTGCATGTATATATTTTCCCTAAAACCTTTGCCTAAAATGTCCACAAAATCCATTTCCTTCCCGACTTAATTACTCCAGTCAGAGCTCACTGACAGTGGCGGACAGTGGACTATAATAGTTGGTGACAGGGACTGTTAAATGAGCACAACCCTGAAAAACAGTCCATGACCACTTAGCAATGCACATAATTAAATGCACACTAAATGGTGAGGCAGTACCAGGGGCAGTTTGTAACTAGTAACATTAACTCAGCTACTTCGGAATGAATGTTGAGTGTTCTTCTACTCAAGTATATTAGTGAGTAAAGGAATCTACAGTTCTTTATACCCTGCTGGTAGCATCTATGGTGAGGTTGGTAGTGGTTTGCCCATGTCATTTGGACTTCAATGAGCTAACAGTATAACACAGCACAGCAGCAGAGGTGTTTGCCTTTCCCAGTGAGAAGCAGGAGCACACGGTGTGAACAGGAGCGCACATCAATAATGCATATCCCATTCATTTTGGACAGAATGCCATTATATTAAATGCATTCATGATGCTTGCCAACATAATTTTCAAAGTAGAAAAGAGTGATGAGTGCACCAGCGTCTCATGGTGATTTACGATGTGCTACGATTCATTTACTAACAGGGCCCCTAGGGTAGTGAACTGTACTGACCTGATGTTGGTGTTTCGTGATTTGAGAGCGGGAGTGGGATTCACAATCAATTCTGCATGGATCACATATGTTGACTTCAGCAGTTCTCAAAACATCATCATGTATCTGTGCCAAAAGGATGAATCACTGCTTTTGAACCTTTAGCCAGTGTGAATTAAACAGCAGTGCAACATTTTAGGAATTTAGAAACAAGAAATGAGAATTTGACTAAATTAAAAGTTTTTGAACGCACTGTTTACGCCCCAATCCATATAGTCCATATATAAAAATTAAAACCAGACAGCTTTAATGTGCAGTTTTTAACATGCCTAAATTATTAACTATCAATAGAATCTACAGAAACAATAGTTTTGATAGTGTCATAGACTTATGTATAGGGTTGCAGAGATATCTTCCAAAGTAACCAGCTAGTTATCCTGTCTTGTAATACAACTTTGTACCTCAAGGAGCAGGTTACTGTAGTGATGAGTCTATCAGCTGTACAGCATGAGAGGATAAAGAAGTAGTGTTGCCAGCTTATTCGAACCTCCTGTCAATCTTGTTGAAAGTTCTGCTCTCGGTTAGGTCACCTAGGGCCGCCTGCTCCCTTAAAAAAAAACGTTAGGCAGCAACAAAGTGATATAAACAGTAGCAAACCAAGAGTTGACATTGGTGCAGCTTTCCACCTCTGAAGATGCTCTTGATTAGTAAATAGATAAAGGTGTTGGTGAGCATTTTTGCTAGACTGGTACATAAACAGCTGTTAGTGCTAACATTATAGTGGACGAACTGTGCTTTTCCTTGTTTCTTATGGTAGTGGTGAACACCATAACTGTCTAGTGATATGCTGTCTGGAGTATGAATTCTACGGGTTTTGTCACTTTACAAATTGCTTCTTCAAATACACTGTTTTTGTAGTCTCATGAAAAACAACACACATATATTCACCTATTCAGCATACAGCAGATTAGCTCTGCACATTCATGGTGACATTATAAGTAGAGTTTCAGCTTGAACTGCCTTTGTAATACTGGGCAACTTCTCTTGCAAGCTATTCCAATAAACATACCTCTGAATCACCCTCTAGCAGAGGAGGTCTAACATGGAACTGAACAGTGAAGGGCTGGATGGAGGCAGTGGGTGGGTATTCAGCTGGCTCTGCACACCTGTTACTCTTTTCCCTCATTATTAAAATCCCACTTTTATTCTGCTGTTGGTGGCTGGAGAGCAAGCCTGTGTTTGGATCATGAAGAGCATAGAAAGCCCTGCAGTGGACTGAAAGTGAGTTGAACAGTGTCTCATAAAGCAGAATTTCTAAATTATAGACCTCATTCATCTACTGTTCTTAGGAACGTTCTTCTTAAAACCCAAATATGCAGTTTGCACCAAGATTCTGACATTCATTTGTCTTTAGAGCAGAGCAGGGTCTACACATACTCAAGAGCGCAAACATGCAAACAGTTCTGTGGTTTAGGAACACGTCATGAACCTGACCTAGACTGCTTCTTATTATCTTCCTCAAGAACAAATTTAAAAATATATTGGGAGATATTGGTTAATGGTAAAGATTGGGAGATTGGTGTATGAGGTGTAATGTTCTAAAGAGTGATGCAGTAGAAGCACAACTTCTTTTTTGGTTCTATAAAGAACTGCCAATGTATGGCAGTGTTTCAGTAAAGAAGACAAAATGAGTTTGAAGAACCTTCTAGTTAGAAGAAGTTCAGTGTTATGTTAAGATTCTGGATAAAAACTGGTTGCAAAACCTAAATTATGTTCCCAAATCTCTTTTTTCTGAAATCATTCTTCAGAAGCAGTTCATCTATAGCATCAATTTTTTTTATTTCCTCCATGAGACAGACCTGACTTGACATAAATTATCTTGCAAGTGTAGACATTTCTACTCAGGAAATAATGCCTGAGGGAGGTTTTTTTTTTCATTTTTTCTCTTTTTTCTTAGGTAAAAGATGACTTAAGGTATTCCCTTACCTTTGTCCTACCTCCTTTATTCCCTTCTGTTGACATTGCCGCACCCCAATATAACCAAAATTACCATATCAAAATTTGTTTCAGTGTGTGTGTTTCTTTTAAGTCAATCTTTTGTTGGCTCTGAATGTCCTACAGTTGATTTCTAATAGGCACGAAGGACAGAGAGGGGGAAAAAGCTACTGGCACAGGATGCACTTCAAGAAAATGACCACTAGGTGGGGGTATGTTAAATCAAAATGCTCCAAATAAAAATATGCAAAATTACAATTATTTACCAATAATTAAGATGCTATCATTAAAAGTGGATCACTACCACTGACGCTGCACTTTATCATGAAATAAATTCAAGAAATGTTTTTAAAAATCTCTAACATGTTTTTTGCAGCCCAATGCATGATTGTGTTAACAGACTTTGCATGTATTACAGGGACGAGAGATAAAGTTCAGGCAATGGCTACATTCTCGTTCTATTCAGTTTAAACCCTTTGGGAACAGATAAATATTAACTAATATATCCCTCATTCACCATTCTCTTAAGGGTAAAAAATACCCTACAGTGGATAATGTCGAGCAGTAGATGGCAGCATACAAATATAATTCTGTTCCTTTGAGCTCCTTCTGTATTTTATGAGGTAGACTCTCTGACCGTTGAGTAGAAGATGATCCAATAATTTAGGTCTCTAATTTCATTATGTAATATATTCAGTTGTGTAATATATTCAAATTAGATTAGATTGCTTTCTTTCCTTAATGCAATCTTTTGCTATGGTGACCCATTGACCAGGCCCACAGACCCAGCCAAGTACTGTCATGCTTCTCAGTGCACTGAAAGAGCTCAGATTTTGAAGGAGCTGCGTTGAAACAGAATCAGGATTTCTCCTGAAGTTAATGTTTTTAAATAGCTTATAATATTGAAACTGAAAATAGAGAAGCCAGGTTAGAATGACAACATTCAACCATGTATTGGGATCATAGTTTTTGTGATGCCATAAAAAGAAGTATATTTACATACTGTATATCCACCTATTCAGCATACAGCAGCTTAGCTCCGCCCCTTCTTGTTGACGTTATGGGCAGTGTTTCAGTTCAGAGTGCATTCTGAATGTGCCACGATACAGGGCAGCCAATCAGAACACAGTTCATCTGTGTATGAATGAAGCAAAAAGGATAAAGGGAGGTTGGAAAATGTGTGGAGTAGTTTTTTCTCAGACAGCGTTTTCACTCTCCAGCCGTAATGGAAATATTAATATCACATAATATTTAAAAAATAGCCCAACTTTCCTCCCATTGGCAGCCCTGGAAGAGACGCATTGTGAAGTTTTCGAGTCCCAGGCTGAACCGCGAGAGACCAGTATGTGATCAATATTGATGAGATAGAGTTATACGGTTCCGCCACATTGCCTTGCTGACTCTTGTTGCAGCTCTTGTATAAAATTTACAATCTTAACAGTTTCTGCGGCAGATATAATTCTTCACCTTAGAACCGCCTCAGTTCGGGAATCAGGCAGCAGGATGGATCAGGCCCCTCCAATCTCTGTTTAAGCTACTCGGCTCTCAGGAGTTTGATGTACTCTCTCTGTCTTCGTGGAAAGTATGCTGTGCTGATGAGCTGACTATGCTTCTCCACCGGAACAGCAGCTCTGCCCTGCCTCTGTAGTGTGTCAAGACACTTATGTAAACGAGTGACTCGTGCTTCTTCTTTGTGTGTCACTGTGAACTCCGCAGTGTGTGTCATGTGGTGGAATCAAATGAGTGCTCTCAGCACATGTTTCTCTGCAGGATTCACCATGACACTTAAAGGAATATTTCGTCTGGTTTTGATATAATCTCTACATCAGCTCTGTAAGTTTGACTGCCGCAGATGCATTTCCCTGTTCTTTAGAAAAAAATCTAAAACTTATTGTCCTGAAAATCATTTATACTGTGCAACTACTTTGTTTAAGAAGTTCCAGGTTGTTATACGGCATAAAAAGACACTAGTACAATACAGTAGGTAAAATGCAAACTGGAGCTGTTTCAAGAAAAACAAACAATCTCTGTTTTTGTCCATTTTTATATTTCTTCTTCATTTGAACACAACAGCTGCCAATTTTCATGTCTAGAAGCATCATATAAGGTTAAAAAACATTATACCTTAGGGGGTTTAAATTAGTTTCCTTGGAGTCTTTTGCAGGTGTACCTGCTGTTGGATCGTTGTTTTACACCCTAGCTCTGCACTTAAGCTTCAGATCATTAACTGATGACTGAATATTGACCTGCAGGCTTTTCTGGTAGACAGCAGAATTCATGGTTTCATTAATTATGGCAAGTGACTGAGGCCCTGAAGCAGCACAGAATCCCCACATCACTGCCATGTTTGATCGTTACTATGAAGTTCTTATTCGCGTTGCGAAGCTAAAGCAATGGTTTTCTAACAGAGCAACAGCAGCCTGTTACAAACGTCCATAAATCGATATTTCACACAGATTTAAGGTCGCAAGATTTTTTTTGGGCAAAAAAACTAAATGCTAAAGAAAACCTAGAGCTTGTTGTCATGGGCTTATTTACATGTTATACTTATTCCATGGCTACAACCCCTTTTTGAAAGATCCACACAAAGTCTTAGTCCTGGAAGTAACCTAGTTCTTCTAGCTGTTCATTCTATTTGAATTATAGAGTTAGGGTTTATTCTGAATTTGACTTTGGTTAGTGAGCATCAGTTCATAGAATCACTGAGGCATTTTTAATACCTGTTTTTCTAAAATCTCTACCCTGGAGAGTGCCAGAACACTGAGAAACATAACTATGTTTTCTTGTGGACAGGGCCTTAAAAATGGCTCGCAACCCTTTCCAGACTGCTACATTTTAATAACTTACTTTCCTCTCACCTTTTCTTTATGAAACATCTATTTATGTGATGTTTAGATTAAACAAGGCTGTCAGTATTAAAACTGGGCGTGCCTAGTAATTAAACGAATTATTAACTAAAATGATTTAATTGGTTGATGGAGTTACTAAGGGGGCGGATACTTTTTCACACAGATCTTTTTTCCTTCAATGAATGAAATAATCATTTAAAGGAACAGTTGCAACCTTTCGAATTCCTACCTCACAGTACAGGCGCTTTGGAAATCCCTCCGCCTTCCATATCATTCCTTATCAGTTAGAAGAAACACTGTAAGTTCAGCATCAAACTGCATCCCTTTATTTCACAGCAGTGTTTCCAGCAATAAAGAGCAACGTTACTGTTAACTCCTGCTTTGCTTCTATTTATATCCTGTTTATATAACATAGATTTATATTATATTGATTTTTGCTGAGAGTGGGCGGTGGTGTTCATTATAATGAATGCTTGACACGAACTTCAGCCGTCATTGTGTTTACGCTTCCCTTTCCTGGCTACTTGATCCAACCGGGACTAGCACCTTCAACATGATTAATAACAAGTTCAAATATGCCATCAGGCTAGCTCTGCTTCTTCATCCTCTCATGTTGGGCTGATGTGACTGGACACTACAGTTACTCACTATCACCTCTTGAGGTTCAAAGTGGTATTAAGAGACAGAAGAGGATGATTTCTGTAAAACATCTTTTAGAAGAATTCTTTCAAAATGTCTCCAGTAACAGAATTTCACATCTGCAAATTCAAATTCTGTCAAAATGAAAAAAAAAACAAAACATTCTTTCTTATTTGGAAAGTGTGATAGATTCCAGAAATGATTAAGGAAAGCAAAAGTAGCTATAAGTTAGTTAAGTTACACGGCTGTTTTTGCATACTTGCAAAAATAAGAGAATTACTATATTCTTAATTGGATATAAGACAATCTAAGACAACAAAAACTTCAGTAAACATGTTACATGCTGGTCTCTAAGACGCTAGGGGTATGGTGATGAAACCTTGATGGACAGGTGAAAAGGGTAGGTTATCTCTATAACATATTAAATGTCTTTGACATATCGCCAAAACTGTTATTTTCTGTTACTTGTTATGTTTAAAACAAAACATTTCACTTAAAGCACATTCAGAAATGGTTCTTTTGTGTTATTACATCCTAGAAGAGGATGTCTTCTTGATTGCAATCACCTCGTCAGGTTCCGTTTGGAAGCGGGACTTCTGGTTTAAAAGAGCCAATCCGGAGGGGCAACAAGAGTGGCAGCCATTGAAGAGCAACAGTCTCGTGGCCTAGAGTTGCAAATAACAATCTTCATCTGTACCACACACTGCTTTTAATATTTCGCTCCTTTCACCGCTTTGGCCAACAGTGGGTGGACAGGCAAGTGGGCGTGCCTATACATTTCTGATAGTTATTCATTTTCTAGACACATTTGGTAAGAGGTGGGTGCCGAGCCATGTGTTTTCTTTCTTGTAAGGGTTTGGTTAGGCAGGGGCAGTAGTTTTGTTTATTTCTTTGGCACCATTTGTGTCCACCGTGGGTTTGGCTGGGGAGCTAGCTGGAGACACTTTTTTTTTGTTATACTTGTATTTGTTTAAAGACTTGTTTCCGTGTTTGTGCATCGCTGGGCATGTTATGTCCCAAATAACATGCCCAGCTCTCTCTCTCTCTCTCTCTCTCTCTCTCTACCATTTTCACCTGTCCATCGGGTTTTTCTCATCATACCCCTAGCATCTTAGAGACCAGCACGTAACATGTGTTTCCTGAAGTTTTTGTTGTCTTAGATTGTCTTATATCCAATTAAGAATATAGTAATTCTCTTATTTTGTTTGGGTTTGACAATCTGAAGAAAATAAGGGGTCAAGTATGCAAAAACAGAGCAAAACAGCCCTGTAACTTACCTAACTTATAGCTACTTTTGCTAATTTAGTAATTTAATTATAGCAAATTTTTTCAAAATTAGAAAAAATGTTTGTCTTTTACATTTTGACAGTTTGTACAGTTTAATTTGCAGATGTTAACTTCTGTTAATGGATACATCATGAAATAATTATTCTAAAAGATGTTTTACAGAATTCAGAAACTGCCCACAGACTTCTATTACAAGAGTGTTTAAAGTCAGTGTGTTTTCTATATATCTATTTGACCACCCATGCTAATCAGCCATACACCTCAGATATGGCATAAACAGATTAGTTGGAACAAAAACGCTGGAGGATTCCTTTAGGGTGTGCTGGAAATCACTGCAGAGGGCTGGTTTACTGCCAGAGTACTTAGTGGCACAGTAGCAATAACAGATGGAGTCAAATGTGCACATACTTCTCCACTACTTCAGCATAGATAAACATTGTCATGTATTTTATATCTGTCAGATTCGCATACATAACGCCTCAGCCTCATATCAGAGTAAGGCTTCAAGTAGTCAGGTATTGAAGGTATATTTACCATGAGACGTTACATATTCATTAAAGCAACTCATGGTGTCAGAGTCTTGCTGTGCCAGCAGGACTAATGTATGCAGAATGTAAAGGTTAGAGTATTGGATTGCGATGAAGCCGCAAATCCATGCTTGGGGTGTGATAATAAAAGGTCATGATGACTTAGTAACTGCCCGAATATATAACTTATTATATGATGACTGGAACTTTGATCAACTGTTAGTCATGTTGTACTGTACTTCTGTACTTTCTTTAAAATAACTTCATTGTCATTTATTTCATTGCACAGTATGTAACAATAGCAGAGGTGAATTGAGATGATTGGTGTTCATATGACTCAGCAGAAGCTTGGATGCTGTTAGGGAACTGTATGGTGCTCTAACCATTTGAAAACCATTCTCTAGACATTTCATGTTTGTTCTGTTCTTTGTACACTGTTAGCAAAATGGGTTCTAGACACTCTTAAAAATAAATGTGTTCTAGGCTTGGATGCCTAGGGCCTAGAAAAACTGTTTATTGGTATAAAACCATTCCTACATTGGTACATCTCACTTATGGTTTAAAGAACCATCTATTGGAAGGTTGTTTTGGAAACCAAAAATCGTTCTTTTATGGTATCACTCCAAAGAACCCAATTTGAGACCCCATAGAATCATTTTTTAAAAGATCCTTAAAGCCAGATGCATCATTCTGCATCATTATATGCGACAAATCAACCAGCAATATATTTAAATCTCAGTGTTCGATTCCCAAAAACTGTTTTATTTAGCAGTTTTGGTTGCCTCACCAGCAAGATAAGCATCAAACAAACAAACACTAGCAAATCTACAAGCGTTGTGACATAGTTCTGTCTGTAAGGTGAGGTAGATCAGCTAAACTAGAGGTATAGGCGTTGATCAATTTAGAGATCTTTAGAGTCAGGTGTATAGGAACAGCTCCATTCTAGGCCTTGTTACTCTGTGTCAGTAAATCATAAAATTATTCTGAACGTTTATACAGCAAAAAAAATTACAGGCAAAAACTTGGGGTGATGGTGCCAGAGACGTTATAAATGAGAAGACCTTATAGTAGTAACACTGAACATGGCATCTGTTTACTGCTGTTTCTGCAACTACATTTTCAAGTCCCACCAGTGAAATCTTGAATTTCTATTCAAATTTGTCATATGAAACTCCATAAGTGTAGTTATCATGCATCTTGACATATCTACAATGTTGAGATACATTAACAAATTTAATTCAATATGAATATCACTTTATACTTTATTAAAATTCTGTTATTTTGTCATCTACATGCACCTGTTCCATGCTTCTGAGTCCTTACTGCAACATTGAACAAATGCCATATTATAAGCTTTTCCAAAACCAAACAAATCTAGTTTATAAGGAAACAGACGTTAGCAAGTGAACACATGCTGCAGTTCCACACTAAGTGACTCAAGACCCGGAAAAGCAAGACAGTGAACATTCTTTCTTCTGAAGTACTTAATGTGTGTCCTTATAATAGTGTATTTTGCACTACATCTTAAAAAATAACTTAATAGCACTCTTACATTTACTGCAGCAGCTTTAGGTGTCTTTAGGTGGTAAAAACGAATTCAAGGTGAGACTAATTCAAGGTGAGATATGATTTAACAGCTCTGCTATAAATTATACTTTCAGGAAGTACAGAATTTGTTAGTTTTTGTTTGCACCGGCAGAAAAGTAATAACTTGATTGGGAGTGCACTGTAGTGAAAGATTCTAATCACCTGCCCTTCTTATTTATGTAAATATGAATCATACTAAATTGCAGAAGTATAAAATGGCAGGTGAGTGTATATATTGCAAATACTGTAACATAAACATTTGTATTATAATATGGTGAGAGTTTTCATGTACATGCCACAATATTCTTTGGTCATAATATTATATAAAATCAGTTTGACATAGTTTTTACTACAATGCAAATATCACATAAAATAACAGTTTTGTATTCTTGTATATATATATTCCGTGTTTCAGTTCATAAGAACTGATCGTAGTTGCAAAAACACCATTACAGAGAAAAGCCCATCCATTAAACCATACAGACAATGAAGAAAGTTGTTTGTACTGTGGCGCTATTGTGGCAAATCCCTCCTTTTTGAGCAGTAGCCATGATGAGCTGACAAATATATATATATATATATATATATATATATATATATATATAATATATATATATATATATATATATATATGTGATACATATGATACATATGATACATGATATATATATATATATATATATCATGGCTGTCCAATGAAAAACAAGAATTTCCAAATTGGTAACTTCACAGGAGAAAACAAAAACTGCCTTTACTTTCAGTGTAAGTCAACTGAACCAGAAAATGTTCCAAGCTATTTTGGAGTATTTCTACTGGTCCATTCATGATGAAATTTCCCAACAATACAAACAGTAACTGTCATGTTTAAAATATGTAGAAAATAGAAATTTGATAAAAATGAGAGACATGTTTTTTTTTTTGGACAGTGATGATATATATAAACATTTGTGTTTGGTAGATTATTACTTGGTTGTAAAAATGTTTCTTGGCAATAAGTCGTAAACCGTTGGAAAGCCTGTTAATTTCCCTTTTAAATGGTGCTGCATTTGTAAGGAACATGCATTGGTGGGATAAAGAGTAGAGATGAGTATGTAGGTTGTGCCCATGAAAAATTTGCCAAATCTTCTCCAGTGGCCAGTGCCAAACAGCTTAGTTTGCATTTGCTATTGACACTTGTTTTGAGCTTCTGGTACATCGAGAGGAAATCTTAATGCAGAGAGATATTGAGATGAAATTCTGCAACCAGAGGCAATCCTATACCTCTATATATTCCTATATGTTCGTGCCAGAGTGACCAACACAACCACGTTGGCTGACTTGTGACAAATGCTGGTTGAAGAATGGGATGCCATCCCACAGCACTGTGTGACCAGGCTGGTGACCAGCATGAGGAGGAAGTGCCAGGCTGTTGTGACTGTGTATGGTATGTGTATGAGGCTGTATAACGTTCTGTTGTGGCTGTGTATGGTTCTTCCAGATGCTATTGAGGCTCCTGTTTGTTAAATTAATAAATTATCAAATTGCCAATATGTCTTCAATCATCTAGTCCACCAAACACCAAACGAGTCAATGGCAGAATAAGCTGTCTGGCATTAGCAGAGAGGATTTGGTAAATTTTTCATTGGCGCAACCCACATACTCCGCTCTACTGCATGCGTATTACAAATTTCGCACTATTTAAAAGGGAAATTAACAGTTTTTCCAACGGTATAAGATTTATTGCCAAGAAGTATTGTTACAACAATTTTGACAAAGGGTGTTCAAACTATTGCATATGCCTGTAATAAATGGGAATGAGAAACTTGAGAAATGAGAAATAAAAAACACTGTAGAACCTAGTCTAGTATTTGAATAGTTCTGTAAGTCTGTAAGTTTTATATATAACCACTGCCTTCACTAAAGAACTCTTCACAGGCTATTTATAAGGCTGTATGTAGAGAAAGACTGGAATAATACAGGCAATCGTTCGAGGCGAGCAGAAGAAGCACAGGCTGCTTTGTTTACCATGAACCTGCTGTAGGTCTTGCTCCAAGGTGCTGCCCATGGTTACAACACAACACAGCCTCAGTAAAGCTACCTCTGGAGATTTGTGCCACACTGGGCCAATTACCTGAACCTCCGTGCCTCACCACCTCACTGTGGCAGATGAGAGTGGTAGAGCTGTGCTGATGTTAGACTCCAGAGAGGACAAAGAGCATAAACGCCAAAAATCTAATGAAACGCTTCAGTGTAAGAGAACTTTAGGTTGTTCAAACTGGATTCACAGCTTTAAAAAACAGGAGGCAACATGGGTTCTTGGTGTGATCCAATAGAAGAACCACTTTAAGTTCTCGACAGAATGTGTTAGTTGAGGGTTCTGTTGTAATTATTTGGTAAATGAGATGTGTGTGAGTAAAGAACCTTTATATATATATATATATATATATATATATATATATATATATATATATATATATATATATATATATATAAAGAAGATTATAGACAAATATGTTAAAGGTAAAGGCTGTAAGACCATACCTTAATGTTCCTGTTATTACAGCTGCATATATTATTCAGAAACTCTACAGAACTGTAGTCAAGCTCCCTGGACGTGGCTGCAAGAGGAAGATTGATGACATATTGAAGAGATGGATAACGCGAATAGTAACCAAAGAGTCCAGAACAACTTCCAAAGAGTGTAAAGGTGAACTCCAAGGTCAAGGTACATCAGTGTTAGATCACACCATCCGTTTTAGCCAAAGTGGACTTAATGGAAGACGACCAAGCAGTAAACCTTCCATTGAAAGCAAATTAGACTGGAATTTGCAAAAATGCACACTGACCACTCACAAAGCTTCTGGAAGAATGTCCTTTGGAAAGATGAGACAAAATTGGAGATTTTTGGCAAATCACATCACGCTTTATGTTTACAGATGCAAAAATTAAGCATATGAAGAAAAGACATTGTACCTCCTATCATGCCTGGAGGAGGCTCAGTTATGTTTTGGGGCTGCTTTGCTGCATCTGGCACAGGGTGCTTTGAATCGGTGCAGGATACAATGAAATCTGTCAAGGCACTCTGGAGTGAAAAGTACTGCCCAGTGTCAGAAAGCTTGATCTCCTTCGCAGGTCATGAGTTCTCCAACAAGTTAATGACCCTAAACACACAGCCAAAAACATCCAAGATTGGCTACGAACAAAGCATCAGACTATTTTGAAGTGACCTTCTGTGAGTCCTAATCTACATCTTATTGAACATCTGTAGAAGGAGCTGAAACATACAGTATGAAGAAGCAGCCTTCAAACCTGAGACAGCTGAATCAGTTTTCTCACAATAGACAAGTGTAGAAGTCCCATTGAAGTTTTGATTGCAGTGTTTGCCTCAAAAGGTTGTGCAACAAAATGTTAAGTTAAGGGGTACCATAATTTTTGTTCAGGCAAGTTTCCTATGTTCATAAGTTGATTTTCCACATAATGTGAAGGTTCTACACCAGTCAAAGATTTTCCCTAGAACCATGAATTCCAAAAATTCCTAGAACCTCTACAAAATGCAAGAGTTCTATAGCAATTAAATGTTTTCCTGAGACCTTATATACACAAGCCTAATGAACCTCCACATAATGTGAATTCTTTATACCAGTGAAATGCTTTTTCTAGAATTATAACTTTCAGGTTAAACAAGCTCTTAATAGTAAAAGCGTTCTTTACCAGAGAGCTGTTTTCCTAGAACCATATATACACACACCTCATGAACCTGCTGTACTAATTTACATTCCTAGAGTCACAGATTTGAGCTTACATAACTTAGACATAATGTGAAAGTTCTACACCAGCTAAACAATTTACCTACAACTATATCAACACTTAAACATCATATAGATCATTTGAAGGTTCTATACCAAATGAAATGTATTCCTTTAACTGTACAGTCAAGAGCCCCTTGGGAAGCTTTATTTTTTAAGAGACTAATAAGTAATTCTCGCTCTCTGGAGTCTGTCTAAGAAGCGAGGTGTGGAATTGACTGCCTGTCATATTTTGAGCTGCAGCTTGAATGAAAAAGAAATTTCCAAAGGCAGAAATCTTTTAATCACGAGTGAGGTGAGAGTTACATTTGCTACATGGAATGGAATGCGTTCTGGTAGAAGATTACAGGGGGACAGAGAGCCAGTAAACATGGGTGACTGTGTCTGTAATTATTTTACCATTTGCATATATATAGAAAATCATCCAGGCATAGAGAGAAAAATACTTTTGAGCATAGTAGATTTGAGCAGCTCATTTACTTAAAACGTGGATGTGGCCTAATTCTGTACTTACTGCATGTGCTTATGGTGACATGCTGTCAATTCTCTTCAATACGACTCCAAAAAAGTCAAAATTTACTGAGAGCACCGCATATGATTTTTAAGTATTTTTTAGTTTTAGTATAAAGTTTTCTTACTTAAGATTTGGTAACACTTTACTGTAGCTTTCATCAAACCACAAGATAAGCTTACCATGACACAGACATGTGGACTTGAGTCCCATGACTTGGACTTGAGTCCAACTCAAGACACTAAACTGATGACTTTTGACTTGACTTGACAACATCACTAAAGACTTGCGATTTTGTCTTAGACTTTACCTTTACTGACTTGGAATTGGACTTGAGCTTTAAGACTTGAAAAGATTCGCCACAAGTATTAATTTCGTTGACAAACTATTTTCATCGTGGTTTTCGTCAACTAACCTTATTTTCCTGACGAAAATGAGACGATAACTAAATAAAAACTACAAAGATAAATAACAGCTATGGCAAGAATGATTGTCACTTTAGTCAACGAATAAAAATTAGACAAAAATGTTTGGCAGGGGTATGACATCTGATCAGAACTGATTTAGTTTTGTGAAAGACAGGGACAAGTTAGGAAACAGCCAATCATAACTACTTCAGCGCATAACTACTTCATTCATATGGAGAGACGGGACAAGCCGGGTAGCCATCCAACTAAGCAATCTATACAGTATCAGCAGAGAGAAAGAGATTTTAGTGCTTGTGTTTAGAGAAAATCACCACACCGCGCTGTACATCAGCCCCTCAGCACCACCGTTAGCTAGCTTTACCGCTGCTAACGCTAGCTTAGCCTTTCTTAATCCTAGTCCTGAAAGCACACTGCCAGAAGCACACAACTCAGACAAGAAGTGTTCAAGTAGTGCAGAAAAGCACCAAACACTGATCAGTACATGGAGAGCTACTGCAGAGTTCACACATGCTGTAAGAACTGAAAGACCCGGTCCATATATTAATGCTTATGGGTTTAGAATGTGATGTCATTGAAATTCCTGTAGGTGTAATGTGTAGTGCAGTGGTTCTCAGCCTTGGCCTTTGAGGCCCACTGCCTCACATTTTAGAGTTTTTCTGTTTTAACACCTATTTAAACTCGGTAATGGACTGGTAATGAGGTGATTAGTGTTTAGAACTGCATGAAATAATTTAATTTCATATGCAAGTTATTTTTGTTATAATACCAACTTTAAAAACGTTTATGTTATATTAATGTCAGTTTAATATACTACTAATCAACTGCAACAATTGTCTTAAATACTGAAATGATGTTACATCTGGTAACTTAACTAGGACTCGAAGTTTAAGACTTGGGACTTGACTCGAGTCTCGCTTGTATTGACTTGGGACTTGACTCAGGACTTGTCAAGATTTGAGACTTACTTGTTACTTGCAACTTAGTGACTTGGACTTAACCTTACATAAATGTTTATAGATACTTATTCCAACAGGCATCATCCACGAAAGTAGAATTTATGGCAGATGACCCCTGCTGGAAAAAGCATGTATGCACAGTTATGTCAGCTGTCATGACAAGCTTCTGCATGTGTCATGTCACCTTATGAATGCTACACAACTTAATATGAATTAGGTGGAGCCATATGTATTAAAAGCTACTGTAAGTCTTATATTTTCAACCTTCATATACTGTTTCAAAACTTCTGACAGCTTTCTAGAAAATTAAAGCCACATAAAATGTGCTCTTAGCTTCCCTAGTTAAGGGCAAAGTACCATGCATGAGTTTTTTTCTGGTTTTCTTATTTGTTCATTACTAACTTAACTAATTAGAAGTTTCGACACTTACAGTGCAGTTAGCCATGTAAACAAGTACTCAAAAGCATGTGGATGGGGCTGATCTTGCACTTGTACATCATTTGCTACCAGTTTTTAATTACTTTTATTGAACTGGAGGAATCTTGACCTATTCTTGACCTACTCTGCTTTAACTCTGTTATATTGGTGGACTTTCTTGCATAAACATCTTGCTTCAGATTCTTCTTCAACATTTCTATTGGATTCTAAAGTTCTGGACTTTTAATCAGCTGTTCTAAAATTCAACATTTCTTCTGCTTTAATATTTTGCAGTAGACTAAGTGATGTTTTTAGGGATGCTGCTATTCTGTAGGACCCACCATTTGCTAATGTTCAGTTAACAGACATGTTCATTCAGTTAACAGGCAGAAATGTTCCTCCCGGAGAATCTCTTCATGTAGTCAGTCCATAAGTACTATTTTTATTCAGTGCTCATCTGACTGTGGACTCATGAACAATGACATTAGCCAGTGCAAAAAAAAAAAGAATGTTCAGATCTTTAGATGTTATGCTGGGGTTCTTTGTGACCTCCTACAATGTTCTACATCTGAATTTTTCACAGTGGATCAGCCTAGCCTCTCCAGAAATAGTTTTGGACCACTCCTAGTCTAACGAACAATGGCAATTATATATATATATATATATATATATATATATATATATATATATATATATATATATATATATATATATATATATATATATAATATTCCAACATTAAATATCATTTAATGTGTTTATTGGCAAAAGTCTATGAAACTTATAGACCATTATAGTCTTAACAACAGATTTGTTAGCACATGAATATATATATATATATATATATATATATATATATATATATATATATATATATATATATATATATATATATATATATATACAATACATGTCTATACTATGTGGACTCTATACTATATATACTACTATACTATATACTGTATATATAGACAGAAAGACCAGAAGAATAGGCTTAGATCTCAGAGGGTATAAAGGAAAATGGAATTATAATTAAACAAATGCATTTTAGGGAGAATATTTTCTGTCTTTACAGCATTAGAGATTAAAATGCACTCTAAATCCGGAGCCAAGTCTTCTGTTGCAGCTATTTTTTGTTTGATGCTTTGTTTTGCTAAATGAAGGGGGTGATTTAGCATTTGGGTGCTTCTGGTTCAAATCACCACTGCTGTGAACAATTTTAATGCTGGATGTTTCTCTAGAATGGAGCATTTCACATCAAACCACCCCGAATGACTTCATTTACCTTTTAGCATTTGAATTATGCAGAACCTTTGTACAATAAGAAGAATTCCACATTAAAAGCTTTACACTGAAGTGCTTTGAGATTACATTCAGCACATTTTGTCAGAGATGTCCATACAGTTTGGAGATTTCAAGAAAGAGTTTGACAGATAATCTTCTTGCCTGGTCTAAATATGAAATTCTTTTCTTTTCTACTGCTCTCCTTCCCACAAGAACATTCTTGTTTCATGACTGTGACTCAGAGATGCGGTCTTGCAAATTTAAATTACTCATAGGGTTTTTATGTAACAGATGCTACAATGGGACCACTCGCCTAAATGGATGAGGCGACAAGATTTTTACATTTCACTGTTTTGGAAAAAAAGCTATAAATCAGAAGCAGTTTAGGGCTGAAATGTTCTTTGTCACAATTAAGGTGTGCTTTGGAGCTTATTTTAGTCTACTTGTTTCCAAATTTAACAACTTAGTAGACCACATATGATATATTTATGATCTTTATGTTTTAGGTAGTTGCACATGTTATCAGGAAATATAAACATATGCAACTTTATAATAACTGGCTTTGGTGTGATATGGTAAATTAATGCGATCTGGTAAAGCATAAACTGAACCATAAACCAGCTGCACTATAAATAAGTCCTATAATAACATTTGACTGCAGTGATCTACTTTTGCCAAATATATACTATTTAAGTAAGTGCTTCTTCTCTGACACAGAAAGTTACTTGAAAATGACTTGAATATTATATGAATGGTTTATATGAAAAGCTACTAACACAGCTTGCAATACCAGAGATATTTTGTCATCTATGTAAAGAAAACCTCTACAAAATAACCAGCCACTCACACTTTGCCCTGTTTCTCTTAGTGCCGGTGTCTGTTTTTTTTCACTTTTGTGTCATTGTAACATGTGCTTATGTTTGTTTTGATTGTTTGCGCCTCTTTGTCTCCGCCCTCTTGTTACGCCCATCACCTGCTCCTAGTTTGTGTCTTCTCCTTTTGATGGTCTAGCATTGTTGATATGTGATAATGTGAATATTTCTGATGACCTGTTGTCTCGGTTGAGCTGGTTGTTTTGTTTCTTTGTTCCTGCGTATTTATCCACCTCTCCTGACTGCTACCCCGTTACACAGCCAAAGCTGAAAAACATCCATTAGCATTGTTGCACTGCTATCATATTCTGTTGTCACTTCAAATTATCTTTAAAGCAAATGCTCTGAATGCGCAACTGTATCTGTTTTGATGTTTTGATGATGAAATTTTCATATTAAAGGTTATTGGTATTATATAGAGGGGCTTCATGAGCTCAAATCAAAGGGCTTTATCAGTATGGAGTGTACAGCATTAGGCAGTTAGCCTCACAGTTGATTCACACCTGTGATGTCATGTGATTCGTAAGGTCACATGACAGACATTAAAGACTGGAGGTGTGAACTGGTGTGAAACTGTTGTGGTAAATAAGACAGTGTTGCAAATAGCTGAGAAATGCAGTCGCACATCACTGCGTATGGTTGATGTACCTTGACGGAAATGAATCTCTCAATAGAATTGAAGAAGGTCCTTGAACAAATCCTCGTTAGACAAGATCAGTCGCCTTGACTTACTGTTACTGCTGTACAATACAGTAACCTGAATGACTGAAAATCCTAAAATAAGCGAGACTCATTTTAACTGACTAGTAAAACACTGCACCTGCTCCTCTGCTGGACTTTTCATTGTCCATCAAATGTCTTCAGCATTGCAGATGTTCATATCCATCTGACTAACTGGCAAAACGTCAAAGTTTTTAAAGTGCATTCACTGTTCTGATTGATCTCCGAGTGATGTGGTAGGCCATGATATCAAAACTTGTGTTGTAATCACAAGTAAGACGTGAACACAGAGTCTAAGTTAAGACCAAGACATTTTAATAGTCAAATCTGAGTCAGGGTTGAAACAGAGACAAGACCGTGACCAGATTTAGACTTTTTAAGAACATAAACATAATACGTGACATATATTATGATAACATAATGTTTTATAATAAATCTTATAAAAAATTACATTGTATAACATATAGCCTAAAATATTACTACTATTTTTATGTAATAGTCTTTTTCTAACTTTATTCTAATTCTTATTCTAAAACTTATAGGAATGTTGAGGAAGGAACTGTAGTGAGCAGTTATTGTGAGGAAACCCAATAACATTCCTTAGTTAAAGTTTGGTAAAAAGGTGCAGGAATGATCAACAGAAAATATTTAGTTGAAGCAATTCCTACGCACCAGGTTGCCAAAAAGCATACCTGATACTGAAAACAAGGGGTTCACAAACTTTAACCACTTACAGATATGTAATATCACATAATGTATGACAAAGTATGGCAGTTTGGTTTAATTATTTTCCACTTTTAGTGTAAATGTTATGTTTTTGGTCATATTTTTGGAGAAATAAAGAACATTTTATAAGAGGGTTTACAAATTTTCAAACACTAATGTATGTTGCTGCTGGAGGTGAGACACTGAATATTTACATTCAAAGGGATATAAAGGGAATATTCTTTCATGTGTGTGTGTGTGTGCATGTGTTTGTTCATATTTGTGCGCATGCATGCATAAAAGTGTTTGTCTGTGTGGGGGTGTGTGTGTGTAACAGGTGCTGTGCTGTGCTGTGAAGCTGTTGTGTGGGTGCCCTCAGGCATATCATAGCAGCACACTCTCTTGTCTAAGTGCAGCAGGTGCAGTTTCACAGGTCTTCCAGAGACATCCCACAGCCTAATGGAGAACATGACCAGCATCCAAACATGGGGAGACAGATGTTGCCACTCTCTATCACCAGCTATTTGGAAGCTTCGAGCTGCAGTGCATCTTCCCTGTCTTCACTTATGGCAGGAAGAGTTGGGGATGCACTTGAATTATACATATAGAATTAGCTGAAATGCTGTTAGGCTGCTGGTTATGCTGCTGGTTTCCTATAAAACTATGTGAACACCTCCACAGATGTGTTGCTTCTACTGAGAAATGAGATCTTGCTTTGTTATATGTTTTCCTCAGTAGACACTACCCAATTAGCATTCCGTACTCAGCCCATTATGAAATATGAAAGCTTTTCCCTAGAAATTTAACTTTTGTTGACATTTATTTGGCATAATCAGTGCTCTGCACCATAGTGCCAGAGCACAGCCTTATTAGCATTCATGCTCATTGGTGTAAACTAGGCAAGGATAGCAGCATTCTAGTTTGACTGTTTTGCATTTCTGGCCTTTAGACAAAGCTTTCAGATTTCTCATGATGGCAAAATGTTTAAAGACAACACTCGGAGCAAGAGATGAGTGCAGTAAAGGCTAGGGCTAGGTATTGAAATTCAAGTCTTTTCTTGGCACTGACCAAAGGACAGAAAAAAAATCCATGTCATTTAATATTACTTCAATACCTAAGCTTATCTGCATCAGGAAGTCAATAAGCATGCTTATACCAAAACATAGACTGGTGATTGGTTGACAAAGTGTGTATATATAAGCATATCTATGATTTGTTGTGGATAGTAAATGTACCCACTTCCTACACCTCACATTCATTTCTATTTTTAGATAGATAGATAGAGAGATAGGCACGGGGATTACATTAAATGAAACATAGACCGGGGCAGACCTGTAGCTGAACTGAGGAACTTAGCATGTAAGATGGTGTGGTACCAGAGTGTAGGTTGTTTGGGCCATTCACTGCCTTAAGAGTTCTTTGCACAAGGTGAGAGCTTCAGTAAAGACCCCAGATTGTGAGTCTCATGCTGAAACTTTGAGTGTTGGCAGCCCTGAGAGTAGATGAGAGTCATTTTCTTCTGTGTACTTGTTTTGTTTCTTGCATAACAATGTGTTGAAAAAGCATTGTTCTGGAATCAGTGTCAAATTTAAGATATTGCTACTGATATCAGGAAAATCAGAACAATTTCCAGGCTCAGCAAAGTATGTAGAAAAATATTATATAGACAAAAGTATTGGGACACACCTCTGAACCATTAAAAAAATCAGGTGTTTTATTCAGTCCCATTGCCACAGGTATATAAAATCAAGCACCTATCCATGCAGTCTGCCTTTACAAATGTTTGTGAAAGAATGAGTTGTTTGAAAGAGAACTGAATTTGAGTGCGGTACTGTAATAGGATGCCACTGTTGCAGTTTTTTCCCTTCTACATATTCTATGACCAAGTGTGCAAGTGGTATTATTAAACAGTGGAAGCATTTAGGAACCACAGCTACTCACAGAGTCATGAAGTGACAGGCCACGTAAAGTTACAGAGCGAGGTCACTGAGTGCTGAGGTGCCCTCTGTCAACAAAAACGGTGTTCCAGGAGCGTCACGGCATGGGTTTCCATGGCCGAGCATCCGCATGCAAGCCTTACATGACCAAGCACAATGCTGAGTGTCAGATGGAGTGGTGTAAAGCATCGCCACTGGACTCTGGAGCAGTGGAAACGTGTTCTGTGGAGTAATGAATCACAGTCTTATAGACGAGCCTGGGTTTGGCGAATGCCAGGAGAACATTGTGCCGACTGTAAAGTTTGGTGGAGGAGGGATAATGCTATAAGCATACCAAGACAATTACATGCTTCCAACTTTGTGGTAACACTTTGGGGAAGCCCCTTCTCTGTTCTAGCATGACTTTACCCATTTCCAACATCTTACATTCATTTCTATTTTCGCCCAGTGCACAAAGGATCTTCATAAAGGAACGCTTGGGTGGGGTTGGTGTGAAAGACCGTGACTGGCCCACTCAGAGCCTTGAGCACAATCCCATTGAACATCTTTGGGATGAAATAGAACAGAGATTGTGTGCCAGGCCCTCTCGTCCAACATCAGTGACCTGCGTTTTTTGAATAGATAGGCCATGGGCTATTCCCACAGACACACTTTTCTTTCCAGAAGAGTGAAGCTGTTATAGCTGTTATAACCAACTCCATATTAATGTCATTGTTCCTGTAGGTGTAATGTGAAGGTGCTCTAATACTTTTATCCATATAGTGTATGTACACTGTATACTGTATAAAGGGTAATTGAGGGGTTTCTTTCCAATAGACCACTGTTTTTGCTGTGACCTTTACACATACAATAAATATCAATGCTATATTATAATTGACACCACCTTTATTGAAGAAATTTAAATGTTTAAACTATTCTTATCCACAATTGGGGCACACAGATACACAACATTTTGAGATTATACTTTTCAGTTGCATTAATCACTGCTATGTATCATGCACCTGTATTATTGTTAGCAATCCATCATGGATGGGTGACTGACCAGGTGACTACATAAATAAATAAACAAATAAAGCAATAATGATTTTGTGCGTACGTCAGGGCAGAGGTGTGTTTATCCTAAAAAAAGGCAATTAGATTAGGTTAGAATCTACAGCAATTGCCATCCTTCTATAACAGCTCAAAATCACAGCAGACTGTATAATGTTATAGTGGGGGAAATTATTGACTGACCTTGAAAATAATCAATGAACTCAGTTGATAACAATGAGGGAGCGCTCGATATTGGTCCACCAACAGAAAATGGGATAAAGCGAACAGTATGGTGCATGCAGTTAATGGGAAGGCCTCGGAGGTTGGTGTATAAATCTGTTTGGAGCGATTGCTTTCCTACCTCAATACATAGTGAAGTCACCTTTCTGAACAGATTCATATCTGCGATGGTAAAGGCGATACAAATATGCCATGCAGATTCTGACAAAGTCACCCCAGTGTCTGCTGTTCCATGCTGCTACTCCAATTGTAGAAAAATAACTGCCACAAAAAATGGTCCCCCCAAGGTGAGGTAATACACAACTCTATATTCTTCTCTATTTTTATGACTAGATAAAGATATATAAAGATATATGTATATATACTGTGAAAGATACTTTTGACAAAGAACTATCAATGGTGACAGAATACTGTGCTCCTTATTATATATTATAAGCAATAAATACATTAATTATGCCATAAACATACTATAATTGCCAGATAAACTGGGATTCTGTATAGCAGGAAGGTCATTATGTTTCATCTTTAGTACATTTGCTATATGGTATAGTACACTGTAGGCTAGAGTGCATTCCTGGTTTTGCACAAGCCTTTGGAAATGTCAATGTCTTAGTTAATTATTCCCTAAATAATAAAATCTGAAGGAATGACATTTCATCATGGAGACATTCAGTTCATTTAAACTGATCTTCTTCGGAGGAATGAAGATTACTAATTATTCTGGTGCCCATTCCTCTCAGGCCAATGTGGCGAGTTAAATGATTTGCACAGATGACTTGCACAGATGCTTTTCATATGGAGGAGCAGCTAAATTGCATCACCTCTCTCGAAGCTTCCTGAATGCACATGCATTTGGGCTGAAAGGAGAGAAGAAGCACTGAGCCTAATGTGGATTCATGATACTTTCCCTATGAGACTTGCTAAAAGCTCAAAATACTGTGTCCAGTCTAGACATTTTACTGAGATTCTCAACCAGGTGCTGTTCATAGTGAAAATCAGCCCAAAGGTATAGTATTTCATTCATTCTCTCTATTGTTATCTGGAAAAACAATACTTCCCATCCTGTTCATGTATGATAGTCTACATGGACATGAACATTTATATAGTACTGTCCATACCTCAACCTTCATTTATTTTATTAATTTAATAATTTTTCAATTACCAACCAAGGTTGAAGTGGGACCATTTTAAACACAACAATGTCTTGTGGTGTTATTACATGATACAGATACAGATTGTTCTTAACAGCAACTCCTGCCAGGTTTCCATCCACTACAGTTATGCAAAGAAACCTCAGGTGACATAGGCTATCGTGATTAAGGGCTGCATCAAAACGAGCAAGATAGAGGAATTTAACTGCTTATATCTTTATAGCCGCTTGTCATGTTTTCATGTAGGTCAGATACACCAAGCAGGACAAGAATCGGGGCTGAAAGTTCTGGAAACACATAGTGCAGAGCCATTTTTTGAACAGATTTTTGGTTAGACATCTCAGAATGTGAAAAGCAACCTTTGAAAAGCTGCGTGCCATGATCAGACCATCTGTAGGGCCAGTCGTTTCCATCCACCTGCCACCTATGCCCACTGAAGAGAATCAGCTCTGCATCATATATGCAAAGTATGTGTGTAGTGTGTATGCAAAGTATATATGGTAGTGAGTGAATTTAGCAAAAGAGTTTAGCAAAAGAGCAACACCATTCACTATTGTTTATACGCTGTATACCAAGCACTGGGATCAGACTTTGTGGCCTAAAGCGTCACCTTTTATTTGAAAACCTCTTTTCCTTTTTAGCATTTCAGCATAAGCAATATACTTTAGCAATGTATTTTTTCACCTCGTCCAACTCTTCTTCAGGTAATAGGGTATTTTATTGAATTTCAGGTTTTTCCATCTATTTTTTGTGCATTTTCAAAATTGTTTGGAGGATGGAAAACTGGCTTCAGTCATCACCCTACATATTTCAACACTTCTACCCCCTACAAAACAGTAGCGATCAACCAGAAGAGTTGGATTCACATAAACACAATCACCACTGCAGCACCTTTAAAAAGCATGCATTTGCACAGCACAGACTCAAAACAGTTAAAATCACAACGCTGAGAAGTACAAAGACAAGGAAAGACTAGACTTTAGACATAAAGCTTAAACCTAATTGGCGTATTGCCACGGTGGGCATGAAACATGTTTAAGGTCATTTGCTTGAAGCAAATGTAATAAACTCTGTGGAGCACTGCCTGTTGTGTAAACCAGCACCAGACTAGTTGGTATTGTGGCCAATTTTAAATTGACATTATCACACTGACTTTGATATGCTAATCTCTCCAAACTGATGTTAGCTTCTTTTTTTGAATTTCTATCCCCCTTTAAAGAAGTGCTACCGCCTATACTGACATCTGAAAGCAGCTGCTAAATCATTTACTGTAGAACGGCAATTGAGAATAAAAGGCATCGGCTTCATGTAATCTCTAGCTTCAGTTCTAATCGCTAGAGGTGGAGGCTGCTGGTTTAACCCATGAAGTAATACAGATATACATTTGAATGTAACATTTATAGTTGGGAGCGTTCTCGTGCTTGTGTGTGTGAGTGTATACCTTAGCACTAACCAGCCCAAATCTTTACTGGCCCACTGGGAATTCTCCTGATTCTTCCAATTACCCAGCCCGGCACTGCTAACAACCAGGCAAGACCTGGTAAAGCAGCAAAACTAGCACTATCAAATAAACAGTAGTTTAAGATTGGAAAATCAAGCTCCGCTCTTGCTTTAAAAGAATCCAGGAGTTTCTGTCAATCCTTAGAAGACAGTTCAAGGCTAGGGGTCTGTGTAGCTGTCAAGAAGTATTTCTAAGAATAGTACATTTAGTAAAAAAACAGTAGAACATCTTCAAATTGAACAAAGAACTGGTGCTGTTCTTAGAACAAAGGGTCCAGACTTCTACATGATTAAATGTTGGTTTACTTGGCTTGTGAGAAGCAGAAAGACCAAAATTCCCCCAATTTTTTGTGAACTATGTTATATATATATATATATATATATATATATATATATATATATATATATATATATATATATATATATATATATATGTTTTTTTTATTCTGATTAAAAAAGAATAACGTACTTGTCTATCTTGACTAGACATATAAAAGGTGGTCTCTGACTTTTGCACATATTATAAAATCTAATAAAAGCAATGCCTAATGCTTTTTCTTTTCTTGTCTTCTCTGCAGAAATTAGATTGATGTGAAGATGAATGGGCTCTAAGGTAAGTAGAACGGCATTCACAAAGCCATAAATAAAGGTCAGCTAATTCCAGTGAATACTTATAATATAACTCAATTTTATCCATAGAGTTACGGTGCAGAGATTTCTAAATGCCATCGGCTACTTTTCCCTCCGGTTGAATTTGCTGCACAACAACTTTCTTTTCTGGCACTAAGCCATTGTTAAATGACCACATGATTTTTTTTTGTTAAATAAATTAAATAAGCAAAATAACAAACTTTATATAAAGGCTTTGAAAGGTTGCGATCACTTGAGGTTGCGATCACGCTGAAATGTCATTTCTTACAGCATGACTGGTATGGTTCTAGCCTAAAAGAACGTCCAAGCCCACTCATGTGTTAAATTGCCCAGGCGGGATTTCGGTCTGCATTCAGCTGCATGCTTCTCCAGCAGCAAGCGAGGACGGGAAGAAAGTGCTCTTAAATTACACATGTTTGCATCGGGAGTCAGTGGAGTGGATGATGCAGTATGGTAGACACCGTCTGAAATGCCTTTTTTGGAGGGGTTTAAAGCCTTTTTGTTGATTTGGGCAAGTAAAGCAATGCTCTTAATTATCTCAGTTTGTTACAGACCCAGCAATATTATGTCAGAGCCAGTCACTTGTAAATGTGGTTACTATAGCAGGAGGCCACAGAGCAAAGCAAAACATGAAACGATAAGCTGTATGTGTGTGCTGCATAGGAAACATAATAAGCAAGATATTCAAATTAGCGAGTCGAATTCTACCCACTGTATCTAATGGGATATTTATCCAACAGTTACAGAGATACAGGAGAAATGTTCCTTGATGTTAACATGGCACCCTACAATTAATAGTCCAGGCCTGATAAAGCACCGCATAATGCTATCTCTTTTCATCTCTGTGTTTTATGCTGACCACATTGTCTGCAGCTTAAATCGTAAATTAATTTGCAATTCAGAGGTGAGGCTGAGTATAGGGATTAGAAAGATAACAAAAAATGAGGATCATCTCCGCAATTTATCTTCGCCGTTCTATTTAAAATGACCCCAGAGACCACAACACAGTTGTGAACCTTTCAAACAACAGTTCACTTATAAAGTCTTAAATACAGCACTGTGTTAACATTAACTTTCTTTTTACAGCGGGTCGAGTACATTTAACAGAGCCACTGTCTGATGGTTTCATTTTAGTCCGATATAGGATGAACTGTATGTGAATTATTGTCCTCAATTTCCCAAATGTTGAGTATCAGAAAGCACCTCTGTCAAACCACTAGGTAAGCCAGCCCAATGTTATCTGAGCACATAGAGTTATCTCCCTGAAACACAATCCATCAGTTCCAACTCTTGACAGAAAAGTCACTACAAAATGGATTTTCCAGCTCTAATCCTCAAGGTGGTATCTAAGCGTCTCCGGCAATATTGTGCAATTATTAAATAAAATGACCTGTTTAACTCTTTCACTCCAGTAACGACCCCTTCAGGTGTATGTCCAACATGTCTTAAGACTTATTCCGCACCTATGCCCCATTTTAATTGGTCCTAATTCTTGTTAATGATCCACCTGCTTGAGAAATAGCTGGAACGTCTTAACAAAGGTAGTTAACAGTTTAATTGTCTTTTTGCTGCTTTCAGGTGACGAGATTTCTGACATGAAAATGGGACATTTCTAGTTCAGTGGCACAATATATCCAATGTTTTTATCTATGAAACAAAAGTGGAGAGAGTTCCTGTTTCACGTGTTAGACCTTGTTGTAATGTAATAAACTATTGTGAAGGTTGACTGATAAAATTGCTGCTATTAACATATTGGTGCTGTCCAATGAAAAACAAGCATCTCCAAAATAGTACCTTTAAAGGATAGACCAATAACTGGCTTAACTTTCAATACAAGTTAATGGAACCAGATTTGTTCCAAGTGATTTTGAAGCATTTCTATTCATCATGGAATTTTTACATAGTGTAAATGGCAGCTGTCGTGTTCAAACTGAAAATGGATGCAGTTTAAAAAAAAAACCTATATAACTTTAAAAATAATCATTTGTACATTGCATGGTAACCTATATTGATGTCGATTGCATGCCCAAACATATCAGATGTAACCCCATTCCTGCTTGTAATCCCTGGGTTACCTCAAGTCTTGAAAAGACATTTGTGGTGATGTTGTGGAATCACTCAATGTCTGGTAGCTTCTGGTGGCGCTTTACACAGCAGTATTCTCTAAAACTAGGCCGGCAAGTGGTCGAAGTGGTCAGTAGATAGCAGCAGACTGAATGCTATGTAATCGGACCTGGGTTACAGCAGTGAAGGATGGGAGGTAAAATGGTCAGTGTTTGCTTAACAGCAGGTATATTCTGTGTTGTGCAGACCATTCAGTGAGGAACTTCAGTTGTTGCAGTTGTGAGCCTCACACGTTTTCACATTCTCAGCAGTAATGACCTGAAGAAAACCCCAGAGGTGCTTGTCTATAGGGACGATAGCTGATCATTTGAGACAGCATGGCAGCAAGCAGCCTCTAATGGCCAGAAACCCATCAATCCATGCTGCTTTCAAAGAAACGGTTGATGAAATAAGTGCATTCAGGGAAAGACCATGAGTTAAGGAGCACAGTATCTCTTGCACTGTCAGAGATTCTAAAGGTTTGATGTCCCTGATCTTCTTGCCCCTGGTGATTCATGTACATGGGGAAAAAATGTAATCAATTTTCCTCCAGAGAACAAAAGTAAGAGCCCATCCTTGCAAATGATGTCGATTTCAGTTAACTCTGTCTCTTTCTAAAACGTGTCTTTCAAATCAACTTCCTATCAAGATTAAATGCAAAGTCATGTCAGCTCTAAAATATATAATGAGAAATGCTCATCTTCCAGAACACAGTAGTTTCTTGTTCTTTCAAATTCGTGTCTGGGGGGGCGGGGAGTCTTGCCTCATTTGTCCTTGCTAAGGTTATATAGCCATTTATCTGTATAAACAGACAGAAGAATGGCTACCAACAAAGACTGACTCAGTTTGGAACTAGGCTCTTGAGGTTACTTGTAACCACTGGACACGGGATGAATCTTTAAGTCTTTTCCTGGAAACTGTGTCTTTTATTAACGGTTAAAACTCAGCAGCACAAACAACAGTGGAACCTGGAGATCTGGAGGAACAAATGAATTTTCCTGACCTAAAACAAACCTTTATATATGAATGGTAATTTTTTTGTCTCCTGTTTGGCATCTTTACCTGTATACTCTTTTGAAGCAAGAGATTGAGGATCAGGTAAAAAATAAGATTTTGGCAGATGAAATCATCAACATGTGAAAATATGGAACTGTAAGACAAAGCATCTATTTATTTTCTCGGTTGGATTTATAGATGAATACATTTTATCAGCATTTCTTATAGAAATTGGACTTTATGTATAGTTTCACTGTGCATATAATGCATGGCAATTTCATTCTGATTTAACAGACTGGAGACCGCGCAAGTCAAAAACAGAGATGCCAGAATGCTTCGTTGGCAAAATGCATAATGTATGAATTTCTAATCCAACATAAGGGCCCTTGACAGAACTGGCTGCATTTTCACAAAGAACAGCCATCTTGCCTTATTCTCTACAGGCACGCCTTCACTGTAAATGATTTTTCTGACAAGATTTATCTGACCAGTGAAGAGAGACGAGCCAATACTGATTCAGGTCCAAGGTCAGGACTTACCAATCCATTGCTTCAAACTAGGGTTTGGAAGGCCGCTCATAGGGAACCCTTTTTTTCTCATCAGTGCCTTTACAAACACACACTGCTGTATGACAGCTGTAAATCACTGTGTAGTGCACCACTTTCTTTAAGCTGTGACCTTTTGACTTGAAGAAGTATTGCAGTCTAGATGTAAAGTATATAATGCAGCCTGTATGGAGACATTGTATGCTGGCATTCTTGAAAATATTAAACCCATTTCCAGAAATTTTGGAAAAATTGAAAAAAAAAACCCAAAATATTATATTATATGAAACACTCAGCACTCACTCATTATAGTGCACTGAGCACTTTAATATAAATATACAACCCAGCATAATGTTAGTTTACTGGTGTGTGTGTATGTGTGTGTGTTATTTAAATGTGTGTTTTTGTACTTTGTGAAATGTTGTCAGGAACTGTGCACTGTGAGCTACTGTTACCAAATACAAATGCTTTGTATGTGTAAGCATACTTGGCCAGTAAAGTCTGAATCAGATTCTGATCTACAGGATATTAAATTCAACAACAATATATTAACATATCAAAAGAGTCTCCCTTTCCACAAGCGTGATTACCCCGTGAGCCTGTGAGACTATAAACCCTCTACCAGTGCTTGGAAGAGGTAATGTCCAGGATGAGATGGGTCAGCTGTATCTTTGTGTGCATGCTTCATTACCCTTCTGTTGTAGAAGTCTTAAAGCGATGATCCTCTCTGCTATCGTGATCATGCACTAGAGTTTGACTCATTTTTGTGAGGTGTAGGAACCAAATCAGATGGCTATAAAAGATGTGAGGATGGACTTGATGATCGCTGTGTAGAAATGGATCAGGCTCTGTGGTAGTATGAATTTTTTCAGCTATCTAAGGGAGAACATTCTCTGCTGTGCTTGCTTGGCTCTACTGTCTTTCTGTAGGCAGATTCATCACTGTTGGCTATGAGGCCCACCACAGTGATGTCATCTGCAAACTTGGGGATCTTCACAGCTGGTTCTCTACAGAAATCTACACCAATTCTGAAGTCATTCTGAGAATTTGGAACCCTTCATAAATGTTCTTCATATTAACAGTGATAGAACAAATGAATTGAACTAATTATCAAATGTATAACACTCTAAAACAAAAATACTTTCAACTGTTCTGGAGGAAGTACATTATTTTTAAATGTGTTTAACCAGTGAATACCATTATTTAGTCCTGGTTCATTTTAACGAGTTACATAACCAGTCCAGTGTTACTACATGGACAATTTTCTCACTACACTGCTCTGAAATTCTGTCTTGTAGACTACCCCACTCTCTCTCCACTAAAGTACATTATTTCTTCTGCATGGCTGCTCAGCTTCTGAGGCAAATCCAGTAGTAGTGGAATAAGTTAACACTAATGCACAGCCATGTGTTATCCAACTAAAGTGTTTTTTTTTTCATTGCGATCGTATAACTGTCATCTGTGACAGCACTCCAAAGAGAGTAAGATACAGTACAGGATTCTTTTTTTTTTATCACATTCATGTATCCATGGTTGTGTTTCTGTTTGGTTAAAATGAAGTGGAGTTGAGTGCAGGATCCAGAACATGTGAGTCATCATTTTTACTCTTGTTTTTCAGGACAATTACTTCTTCCATGGGTCTCACAGTGCAACCTTTCACATACATACAACATTGGTCCCACCTAATGAACTAATAAAGCAGTTATATACACTCACCAGCCTATAATTAAAACCACATTCTTATATCTACAGTCGTTGTCTATTATATCAGTTTCACTTATTACTTTGTAGTTCTATATTTATAGACCATAGTTTTCCTGTATATATTCTTAGCCCCCTTTTACCCAATTTTTCCCTCACAGGACCACCACAGAGCAGGTATTGCTGGGGGGTGATGGATCATTCTCAGCACTGCAGTGACACTGACGTGGTGGTGTGTTAGTATATGCTGTGCTGGTGTGAGTGGATTCAACACAGCAGTACTACTAGAGTTAAACACCTGTGGGCAGCATCTTGATACAGGACTAGAGAATGACTCACTGAGTTTACAGTGAATGTTAAGTGGAGATGTTAAAATGCACATCAAGAGTAAAAAATATGGATTTAATTTGAGTGGCCGGTCTGTGTATAATGTCTGAGGAATCATATACAGGTGTATCATAGTCATTTTTGATAGTGCATTGATTCTCCAAAACACAGTATCGAAGTTTACCATCAGTATTTAGTGGCAGATTGTGAATAATTTTTTGTTGTATGTAAAGCACCTACTGCTAGATAGCAGTGTTCTTCACCACTAGACTTTTCCACTCCAATGCCTACAAGCAGCATAAGGAAGCATTGATAACATTAGCATGTGTTTTTTTGTATTGTAATATTTTTTTAATTTATATTTAAAAATTGCGGTATAATATCTTGCTATATATCACAATATATTGAATCGTAACCCCTTTCTCATGATATCTATCATATCACCAGGTTCTTGCCAATACACAGCCCTTATGAAAAAGTATTAATTCAAATTTTACTGGTATAGCATCCAGCTGAAAAGTGACCATACTGTAATTTTTCCTAAAGTTTAAGCTTTCATAATTAAGTTATTAGACGATATATTCTACTAAGAACCCACAGTAAATCCCAGTTGCACATCTGGAATGCTGATGGCCAGACATAGCACTGAAAAAGCTGATATAAATGCCTGGAATAACAGATAAATTAGATATCGAATTCCTTAAGCTATCGTGTAACCTCAACTGTGTATTCTGTGGACATTCTTGAATGAATATTACAGCCAAAGTGTCTCCAAAATGGAGTGCAGATCTGTGATGCTTCATAAATCTGCAAAAAGCATATAATAAGTCACCTTATTGTTTTCCTTTCAGATAGGAACCGCACTTATAGTGCTGATGAGATTCATAACTATAAAGTAATCTTCACAACCTGGCCCTTTTATTTTGTTGCGCCACGGGCAAGATGCTAAAATTGTCCAGGAATATTTATGTGTAGTCGTAAATACTGAGGTTAGAATAAATGCAGTAAATACATTTAAAACATTTCATATCCTTAAACAGTTTGAAAGCTTTTGCTGGCAGATTTCAATAGCAGCCTTTGTGCTATTGGTCACAGTAGTACACAAGTACAAGGAATTAAAATGGGTACTTAATTAATTTGGAGTGCTTTCACATGTATATTAGGAGAGAAATCCTATCATTGTGTTTCAGATAGAGACCTTTTGCCCAACAAACACATTTAAATGTATTTTATTTTACCCATAATATATATATATATATATATATATATATATATATATATATATATATATATATATATATATATATATATATATATATATATATAGATAGATATGGATATAGTTTAGATTTGAAGCACTGTATTGGCACTATGCTATACTGCCTTATCTGAGGTGAGTGGAGTACACAAATAGAAAAATATGTGATTAAAAGAAGATAACCTGGCCAAATGCAACACTGTTTATTGGAATATGATACTTTCAATACATAACAGCCATGCTACAGCCATGGTAAACTGGTGCAACCTTAATAAGATTTGTTTTTCATAATTTTTTTAATCAAAAGTGCTTGTAAAGGGGCGATAGCCTGTCAGTAGGGATGTGTATTACTGACATTTTGAGCTTAGTGCCTGTTCAGGTATGGAGGATACTAATCAGTGTCTATGTCCTTTTATCAGAAAAATACACAGAACCCAAATTATACAGCTGCATGCTTGATTACTGTTGAACTCTGTGGCAGGGGAGCATTTGCAAGAACACAAATTATACATGCCTCATTACAAATACCACAACATCCTTTATCATTCGGCAGTATCACAGTGACGCTGCACTTGTTTGTAGACTTTGTTTGTTTGTAATGTGCTTGTTTTTGGCCATCAGTAGAGGTGTTACTCATAAGCACCGTCCATCCAAAAGAACGTATACCTTGGGCAAACTACATTATGTAGAAAATCGCTGCTGATGGAACAACACCTCAAATCAATCTTGGACATAATTTGCAAGCACCTATTGCCCTTTACATTGTTTGTAATTTCATGATAAATGAACCAAAAGAAATTACCAAAAACTACTTGGGAAAAAGATTTGGTTATATTAAAAGTAAAGGTGTTTTTTTTTTTTTTTCATTTTAGCCATGCATGTTTTGTTCTGACAGCAGTGACGTAATACAATGAATTATCCAGCAGAAACTTAGCTGAGTATTCAGATAGATAGATAGATAGATAGATAGATAGATAGATAGATAGATAGATAGATAGATAGATAGATAGATAGATGCAATAAAAAGCAGCAGTCCTATTTATATGTATAGACTGTATACATGATGTATAATATAATAGGCATAGTGTAATAATAACAGTATAGTCATTATTATATATAGTTAACAGTATAGAATATATAACACAGTTATACAGATAAATCTGTGAAATAAATATATTATATGATACAGTCTGATAACTGATGACTGATATAGGGGTCTGGAGTATAACAGTCTTACAGGATTATTGTTTACTGTGCTGGGATGAGTTAAACAGTCTGATGGCCTGAGGGACAAAATACTTCCTAAATCTGTCTGATGACTGGGACAGCAGTCTGCCACTGAATGAGCTCATCTGCTTGATCATGGCACTGTGTAGAGGGTGGTCAACATTGTCCATGATGGTCAGCAGTTTACTGAGGGATCTTCTTTCTGCCACTGATGTAAGACACTCCAGCTTCGTTCCCAGCACAGAACCAGTACTGACTGAATTACTACAGTACCTCCAAACAGTGAAAACTTATGTTGCTCAAGACCAACTTTCAATACATACATAGGCAGTGAGTAGAAAATGAGCTAATCAGTATGCTTGTCCTAAAATGCAGATGGTGATTCGCTGTCTTGAGCAGATGCTCTACATGGCTGCACATCTACAATCATGAGAATGCAATATATAACATCCTAATTAAGATTTGCACCGAATCCCAGCACTCATCAGGCAGAAGGCAAGAAACACCCTGGACAGGCCACCAGTCCATCACAGACACCAGACACACACACACACACTCACAACCTAGGGACTTCAGGTCACCTGACTTTATGGCTTTGGACAGTGGGAGAAAACCAACATACGTAGGGAGAACATGCAAACTCCACACAGAAAGGAGCCTGGCCACCCAATCAAACACAGACCCTTCTTGCTGTGAGGCAACAGCGTCACTGTGCTGCTGTGCCGTCTTTGTAGTCAACAGATTGTAAAGACATTAATCTGATAAGCTTCTATTCCCATACCCACTGCCCAGACACAGAACTCATTGTAAAGGATTCAGAGGAAATGTGTTTTACTCTATTACAGCTTTTAGTGTCCAAGAATCTGTTACAGCGTATGATGCTCATGAATATGAGATATCTTCACAGAAAATTACAAAGGTGAATTACAAAATCTGCCACTTAACAACTTGCTATCAGAGTAATTTGCGGATGTCAGATGCAGGTCTCGGGATAGGTTTTGCAGACAGCTCTGCGTCGCCGGGCACAAATTACATGAAAACTCATTAGTAGCCAGAGCTGATGTCCAAACCGCCTTTGTTTTAATCATTTCATGCATTACTCAAAATCCACTAATGATAGCTTGGCCTGCACAGATGAAATTCTCCTGACAGAATTGCCTTAGGAAATGACATTTCCACTGCTGAGATGACAAGCATGGACCACCCCTGCTTTATTCTCTGTTCTCTCTGTTTGCCACAAATAATTTTCTGTCAGCAGTCCAGTGCTCTACACTTGCTGGGTGAATAAAAAAATTCAGACCAGTAACTGTATTTTGCCAGGAGCAGAAATGAAACTGAAAAAATGAAATCATACTTAAATGCTACATTGAAATCTGTTATGTTAGTCATTCAGACTATTGTGTTTGTTGAATATTGTTTCACACTAGCTATGTAGCATCTCGAGAGCTGAGGGTATGTGACTGAAACAGGTAGTTATAGGTAAAGTTAGAGGTAGCTGTATTGTAGTACTTATACCGCATCCTTTTTTACTGCCATCACAACACAGTTCTTGATTGAATCAAATAGTCGTAATGTTACTACAAACAAGTATCTTATTTTTGAACAGATTGCCATTTTACACAAACAAGTTATTAGGAACTGTCACTCCCTGCATTCCCTCATCTGTCTGTTTACCTCCTGTCAGTCTCACATGCTTGTGTTTACGTCTTCACCATGTGGTTCTGTTTCGTCCTAGTGTCCTAATGTGCTCCTAGTGTCTCCACCCCCCACCTGGTTCGTATCTGCAACCCCTCCTGTTTCCAGGTGTCTCATGTTTTTTGTCTCGTTATATATCCTCTGTTTTCCCCTCACCGGTGTCCGACATTTTCTTTCATGCTTTCTGTGGAATTCCTGCAGTTCGTTTCTTTTGTGCTTTTTATTTCTGTGAGCTGTGTTTTGCTCCTGCCTGTTTTTGTCTGTCTTTGTCACTGTGGACTTTATTAAAACCTTTGTTCCTAATCTGTGTGTGTATCCGCCTCCTCCATCTCCTCCACTGTTACAGGAACTTCAGTTTTCAGGAAAGAATTTCATTTCATTTGAAATAGTAAAGAGATAGCGTATTAAATACCGACCCTTGGGCATTTTTATTGTGTTTAAAATAATTGATGCCAGTAGCATTTTCCAAAACATTGATGAGGGATCATGTTTACCACTGTGTTCATCACCTCTGATAACAGATTCCAGCCGCTCAACTTGTCCTATTTTACATTTCATCATGTGGCAAATGTTTTCAGTGGGTGTCTGTTTTGGACTGCAGGCAGGTCAGTTTAGCACTCTGGCTCCCATCCACCACAATCACAGATGCTGGATGGTCTTTCTCCTCTTTAGCCATTATTAACCATGATTACCAAAACAAAAAATAAAATGTATTCATTGGACCACAGAACACTTTTTAGCTTCATCTCAGTCCATCTTTAATGAGCAGTGTCCAGAGAAGGCTGTTTTAATTGCATTTGTGGAGCAGCGATGACCTGTGTTCACAGATAATGATTTTCAGTAGTGTTCCTGAGCCCATGCAGTGATTTCCACTACAGAATCATGTCAGTTTTTAATGCAGTACGGCTTGAGGTCCCGAAGATCACAGCTATCCATTATTGGTTTTCTCCAGGTTCTCTGAATTTTTTTAATGATACTATGTACTGTAGATCAAATTTCCAAGGTCTTAACTATTTTGCACTGAGAATTGTTCTTTTCTTGAATAGTCACACTATTTGCCCAAAAAGTTTTTCAGTCTTTCACTTCAGAAGACTGAAAGACTATTTGGGCAAATAGTGAATAGACTCAGCCTCCCCAGGATGATCTTTTTATACCCAGTCATGTAACAGACCTGTTGCCAATTAACCTAGATAGTTGTTCCACCATTAGATGTTCTACCATGTAGTATCACTGTCCCAACTATTTGAAACTGTGTTGTCATTGTACTATTTGCATTTAAAATAGGGTTTAAGTGTTTGACATATCATTGCATTTTGTTCTTTTTTACAATGGTACTAACATTTCTAGAAAATATTATTTTGAAATGATAACTGAACTCATCCTGAACTTAGAACTGATATACTGCTTTTCTTAAGAGTTAAGACTTTGTATCAAGATCAATTTGATCAACTTGAAATTCATTTGTTGCCTTTCTTTGCAATCCAACCTTTCTGAAATAAACTTAATTCTCAATGTTACTTAATAGTTTACAGTGAAGATAAGAATATTGCTTAAACATAAACATCATTACTTTAAAATATGCATTCCACAGATAATCAGACCTGTTTGTTGTTTGTGCTTTGCTATGATGCTGCGCTCAGTAGGCTTTCTTCACTATCATAACAACCTCTAATGAATAAATATAGGCTAGCTGCTATGTATCTGGAGGCATACAGATTCACAAACAGGACGATTCCATAACAAAAGCACATCTGCCTGCTCTAGTAGCTTTCCAAACCTTCCATTTAATTACATTCGACTTAAACACAGCCTGTGAAAAGCGGCAAAGATTTTCTTTAGACTATTTTAATGCCTCTATATGGATTTTATTTTCTTTATTCTCTGTACTCAAATGTATCTGTACCAGTGGTATACAGCCTTTTGGTGAGAAAGTTGTGAAAGTTGATAACATCGGCCAGTTCTATTCAAAATATTCTTCATCTAAGTCATTCTTCATGCCTGTAAGGACTCTCTCTTGCCGACCAGATTAATGTATCTCTGTGGTGATCAGAATGTATGAGAGAAGTGAGATAGCACATGCCTTAAAGCCAAAACGCTGAAGGTAACAGGCTGTCCAGAAAGAGTAGGTTAGGATAAATGCAGGGATCAATGTTGGCAAAGGTCAGGGAAGGGCAATTGCTGTCTTCCAGCAAGTAAACTGTTTTAGATGACACACACAGCCACCGCTGCTGTAGGCTATTAGATTAGACTCAGACCTGCTTGGCAGCCCAGTGACCAGCAGAGAATTCTTAAAGAGCTTTGCATTCCTGGGCTACAGGCATATGTGCTAACTACTAGGAGAGCTGCAGCACATTTTAGAATTATTAATCACTGCCTAGCAAACTACCATAGCAAGTTTATAATACAGTGTGTCTGGAGCCTCCAGAGCAAAGCCATGGCATGATAATGACAATATTACCTAAAATAAATATAAAATAATATATAAAATAATATATAATACATAACATATTCTTATGGATTATATGTTCTTTAACAGTTCAACAGTTTAACAGTTTACTTAATATTAATGTATTTCATAATGCTAATGATGTTGTATTGGCATGAGGGCCCTTAATTGGAAGATGTGAAGGTTTATAAGTGACTATTTATGCGTAAAAGAATCCACACACACCTTCTAAAGGGTGAAATCAGCTATACTTGTGGCTAATAGGTGAAATCAGCTATACTTGTGGCTAATAGGTGAAATCAGCTATACTTGTGGCTAATAGGTGAAATCAGCTGTACTTGCGTTTACCTATCATGAAATTCTTTATGACAGCTAAATGCAAACCAATGTCTTCTAAGACGAGTGTGGGGGTAACCTGTAACAACGGTATCATAGAATTAATTTATTCAGCATTTCCACATATTCTCTGCTGTTCTACTTAGAAGGCATGTGACTTTGGCCGGGATGAAAAATGCCCAGTTTTACGCACCAGTTTACATTCTGTGATTCATTATTAGAATAAAAAAAATAGATAACAATTAGATACTAATAATTAGATCATCTCTGCTCTGCTTTGTTGGTTTACAGTGAGACACTACAATAATCACACAGAAGTAACATGTTGAAATAGACTGTGGCAGGAAATTAAATAAGAAAAGTATTCTATTTAGTTACTTGGTAATTGCTATTGGCTGACATTACATACACTAGTTACTTGCCTTTGATCACTATTAACCTTTAAGTTTAAGATGGTCTGCTTCAACCAGCAAAAGGTGGATAAGTAAGGTTGGGATTGTGACAAAAGTCTTTCAATTAAAGTTGTCCAGTATCTTCTTAAAGATGTGACTTATTATTTTCCATTCCGCCTTAAATGGTGCTGCACTTACACCAGTTCTGGTGCCTGTGCAAGTTATAGCATTTAAAGTGGATCCTTAAAAAAGCTTCACATACAGTGCTCATGCATTTTCTGTAGCCCTTAAATACAGTGTTATTTTGTTGGTCTGCCAAATGAATAGACTGTGATTATACTGTGTATAGACTGTGATTATATCAGTAAAGCAACATAGATGTAAAATAGACTGCATGGAAAATAATCCTGGTATTCAGGGGGTCCCACGTTGGCTCATTAATCTGGGTTGGTGGTCTGCTCACTCAACATAATTGTGCTGATGTTAGTTTCAATGACAACAACATGTCTGGTTGAACAGTTTTTCTTTTGGACACATTTTCACATATTAATTTGTCTTACACTTCTTCTCATGTCTTCGGGTTGAGAAATGAGTAACCATTCACTCTTTTCACCATTCTTTTAGGAAATTGGTTTTCAATTTTTTAAATATGCTACGCCACATTGTAAAGTGTTTTAGAGATATCTTGGGCATGGTTACAAGTACTAGGCTATGAATGATCAGCTGGGTAAACCAATTTACTACAGCGCCACACTGAGGAGGATCATTGCTTCAGCTCTAGTTAGTTAAGAAAAACAGATGCTTGTCAACTGTGGGTGAAGGATCTTAATCAATGACAACACAAGTTAGTCAAGTCCCGTTTCTAACAGTTTTAAATGTAACAGGTTTTTGGAAGGAATAACATTCATCAAACAAGAAATTATATTTTGTTTGGATTTTTGGACATGCGTCTAATAACAATGGTATTAACCAAAATATAGCATTGATATTTCTTATATGTGTAAAGCCCACTCCCAAGAATATCCATCATTAAAACAATTGTCTTGATTTATAGAAGCAAAAGGAAAAATATATCTAAAGAAAACTTGACTCAAAGCTTTCTTTTCACAGTGAAGAGAAACCAAAATTTTTACCTCAGGTTTCTTTAAACTAACATGAATAGACAAATGCATATTTAGCTCTGCTGGTTAATTACACAGCAATCTCTCTGAAAACTGATCATGAATATTTTACAAATGCAAACTGTTACATATATTTTACGCATATCTTTAAAGTCATTACTGGAACTAGTTTGTCTTGAAATGTGCAAACACTGTGAGAACATTTTCAAACCCCAAATAATGTTATGCTTATTTTTTTCTTAATATTCAACAAAGTAGCTCTTGCAGCACAGGAAATAAACCTACCTAGATAAAGTCCGTTCTGTGGCTTCGCTGAGACCCGGTTCATGTTTATTTATTGTAGTGACCACATATCCTTCCTGTGAGTTCACACAGAGAGAACATAATCCTGCTCTGATAAATCATCTGTAAACTTCCCGGGAGGTCATGTGAATAAATCCTCCGTGAATCAAACATGTACTGAAAACTGAGTAAAAGCAAACATTTAGCTTTCAGGTTGTGGTTTGAAAAACAGAGAAAAGAAAAGACGAGGTGAACATGCACCTTGGGAGTACAGTCGTCTGTATGGGGACATTGCACTAAACCTTTAGTACCAGGAAACAGGCAGTTTATGGGCCATGCTAAAACACAAAGGGGCATTTTAAAAAGTGGTGTGAATGTAGGAGAGAGTGCTGAACGAACTGGAATGGGCATTTACTGGTATTTAGTTCATTTCCGTTTAATTTAATGAACTTTTGTTGGAGACTTAAAAACATGATTCTATTTACTTAGTTGTGAAATTCAAAGTAGCTTCACATTATTCTTTCGAGTTTAGACCTTCCAATGAATTAACATCACGTAATATAACGTAAATCCAAAAACTTTAGAGGAAGAAGAGGATGAAACAAAGAGACCTGCTACTTTAAAGTAAAATATTATTAAAATATAAAGTAAAATTCCTAGTGCATCATACCAATCTATTGTATTTGTCATATAACTATTTGGCTGTAAACCATATTTAAGAATTTGGGACTATGGGGCATTATTTGGCTTAGTCAAGGGCGTAGGAGCAGGTTTGACATTGCAGGGGTGGGCACATTTGCTAATATGACTGAAACCCCACCCTACCCCCTAAATATTAGCTATAAGCTTATTCCACTGTAGGTAAGGTAGTAAATCACTGTATGTTTAGTGACATAGAACAACATTTGTGGAATTACGGTAAATTGAAAATAAATAAACAAAATACAACATTATCTGTACTTCTGTTTATTATTAGATAAACCAAATTAAAGAACACTTTACAAACTAAACAAGATACTCAACATTACATGGTACTGTTGTCAGAAAACTGTTAAATTATACCTGCAATGTCTGGATTACATACACATAATGCTGAAATGAAATGACAAAACAATGTAGGTTGAGGTTTCCTGACTAGACAAGACTAACATTAATGTTAGACAGTAAGGTTGTGTCCAAAACAGCACCCTCTGAAACATTACATACTGCACTACTGAAAACACTTCTAACCATGATGTGCTTTTATTTATTCATTTGTTTATTTATTTTATTTGCTATATTTCATATTTGTATGTATGTAGTGTAGTAGCAGTCTGCAGTTTGGGACATGGCCAAAGAGTAATGTAACTTTACGTTTCAGAGTGCTTTCTGACAAAGGTAATATATACGTTAGCTAACACAAACCCTCATAGTCTGTTACCATAACAACACATTATATAAAAAAAGAGTCGTGTTTATTGCATTAAATTTTGCTGTTCTTTGCTCTCATGACTGACCTCGCGTTTAAAGCTGGCGCAAGTTACCCACCGTCAGTGAAGCTGCCGACAGCAGGATATTTCTGAACAGGCATCTCAACACAAGGCTTAACAAAGTTAAAGACCACCTAACAACCAAAGGCCTTTGCTAACAACAAACATAGCGCGTGAATTGCGAACGCAGCCAAAACACGCTTTTAAAATGAAGTGTTTTTAAACAGTTTCTGCTTTTCTGTGGTTTCATTTTTGGGTGGGGCAAATCTACTCGTTTCTGATATTGGGTGAGACACGTCCCCCCATCCCCCCGATTCCTACGCCAATGGATTTAGTTTTAGTATCTATATATATTTTTTGGTGGTATGGCCTTAATTTTCAATAAATTTCAAAGAAGATGGTACATCAGCTTTCCCTGTGGAATCACTTGCATCAATCTAGTCCACAAGCTTGATTTTTAATGTAGTGGAATCTTCACATGATGTCTGATGTGTAAAAAGCGTGAAGAAGCCAGTCGAGGAAGAAGAAATGAGTTCCATGGATTCCTCGGTAGCCGCATTGATTTTTTAATTATTTTAACTGAAGAAATGCACATGACTGTTTATTCAGTTAATCTTTCTCTGCAGAAACATCTAGAAATATAGCATTTTAGCAGTTTGTTTCTGGACAACTCCAGATATACCATTTTGCTTGACCTTCAAATCTGAGAGTTCATGCAGTTAATATTTATTTACATACTTATTTATTCATTTATTTATTGGTGAGAGGCTCAATTGTGTCTTGGGTGAATGTATGTAAACACGTATTTTGATTTAGTTTTTGTTGAAGAAAAAATAAGAGAAACAAGCTCTTTTATTACAGTGTTTCCTTTAATCAATTTTACCTTTTGACAATGTTTGACATTTAGTTTGTCCTTTTTAATATTTTCTTCCTAAACCATTGTAATATGTACTGAGACTGTGGGAGCGTGAACCTGACACACCGATTCATGTGTTGACTTAAAATCATGAGCAAATCTTTCAATGAAAAGAAATATCACAATATCAGTCTGTTTACAACAAACTTGATTGAAATACGTAGTAGATACAACAGGTACAACAACAGACTAAAAGGAGTTGGAGTAACTTGTGTTGAACTTTTGATTCACTTAATTTTATTTATTTAATGAACACAAATATATAGAGTTCTGTTAATGGAAACCATTAATGTAGTAGTACTAACTTAACATTTTAAAGGGAATCAATACAAATATATATTATTCTGTTAAAGCAAACCATTCACATGTTTTTGCAGCATATTTTTTCAGTGTGTAATAACAGCCTTGTAATTTAACAACTACACAGAATCAAGAAACCACCAATTTACCTGCCACGTCTTTGATAACACAGCCATTACCACTGTTTGGTTATCAAACAAGGAGAGGAACACAGCCTCTCCACGACACCAGGAGGCAGTACTAAAGCTTCCTATCACATGTTGCCATAGGTATTAGTAAACAGTTCCAAGAACATTTTGGTTGCTTTATTAGGTGAAGAATAATTGTTTATTGCTCATTTAACATAACAACTCATTGCTTTGTTGCTACAACCTCGTAGTTCAGCCAGTGTTGTTTAATTGTTAAACTGGAAATGTTATGTACCTCTATGCTATACTTACTATACTAAACAAGATTTGTGAATGATCTGAGCATGTCCTACCCCACAACAGTTGCTATAGCTATGAAAGATCACATGTATCGAATGTATAGAACAGTTCTAAAATGTATATGCTGTATAGTATTTGTTAGCAAGTAGTCTGGGAGGTAGTGCCGAGTAAGAATTTCTTTGCACAGTGCAATTGCTTGTTTCTATCTGTTATATCACTGTAACTCTTGCATCTTCAATGTGCGAAGCATGCATAAGTCAATGTCTACTGTGACTTTAATGAGCTGATTCTTATAGCTAAACGCAATTTTTATTAGTACCATTAGGACCACACAGGCATACAAGAACCACTGTTTCTAAATGTTCAATCAACATCACCATAGGACACAGCATAGTCCATCTGTATTTATACAATAACCGTTGTACATTTTTGGTCTTGCTTTGGTCCTCATATACACAGAATGTGGAAAAAATAGGTACTTCATTTATGTTTATAGATAAACCTGCAATGTTTTTTATACATAGCCTCCTTTTTCTTAAAGCATCAAAAGTAATTGGACATATTAACATGGTCCCAAATCACAGCTTTTGTACTCGATTGCAAATCCTTTGATATTTACGGGCATCTTTCCTGGTGATGATCTGTTATGTCTAAAATGCAGCCAATTTCAGTTCTTGCTCATTTCTGTCTTCACTCTTGTCTTGACATTCATGCTCAATGGGATTCCGGTTGGGTGATTGACTTTGCATGTCAAGAACATTCCACTTTGATGCATTTGGCTGCATTTGAGCAGTTAATATGCATCTGTAGACTTCTGAATTTGTCTTGCTACTGCTGTTAGCAGTCACATCATCAACTGGCTGTTTGCAAAACTAACCTGTGCATTCTTTTATTGGGGATTCATTAAATCAGGTGCTAATTACTGACAGTCTGCAGGCACTGTAAAGTGGTTAAGCGAGTTGTCTACTAAGATCTTCTATGCTAATGAATGCAGGTGCAACTTCATAATTAACATATGACCAGTAAGATATCATCATCATGTGTTTGGCTCACATGTATTTTGTGGGAAAGACCATTTTTGTCAGATACAAAGCAAAAATTTCAAACTCGGACCCACCAGCTCTTATTTTGTCAAGATCTTGACTCATTTGTTCATGAGTTGCCAAGAATGTTTGTGATTATTGCAGCACAAAAGGCCAGAATCCAGTACAAAGTCATTATTTTGGCTTATTGTGCCATGGCAGGCATTTGCAAGCATTTTTTACCCATTTAATATGTTCCTGAGCCCAAACAATTGGCATTCATGTTGGCTTTAAAACTAAGGCAAGATTTTCACAGGTGTTAAATAGTGCATGGTCGGTATTTACTATCAGCCTTGGTAAATCTAAGTAGGTGCTTCACTATAATTCACTATAATCTCCTCCTAGTATTTTATGCTATGAGAGGGAAACTCCTACGAGTGCAATGAGGCAAAAGCGGAACAACCCGCCCCTTTGATCTTACTTTGGGTGGTAAGAGGCCGTTGCGCCTATTTACTAAATTGCGGCAGCTCCAAAATAGAGTCTGGGGCGCCACAAAACCTGCCCCCTAATGTTTTGGCCAAGCGTCTGATTGACGTAGTCTGATTTATCGGCCACATGAAAGTCTGCTTTTCTGGCCTCGACACTTCTTTTGTCCCCACATGGAGAGACAGCAGTAACAGGATGCAAATGCTACATTTACAACTCTAGACTTTTTTATTAGCTCTCTTGGGCATTAATGATGTAACAACACCCGGCTGAGCAGTCTGATTACTTGGGTCTCCTAAACTGCTAGGGCTATGAATAAAATGTGTAGAAACAGACATGTTTATTCTCAAATTAAAACGGAATGTTCTGCACATTAGGTTGCTAATCATTGTTTAATTTCAAAGCCGATGTGCTGGAGTGCAGAGCCAAATGCTGTGCTGCCGTCCAAATACTTACAGACACCACGGTCTGCTTCTTTCTTCAAAGCTATGCATCAATTGCTTGGGCATTGATTGACAGGAGTCTGTCTTAGATCTTCTCCAATGGCTCTCCTGAGCACCATAAGCAGTGGATGGAAAAGCTCCAGCTGCTGATACTCAGTGCCACTTCTGAATGTCAGTACCGCTGACCATTTCTGGATTGACGGAGTAGCTGTCAGCTTCAGCCTGAGCTGCCAGAACACCCGCGTAAGCAAACGAGCTCCAAGCTCTCCATCCCAGAAATCCATGCATTCTCCCCATAACCCTGAGTTACACTGTCACCACCAGCCACTCCTACACTGTCGGCACCCCCCTGTGAAGGCGTTATCAGGAACGTCCTTTTACTGCAGCAGCCAACTGTCTCACTCTCTCTCTCTCTCTCTCTCTCCCGCATACACACACACACACACACACACACACAAGCTCGCACACAAACACAGTCTCTGTTCATTTCATCACCATCCCCCACAAACTCAGCCGGATGTTTACAGAAAATGTCAGTGTACGCGTCTTTGGGGACTTTGCAGTAAATATGGTGACAGGCAGAATACAGCCTACTGCCTCATCACTTATCCCAAGAGTTCCTCTCCGGAAAGAGGGGAGAGGTGTAGAGGACCAGGCAAAATAATTCACAGTGATGGCATTCTAAGCTGAACCAGTGTAGTCCCTTCAGACTTCCAAGTTGATATTACACATGATGACTTTTAAATTGATGTTTAATCAGGTGAATTATGGAAACACAGCACAGTTTTTCTCCTGTGAATTCGATATTATGGGGAGTTACCTGCATACATATGTAAATAACACGACTACTTATTTAAACTGCTGTTGTAAATCCAAACTCACAGTGTATTTAAACATGTAATTATTAGAATTGCATTTACATTCTGTTTATGTATCTGACAAGTCCGTCATGTTAGTGAAAAAAGGATTTCAGGTTCATGTGTTCAAACGTTAAAGTGTTCTGACGTTAAAGTGTTCAAATGTTAGTGTTCAAACGTTGAAAGTGTTCAAAATTTAAAGTGTTCAAATTTTAAAGTGTTTAAACGTTAGTGTTCAAATGTTAAAATGTTCAAACATTAAAGTGATCAAACATTAAAATGTTCAAACATTAAAGTGTTCAAACATTAAAATGGTTAAACGTTAAAGTGTTCTAACGTTAAAGTGTCCTAACGTTAAAGTGTTCAAACGTTAAAGTGTTCAAACGTTAAAGTGTTCAAACGTTAGTGTTCTAATGTTAAAGTGTTCTAACATTAAAGTGTTCAAACGTTAAAGTGTTCAAACGTTAAAGTGTTCAAACGTTAGTGTTCTAATGTTAAAGTGTCCTAACGTTAAAGTGTTCAAACGTTAAAGTGTTCAAATGTTACAGTGTTCAAACGTTAAAGTGTTCTAACGTTAAAGTGTTCAAACGTTGCGGTGTTCAAACGTTAAAGTGTTCTAACGTTAAAGTGTTCTAACGTTAAAGTGTTCAAACGTTACAGTGTTCAAACGTTAAAGTGTTCTAACGTTAAAGTGTTCTAATGTTAAAGTGTCCTAACGTTAAAGTGTTCTAACATTAAAGTGTTCTAACGTTAGTGTTCTAACGTTAGTGTTCTAATGTTAAAGTGTCCTAAGGTTAAAGTGTCCTAACGTTAGTGTTCTAATGTTAAAGTGTCCTAAGGTTAAAGTGTCCTAACGTTAGTGTTCAAACGTTAAATTGTTCTAACGTTAAATTGTTCTAACGTTAAACTGTTCTAACGTTAAAGTGTTCAAACGTTAGTGTTCTAACGTTAAAGTGTTCAAACGTTAAAGTGTTCAAACGTTGCAGTGTTCAAACGTTAAAGTGTTCTAACGTTAAAGTGTTCAAACGTTATAGTGTTCTAACGTTAAAGTGTTCTAATGTTAAAGTGTCCTAACGTTAAAGTGTTCTAATGTTAAAGTGTTCAAACGTTAGTGTTCAAATGTTAATGTGTTCTAACGTTAGTGTTCAAACGTTACAGTGTTCTAACGTTAAAGTGTTCTAACGTTAGTGTTCTAACGTTAGTGTTCTAATGTTAAAGTGTCCTAACGTTAAAGTGTCCTAACGTTAGTGTTCAAACGTTACAGTGTTCTAACGTTAAATTGTTCTAACGTTAAAGTGTCCTAACGTTAAACTGTTCTAACGTTAAAGTGTTCAAGCGTTAGTGTTCAAACGTTAAAGTGTTCAAACGTTAGTGTTCTAATGTTAAAGTGTCCTAACATTAAAGTGTCCTAACGTCAAAGTGTTCAAACATTAGTGTTCAAACGTTACAGTGTTCAAATGTTAAAGTGTTCTAACGTTAAAGTGTTCTAACGTTAAATTGTTCAAACGTTAAAGTGTTCAAACGTTGAAGTGTTCAAATGTTAGTGTTCAAACGTTAGTGTTCAAACATTAAAGTGTTTAAACGTTAAAGTGTTCAAACGTTAAAGTGTTTAAACGTTATAGTTTTTAAATGTTAGTGTTCAAACGTTAGTGTTCAAATGTTAAAGTGTTCAAACGTTAAAGTGTTCAAACGTTAAAATGTTTAAACGTTATAGTTTTCAAATGTTAAAGTGTTCAAACGTTAGTGTTCAAACGTTAAAGTGTTCAAACGTTAAAGTGTTCAAACGTTAAAGTGTTCAAACGTTAAAATGTTTAAACGTTATAGTTTTCAAATGTTAAAGTGTTCAAACGTTAGTGTTCAAACGTTAGTGTTCAAACGTTAAAGTGTTCAAACGTTAAAGTGTTCAAACGTTAAAGTGTTTAAACGTTATAGTTTTCAAATGTTAAAGTGTTCAAACGTTAAAGTGTTCAAACGTTAAAGTGTTCAAACGTTAAAGTGTTCAAACGTTAAAGTGTTCAAACGTTATAGGTTTCAAATGTTAGTGTTCAAACGTTAGTGTTCAAACGTTAGTGTTCAAACGTTAAAGTGTTCAAACATTAAAGTGTTTAAACGTTATAGTTTTCAAATGTTAAAATGTTTAAACATTAGTGTTCAAACGTTAAAGTGTTTAAATGTTAGTGTTCAAATGTTAGTGTTTTAATGTTATAGTTTTCAAATGTTAAAGTGTTCAAATGTTAGTGTTAAAACATTAAAGTGTTCAAACGTTAAAGTGTTCAAACATTAAAGTGTTCAAACGTTATAGTTTTCAAATGTTAAAGTGTTCAAATGTTAGGGTTCAAACGTTAAAGTGTTCAAACGCTAAAGTATTTAAACGTTATATTTTTCAAACGTTAAAGTTGTCAAACGTTGAAAGTGTTTAAACATTAAAGGGGGTTTATTATGTTTTTTTGCCTTTTTCTCTATACTTTAGTGTGTTATGTATTTTTTGTGCATGTTAATGATCTGCAAAGCTATAAAACCCAAATTACATGCCAGAGAGAGAAACTCTCTCACACAGAACCCACGTTCCCCAGCTGCCTGAAACGCCTTGTTGGAATTCCAGTCTTGTTCTCTGTTACAAGGTGATGTCATCTTGTAACACATCCCCTATTGCCCGCCTATTGGGCAAGCTTGGCATGACTGCACACAGTTGGCATGGTATGCCGACCAGTCAGTGCATACTGGGCTTATTGGGAGTCGGAGCTTAAAGACACCCTGCATTTCAGACAGAGGGTGAATACTGAAGCACAGTATGAATATTAAAGAGTAGTAAATCTGTTCTAGCAATCTGTTCTAAGTAAATTAATGAACATAAGAAATGAAAATGAGCACAGTAGGCCCCAATAGGTGCCCTACCAACTGTTAAAGGGCCCTTATCAAGGAAAATTGCAGTTCCCTTGCTTTATTATTATGGTACATCATTGTCTTTCTGAAAGGTTACTAAGATGTGAACTTGAAAATACTCTTTTACTCCAAAAATAAAATGAACAGGAACAGATTTTAATATGAAGGTCAAGCAAATGTTTTATGAGTTTATGAAACTAAAGAGTTTAGTTTTGGCAACATTTCCAAATGAACCCCTCCAACAAAAGAACATTCCATATCGACCATTCCATCTTCATTTGGATTATTCATTATTTTGATTTATGTTTTATTTTGTTTAAGATGAATGATTACGTTTTACATCAACAATATTTATATTTTAACGATCCCTTCATTATATTTATTTATAGATATTATATATGCTTATGTCATTTTCATTTTTTATTTTCAAAAAGCCTAACAAATAGCCTAACAACACATTGTCTCTTTGACTAATTTAAAATATCTGCTTGTTTAAAAGATGAATAATGGTGATTCTTCACCCTGAATTAGTCTCTAAAGCAATCCAAAGCACGTTGTCGTCTGACTGAGCAGGATATATTGGAAGAAGACACTAATTAATGACTACAACGCAACATCCAGAAACATGTACGTTCCACTTGGCCATATTTCTGACACTTATTGCTGCTGGAACAACTCCAGTTCATTGCATTGCAAGTCGGAGTTGTCAGGTTTTGCTTGCCTGATAAAACATGTTATAATGTAGCTTTAAACTGATGCTTGGCAACGTGCATTAAGGCTCATTATACTTACACTCTAGACTTTTCAACACAAGAAAACAACAAGTCTCATCTTGTTTACATCGCTCTATCCAAAAGACACTTCCACCAGGTTCAACCAACCAGTGTCCACATGAACATCTTAGTAACTAAGCGATTTTTAATAACATTTAGATTACTTCTCTCAGAAATATGTTTAGAAGTAAAAGTATTGTTTAAAAATGATTTAAAGTACTGTTTATGAAAGTACAAATCCATCAGCTATATACCTAAATACATGTAACTCACATTTCTACCCATATCTGCTTCCAGTTGGTCCAACTGAACTGCAATTTCCTTTTTTCAACAACTGATTTTTGTCTTAGGTAACAATCAAAATGCATTTTTCCTTTCTTTGCAGCTTTGTTTGACCCGACACTGAAGAAGCAAAGAAAAAGCAAATGCAGTCTGAAGGCATTGTATAGCATATTGCCAAATCTTCTTGTCTGCTTTCTGTAGTACAGCAGTGCCATTAAATAACTTTGAACACTGAAATCACTGCAGCTGTATGGAGAACACAGATTTTTGGTGAATTAAAAACTGTGTAAAACTAATTAAATTGTTTATTTGCCCAAATGGTTAAATATTTATAATTATCAAAAACAGCATATAATAAGCAATAACAAGTGAGTGGTATAATGTTATGGTAATAATTTCTCACTTAATTGTTTATTAAGACAAACACAGTAAAATGAATTGTTAAGTAAAAGGGATATTTTGTTATGCATAAAGCCATTGTTTACAGAAAACACTTATTAAATTGTTTACTTCAGCATTTGTTAACATTGAAACAAATGGGAAAAGTACACAATCTAGCCTGCCAATACAGAATACAAAATAAATGTAAATGTCATTCACTGAGTTTCTATATAATCTGATATATTATTACCAAGATGTGCAGGGGGGGTATACAGGGGGTCGTGGGGGTCCTAAACTAGCCACTCTAATTAATTCTTAGGGGGCCCCTGCAAATAAACTTTATTCTGTTCTTTAGAGAAAAACAGAACAAATGCACGGAAAGGTCATTGTTTAGCTGCTTCACCCACCAGCTTCAGTCTTTGGTATTGTTAAGTAACTAGACATGCAGCTATGCTCTGCCTCAGGGTGGCGCTGTAGCAAACTGCCTTATCCAGTTGGTCCTTCAATTACAACTATGCCTCTGAAAAGTTTTACAATATGCCAAAGCTTATTTGTAAACCTGAAAATGTCTAATTTCCCATGAGATTGATGGAAAGAGTTAGTCGTTACTCATCTCTAATATTAAATAAAGAAGTTGTTTAAGATTTTAATGAATGTATGGAAGAGCACATTACTTAAATAGACAAGAGCATTTCTGAAAGAAGAGTTGCTAAATCAAACATTATTGCCAGTTCTATGGCAAGAGGGTCAATTCTGAAATAGCCTCTTAAGCTGGGTCCCCCCAACTACTATGGATCTTTTGTACACTAACACATGTAACAAAACAAAAGTAATAACTTGATATGTAAGGGTTTTCATACATGATACAAATTGTAAATACAGTCAACCCAACTATACATTTATGAAATTGTGATGCTGCCCATGTGTACTATGGCTGAATTTCCCCAAAGTTTGATGCACAAATCACATTGCAGTGGTAGTGAATTATGGGGCATGAATGCAGCTTATTTGGATTTACTCTTTCCTACGCAAATGAAGAGGAAAAGATTTTGATATGACTGTCAATCACGAGCAAGTCAATATTAGGGCACTTTCCTTCAGATATTTAAACGCAGTGCAAAAGCTCCTGGCAACGTTCAATTACACCCAGCCTGACAAAATACCATACTGCTAATTTGTGTTGGTGGCATGGCAATATGAATATTAGGTATAATGTTCCTTTAATGACCCATAATCAAAATGATTGTTTCTAAATGCATAGAGCGTCCTGGAGTTTGACAGTCCAATTATATGATTTTTCTCACTGCTGTGACAGCTTGTGTTTAAGTCTGGCTGTTGATGGTCAGAGTTGCTCATTAATTTGGAGTTAGTAATAACTGTGTGTGCTGGTCAAAACAAACAGTTGGCTTAAGTGCAGGAAGCTGAACAGCATTCATGCTGGCAGGGAATGCGACGTTCGAATCACACTCACTTATTCTGATAGCTTGTGTCTTGCCAGCGATGGGGCGTGCAGACTATGCTGTAAATGTACAATTTTAATTAAAAACATTTGAATGGATGCAGTACTTTTTGACAATTTCCAAATGAATTGGATTCCCTCACTCAGATAAAACCCTCACATAAACCTGTGAAAATATCAGCAGTGCAAACTCTGTAGAGTATTTCCTCACACAATGTGTACCAGGTACAGATGGGTGAAAAACCATTATCAAGTGTCTCGATAAAGTGTAGGACTACCAGGTGCCATCAGACCAACATCATTGCCACAGTGTAAAAAAGTATTGATGTTGTGGCATACATATACATGCCACAACATAGTAAGATATATATATATATATATATATATATATATATATATATATATATATATATATATATATATATATATTCATCATATTAATTTATCATATGAAATCATTCAACATTGACTGTCATGATGATATCTTTAAATGTGCAATCAGTATGATTATCAGTTTGAAAAACAACCTTAAAAAAAGAAATAACAGAATGTGAAGAAATTTATGTATCATATCACATATAAAAAGTAGATAAGAAGCTGGTGATGGCTGAAGCTGGTGATGGCTGAAGCTGGTGATGGCTGAGGGGGTGATCTCTGCAAGAAACCATATTTGGCAGCAAAGCAAAAGAAGTGATATTAATACAAACAATACAAGAGTTAACGCTGGTGTTGCACACGCTAAGTAAAGGGGTGAAGTGTTATGCTGAACTTTCAACATTTCTACTAGACTGGTAAGTAAACCACTGTTGATGTTTTAGATTGAAGGCCTGTTCATTTATTATTATATTAATTTCTGGTAATATGTCATCCTGCTTATAGCTTTGAGTATGACAGGTTGACAGTTTTGAGTGGTTACATCATCTTACACATTTACTTTTAAAATCCTGCAGTTGTTTTATGTTGATCTGATTTTTGAAAATGTGTTTACTAGTAATGTGACCTGATATGTGTTGGACTACTTAGTATTATGGATGTGCTACACTTTCATACGGCTCTGACATGCACGCAGTAGCCTCCTTCCTTTCTCTCCGTTTTATATGATGATGCTGCTTTCCAGAATGACACATCAGGACAATAGAGGCTTAATGTGGGTTTTATACTAGACGTGGAGCAACATTGTCACCCCTTATGGGTGGCCTGCATTGTCTCTGAAACTGTACTATAAGAAAGGAATGCTGTTCTTTCAAAAAATATTACCTCAGTTGATGTATTGGTGGTGGTGGTGGAGAGGATTGTCATCCATCAACATGGAGAAGATCAGAGACTGCGCAAATGAAATGCTAGAATGACTGGCTAAAAATATCTTAACATCTGAAAATAGCCATTATTTGCACTATAATTACAGCATTTCAAACGACACCAGCTGTGATAAACCTTCCGGAAGGAGTACATTCTGTCCCCATGCACAATAAAGATGATGTTGTGTCCCATTCATCCTTCTGCTTTGATGGAATGCTTTACCTGAATGCCCTAGAGACTTTTAATAAACAATCGTGACTTTCCACTTGACCTCCTATTCCAATTTGTATTTAGCTTCATGATTGCCCATCTATGCAAAAACGTCTAATTTGTTTGTGAAGATTGTACAGCTGCTTTAAACTATAATGAGTCGCTTATCTGCCATGTTCACTCCATATATGAAACAAAATTGCAAGCACACCAGTCTTTCACCCGTCACCATGAAGTGTATGATACGTTATTTCTCACAGTCTGTCTCTTTGAAAAGAGTTTTTTTTATCTTTGACAGGTGTGTTTATCTCTCAGATGGTTTATCTCTCAGATCTACTCTCTGTCTGATCTGTGCACCCCTGTTTAAACAAAAGCCTTTTAAGTATTATTCTCATTTATCCTAATTATGTGGAGCAGAGAAGAGTTCCCTTAGAGTCTTGCTGTTAGGGAGGTTGGCCTGCCATAGTTGCCTTGGCCTTGTTCATTAGGAGTTTTGATTTCTGTAAAGCTGTTTAGCATCTGATGATGCTAAAAGGCACTATATCAATAAAATAAAATGGGTAGAGAAACAAAACGTTTTCCAAGGATCAGAGTTGGACAGCTGCTACAGTTGATTTCATCCCGAGGTCACCAAACTACAGTTACCACATCCCTGCCAACAAACGTTTCATATTTTGTAACTTTCCTGAAAAAAAAAAATCTGCTTTTGTTAAACCGCATATGTAAACGCCTGGAGTCCTTTAAACATCACTGGACGTTTGGTTGGAACCGGGTTTTGTGGTCAATTCAAGCAATGTTTTTCACAATAAACACCAGCGTTGGGTCTGTTGTAAAAAGAGTCAAGTCCATGCAGAAAAGATTCTGATTCCCACAGCGGTAGATCTCTGGTGCTGTAGAGGTGTTTTCCTGCCAATGAGAATCATTTGAGCATACATGGAACTCATGGACCATCAAATACCAAGAAATTTTAGATGAGAGTTGCCCAAGCCTGCACTTGGTGATCTATCACCCTGAAAGGGTTGGGTTCTGACAAACTTGGCTCTATTAGTCAGAGGCTTTGGTTAGCTGGGTAAGGTATGTAAGATTATGGTTGGAACAGAATTCTCCAGAATGGTAGATCACCGGGACCAGACATGGACACCCCTGTTTTAGATCAAAATCTGGCTGTCTCTGCCAGATGGCAGGGTTGTGGTTGATCTTCCAGTGAGACTGTGATCCAAAGAATATCTCCAAATTCAAACAAAAACAGTTTCTGACCACAAAATCAAGCTTTTGTTGCTATCCCAGTCCCCTGACCTAAACCCACACATATTGTGAACTAAAGAGAAGAGTTCATAAGGACAAAAGACTATGGAGATACTGTTTATGGAGTAATGGGGTCAACTATTTTCACATGCGTTCTTCCAGTTTAATCCGTATTGAGACACAAATGCTTTGGAATGATTTTCTGTTATTATTTTCTTGAAGTGTAGATTTTTCTCATATTTTCTGTGTCAAAATTCAAAATGATAAACATGTTTTCATTGACCTTTTCCTTATCCTTGCCTAGAGTGCCAATAACTCTGGAGGGCTCGTTCTAGTGTGGGTAATGTTGCTTATGTAGGCGGCTTGCTAGAGACTGGTTGCATGTGCGCTGATTTAACTGGTCTTTGGGCTCTGTACATTACTGAGGCTGACTATGGTCACATTTGATTGGTCTTTAATCTGTGCATGTTAATGAGATCAGCTGTGGTCGTGTTTGATTGGTCTTTGGTAACTGCATTTTAATGAGTTCAGCTATGTTCTTTGTTCTAGAGACTTGATCTATGACCTTGCATTGCAAATGCTAGGACAGAAAGGCAGCCCCAGACATTCTGTCTGTACTTGTCTTCAAGGAAATCATTGGCTTTATTCTGAAGGTCATTCTGATTCTAAAAAAAGTCAATTTGACTTTAGAAGGCCACATCCATAACTCATCCAACAGACTGGGACACTGGGAAGGAAGAGGTGAAATGGTGACTAGCCATACAACTGACCCACTAAAGAAACAACAGGGGGTGATCATTTTTAGTGTCTCCTTCATTAAACTAGTGAAGTAAACATGTGTCCTTCATGTGACCAGTGAGCTAAACACTCCCAGACTTGCTGGCTCGTTCCGACACACATACATCACTGTAGTGCATGAAGTAAACGCTAACACTGGCTTAATTGAGATAGATTAACAGCTCTAGACAATTACAGGGTAAAGCACAGGCATATGGGATGTGCAAATGAACTGAGCACACTTGTACAGCTCGCCGGCCACAGTATGTTTGATGCTGATACATCGTGCTGGAGGGTGAAGATGAAGTTAACAGGAACTGGAACTGGGGTTAAAAGTGTAGGATGCAATTTCAATTCAATAAACTTTTTGTCAAATTTATTGCATATTTTTCATGGCCTGCTAACAGTTCTGTGTGTGCTTGAAAAAAATATGTTCGTACACAGCCCTAGCACATGGCTGTGCCAGAGAATCACAACACTCTTTCGTCCAATCAAGAGGAGTTTTGATTTCTGTAAAGCTGTTTAGCATCTGATGATGCTAAAAGGCACTATATCAATAAATTGAAATGGGTAGAGAAACAAAACGTTTTCCAAGGATCAGAGTTGGACAGCTGCTGGAGTTGATTTCATCCCGGGTTCACCAAGTCTCCAAAACTAGTTACCACCTCTCTGCCAACAAACGTTTCATATTTTGTAACTTTCCTGAAAAAAAAAAATCTGCTTTTGTTAAACCGCATATGTAAACACATGGAGTCCTTTAAACATCCATGGATGGATCCATGGAACCGGGTTTTGTGGTCAATTCAAGCAATGTTTTTCACAATAAACACCAGCGTTGGGTCTGTTGTAAAAAGAGTCAAGTCCATGCAGAAAAGATTCTGATTCCCACAGCGGTAGATCTCTGGTGCTGTCGAGGTGTTTTCCTTCCAATGAGAATTATTTGAGCATACATGGACCTCATGGACCATCAAATACCAAGAAATTTTAGATGAGAGTTGCCCAAGCCTGCACTTGGTGATCTATCACCCTGAAAGGGTTGGGTTCTGACAAACTTGGCTCTATTAGTCAGAGGCTTTGGTTAGCTGGGTAAGGTATGTAAGATTATGGTTGGAACAGAATTCTCCAGAATGGTAGATCACCAGGACCAAACATGGACACCCCTATTTTAGATCATAATCTGGCTGCCTCTGCCAGATGGCGGGTTTGTGGTTGAACTGGAAGTGCAGTATGCAATTTTAATTCAATAAACTTTTTGTCAAATTTAGTGCATATTTTCTCATGGCCTGCTAACAGTTCTGTGTGTGTACTTGAAAAAAATCTAATGTTCAATGTGCCATTCAATGTGCTTATTCGATTGCATACAGGAAAGAGGAAAGGGGAGGGGCTAAGTGCTAACCATGTGATGAAGGAGTGATGGCCAAGATACAACAAATAAGAAGGCTAAGAAAGAAGTTTTAAGATTAGGTAAGTGCAAAAAAGCAATTTAAACAATAAAGAAATCTCCAAGATGAGGCTCAAGTTGGCTTCCTATTCACCAATTTTTGTTTTTAATTTTCCTATTACACAGTAAATGATCCTGCAGTTACATTCTGGTCTGTAAGGTCATAATCAAGAAATCTATTTTTACCTGAATTATCTTGTTACATATATGGCTTCTATTCTGCTCTGAAGTGGCTGTATGAACATGTGCAGCTATAATTAATATGGTTTGTTGTCAAAACCTTAAGGATTCATTTCTGTTAGCACTTCAGCTTCATGGAAAGTTAAAAAGCATGAAAAAGGTTGAGGAGGCTGCTCTGTTTCTGTTTTACAGGTGGTTTATTCTTAGCCTACTTTTGCTGTTTCACAGAAACAATAGGTCAGTATCGTTTTGCCACATTTGCTGATGTTTGTGATAGCAACTATTTAGCATATTGCTAGCTATAGTAGCAGCCTAACCTAGCTAACAACCTAGCTAATGTTAGTAGCTTACTATTTGCTGTGTCATTGTTCAGTATTATTCTTACTGTCATTATTTCATAGTATTTGCCTGTTCCATGGTCAAATCCAAGGTGTTGTGACGGGAGAGGCACAAATCGCTAACCTTCTCATCTAGTCAGGCATTAATACATCTATAACTGAGCACGATGAGAGTTGAGGTATTTATTGCAGTCTGCCTGTGGTCTGAACAGTGAATGTTTGCGGAGGGTTTATTTATTACACATCATTCCTTCAGCCCTGCTCATTTTAACTCATATCCATCTCTTTCCAACAGGAGTATGGCAGTGTTGGACTCTGTCCATGGAACTTTTCATGCCACTACTGCAATGCAAGCACAGCACTTAGTCTGCTGTGTATTGCACTGGGTCTCAAAGTCATTGCAGCAAGCAATGTCTTTACACAAATTGGCGCAAATTATGTGCAATTTACCTGCCTCTAGTTCCCCTTCTGCAAATTTCATTCCCCGGCTCTGTCTAGACTGGTACCAAATTAGAGTTTATTAAATGTCCAAGGGACATGACAAACAGTCAAAAGCAAAAGCTCCAGAGTTTTAATTAAAGGAAGTGAAAAGCTGTACATTGGGTTCTTACCGTAAATCATGGTCTTCTTGCATCATGACAAAGTTTTGATTTTATTGCCATTCATTTTGAGCTTGACATGACCTACATTTCCTCCATTTTCAGTAATTCCAGCAAAGTGTGTTTCTTGTTATTAGTGGCCAAATGGTCAAATAGTCTAAGATGCATTTAGTGCCCTTGCCAGAGGAAGGGCAGAACTGTTTTCTCTATTTCTGTCTCCCTGGACAGGCCTCCAGTCCATCACATGGCAGACACACAGACATATACAATCACACACACACTCACACCAGGGAGAACATGCAAACTCCACACAGAATCAAACCCAGGCCCAGCTTGCTATTAGTGCTACCCACCGTACATAATACATAATACATAACACTTACTTAGCTAATATATAGTAATACAGTATATATTACCTGCTCATTGGTTGCCACCCCACTTCACAACAGTGTGTGCTCTCCCTACAATACACAATGTGAACATATATTATTCTTACAGTCATGAAAGGTAAGACGCTGGCTACAGGCAATAAACCCACCCCCTCTCAGACTCTGCTTTATATGAGTTCAAGCCAAAGAGGAAAAGCAGTTGTGGGTTTTTCACACACCTCTTTTCTGCACATAAAAAAATAGAACAAACAGAAATGTGAACATTTTCTCTGAACAGAATTAATATACACTTTGATGAGATGGAAGAGCATAAAATCAGAAAACAGTGAAAAAAACAATAAGCAATACATAAACAATACCTAGCGGGAATGAAAGTCGCCAGTATCACTTATTGTTTGCTGTGGTGGTGTTTGTAGGGGTCCAGTGGATGGTGGTAAATGGGACACTGACCTCTCTGTCAGGCATCTCTGAACTGTAATGGCATCTATTCCAGCCGTGCGCAGGTGACAGAGGATTGTCAAGACTGCTACACTGAGAGCAGATAGACCTTTCAATTGTATATGTCATTGTATACATCATGCATGGTTAGTGAGTTTTTGGCTTAAGAAATTTGTACATAACCATAATCAAAGGAAACACTGATTAATACAGATTTTATTTTACTTACTTTTTTACCTAAAAACCACTAAACCAATATTAAAAAAATTAGCAAAATTTGCAAAAGAAAAATAAATTTTTGAGGTAACTGTTTAAATATGTACAACTTATTTGGTGTGGGTTTCTTTTATTTCAGTGATGTATACAAAAGTTATTTGAGTGCTAACAGCTTATCCTTGTTAGGACACTTAAGCCTGCTAAACATGAGTGAGCGAGCATGAGTGTGCCTGCAAAAACATTGAGCGCATTTATATGCACCTAATAATGTGATCGTAATCAAATGAAGTGGTCTTGTAAACAGCATACTCTAATTTCTTAGATCGGCCCAAATACCCAAACTAAATCCAAAATAGAGCAAAATTGTAAAAGCTAAAGCTAAATTTTAGCTCAGTAATCTGATTTCTCAGATCACGTCTACCCTTACTCAGTCTGTTTTTAACACAGCAACTGTGACATGACAATAAAACACTTTTGGAGTGGTGCGATACAGCGGAAATATATAATATCGCAATACTTGAAACAGAGAAAAGAGAAGCAGTAATGTTACATTACATTACATTACATCCATACAATACAATACTACTGAAAACTAAAGAACAATGATTTTTATTCGATGTAACACATATACTGTGCCCTAAATCCAGTTTAACAAATTTATTTGGCTCTTTTTATAATGAAGGATGTAGTTGGTCATTGTTCTACAAGTACTGACGATATCTGCAAAGCAATTTTTGTGACATAATTTATCTCAATACTGATATATATTATCACTGACAAAATAAAGGATGTAAATATTGTTCATCTTCTAGATGATTTATGTTCATATTTTTTGCTAAAGAAACTCAATGTTTAAAAAAACGTAGCATAACATTTGAATTTTACTTTACATTTACATCTTTCTGTGAATTATGTTGTGAATTCATTGACTGGTTGCGATGCAGAAAATAGGATTACCACCAAACTCATGTAGACCCAAAGATTCCTATTATCTGATTATTCCAGTGCATGGCAAAATCTGATTTGGTGCAGTTAACGGATTACTAAGTGCATATAAACTCACTCAATGACAAATTCTGTTTTGTTATAGAGGGAAGCTTTGGGATTCAGCTATAGACAGCCATGGGGAAACTGTGAAGTATTATATTTTTGATGACTTTTTCCAGAGAACTCATCTGAACTATCAGAATACTTAAAGCTTTGAAATTCATTACTCCTTATCTGGAAGCCGCACACCAGAGACAGTGGGAAATTTGGTTTATTTGTGTATGGGTTGGGAGTTGTACCGAGTAAAATTTCACTTAGGGCACACAAATAGGTCAGGGCTGCCACTGCTGATTACACACATGGCCGACAGCACACCAAAGTAAAACGTTGTGATGGTTTGCCTACAAAGCAATGCCATGAAGTATTGTGATAAAATATAGGCTTGTTGTAACAAAAGACATTTGATATTTGGAGGCTGACTTTAATGACAATACTTTTGATCCATAAACATAGACATTTTCCTGTTACGTCCCTCATATGAATGCTTGGAAATTGGACATCTTGCGACTTAAAACTAATCACTTGGCCCACACATCCTGATTGCGCCGTTGGAAAAAGGAGGAAATGTAATGCAATATAAATTCCAATGAGAGACGTGTGGAAGGCATGCAGTAATTTACTCTGGAACAAAGTGAAGTAAAAGAAGCCTGGCTCGTCTGCTCTCCGGTTGCAAGCAGACTATTGGGTAGGCTCCCTGGCGTGCATGGATGTGCTCCACACTACGGCTGGGATTACACTCCTCTCTGATGAAGGGGACCACAGGGACTTGGAACCTGAGACATCTGGAGGTGGGGGGTGTCGAGCAGACCCCCTTTCTCTGGGTCTTGACAGCTCTCTGACAAGGACCAGCTGCTGGGAACTGCCTCCTACTGCTTAAAGCTACCGTTCCACGAGCCTGAAGTCTGGAGCCTTTATTGCTCCCTCGCTTCCTCACAGTGAAAGAATTCCCTACTCCTGAATCATGCTGATAACTAGACTGCTATTCTAAAAGCATATAATGACACTATATATTTTCAATGCATGAAAAAGCTTCAATCATATCTCCGGCGGTCGGATTGTAGCATACTGTTTTTGGTAGGGGGTGGGAGGAATTGTGGCTTTCATACGAGTACTTGATGTTACTTTCTACTCTGCCTTTTCTTTATCACTTGCTCTATGATCGTGTTACCAGCCGAATTCACATCTAGTCTCTAGTAATACATTTTTCCTTGTTGAAAGCAGTAGACCAATCTGTTAGATGGCTCGAACTTTAATTTCCTGCTTACTGAGAGCAATGCACTGGAGACTAAACTGAAGCAGACAGCTAGAGTGAATTTATGGGTTATGTAAAAAGGCCCATTCCCCAGTCCTGGACAGCTCTTCCTGCAAATTACTTTCACTGTAGGTCTCCGATTCATTCCTGTCCCATTCACAAGCCAACAGCATGCCATGAAGTGCCATTCAGCCCTCCCCATCCATTTTCATCTTTCCCCTTGTTTCTTTTGTATTCTTTTTCATTTTCCTTTTAATAATTTGTAGTATAATAACAACCTAACGCTGGGTGAAATGTAACAGATTTTTTATATAGTTCAGCTGATCACTTTGTCATAGCCCTATAGCAACATCATGACTATTTGGCTGATATATTTTGAGACTCTCCCTGAGGACTGACTGCGTAACATGAAAGTAACTTTTTTTATCATAAATGTTTTTTGATTGTTGCTGATCTAATTTGAAGAATAATTTAATTATGATCACCATATTAGTTATTAACACTGTAACCATGGTATCATTTAAAAGATCTATCCAAGCAAAAGTACAGTCTCCACACAGCAGGTTTAGATTATTGTGGTGCTACCACCAAGTTATCCTCAGTATGAGAGGAGTATATATCCCCCTTCCATATATTCAGAACAGAAATCTTTTATTCACATGATCATTAGAAATGTACTGTAGATGACATGAAAATTTCAACTTTCTTTTTTACTGCATTTATTATTATTATTAGGAGTTCCAAACAGCATAAAATGACTGAATAACTAAAAAAATGCAATTTCTTTAGAGGAGCGAGGGATGAATAAACGACAAGTAGAGTAGTGCGGGTCAGTGTGTTGGGGATCTGCCCTGTGTTAGTGTGAGCATGCAGTTTTGTGGCTGTAGGTTAAAAGAAACCATGATGTTTGTGTAGGCTTGAAAATGAATGGGATACTATGGGGAAAAAAGGGATGAAAAAAACAACAAACTGACAAGTGTTGGTCGAAACAACATTGCAGTTGTGATTGGGGGTCTGCTCTGAGTCAGTGTATGCGAAACGTGTCTGTTGGTAAAGTGGAAGTACCTTAAATTTCAATTCAATGAATTCTTTACGCTCCTATACAGAATCCATAGGGTTTTCCATGTGCAGTCATAATTGAAGTTTGCTATTACAATTAACCTCATTTATGATAAGTTGTTCAGAAATAGTGGGTGTTTACATTTTCATTTCACCTATATTCACTTAGTTGCCCTTATAGGTACATATCCTGTAATACAGCATCACTTCGCCATAGTTTATAACAAACTACTTATATTCAGAACTGGCTAGGCTAAAGTACAGCCTCCACAAGCCAGGCTTAGTTTTAGCACTATGAGTCCACAAAACTCTCCTATAAAATGAGTGCAGGTCAGTTTTTGGAATCTTATATTCGTCCATCATACCAAACATACTACAGATGTCATGTAATTGAAACAAGTTTAAAAGTTATTGTTGTAATATATCTTTTTATTGAGCGAACACATTTGCCAACGTCTAACATTGTCAGTAATCTTGATGCATATAATTGTAGATCTTGATACTCGCTCTTGTTTAGCAGGCTTCTCCATGACAGGGCATCATTAGTTCTAAGAGCAGCACCTTTTTGCATCAGTGACTCTGTTTATCTATCCTTTGTATTGAAGTTCAAACAACACTAAATAAAATTGCATTAAATAGCTAAGAATTAATTTAGTAATCTTAGAAAGTGCATTACGGCACCAGATTTTAAAAAACAAATCTCATTAGTCTCTCAGTTTTTACAATTAACCCCACTTATGATAAGTTGTATCTTTTGTATTCATGTACATTTTAGCAGAATTCTTCAGAAATAGTGGATGTTTATGTTTTTTTATTTCATCTAGATTATCTTAACTGCCCTTATAGGTACGTATCCTGTAAAAGAGCATCCCTTCACTGTAGCCCACAACAGACTTGTACTCAGAACTAGCCAGGCTAAAGTACAGCCTCTCCATGCCAGGATTAGTTTCAGCACAATGAATCTTACATTCACGTATCTATTAAAAACATACAGATATCATGTAATAAAACAAGTTTAAAAGTTATTGTGTTAATATATGCATTTATTGGGCAAACACATTTGCCAACGTTCAACATAGTCTCTTGTCATTACTCTTGATGCATATATTTTAGATCTTGACGCTTACTCTTGTTTAGCAGGCTGAAGATTCTCCATGACAGGGCATCATTAGTACTAAGAGCAGCGCTTTGCTTCAGTGACTCTGTTTATCTATCATTTGTTCTGGAGTTTGGTTCAAACAGCACCAATTTTGTAATTGTATCATGGTACCAGATAAAAAAAATTATCTAACTAGTCTCTAAGTTTCTTACAATTAACCCCACTTATGAGCATTTGCACTCATGCTTCTTTTGGTGGCATTGTTCACAAAAAAGTAGGTGCTTATAAGTTTTTTTGGTTTAAGCAGAGAAGTATGTGCTTCTTGTATATAACGGATGTTGGAAACTGTTTTGCGCAGGCCAAATGTTCATAAGCACTGCTAGCACTTGCAGCAACTCAATTGTGCAAAGAATGATTTCCTTGGTGTAGGAGATGAGCTTTTATTGCGTTTTGGCAATCTAATAGGTATGCTACCCATGTTATCTCTATTGATTTAGCATTTGGCGCTCTCACCCTGTAGCTCAGTGAATATACATTGAAGTAATGCATCACACTGAAGCCTAAACAAGCAGCGGACTCGTGAACACGGGTATTCGGCAGCTAAGGCATAACATTGCCATTAATGGAAAGTACAGCAGCTTACAGCATATATTTGCAGGAGTCTTGATGTTGGCCAGCACTAGATCAAAGTAGAGCTTACCCACCAACCTAAGTGTTTTCACATTTATAGGGGTAGCATGCTGGGTGTGGAGCACAGTACGGGGTTACAGGGCTTTACTGGCTTACTGGCAGGGCCCTAGGCTGGGTAATGCTGGGATGTGGGGCGCACATGACAAAGCAGAATCGATGTACACATAGGAGCCCTCGGCAGCAAGGGAATGCTGTCAGATGGTTCTGATTTCACAGCCCAGCGAGCAGGTTCCCAACAAACACAGGCTCCGTTGTAAGTGAGCCGAGAGAAACTGCTGTCCCCCCATAATTCATTCTAATTACCGTGCTGTCAGGGATGGTTACTTATCAGTACAGTGAAAGCTTATTATTGCCTTTTCTTTTATCCAATACCCACTGGCACACTGATAGTCACTTAAACATTTCTTGCCATTAGATTTCTGGAACCTTCACTTGCTCACTCCTTCCACTGATTTCCATCTGACAGGTAATTAGTTCATAAAGAGCTTAATTTGAGGGATTGGGTTGTGCCGCATTTTCCCTTAAAATGCGCTTTAATTGGAAAAAATCACCAAGGCTCAATTTTGCCGAGTAATTGCCAGGCTTTGAGACTGATGCAACATTTAGAGGAGCTGTGGGTGACTGCGTAATAGTGTGAATAACATTAGCTAAGAGCAGCATGTGTGTTTTTGTGCCATTCTAAGACATGGCTCTGCGTATACTGAATGCCTGTGAAGGAAGGAAGGAAACGTTTTTTGCCCCTTTTTGTGCCCCCTTTTTAACTAGTCAATACTTTAGGGTTCGTAAGTAAAACTGAAGTGGAAGTGAAAACCGAAATGTTCGAACAAATCTAAAATGCCTTCATGGTTTCAATCTTCCAGCGCCTTCCTACTGAACCTCACACAATCGCAAATGACAGACTGGTAAATGCATGAAAAGGCACAGGTGTTGCTCTTACTGCAGTGGAAACTGGTCTGAAAGGATTATCGTGTTGCATTGTCCAATGAAATACGTCCAGGTAAGAGCTGAACTGACTGAAGGCTGTCATGTGAATTGTTTGCACCCCCACATGAAGCGACTGAATGCCAGCTAATAGTTTCTTAGGGCCGTCCCTCTTTATCATGACACCAAGGTCATCTGCAGATGATCAGCAGAGATTAAGGGATTACAGGAAACCTGTTTCCATCTTGGACTATTGCAGCCTTGATCTATTTTAGTGTGCATGCTGGGTCAAGAGTACAATATAAGTGTATTTACGTACACAGTCGTAAGACAGTTGTGTATACTGTATTGTTAGAGTGGAGCTGAGCTAATACTAAGACTTTCTGAGATTTTAGTTGTGCCCCATTGAACAATATTGCATGTCACTTGTTATATATTTGTGTTCATTGTTTGCCTTCTGCTTTTACTGCACTGCTGTAGGTATATGTTGTAACAAGAAGAGGTTCAAAAAGAACTACTACAGTTATTTTAAGTTATCATCTAATACCTGCTTTGATTACTCAGTACTTCCTTAAGCTAAATCAAGATTTCTGGCAACGTCTTGAGTGTCCAGGAGAAATCTAGAACTAAACTTTGGTCTTCAAACTAGCTTACAAGATATTTATGCTACTTTTATTTATATACAGGGGTTAGACAATGAAACTGAAACACCTGTCATTTTAGTGTGGGAGGTTTCATGGCTAAATTGGACCAGTCTGGTGGCCAATCTTCATTAATTGCACATTGCACCAGTAAGAGCAGAGTGTGAAGTTCAATTAGCAGGTAAGAGCACAGATTAGCTCAAAATATTGCAATAACACAACATTATGGGACATACCAGAGTTCAAAAGAGGACAAATTGTTGGTGCACGTCTTGCTGGCGCATCTGTGATCAAGACAGCAAGTCTCTGTGATGTATCAAGAGCCACGGTATCCAGGGTAATGTCAACATACCACCAAGAAGGACAAACAACATCCAACAGGATTAACTGTGGACACAAGAGGAAGCTGTCTGAAAGGCATGTTGGGGTGCTAACCCGGATTGTATCCAAAAAACATAAAACCACGGCTGCCCAAATCACGAGAGGTAACTGTCCATCGGGAGCTCCACAGGGTCAATATACACGGCCGGGCTGCTATAGCCAAACCTTTGGTCACTCGTGCCAATGCCAAACGTCGGTTTCAATGGTGCATGGAGCGCAAATCTTGGGCTGTGGACAATGTGAAACATGTATTGTTCTCTGATGAGTCCACCTTTACTGTTTTCCCCACATCCGGGAGTTACGGTGTGGAGAATCACCAAAGAAGCGTACCACCCAGACTGTTGCATGCCCAGAGTGAAGCATGGGGGTGGATCAGTGATGATTTGGGCTGCCAAATCATGGAATTCCCTTGGCCCAATACTTGTGCTAGATGGGCGCGTCACTGCCAAGGACTACCAAACCACTTAATGCTGAGATAAACAATGAACTTAGGTGCCTATATACAGTGGCTAAAAAAAGTAGTGAACCCTTTGAAATTTTCTGCATTAACTGGTCATAAAACGTGATCTGATCTACATCTAAGTTCCAGGTATAGACAAACTTAATGTGCTTAACCTGATACCACACAAACAATTATAATATTTCATGTCTGTATTGGACACATCTATTAAACAATTACAGTGCTGGTGGCTTTTTTTTGCCACTGTATATATACTGTTTTTATCATCGCTGTCCAAAGAAAACATGTACCTCCATTTAGGTCAATTTAAATTTTTTCACTCCATTTGAATGTGTGAGAACTTCATGATTAATGGTAATGTAATCCTGTAATGTTGCAGTTTTGGAGCTACTTGGAGACATAGCGGCCATATATATATAAGGAATAGTATAGTATCTCCAAAATGGTACCAGGAACCAGATTTTTTCCACCAAGTGTTTTTAAAACATTTCTATTGGCCTAATGTTTACACAATGTAAACGGCAGCTGTCGAGTTCAAATAATGTAGAAAACTGAAATTCAACAAAAATAGAGATATATGTTTTTTATTGGACAGTGACGAGATATATAAATGCAAAGCCTATTCACAACAATGTACAGTACAGAGTACAAGTTTCAATGACAATTTTCTGTCAAATGATAATAACATTTCTGAGAAAATTCATTCAAGTAACTGAATAATACTTACGCTTTACAATTTATTACATTATTGTTTTTTCTGCATTTAGTGCAGCTGTTTTCAAACTTCTTTAGTCTTAGGCCGTCTGTAGAAAGTGCCACCTTTCCATACTTCCAAAATTCAGCCTTAGAAGTTGGTTACATTTTTTGCTTCTCGCGTTTGGAGTAATTAATTTAATCAATGCTGGAGTGGCCAAGTCGAGAGACTTCTTGGTGGACCAGTAGCATTCTTAGCTGGCCATAGTGAGGTAATGCATAAATTCACACAGATAAGCACAAGAATGCTTAGACATACTATTAATGCTACATCCAAGTTTATACACATTTAGGGGTTAAACCTGTGGCACACATCTTAGTTGGTCCACCCCTGGTTTGCTGATTGAAACTGAGTCTCATACAGTGGATAGAGAAGAAATAGAAGAAGCTGGGTTTTTACCTTTTTTTCCCACTCCACCTAAAACGAGGCATACGTTTAGATGCCTGTTGGCTGCACAGCGTGTACCTCTCGCACTATTTAAGGTGGAACAGAAATTTGAACAAGAAGCTAACATCAGTGATTAACATGTCAAGTTCAGCGTGATAATGGAGCTGACTGTCTCAACAGGCAGTGCTCTACAGAGTTCATACAGAGTTCATCATTAGTAATGTAGCCATTTCTAAACTTAAACTCAAACCTAAAGAAAATGGATGGCAGTGGGAAGAACTGAGAAAAAAACAAGGGGGCAGCAAGAAGACGAGATGAGGACGCAACTTCAGGAGGAGGATGATGATATATTTTAGCTGGTGGGCTGTGAGAAATGCTGATCTTCACTTACTTAGTTCACTTAGTTTGCAGCATATGGACTGTCGTGATTATGTCACATTAAAGATAAAGGCTTTTGCCAGTTGTGATTTTATCACTAGCTCAGTTGTACGGTTGTTATAAGTCTCATTTTCTCTGTATGCTGTTAAAAAATTTTGAAGTCCTAGTTTGCAAACTCTGTCTTTTTCACTTATTTTTCTTTTTATATAAAATAAAAGGGATTAGGGACTGTCTCATACATTTCAATATACGGAAGAAGTCAATGCAGTTAATGAAATTGAATACATTTTTTATACATTTAATAATAACTTTAATACTTTTTAAAAATAAAATATTTCATATGTGTACTGTTACTCTATGTATGGTTTTTACCTTTCTTCAAGAACGCACAGTAATAAAATGAACCAAAGTGTTTTTGTGTTATAGACATCATAATCTTGATGTTCTCTACATTTTCCCTAAACATCCCCTTTATTTTCTCCTCCAGTCGCTTCCTAGCAACCATTACACTATACCCCATTATCTTGGTCGAGCTTTTAGGTTTTTTAGCACTGAGCTAGTGTTCCCTTGAATGTACTATGAATTTTAAGCTCCAGATATTGAAAAGATGTGCCTGGGGGGGGGTCTGTAAAAGCGAGACCTGATACTTCCACAGACAGAGAAGAGGGCGACCATTCCTAAAGCCAAATACCAAATGTAAGCTCAGTGGTGTGGGCAGAAAGACACTTTTGGGTAGGCCTGTGAAAAAGTGGGTAGGCCAAATTGGTAGCTACAATTACCAAGTGCGCTATGTACCACCTATTACTGACGGCTGTGTAGTTAGTCATCATTATACCATTTCCAATGCTTCTGCCCTGATACAGAACAATACCAGGACTGTTTACCTGATATCAACCAGAATGCTGCATACACATAAACCCAACCAACACTTTATATTACTGACCAACAGCAGCCTTTAGTATAAAGCCACTACAGAAACTTTCGAATAATGAAGGAAAATCATTATTAAGTTAAAATCAGACATCTGAGATAAACATAGAAGAGAAAAAACAACACAGCAAACTTAAAAACCTAAATCAAACTATTGTTTCTGTCACAGCAGGTATAAAAAATACAGTACACTGTCTCTTTATCTTTTGCCCTCTCGATCCTCGTTACTGTACTGTATAAGCAGACATTAAAAATACATTTAGTCATTAAGTCATTATTCATTAAAGTCTTCACCAAACCCCACCTAACAGGAATGTACCACTCATACAATTAATGAATCATAATACAGCCTCATGTACCTTCTGAGTTCTAAATTATGTTACATGATACTATGCCAATCTGTTAATTACTCTAATAATTACTTTTATGTCATAACTACTGAGTATATTATGTCATAGCTATATAGTATATTAACTTATGTCAGTTGCTGAGTATATTAACTTAGTTATGGAATATATTAACTTTTGTCATAGCTACTGAGTACAGTATAATAACTTATGTTTTAGCTGTTGAGTATATTAACTTATGTTATAGCTACTGAGTACAGTATAAAAACTTATGTCATAGCTACTAGGTATATTAACTTATAGCTACTGAGTATATTAACTTATGTCATAGCTACTAGGTATATTAACTTATGTTATAGCTACTAGGTATATTAACTTATAGCTACTGAGTATATTAACTTATAGCTACTGAGTATAATAACTTATGTAATAGCTACTAGGTATATTAACTTATGTCATAGCTACTAGGTACACTAACTTATGTTATAGCTACTGAGTAAAGTATAATAACTTATGTCATAGCTACTGAGTATATTAACTTATGTTATAGCTACTAGGTATAATAACTTATGTTATAGCTACTGAGTAAAGTATAATAACTTATGTCATAGCTACTGAGTATATTAACTTATGTTATAGCTACTAGGTATAATAACTTATGTTATAGCTACTGAGTAAAGTATAATAACTTATGTTATAGCTACTGAGTTTATTAACTTATGTTATAGCTACTGAGTATATTAACTTATGCCACAGCTACTGAGTATATTAACTTATGCCACAGCTACTGAGTATATTAACTTATGTCATAGCTACTAGGTATAATAACTTATGTTATAGCTACTGAGTAAAGTATAATAACTTATGTTACAGCTACTGAGTATATTAACTTATAGCTACTGAGTATAATAACTTATGTAATAGCTACTAGGTATATTAACTTATAGCTACTGAGTATATTAACTTATGTCATAGCTACTAGGTACACTAACTTATGTTATAGCTACTGAGTAAAGTATAATAACCTATGTCATAGCTACTGAGTATATTAACTTATGTTATAGCTACTAGGTATAATAACTTATGTTATAGCTACTGAGTAAAGTATAATAACTTATGTTATAGCTACTGAGTATATTAACTTATGCCACAGCTACTGAGTATATTAACTTATGCCACAGCTACTGAGTATATTAACTTATGCCACAGCTACTGAGTATATGAACTTATGTCATAGCTACTAGGTATAATGACTTATGTTATAGCTACTGAGTAAAGTATAATAACTTATGTTACAGCTACTGAGTATATTAACTTATAGCTACTGAGTATAATAACTTATGTAATAGCTACTAGGTATATTAACTTATAGCTACTGAGTATATTAACTTATGTCATAGCTACTAGGTACACTAACTTATGTTATAGCTACTGAGTATATTAACTTATGTTATGGCTACTAGGTATAATAACTTATGTTATAGCTACTGAGTAAAGTATAATAACTTATGTTACAGCTACTGAGTATATTAACTTATGCCACAGCTACTGAGTATATTATATTATGCCACAGCTACTGAGTATATTAACTTATGTCACAGCTACTATGTCATAGCTACTGAGTATATTAACTTATGTCACAGCTACTGAGTATGTTAACTTATGTCATAGCTACTGAATATTATTAACTTATGTCATAAATGTTGACTATTTTAACTTATGTCATAGGTAAAAAGAATATTGACTTACGTGTGCTGCCCACACATCTCAAACAATCAATGTTACTCTGGATGATGTTAATATAGTAGACTGATAATGTACTAAGTGTTTGTTGCTATATATACAGTTTCTTAGCAGAGACTGGAGGACTGAGAAAAATAAGGTGGAGTATAATGATAAATCAGATCAAAATATTCAATTTAAATTGATATTTCCCCCAGTGGAATGGGTATACCTCTCAATCTCAATGGCCATGTCTATGTCCCTGTGTCAGCCTGAGTTAAAGTAAAAAGATCATTCCTGTTGTAAGCTATAAATGAAGAAAAAAAAAACATTTTCCAAGCCCGTCATGGCTGTATGCCTTTGCAAGGATGCTTGACAGTTTGGGTTTTTAAGTTTTCTCTTTTTTATGTATATGTCAGATGACTTTCATTTATCTTCTTCACTGTTGCAGATGTTTTGCTTGTGAAAATTGGATGCATACAATCTTGCTATTGTTTTGTCTTGACTGTAAAAAAAATAAGCCTTTGTAGCTGTGACGCGTTCAGTGCTGCAATTAGTATGTTGCTATCCTGGTGCTGCATAAGCCTCACATAACCTGCTGTGATTTCATAAAAAATTCACTGACCACCCAGAAGGTAGCCAAGTAGGAGCCCACCAAATAATTGTGCCCAGAAGCTAACAACGTGATGATTCAGGCTTATGCAGCAACACAAGCCATCTGAAAAAATAAAGTTTTTTCCCTTACTTTGTTATGCAATAATTCCCATAATATAAATAATATAAACATCACACTTTCTGTGAGGTTCAGTCCATATAGACTTAACGCCTCCCGCTCAGATTTTTATTTTTGCACATATTTAGCCAGTTTTTGCCTTGTCTCCCTGAGCGTTTCTATATTTTATTATGATCCGCTAGTACTTTTGGCCAAGGGTTTGATGGTAGTTTTCACTTCCATGGCCAACAGCTTGATACTGCTGATGCTTACAATCCCCACTCAGTTATGTATTTGTAGGTACTCTTTAGTACTCAGTAAGTAAAATGGTAGTTATTTTAAAACCAAACTCCTCTTCTAGTAATACTCTTCATGCTTGGGGGTTTTGGTTGGAGAACAGCATCAGACTGTGTTTTCAGGTTACTTCTGTTTTCAGGTCAGCAACTACAGCAGCATGCAGGAGATGCTGCATTTTGTTTTCAACAAAAGCATTACCAAACAGTTTCAGTGGGCCGGCTTTTCAGTAATTCACTAATCAATTTCTCATTGATGCAGGAACACTAAAAAGAAACCAAGGAAGTCTGCTTACAAGGCTTAACAGGCACTGTTTTAGCAATAAACAGAGGGTTTAGTCTTGCACTTACCTCTGTCTTAGAGAACTTTCAATAGTGTAACGCTTAGTACTACATTATTTTGATGTATTATGCTAATATAATATGTCACAGTGCATAATATATCACCTAAATATGCTGCCATAATATAATAGCATATAATAAAACCCTTTGCCAATGAAAATGCATTAGCTGACTTTTTATTTTTTTTTCTGTGTATCAACTGCTGCAGAGTTTCAAAGGAGAAGCAGGGAGCATTTGCTTTTTTCTTTTCTTTCAGAAGGGATAACAAGCCAATGTCTTTATTAATCCTCAGATTAGTATAAACATGATTTGCCACTCGTAAATGAATAAATGACTTGCCCTGGATGTCACTAGCATAGCCCATGGGGTATACTTAATTACCTTCATTTATGAAGCAACACTATTTTCTTCAGCATTAGTGTACTAATTATGAAAGACATGCTTCTTTGATAGGAGTCATGGACAGGAGTTATGGCGTCAGTAAATACTGACCCCCTATTAAAACAGTCTCTTTCCCACAGGATCCTGTATTTGCTTAATATGGCGTATGATGCAACCTTTGCCACAAGTTTGTGAAATAGAACCATTTACGAGCAACAACAGCCCGGCTGTTAATCGGCAAGCTTGCAGAACAGAGCTGTCTAGTACTAAAGTATAGAGCATTTAAAAACTTCTCATCCTTTGTTGCATTACTCACTACAGGAAGCAACATCAGAACAAGAACCGAGCATTAAGAGCTTCATAAAGCCTATGACTATGCGCAATGCCAAGTTTCGACTGGAGTGGCACAAAGCACACCTGCCACTGGACTATGGAACAGTGGAAAAGGTGCTACAAACCAGCAGTCTGATAGATGAACCTTGGTTTGGTAGATACCAGGAGAACACTAGCTATTGGCATGCACAGTGCCAACAGTAAAGTTTGGTGGAGGAGGGATAATGGTCTGGGTCACGGTTTGGGCTATTTTAGATAAAGGCATGCCTCCAGTCCTAAACAGTTTGTGAAGCCTAATGTTCAGCATGTCTGTGATCCTATGCACAATGCGAGCTGTTAAAGACATGGTTTGATGAGTTTGGTGTTAAAGAGCTTGTGTGGCCTGCACAGAGTCATGAGCGCAACCCAACTGAACACTTTTGGATCAGCATGGTGACCGTGGAACAAGCCGTTTAATTTATCATCAGTGCTTTTCTTCACACATTATCTTGTTGCAGATTCCACTGACACCTTGGCAAATCTTGTGGAAAGCCTCATCAGATTAGTCATAAAGGAGGGGATAGCAACAACATGGTTTTGAAATGGGATGTCCAACAAGCTCATATACACACTTACAAAGTCTTCAAGCATTCCTTAGTAAAGACAATTGTTCTATATATGTAGCTATGTGGTGGGCACTAGAAGGACTTTTATTTTGACAGTTCTTCTGGGGGGTCCATTTCAGATGATGTCAGATGTGCACCTTAGATGTGCATGGTGTAAGGAAAGGCTATCTAAGGGTGCGTCCGAAATTACCTACTAGCCAGTAGGTACTAGATTAAAGCCAGTAGGTACTGATTGAGCGGTAGACTAGTAGGCAATTTCATTAGGCGAATTTTAGTAGCCACACAATCTCGGACGTACAAAGTCCTGCTATTCACTTAAAAGCCCCGTTTGCTGACAGATTTGGATGCTACTTGATTTGACTAGATGAATATGGATTTGATCAAGCAATGCGGTTGACAGAAAGTTATCACGCGTGTAAGAGTGAGGTGCCATCCAGTATACAGAAATAAATGTAAGGTGATAGATTCTTTGGAATAACAGTACTGTTTTCCGATGTGACACACTAATGTATGTGGGGTGGTGTTCTTTCTGTGTTTTTTTAGAACCACTACCATATACGTCCTAATATCTTGGATTGTTTTTGTTTACTTTCCTTTTTATGTGGAATACCTAACTCCACATACTTCGTCCACTCATAAATCAAGTTCTGAAAAATTACTATCCTCCTTTTGACTAGTCAGAATAAACCTGTGAAAAGTATTTTCTGGTTTGGAATTAACAGACATCACATATAGAACGTTGAACACTCATAGACTCCTTTGCATCTTTAATAGACTCTCTGCATCATGGAAGATTTGTAGATGGATCTATATATTAACCATTTTCTTTAGTAATGAACTGATAAACTGTATATTTAAGTCTGCAGGTGTGAAGGTTTGGTGTCCACATACCTTTGGCCATACAGTGTATGTCTGTGTGTATGATGAACTGGCTGACACATTTGATTCATGTAAATTCAAAGTGGCATTGTTTTGAATGCACTTCCTGATGTGCAGTGACTGTTACCTGTAGCTAGTCTCATTAGCTGTTTGAGAGGAAGAGATATAGAGCTATAGAAGGAGGCCATCCTTCATTAACAGCCCCTCTGCAAGGCGCCGCTGCTGACCGGCGAAACCTTCCCTGCAGGCAACGCTTACAACTTCCAAGTGTCTTGTTTATGGCGAGCAGGACAAGTCTGAAACACCAAACAGAGACGAACAAATAAGATTCCACTGAAGCGTGCAAGCTAAGCTTTACATCTTTGTTAGTACATGAAATAAATTGAGCAGCGCCTCGGTGCAGAAGCATGAGAAGAAATGCTCACTGTCATTTTGGGGTGCAAAGACAAAACAACAATCACTTTTGATTACAGATTTCACGTACCATTAATCATCATTGCGAATACTTTCATGGATTAATCTGCAGGCGACAGCATGTCATTATTGCGGGTTGTGTGTTATTCTCATTCTTGCATGTTGCACATGCATGCGCAGGGATTTAACCCGAAAAATGAATAAAGATGTCTAAGTGATGTGGAGCAAATCCACTTTGTGAATACGAACTTATTCGATTTTAGTGGCTTCAAGTTCTGCTGATACATGAAAGAAGAAAGCCCCCCACAAATGATTTTTTTATTCTTTATCATCAGGCACACATTATAATGTATCATTATGAGTTGAACTACCCAAATCACTGAACAGAAAATGCTTAATATCAGTTAGTAAAGATATCGTTGTGGCTTGATCTAGTCACAGGATTTTTAATAAAAGGTCTTTAAACAAAGAATACAATGCAAATGTCATATTTTTGGTGTACCGTGGTTAGCAATGAAAGAATATTGCTGGTACTACTGGCTTTCTTATCAAAGCACAGAAGAGACAGAAGCAATATTCGCTGAAGATATAATCCCCTAATGTGCCTGTAATGAAGGATTTATTTTAAGGTCTATGAAACAGGAGGCATATCAGTTCTAGATATTAAGGCAAGACAGTCTTAGTTTCCTTTAAACGAGCCAGAGTGCCTCATAAACACTGAACTAAAAGACCAGAAGATATGTAGCAAGTATCTGGTTATGAAAGTTGTATAGACCATTTTTGTTTAAACAGAGATGATGTAATTTGTGGGCGGAGCTTAACCTGCTGCAGAAAGTGACAGTTAGAATAGTTGTATCATAGATAGGAATGTAGGAATATGAGTCATCCAGCCTTCTCCTGGTACTCTAAACGTTTGCCAGCAGAAAGCAGATTGTTGTCCACTAATAAGCTAACTCTTAGGAATAGGATTGCTAAGGAACTACCAACTAAATGTTACAGTGGCTAAACATCTTTGTACCTAGTGGAAAAAAACAGCATTTATAGACAACAAAAAAAGTATTATACTTTGCTGTCATTTTCTGGATATCGAATACCGAGATTAATGTGTATTATAGACTGATGTACTGCCAGAGACAAGGATGTAAAATGCTATCCATAGTATTCGAGTGTGTCATGAAGGAGAGTCTTTTACTATTTTGGAAGGCAAGCAGCAATTTCAGCTCATCTCATCACCAGTTCTGCAGCTACAGCCCTGCAAAAAAATAAAGACCCAACAAAATAGACAGAAATGACCTTGAATGATATGTGAACACTTTAGATTCAGTCTCTGTATCTGTAATGCTACGAGGAGAATATGTGCATACCATATATCTGGCTATCAATATATCTATATTCCTTCGCTGTCCAAAAAAAAACCAAGTATCTAAAAACTTCACAACTTTACAGTCAGAAACACTCTTTACTTTCAATGTATGTCAATGGAATTTTTCCAGAATGCTATTTTGGAGCATTTCTACTGGCCAGTTCATCATGAAATGTATCACAGTGTAAACAGCCAGTGCTGCATTTAAATGATACAGAAAAGTGAAAATGGATAAAAATGGAGATATTTGTTTTTCTGTCGACATTAATGATACATACATATATGTATATCTACACTACTATAAAATTCTTAGGCACAAATGTATTTTCACCAGAACAGATATAAATAAGCATGAATCCAATACACACACACATACACGCACACACACACACACACACATATATCTTATTCATCAGCTTCTTATTCACATTTCTTAAATGATGCTGCAATTACATTCAGATACCTTAAACATAGAATCACAAACAAGAAGCTGGCAAACATGAACCCGACCTTAGATTACCTCAATAAATGCAGTCATTTAATCTTAATAAAGCTCAATTAATGACCCCTAATCCGGATACTTAATCTGGGGCTGCTTAATAAGCAGCTAACAAGCAGCACAGCAGAGATACAATGAGACGCTAGAACTGCTGGGCTACTGAACGGGTCTCACTGACTAAGTACAGTGAATACCAGTTTGGGATGCAGCAATAATAATGCCACAGGAAATCTCCAGCTCTCACTACAGCACTTAAATCTAAAATATGATTTAAATATAAAAACTAAAATGTATTGTTTATCGTGCTTTAGAAAAAGAGTTTAGGGAAAATATGTGTTTTACTGTGGTTGCTGGATCAGTTATCACAAACTGCCACTGTGCCACGAAGTTGCCTACCAAAATGGTGGCAGCACAATTATGTGGCATCAACATATAACTAGGAACACGATATGAGAAGTTATGAAGTTATGAAGTTATGAAGTTAAGTTACTGTATACTGACAGTAAACTATACTTGCATGGCTGGGTTAGAATGCATTAATTCTTTAATGTATATTAGAACAATTTAAATCACAAACTACTGCTGCTACTCCTATCTTGAGTATGTAAAACTATTTCTAGTTATAGGACTAAATATTATTTCATGCTGTAGGGCTAAGACGGGTTTAATAGGGTTAATACAGTATGCTCTCTAGGGATTGCATATATGAATATTATCTAGATCCATTGTTTACATGCAATTCATACTCTAATGTAGGTTAATCGTCGCAAGTTAGGGTCAGGATGCAGCCATGCAGCTGCACTGTTTGTTGACCCTTTCAAGCACAAGCTAAGCAAAACCCTTCTAATGCAGAGCATGGGTCAAACTTGACCCATAATTATTTCCTATGTTATTTGTTGTATTGCTGAGTATCTCTTTAAAAGAATTTTGGTATAAATCAGTTTATTTCATTATTTAATGTTCCACAATGTTCAGTACAAATCTAATTTTTGATCACCCTTTTGATCACCCCACAATTATTTGAATTCTTATGTATTTACTTTATGAACAAAAATAGGTTTTGTAAATATGTTCCTGACTGCGAATGTTTATAAACGCCATATCAAATTCCATAGTGAATACATAAGGGTTAATTCCAACCCATGTTGTACGTTAGAAGGGCAGTGATACAAAAGTTTTTATTAAAAAAAAATTAATTAAAACTGAAATAAGGATTTCGTGAAAACAAGTAAACGAAGGAATTCATAGAAGCTTGAATGTTAAAATGAATTCATTGCAAAGACATAGAAAATAAAATCTCAGTCGGGTCACTCTTAACCCAGGCTGTGCATCAAAAGGTTAAGGCAACCATAAATGTCTGTGTTTTGCCTCAAAGGGCATCTTAGGGTATCTTTGCCAATGGCACTCAGAATAGCATAACAATATTCATTCATTGCCATTATTCTATGAATACCGCTTGTTTATCTCCATTTGCTTTTGTTTTGTTTTTTCTGCTACAACAATACTTCCGCAACATATTGTGGTAGCAGACGTCTAGTCCAAATCAGTCTAAAAAATGATTTGTTAAAGTCATATATCAAGGAAATATGAAGTATACAAGATTGTTATAGTATGCAAACACTATTTAAGTAAATACTGTTCACTCCACAGTCCATATGCAATTAAACTACAAAAACCTGTTTCTGTCAAATTCGTTTTTTTTGGGATGTTACAACAAACAATGCATTTATGTATGTCACCTATTCAGCCTACAGCAGTTAAGCTCCATTCATTCCCACTGAAGGTATAACTGCTATTTGAATGAGGTGAAAAACAGGCCAGGGGTAATTTACATGCATCAGTCATAAAGGCACTGGAACAAAAAACAGTTTATTTAATTCTAATGAATAAACGTGGTTGGAAAAGGTCACGGAAAAATTGATTTATTACTGCATTTGGTATATAAAACCGCACCAATTTTATAAGTAGACCTCACAGTAAAACACGGTCCCTTAAACTATAGGATTCTTCATCCAGTGTCCTGTGAAAATATGCAATTTTCTTCAGATTCACTTTATCATTCTCCATACAGTACAGTTCTACATTCATCATACATCAAGTTCAGTTACTGCAGAACCAGCATGGTCTCTCCTGATTTAGTCAAGTCAAATCAAGCTTTCTCTTGCATTATTTGTATCTTCAAGTTCATTCTGTAAGACATGCTGGTGAGTCCCCCCGGTCCACTATTGAGACAAGCATTTAACATTTAACATTTCGTTGCTGTTGAACAGAAATGGACCTCAAAAATCAGCATCAATTTTAAAAATCAGCTAGATCACAAGGCACACATATACAATGAGGATAACCAGTGAGTATGTTATTTCACATTAAATAGTAATGTCCAGTCCAGTGCAGTGTATTGTAGCATCGGCAAATAGCAAAACAGAGGGTAGGTCATGATTCTGCCACGATAAGCGTTCTTTATTAATATCTCAGGCAGAAAGACACATACAGAAGCACAGTCCCTCGTAGCACGGTCACCGCTGGCCACAGGCTTCACCCTCATGGTGACACCCCCCCAACACACACACACACACACACACACACACACACACACACACACACACACACAAACAAGCAACCCACACTCAGGCAAAAATCAACAGACACAAAACTTTTTTGGAGGGCATGCGTCTCCCATGAGCCTCCACGCGTGTCCTGAAGTTTAATTCCACCCTGATTGCCTCTTATTTCAAATTATTCTTTTTTTTTTATGTCATTGTGATCGCTTTCGCACATACCCACCCATTCAGCCTTAAACTCGAAAACTCTGTCCAACAATTTGGAAGTGATAAGGTATTGAACATCACATAATACAGGGTAAAAAATCAGAATTAGAATTTAGAATTTAGAACTATTTGCAAAATTTGACCTCTAGGTTTAACCTATCTGTGCAGTAACACCCACATATATACACACACTAGTGAATATACACTAGGGGGCAGTAAGCACTCTTGCCCAGACCAGTGGGCAGCCCTATTCACAGTGCCAGGGGCGCAGTTGGGATTTAGGGGCCCACGGGCACTTTAGTCATGTCCTGTTGTTCCAGGAGACGTTCTGGTCAAAAGATCTGGTTCCCAACCTTAGAACAGAGATTCTTTACACACATCAGTCTTAAAGGCACAGAAACAAAATTGGTCATGTAAAAAAATTGAAAATTGTAATGTGGAAATTAACTGTTTTTGTTTTTTGTTAGAAAAACAACAAAAGTATAAGCCCTTAAAGGTGCAACCTGTAAGATATATCCTAAAAAAACATTCCAAAAAATTCTAATATTATTAATAGGATGTGAAGAAATAACAGGTTTGTTGGTGTAACAAAGACATCTATGTATCGTGTTGCATAGATATCTACTGAAAGTAGCTGCCTGACCAACTAGCCCTTACTTATTCTGTGTCATAAAGCCACTTTGTACCTCAAGAGACGATAGTGAGTCACTGTAGCACTGAGTCAATTCAGTCTAATGTGAAAGGTGGAAGCAGTAGAGCTGCGCTGATGCTGTATTCTAACCTCCTGTCAATCATATTGAAGGTTCTGCTCCTGGTCAGATCATTTAAGGGCAGGTAGCTAATGAAAGTGAGCGTGGAATGGCAGAGTAAAAGCAACTGAAGCATATACCCACCAACTCTATCTGAGGCTCTTGATAATCAACCATTATCACCACTGTAGTCCGTTTAAATAAACAACATGTATGAAAAACAAGAGTTAACACTGATGCTGCTTTTCACCACTGGAGACGCTCCTTGGATGAGGTTGCTGCAACGTTTCCTCTAGACTGGTAGGTAACAGCAGTTGCCTTTCTTTTTATATGTTGACCCTCTTTTGTTAAAAGTATAAATTTAACAGGCTGCATCATCTTCACACATTTCTGCTTTCTCCTCTACCTGCTGAAACAGGGTCAAGTTTGCTTTGTTTTGTTTTCTAATATAATCTTTAATAATTCTCTGATTTCTTCTTTTTTTAATAAAATGACATCTGCCTTACCAGCTAATTCCTTTTTTTACCATTTCAATTGCGTATAAGCACTTAGTTGAATAGTTCCCTGTAATGCAGGTCGTATGTGGATTTGCATATCCTCTGTGGGGCTCAACGCACTGAGACGCACTAGATTTTTGCCTCTCTGCTCCAAATGATGCTGCAGTGAAAGAAAGGAGAGCGAATGAAACGGCTGACCTATAGCCTACGCATTATGAGGTTGGTGAGACTCCTAATCCGAATTACCTCCAGAAGTCCATGACAAGATTTTCCAAACGCACCATCTGCTGTTGGAGACGTGCAGCAGCAGCAGGAGCAGCAGCAGCGGTGACGGTGGCGGAGGAGTACCAGCGCACGGCTACTGAGAGCGCGAACGCGTTTGTGGCGTTGGCGGAGTGATTCGTGCTAGTGTGTGCTGCGGCTAGCTGAGAGCTGCGTTCGGCGAGCTGCCTCTAACGGAGCCATCCTCAGGAAAATAGCGAGAAAACAGCACAGCGGTCCACGAAATAAGCAGCGCCGTCCACCCAAACCCCCCTGTACCCCATTCTTCACGGAGAGACATTTACAATGCTTCAAACAAGGGACCTCGTCTGGACGTTGCTTTTCTTCGGATATGCAGGTAAGACTCTTATTAGGGATGGATTTGCAATGCGCTCCTGGTGGTTTAACTTTCTTTTCTAAGCTGTGGTGCTGCCCGCATCCCGTTTTCCCTCCTCATGGTCCTGATGCAGTTTAGTCCTCCACTACTGTTACAGCCCACGGCGGCTCTAAAATAGTGTACCTCGCGGCACTTAGACGCAATGAATTATGCAGTGCTGCGATTTCTTTTGTCATTTACTGGACCACTGTTCATGATGCACTCTCAGGGTTTAAGCCAGCCGGTTCTTTTTTCCTGAGTCCAGCTCAAAAGTATGTTATATACTCAGATTCTTTCCGTGTGATGCTGTCCTGTGTGTCTGCCGTGGAGCAGCAGGGCATTAGAGGGATTGGACTCCCAGATCCCAGTTTTTCCACGAGCTGAGCCTACAGCCTCTCAGAGACCATACTATAGCGCTCCACGTTGCATGTGCGCTGGTGGAGATTCAGCCTGGGGTGGGTTGCGTGTGGGGGGTACTTCAATAGAAAAAAGCAGCCATCTGGTCCAGATCTTTGAGCGGCTCCTGACAGTAAAGCCATGAAAGTGTTCTTTTTTACTGAGGACTTTTTAGCAGCGTGTGGTTTCATGGTGACCTGCCCGGAGCTGTGTGTGATGGGAGCTGCTGGGCTGTGCTGAATGGGGCTGGAGTGGACCTCACTTTTTTTTTTACCCCCAGCTCCTGGATGGAGAGCCTGTTTTTCAGCAACAGCAGGGAAAGTTAGAATGGTTATCACTGCTCGGGCACTCAGGGAGATCCTCCTCACCTTTTGCAAATAAGCACAGCGTGGCCATTAAATCAGGTCAGGGAGTCTCTGTAGGGCAAATTAAAGTTGATTGAGAGTGAGAAGGTTTTGGCTTTATGCATCATAATCACGCTTCGTTTCAATATGGTCTCTCTATCTCTCTCTCTCTCTCTCTCTCTCTCTTTATCTCTCTCTCTCTGTACATATGTGCTCATCTTATTTATTTGTAAATCATAAAGTATATATTTATTGTCAAGTATATGCACAAGGGTTTTCCACAGTACTGTAAAATAGGTTAACTACAGATTGTACCATGATAGGAATACATACAGGATTGGGAAAGAGGGGAGGCTGGCAGGGGGTCTTAAACAATGCTGTTGGTAACTGTAGAATGCACCTGCACCTGTCACTCTCTTTCTCTCTCTCTCTCTCTCTCTCTCTCTCTCTCTCTCTCTCTCTCTCCCTCCCTCTCGCTCTCTCTCTCTCCCGCCTGCTCGTTCCCGCTCTCCATTTTTCTTACGTTGCTTGAGTGTTGGGGGGTGTTGACATGTTAATGTTGACTTGCAGCTGCTGTAGCGTCAGGGGTGGGACTGAAAGGGAGAGAGAGAGAAAGAGAGAAAGAGTGAGAGAGAGACAGCTGGAAAGAGATGCAGCCGAACAGTCATCGGGCATTCATGCTTTGAGCACATTCGTTAGATTCCTCTAGGCTTAAAGTACATTCATAAGAACGTTCGAAGGGGGGCAATAAAAAAAGAAGAAATGACACATAAAAGTTGAAGAAAGTGCTATTTGCAAGCATTTAACATGCAGCTGACCTCAAGAGTCGAGCAAAGTATACAATTAGGGAGGGGAAGAAAAAAAAGAAAAGTGGGGGAGAAAAAAACAAGATGGTTCACATCTGGAACTTAAACTTCTGTGGTAAGTTCAAAGCCACTATGAAAATAAAATGGCCTATTTTAGAGAGGAGGAAACTGTAAAGAACAAATAAAGAAAAAAGAGAAGAGAGTCCAACAACAGGCTTGGTTTTCCTCTTGATTTGTGTGTCGGAGCTCAGTGGAGGGAGTGAATTGTTACAAAAACACTGTACAGGTGAACATTAAGGGCCCATTTCCTACATTAGTTATTTTTTTATTTGTTACCATCAGGGGAATATAATGTTTGTGTGAATTTATATCGCAAAAATATCCATAAGTCATTTTAAATGACCATGTTTGAGTTGTCTCTTAGTGCTTAGGAAGATGTTTTTTTGGCAGATCAATGATGCCTGTTCTGATTGGCTGCCCTGTACTGTGCCTTTTTCGAATGGCAGTCCAGGGTGAAAGAGTTTAGCACTTAAAGCATGAATGGGCTGAGCTGAAGTGGCTGTAGGTCAGTATAAGGATATATGCACAATGGTTAGTGTGACATCACAAAATGAGTCACTTCAAAACAGGCTGTTTTCTGCGGCTTAGTTTCCATTGTATGGAGCTGTATAGACTGGGCGGTGAACCTTAATCATGTTTACATACCACATCAAACTGTTTCATTTGGAAAAAGGGGAGGGAATTTTGGTTTTCTGTCATATAGGCCCTATAAAATGGGAAAGTCATCCAAAAATCCTGACTGTTGGTCAGACAGAATTCTTCTTTTATGATTTTGGCTGATGAAACTTGTGGAAAACGTGTGCTGGTGACAAATAGTCAAGGCAAAAATGAAAAATGTGGTATTTTGGCGAATTTTTTTTTGGAGTCTCTTTGGAAAGGTGGAAGAATGAAATTGCTTATCGACGGAATTAGATAAATATACATCCACAAGGAATGGGCTATATAACCTCTGAAAAGAATTCAAACGCTCTAGAGCCATGTTTTTTTTTATATGATCTGATAACCTCATTTCCAGTGACATGCACGTGTCATTGTCTGTGTGTGTGAGAGTGAGAGTGAGGAGGAAAGGGAGAGAGAGAGAGAGAGAGAGAGAGAGGAGAGAGAGAAAGAGAGATGGATAGTTAGATGGTTAGATAGACGTAACTGTGCAGTCTGTGCTATATAAGTGATGATTTTGTCTTTAGTACATCCATTATCTTGTCAGATTTTATCATTTCATTTGATAATTTGAGGAAATCATCCTATGTAACATAACCTACTTCCCACAGAAAGAGTCTCTGTCTGTGACTTGTGTAGAGAATATGTGCTGGGAATATATGAAGCCTCTTGATCCATTTCCTGGCCTGGCTGTTGCTAATGGATTTGTCTAGCTGGTTAGCTAACGTTTCCCCTGGCTGCTTTTTTTCCTTCCCACCCTTCTCCTGTAAAAGGAAGCAGGTATAAAGCCATGATCGTTATTACTAAACGTATGACCTAAGTGATCCATCCAGTATGGCAAGTTTCTTGTGTCCTGCTTGGGGTACTTTTACTTTTATACACGTATCCAGCCTTTTGCCCCCAGGAGCTTGTCTTTGGTTTCTGGTGCATTTGAACAATGGTAGGATGGTGTTACCTTCTCTGCTACTCTGCTAGTACCAAGACCTGCAATTTGGGCAAAATTGCAGTGCAGTAACAACACAACACATACTGGCAAGTCGTTGTCTGTAAAATGCAGTTTTATGCAGTTTAAACTTGTTTTGAGTTTTCCTGTGCTAACGCCCAGAGGCATGACTCTTGGTCAAATCCACTTTGCATTGTGGAGAAGAAGCAACTTTTTTATAAGTTCTATGACTTTCTGGGGCTGGAACTTTGTGTATGGAGGAGTGGAGATCTCTTAATGTTATGAAAATCTTGTCACTAATACAGATTTAGATTTAGGTCCACTTTTGACAGTTGTAATTCATTTTTACTTGACCATTTTCAAACCGCTCTTGATGGCCTAGAATTAAACAGACTAACTGGTACATTTAAAGGAGCTGTGTTCTGGCTGTATAATATTGTGCATCATTCAAAGAACAGCTAAAGCTAAAAACACTCCATGTGGATGTGAATATGGGCGGCTGTTTCCAAATCACTTGAGTGTTCAAATACATACAGTGTTGTGCTGTACATGGGTATTGACCTTCTCTCTAAAAGAAGCTCTGTTAGAGCTCCTGTGTCTTTAAGCCCTGCATTCTGGTGAGCCCAGTGTACTCTTGATTCAGTTAACTCAAATTAGTTAACCGATCGATCAAACTTCAGAACGATCAAAAGTGGCAGCAGCATCTTGCTACAAGTTCCCCCCTGTACATTGTACCCCTGCCATGCAGTCTGTAGACAGACCTTCTTCTGAACCCTCCAGGAGTTGCTTTGCTGGTAGGCGGGCAATAAGGATTGTGTTACGAGATGATGTCACTTAATTGATTGAACTGGCACATTTGACCCAAGAGCCTTACGCTCTGCCCCTGTTGCTACTAAATAGACTGTGACTGCTTCGTAAGCCACAGAAAAATACCTGGAACCAGGAATTCCACTCAACCAAAGTTATTTAAAACGTTTTAATGTGAAATTGTGCATTATAGAGACTTTTACAGTGGCTGTGATTGGAACCAGGGGTTACAGTGTCTACAGTGCACATATATTCATTTAAATTCCTATGCAAAATGACACATTTATATGTAATGCTGATAATGCTGGTACAATAATAGTAAACAATATCTCAGGGATCAGACAACATTTCTTTTTATGCCGTTCTCTAAAGCAGTTGAAGAGGCATTTAATGCTTTGGAGGTCTGATTCCTATCACAGCCACTGAAAGCATTTCTTACTCTTTACATTTCTCTTGAGTGGAGCATTTCACATCAAACCACTCTGAATGGTTTTGTTTACATCATAATGAAATAAGGAATTATGCTTTAAGACAAATCTAATTTAAAGTGATAAGGATACTGTTACATGTGCTTGTGTGTTGTTTCAGCCTGTAAAAATAAGTAATTGATATGAATACCTCATTACTAAAACCATTTTATGGAAATTATAACTGACTATAATATAAACTGGAGGTGGAAATAACAGAATAGCATAACTAACAGAAATCTAATGGTTATGCAGGATTTGAATGTAATGGTTATGCATGACTCTGTATACCTTCAAATATTGTTTGAACAGTGACTCTACATTAAATACCTTCAGTAAATGCTATCTGTAAAGCATATGTTACAACTGACGGAGCAGAATCTCTTCCAGTTGTTTTGTGGTGTTTTCCGCTGCTTGTCACTTGATAAGGATGGGCTGTCTATGCATATTAATCACTCTGTGAATGGAGACCCAAACTGATTTGCATTGTGTTAGCTCTGAAGGCGTCCTATAGAGCGCAGAAGGGAAAAAAGAGGGAAAAAAAGGAGGGAAATGGGTTGGGCTTTGTCATGCTGAAAAGCCACCCCCCTCAGTGTTTCAGCCCAGCTTTGAAAAGCTTTCTCCTCATTGAAGGAGAAGGGCCTCCCAAAGTCGCAGCCACGGAGAGCGCAGACGTTAGTGCACTAAACCCCCCACCACACACCCCCATCAACACACCCCCCTTCTCTCTGTGTCTCTGTATCTCTCTCCTTCCCACTCTCCCAATGTCTTCCCCCCAAACTTTCTCTCTCTCTTTTTCACACTTTCTCTGTCCCATATTCTCTCTCATTTTTTCACTCTGCCATCGTCTTTCTTCCTGCACTCTCTCTCTATCTCTCTCTTCCACTCTCTCTTTCCCCACACACACTCTTTCTCACACTTTCTGTCTTTCACATTCTCGCTCTTTCTCACTCTTTCATCGTCTTTCTTCCCACACTCTCTCTTCCATTCTCTTTCTCTCACCCTGTCTCTCTGTTTGTTTTTGTCTCTCACTCTCTCTTTGTCTCTATTTCTCTCTCCCTCATACTCTCTCTCTCTCTCTCTCTCTGTCTCTCTATGCCAACTCTGTCTCAATCCCTCTCCCTCATGCTCTCTAACACTGTCTCTTATTCGCTATATCATTCTCCCTACTCTCCGACTTTCTTTCTCCCTCTTTCTCTCCCACTTTCCTTGTGTCTCTCCCTCCCTACACTCTTACTCACTCTGCCCCCCTCGTTTCCTGTGTGCCCATTTCTCTCTGACTCACTCTCTGTCTGTATGTATGCATGTATGTTTCTGTCCCTCTGTGGCCTGTGGATGTTTATGTGTGTGGAGTTTTGAGTTTTGGGGGCTGTGATCTGGTGCCCCCCCTGAATGACTCATCAGTCTCTGATGTAATACCTAGCAATGGCAGCTAGGTCATCCTGGGGGGTTTATGCCCCCTGCTGAATGCCTCACTGTGTTCGAGTGTGCCACTGGCAGGCAGCTGAGGATTGTCTGCTCTGCGCTCTGCTTTTTTGTCTTCTGAGAATTTATTTTTGTCTTATTGGTTTTTGGTGAGGTTTCTGTAGTGTAGTGTCAGAACCTGGAGTAAAAGTTTTTATACAATATTTAAATATTTTATATTTTTATTTATATATTTTTAATGATTGTTTTTCAAGAGAAGGAGAACATTCTTAGCTTTTACTATAGACAGTCATTGTTAAGCTTAGTAGCAGACAGTGGTTAATTGGCTGCATTCAGTGTCACATTTTTTTATGAGAGTGTTAGTCTGCTTGTCTGCCTGACAGTCTTATTTATATATTCATAAAATGATTTACTGGAAACTTCATCTCATAACATAAAACAGATGTGGAAAAGTGTTAAATTAAAACAGCATATAAATAGTCATTTGTTGTAATATATGTTAGCACAGTTTGAGCATATTGCAGTATATATTTTTAAAATCCCAGTAATATTGTATTTCAATGTAATCATAATCATATCATATCTGTGGGCCTTTGTTGATTCCCAAACTACACAAATGCTGGTGACAGTTTTCCCAAAATTAAATTGAAAAAAAAAAAAAAAAAAGAAATAGCATATATGCTTACTTACAGTATTGCATTATGTCACATTATACAATTGTACACCTTGAATGAGGCTCCTGTAGCAGGCAACTGCTATTATTCAATGATGTTAAAAATGCAAAACTCAAGGTTTTGATTTGACAATAATGAGAATCTGCTGTCTTGTATAGCTTTTGTTTACATGGATATTTAGATTACAAAAAAGTGCAAGAGTGAAAAAAGTACTTCCAATAACAACTTTCCTTATTACTTTATACAGTTCACAGGTTTGTGTATCTATTGCCTTTAAAAGCAGCGCTGTATTTTTATGCTTAATTTTATTAACTGACCCAAATAACCTTTAGGGTTAAGGTCATGCAGCTGTCAGGTTTAACTAAAAAAGGCACTAAATAGCATTACTTGCTTTTTCAATTGAATCAGCAATTTTGGCTGCTTATTGAATCTTTGGTTACAAATGAAATCAGTTTAGTCAAAAGTGCGTTCAGAGCAGCCTGACCATCTATCTGAACGTGTACTGAGATTTGCTTTTAACACGCTTCCTAATTATAACTGATGTGAGGCAGCAGGAGTGAGATATAAGACTTTGAACTAATCAGAGGTTGTGCCTGTAGAGACCAGGCTGTTTGGCTCCAGGATAAAGGGCTCTGTTATAGATGTATTACAGTTGTATAGCATTCATAAAATATAACCCAGACAGGGTTGTAGCTGTAGTTAAGTTGGCTTGCCTCCTCAAACTAAGGGAGAATTTCGAATGCCTCAGAATACAAATCCACTGCAGTAACACACTAAAGAAAAGTGTGGCAGGAGTGGGCTAAAGCTTTTTTTGTAGACAGACTTGGCAAAGCATGCACAAAAAAGACTGGCATCGGTCTTCTTGCAAGCATACCAGCAAAAAAGGTAGTCAGTTAAAAAAAAATCTCCACCAGGTGTTTACAGTTTTGCCTTCAGTCTAACAGTCCACATGGGGAGCACTTGTATAGAGTAACGGTTGGATCAAGTCCATTGCAGATAAAGGTAAGGATGGGTGATACAATAGTGTCCGTACATTATCAGCAACAATATAATGTTTATAAATGGGAAAATTTATATCATTATTATTATTAATTTGTTTAGCCCCTTTTCATTTTTAAAACATTGACCACTAGCGCTGGGCATTGCTATTCTTTTCAGCTCAATCCGATGTGGCATAGTGGCACTGCGCCACACTTGGCCAAGGCAGGAATGCCACTGCTGCATTAGTTTTTGAGTGTCATTGTATGTGTTTGTGAAAAAGGTGTAATAAATAACATAGAATTTAAATACCTGTCTCTGATTTAACTGTCATGGATGTATATCGTTCATCAAATAAACACCTTTTGAGTTTCCTGTAACCTGTGTTACAGACCTTCTCGTCATATAACTATGACTTACAGTGTGAACATATGTTACAATGCAAACCAGTGCTTATTAGTAAAGGTGTCTGCCAATTCCATTATTATATTTGTTTCCCAGAATGTCAATTGTGGTTCATCCTTAAAAGAGTTAAAACTAGAATGTGGGCAATTATAATTAGAGATGAAATTATATTAAAAAATCTAATATAAAACAATTATAGTAATGAAAATGATCAGTATTATTATCATAGTATTATTAAAATGTGCTTAAAACAGTACTGACACACAAACTGAAAACATATCCCCAATACACATTATGCAGAATTACATTTAGCACGTTGTACAAAGATCCAAAGTAGATCCAAAGTTTGTGAAGCGTTGGTTAACCTCAAGTAGGCCCCCAAGTAGCCATTCATTGCTGAAATAATACAAATTATTAAATATTTTGCTCAATATAATTTACCCTGTAACTCTGTTATCAGACTAACTAGGACAGTTAGTTGTGCCTAGTGTTGTGTTTACAGTTAGTGTTGACTCTCTGTGTAGGTACTGTTTCGAGTCTGTGTTGAGCTGCTAGCGAGCAATGTTGGCTGAAAGACTGTAAATAAACAATTGTTGCCGCTCCACAAAGAAAGCCGAGCCAAAGTGACAGCTGCAGTTTTCTTGCTATTATAAAATGGTGCACAGCTGCCACAATGAAGAATAGCATTTAAACACATGTAGAACTTGATTGCTTACCTACAAAGACAATAAAAAAAGAAAAGCGCTTCTGGTGTTGTGCATCATACACAATACGTCCCCTCACTGTTATTGGGGGAAAATGCATAGTGCAAGAAACTGAAGTCCTCCTAACAGTTACAATTTATGGCCACTGCGAAAAGGAGTTGAAATCCACATTAATCTCATTGACTTCTATAAGCAGTGCTTGTAGTTTTGTCAAGCTCTGTGCTCCCACTAATACAACACTCATCAAACAGCAACACATTCTGATTACACTAGAGCAATGCTAAAGAAATCAGGTGACTGACATGAGTTTTATTTAATCTGCTGAGCTGAGCCATTTGTTTTTCACATACATCAGGACTTAGAGCCAATATTTACATAGCCATAGTAGCAGTAAAACTATTCTCTCTGCCCCTCTCTCTCTCTCTCTCTCTCTCTCTCTCTCTCTCTCTCTCTCTCTCTCTCTTTATTGTACATGCATGCTCTGAATACAGGATGGCGATGTAACTACTGAGTGTGCATACTGCATACGGTAGTACAGCTCAGTCTTATCTGATGTGCGTGGGGTGCCAAATTACTATCCCAAGCAATGTCTTCCAGGATGTTGACACTGGTTAGTCTTATTTAGATGCTGAGGTCACTCTGCTGGAGAGATCAATCTGTTATAGTCAGTCGAGCGAGATACTATTTTTTTGTCGCTGTAGTGAGTTGATAGATTTGCTTACTTCCTTTTCCGTAGCCTTCTGCGATCCCGACTATGTTCGAATCTAACAACCGGTGGGCCTTGACCGACACTGTGGGAGGCTCTAAGAAGGTCACGGAGCTTTTAATTTGATGTCACTATCCATTTCCGTAACACGAAGTGGCATTACAAGAAGAGAGCGTGTTGACATTTCGCGTGCTCCTCGTATGAAATTGCGAGGAGAGGCTAAAAATGCACACTGTGCTATTGTACTGTAAAATTATTTACCTCTGCAATCTCCGAGCGGCAGCCGCATTTTCACAGACGTAATGAATTCCTCTTTCATTCCACCATCCAGCTGTGGCCGCTAAGGTTGATGTTGTCGCTGTGATTGCCTCCTCCACCTTTGATCGCTTTTCCTGTGCATCTCTTTCCTCACAGCCGCCCTTCCCGCTGCCTTGTGTCACTGCTTCATTCACATCGCAATATGCTGTCACCGTGCTTGCAGGCAGTATAAAACACTAGGGATGTACGCGGTTAACCGCTCCAGGTGCAAGTGTTTGAATCTTCAGATCAGGTATTCTACTCGGCGGCGGTGAATGTCAGAGAGCAAATGTGAAGGCCAGCAGTTTCGTGACAGTCTGTGGTGATGTTACAGGACTGGAAAGAGAGACAGTGTGGTATGTATTTGTAATTACGTGTAGTATATTAAAGGAGAGCTCTACTGATTTCCCCAAAATGCTGCATGATTAAATGGTTGAGATGTAAACAAAGTCATTCAGGGTGGTTGGATTGAAATGAAGCTTGCAGAGTCAGAGTTGTTCATAGTGATGGTGAAAGAAACCAGATGTCTGAAGAGTTTGCCTTTGAAAGTCCCCTCATAGAATGTTATTACATGAACTGGTTAGTGTCTGACAATATATATATAGTTTTCTACATCTTGGGAACACGACAATAGGCATTTACATTGTGTGACAATTTCATGATGAATGGACCAATGGAAGTGCTCCAAAATAGCTTGGAAAAAATTCTGGTTCCTTTGACTTTTAATGGACTTTGACCATTAAAAGTAAAATATGTTTTTGGTCTCTCGTGTAAAAGAGCAATTTTGAAGATACTTGTTTTTTATTGGACAGCGATGATATATATATATTTATATATGTGTGTGTAAGGCAAGTGATCGTTTCTAAGTAAAGTGTTTCTTGCAATTTTTTATCATCAGTATTTTCCCATCATCAACTATACAAATGAAAAACGCAGATGACGTGTAGGTTCTCTGCTGGTTTTGCATACAAAAAGTAAAATGAAATTTGTGTTGTAGACATGGCGCCCCCTGGTTCCTGTCATCACCACTGTGAAGAGAGTGTCTGTAGGTTTCTCTACAATGAACCACTTCATATCAAAACACTCTGAATGGCTTTACATTTACAGCCCAAATTATTTAGAATATTATAAAAATTGGTAGAATTGCTCTGCTATGAAAGACGAACGCGTTACTGTTAATGTATGATGACAGGTATGGGTTGTTAAGGATGTGATTGAGTTAAAAGAAAATGAAAATACATATCTATGTCTATGTCTATTTTTCACTGAGGTTTGGTTTGACCGAGAACTCTCAATGAACAAATTATTATTTATTATTTTTGAATAAATGATCCAGTGTTTCAGTTTACTGTGTTTTATTTTTTATTTTTTGAATAAGAACTGTGATATGTTGATATCAGCTGAGATCCCCCCTGCACTATTTTTTTTATCTTTGTCCCTGTGGTTAACTGTAACACTTAAAATTTGTCTAAATGTATATCCCCATAAAATGCCCAGTTTGAATGTTTGTGTTTCAGCAGAAAGCTGAAGATTGCAATAAAGAGTTTTTAGTGGTTAACCTTGAAATATGGCTGAAAGGATTCAAATGCTCCGGAGGTGATGGCCCGGTATGTTGTCAAATGTCAATAACGCTTGGGCCATTAATTCTGTCCGCGGGCTAAAAACAAGCATGGCATTTCATTGTCCGTAGCCCTCCGGCCTGCTTTCATGTTTTGGTGAGAACCAGGCGTGGGGCTTGCTGAGAGTTAGACTCCTTCAGTATCTGCTTTCTCTCAAGGAGTTTAGAGGCTTTAGGTGATTAGGAGCAAAAATAAGTCTTCTCTGCCCTTCACTCCGCTGGGCTACGGCACTTCAACAAAGGTTGAGGATTACCCGGAAATAGGACGTATGGTTTTTCAAGATGGTCATTTTTCTCACCAGCCTTGACCACGAAAGTATGAAATTACTTTGGTGTGTATGAAAACATTGCTGCGGATTATGCATTTTGAAAGATGTTTTCATAACCAGAGTTCTCATTCCAGAATTTATCCCATGGGTTATAAGAGTTGAGAAGGCATCATTAAGATCACTGGCTCCTGAGTTTGGACATCTGTTTAGCTTTTAGGAACAAAGAGAAGTCAAGCCACAGATAATTGATAAAGGTTCTCATGATGGATAGCCAGTGGTGACTCCGTGAGAAGCCACTGCTGAGGTCATTTGGGCTACAGCTTTTAGCCAGCAAAGCAGTTTGTATAGTCTTTCTTTGTTTATTGTTGTTGTTGATATATAGTAATATACAGCTAGTTGACAAGGATGCGCCTCCTCTGATCACCTTTATCTCCCATTTTTCTAGTTTTCTTCCCCATTCAGGTCTTAAATGTCAGACCCCTATGAGACTGCGATTGTGAGAGCCGTCTCCGTAATTGATCACAGATAAAGACTTCGAACCCATCTCACTGTTACGATACAGCGCTGCAGGAGGCAGTTAGCATATCCCTGGAAACAGGACAGTATAAAACACAGCTGGGTGTTGATTTTAATGAGCTGGTATGTCTCAGACTTGGTCCAGGTGGAGAAAATCTATTAAGATTGACAACCGTTTAGGGTGAAGCCAATGAATGTGGAGCAGATTGCTTTAAAAGGCTGCAGGAGACTGTTGATCTTTATGGCTCAGAGGCCTCCTCATTTGTTCATCTATCTGTGACTGGGCCAGATGGCGTAGAGTGGGCGAGATGTGGGCTGTGTCAATAGAGTAACAACTGTGAGTGTTATGTTAGTCACCCTGTTTCTGCAGTGCCGTCTTCAACCGAGAGCCCCATAGCTGGCGTCATCCATTTTAGCTTGTCTGCGCGCCTTGTTTGTTGCGGAACAGGTGCGCAGAAGAAAATGATTTAGTCTTATTCTATATTTAGCTCCTACTTTAGTTGCTTTTGTCTAAAGATCAGTGTATTGCGGGCATCTTCAGGTAACAAAATATGTTCTTCTATACAGTCATCAGATTAACAAGTGCCAACTGTTGACTGTGTGTGAAATTGTGTAACTCAGTGTTGAGCTGCTAATGAGCAATGAGGCTGAAGCAAGAGGGTTGAGAGGCCACTGCTGTGAGTACAGTCTCTCCGCAAAGACCACCAGGGGGACAAAGTGCAGCTTTCTTGGTCATTTATATGTGTACATATGTCGTCTTGCTTACATCCAGTTTGCTTCCCGTCTGCTTGATTTTATTGAAATGTCAAGACAAAACATTCAAAGTGCGCAAACTGAGGGACTTCCAAAACAGCCAGAGCTTACATTTTAATGGCTACTGTGAAAGATAGTTTGGTCCAAATCATGTAGGCCAATGTAACATTATTCGTTCACCAGGGTTTAGTCTGTTGCAAGTCATGTTGTTCCATGATTGGAGGTTTGTTATCATGATAAACAACATTTTTGAGCGTAATGTAAATATTGTCAGTAGCTAACCCTCTCAGAACGACATCATAGGATGTTGTACATAAAGGAATAAATATGGTGGGAACGCTGCATGCTAAGGCCTTACTTTTATTTTGCCTGGAAGGGTAGCATTGCTCCATTGACATGTCAGGAACACAGCCTCTGGCTCGTTTACAAGTCAAGAATACAGCCTCTGATTGGTAGAGAGAGTCAACCTGGGACTTCAGTGGATAGTTAACAGCCATGCTTACAACAACAACAACTCTTTTCAACACGGAGAAATGGATATATAACCACAGAAGACATTCAGTGTTGGATATTTATCGCGGATTTACTTTACAAAGCCTACAAAAGTCTGGATTACAAAGCTTCTGTAAGGGATACGATTGCACCGGAGTTCTCACTATAATGGGACAACACTACCCTTCCAAGAACTAAGTCTCTAGCATGTTGCATTCCTGAGTATTGTTTTTTTGTGTACAACAATTTTTGATGACTCATGCAACATTGTCAACCTGAGAGGGTTAAAAAGCACTGACCAACTGCAGGTTTCCCTATGAGGTGAGAGTAATTTGTACTGTTTGTATTGAAGTATTGAGTTATACTGACCATATTAATAGCGATTAGCTCCAGCAACCCCTGCTGCAACCCAGGAGTATACACAGTTCAGATGAAGGAAGGATGGACCTGCTTATGTATGTTTTAGACTCTTTATTCCATAATGCAACCTCAATATGTAGCAGTATAATCACAGTATGCTGCTCATGTCATGCAGCACTAATGAGGGGACAAGGTTACTTTGTCCCAAAGACCATTGTAGACCATGGTGCCATTGTGTGTCCCATAGATTTAGACATTAGCGCTTATATAGTGAGGAAACTCTATGGTCCATACCATCAGAGCTGGCAGCGTGCGACTTCTAGTTCTTAGCAGCTTCCGTAGCCAGTGGCTACAGAGGCGTCATTAATCTTTCTGTCAGATCTTTGTAGGGCAAATTATACCCAGAATCATCCTCAAAATGTCAAGGAAAAAAGGATGGTTTCCATGAGAAGTGAACTAACCTGAGAGAGAGAGAGAGAGAGAGAGAGGATTCTGGCCTGAAGTGAACCGGACCCCTCACAGGCTGGTGAGAATCGAAAGCTTGTACTGAAGCAGAACCCGGGCAGATGCGGCATGGCTGGCTTCCCAAGGACAGGCCATTTTGAAGGCTTCTCATTAAAAAACTGCTCCTATTGTTTATGGATCTTAATGAGTATCACAGCAAGCAGCCAGCCTAACAAAGGGGGGAGGCGAGCAGAAAACACAGACGTCCCGCTTCGGAATGGAACACGACTGCTCTTCCAGAGGACAGAGCTCACAGTCTCGCCCCAGCTTTTGTGATGATGAAGGCACCTCACGGGTCCCCAGAACTCTTGCTCTCATTACTGTTATTGAGAAAGACAGTCCCTGGACGCCAGTTTGCCCGGAATATGGAAAAGCCTTAATTAGTTCATTCCCCAATATGGCGATCCACCTCCCAACAATTTCTGGTGTCACTCGGGGACATCATGTCATATTCTCACACGCTCTGTTCCATTCATTTTTAACACAAGGATGCTGTGTAGCCACTTCGACACACTGGTCACTTTCTCAGGCTTGTACAGGAATATATTTATATCTTTGACCTTTGCTTAGGGCAGATAACTACATATTTTCTGAGCAGCAGGAGGGTAAAAAAGTGACTTTTTCAGAGCAGCCCATTATGCGGTATCTCCAGAAGGACTAGGGATGCACACTGACATCAGAATCTTTAGTCCTGTAGTGGATTTGACAGACATTTGCTTATGTATGTATAGTACTCTGGAGGAGTAGAATGTAGAGGGTTCAGTGCTCTACTATGCTAAAGTGTCTGCATTTTAATCAGTCTACCACATTTGTAACCCTTGTGAAATGATATACCACCATAATGCAAATTCAGGTAGATAACATTCATAAATGTTTATGCTTCGGTATTGGCATCAGCATCTATGCACATGGAAAAAACCTGACAAGTGATATTGGCACCAGCCCCGAATTCCCATGCCTGCACATCTCTAAATAAGACACTTTTTGATCACCCAAGGTTCTGAATGTTTAGTCATTTTTAAGTAATTTAGAGTGCTACAGGGGGAACATCATGCGGAGGTGTCTCTGTAGGAATGAGGGTGGCTGATGAGTCAGACTGTGATCATTATTTAGCGCTGTGCTCCATTATAACTTTTTTTCAGATACGGTGGCTCTTTTTTTTTTTGCAACTGAAAGTCATTTCCTTAATTCACAATCAAGCTAAAACTCGAAACTGTCTGGGAAATTTGATGCAGGCAGCCTGCATTTATGGTCAGTAATGGCTGTCCTCTGCAAGATGAGGAGTAAGTCTCTGTAGGTATTATGTTTCTGGGCAACAGAATGACAGCTGTGCATTGCTTTGTAATGGTGGGGCATGCAGATGAAAGGCGAGTGTCCAGGGGAGAGATAGAAAGAGAAAGAGACAGAGAGCTCTGGGCACTGCTGCAGCTGTGTTTGAACAGCCACATTACTTCTCAGTGGCTGGGTCGTCTGAGAGAAGGAAAATTACGACGTCCTTTAAGATGTGTCCTATATTGGCTACATTCTGAAAAATAAAGCTCTTTAAATGGTGGCTCGGATTGGACATACAGTTCTAGGAGATATCTTTCATTGGTCTGGAGTCTTTACGTTATGTAGCTGTGCTCTGAACTGTGAAACGTTTCTTCACTGTGATGCTCGATAATATTGAGTGCTTGTTGATATTGGCAGATATTTGCTTTATTAGAATATCCGAGAGCTGGACAGATGTTGAGATGATATTTCATTCAAACTAGCATTTGTCAACACAGTTATTGTGCTCTGGAAGAACATTTAAGAGACGCTGAACAACTGCTCTAAGGCATCTGCATTGTGTTAATGTTACTGCATTTGTAACGCTACAGAAATAGTTGTTCTTGAAGCAAAACCTTTGAACTAGTCATTTTACATGATAAGAACAAATCTTCTTAACCATAAATGGAAGGTAATGGAACAAAATATATTCCCAAGTAGTTTTGTAACATTTCTACTGGGATTTTCATCATTAAATTTAAATTTAACCCATACTGACTGACTTTTCTTTTTTAATTATGTCCAAAAATAAAAAAATAACAGAAACAGGAAGTTTTGTCTAAAGGTAGGGCTGGGCGATAAAACGATAACGATAGTTATCATGAAATAGCGTTTCCTCGAAAGAACTGTAACACATAGTCGATAGAAAGTCAATAGAATAAGGTTCCGTCCATGTTTTGAGAGACAACACGAATAGCCAATGAGACTGAGAATAGCCAATGAGTCCTTTCCTGTTCATACTATATATATATATATATATATATATATATATATATATATATATATATATGTGTGTGTGTGTGTGTTTAATTTATTTGAAATACAGTTGTGTAGTGTTCTATAATACCTTTGTCTATCTTTTGATAGAAAATAAATCAGAGGGTAAAACAATTTAACAAAATGTTAATTTTAATATCTTCACTTTTCACTTAAAGTAAAAAGGCGATAGTGATTTTATTTATATTGTGATATATATCAATATCAACTGATTTGAAAAAAATTATTGTGATAAGATTTTTTCCCATATCGCTCAGCCCTATCTAAAGGTTACACTTTCTAAATATTTGAGGGTGCACCCGGGTGCCATTCTGGGCTCATTTTGGGTAGAGGCTGATTATCGCTGCTTTGCTTTCCCACCCAAAAATTTCATCAGGTTGTGCGATAGCTATATCCGTTTGCTGCTTTTATTATTTTTCTTCAATATAAACACTTGAAGTGGTTTTGTCTACAGTAATCTTTTTCCTGCCATCACGAATTTCGCAAAGGCAAGTAACACGATATGTTGAAGCAGTCATGTTACAAAATGAAACAATCACGCAACCCCACACACAGAGCTCGGAGAGGATAGCTTCCACACAAGCAGCAGACCACACCACGGTTTGCTGGAAGCGAACCCCAGATCACCAATTTCAGGAGAACCAGCGATTGGTTTTCTGGACCACTTCATGGAAAAAAAGCTAGAGCTTAGAGCAAAGGCAAGCGGTCCTGTGTTGGAAAATAGCTCCAGTTTGACATCCTTGGTTTTTAAGACGTGAAGTTGCACGGCCCACAAGATCGTCCTTTAACAGTCACAGTTGTTGAAATCACAGTTGTTTGCAACACTTTTTTTTTTTCATGGAGACCCCTGGCTTTGATTGATCATTATTCCATTTGTGAATGCCACAGTGCTGTGAGTTATTTCAGCTGTGATAAAATGATTGCACAGTAGCTCTCTGGAGCGCTGATGGATGGACAGAAGCAGGAGGTGACCGCTATACATACTGTAACCCCTTATTGTTTCTCTGAAAGCCGGCTGCATTGTTTGTCAATGCTAGATATGAAACTGTTGTTGGACTAGCCGACCTTTAATGGACTAAGAGAAGTTCGGGTGGGCGAGCACGGGAATACTCGGCACACATAACCTCATTAATCGCTGACCCTCTATTTGCTCCTGACATGTTGTGTACGGGAGCTGGCAGGGGGTTGCAAAGCTGTTTTTGCAAGGGAGTCCACGCCTGTCCTTCATTTGACAGTGCCATTAGGTGCATTCACCCCCCGGCTCCTAATCAGTATCAAACGAGACCCATTATCTCTGTGCCACTTTAGCCGCATCAGCTGTGCGTGTGCACACGTTTCTGGTGCATGCCTCAGGCGTGAGGGCGTGCGCAGTCTGGCTTCATGGATTTATTCACGTCATACATCATGTCGAAGATTCAGTTGTTCAGTTGGTGCGCAAGTGTTTCTGGGCTGAGGATGATTCCATGAAGAACAGATGAAGTAGTTGAACTAGCTAAAGTAACTACTAAAGTTTGAATACATTATATAGACAATGGCAAATTCTATATATAAAACATGTATCTTCACTGTCCAAAGAAAAACATATATCTTAATTTTCAGCAATTTTTAGTTTTCTAAATCATTTGAACACAACAGCTGCTGTTTGAATGGACCAATAGAAATACTCCAAAAGAGCTTGGAAAAAATCTGGTTCCATAGGCTTACACTGAAAATAAAGTTGCTATTTTGTAGGTATTTGTTTTTCTTTAGACAGCAACTAGATATATTTGAGAATTCATTCACAACACTGAAGCCATTAGAATGGCATTAACTCTGCTCAGTTATAACTCTGCTGAGTTATAAATTCAAGAACATTAATAAACAAAAACAAAAAACATTTATGACAAAAGTACTCACCAACTGAATTGTATTTTGTGAATGTCAGCTAATTGCAGCACACTTTTTTTGAGACCGGGACAAAATAAGAGTGAAAAGTTAATTGAATATTAAAGTTACACCGTTACACGGAAACTTGCCACAATAAACAGGTTAACCATGATTGTAAATACCCCAGAAGCCCATAGTTATTTCAGCAAGACAGCGCCAGGCCAGGCCTACAACAGCGTGCCTTCATAGACACAGAGCGCCGTGTGCTTGACAGGCCTGTATGCAGTCCAGATCTGTCTCCTAATAAAAATGTATGGTGCATCATGAAAAGGAGAATTAGACAACAACACCTGACAACGACTGCTGAGCAGCTGAACCGTATCAAACAAGAATAAGCAAAGAATCCCACTTGCAAAACTGCAACTGTAATATCCCAGTCAAAAAGAAAAGTGATGTAACATTGTGGTAATCATGTCTCTGTCTTAACTTTCTCAGTGCGTTGCAGACATCAAATTCTAAATGTGTTGATCAGTAAAAACATCAGTGACAGTTGATCAGTGAAAACATGGGCAATCTTTTCTTTATACCTCTGTCAGTTAAATAACAGTTCAGCAGAATCAACAAACCACAGATTCTAGTTTTTATCGCTGCCCTACCTTTCCTGAGGTGGGGTTTGTAAAGCACTTTAACTGAAGAGGTCATTCCAAAGAAATAAGTGGGGGAGAAAGAAAAGAAGGAGGGGGGAGTGAAAGTCGAGCTTTTTTATATACAACTAAAAAGCAGCCACAGTCTTTAATGGCAAAGAACACAGCTGCTGGATACTCACAGACAGGTCTACAGAGACATTCTCACTGGCTTCTTTATCTAAACCTCTCTCTTCTTCAGGGTTCTTTCGGCAAGAGCAATGATTAATACATATACAGGGTCAACACAAAGAACAGTTTTACAATCATTGTATTTGTGTCATTCTAATTATGGTCCACCTGTTTATGAAGGTCAAGTATTATGCTGTGTTGCATCAGTTAGTGTTATTATTAGTGTCTTTAAGGTGGATCAAATCTGCAGTGCAGAATGTTTTATGTATAGTTTTATTTTTTTTAATTATTTTATTCTGTATAACCACCAAAAAAAGGTTTTTGGTACCATGTAGTACTGAGTGCTGAGTAGGCCAGGCAATAGGGCGATGCAATTGGAATATCTGCAGTGATTGACGAGTAAGCCCAACACAGCAATAATCACTATGTTGGAAATAAAAACGTATAGAGGACTTTTCTTCATTTTACTGTTAAGAACGGTATTACAGAGCCATTATAACAAGCAGTTAAGATACATTTAAGTGTACATTTTTCACTTTCTTATAAGGAAATTAGGAAATTTTAATATATAATACTTTATATAATACTTTATGGTTTTTCTGTATAATTGTGACTGTAAAATTGATATAATCCAGATTTCTTCTTGACTAATCCCATTTTTCCAACAAGTAAAGATTGTTGTAGTTATTTTTAGATATCACACAGGCCTAATTTATAGATCTCAGGCATTGAGAGATGCTTGTACGAGCTCATGCGTCACTCTTGACGTTTTTCGAGTGCCTGGTGCTACGGTAGGTTTTATGAAATATCGTGGATCTACTTAACAAAGCAGAATTCAAGATGATAAATAAGCAGAGAAATACCGCCATCCCTGAGGACGGAGCTTGCTGGCGCCAGCTAAGCCGCTCTGGAACAGGGAGGGTCTGCCATGCTCGTGTGTCTGAAGAGTACACATGGAACGGAGTGTGGATGAATAATTAAATGAAATTCTAAATAATAAATAGTCAGACCACCGTCTGAGCCAGTAATTTAGGTGCTGGTGGTGGCGTGTATCCCCGCTGGAGCTGGGCGTGGCCGCCCGGGACCTGTGGGCATGAGGCTCTGGAGGAATGGGGCTGTGGCAGTGCCGGTGGCATGAGAGAGTAGCAGGTGGCCTGGCGCCAGTCTGGTGTGTGACTTCTCTCCAGGAGACCCACTTTCATCATTCCACGGGGAGCAGAGAGGAGACTGCAGACTGGTGCTACCAAACCCTCAGGGCCAGCCGCTTTCTGCCTGGCCTCACCTGTGACACTGAGTGTGGCTGGCAGAGTGGAGGTGGTAGTGGTGTTGGGGGAGGGATGTTTAGAAAGGGGGGCACAGGTGACACTGAGGAGAGATGAACAAAACAGAAAACAGCCCACAGTCAAAGATAGATTCAGGTAGACAAGGCTGCTGTTAGGGCCCAACCACGCTTGCTAACAAAAGTTTGTAAAGGAATTGGCGTTTGGTTTACAATGACATTCAGTTTATCAGTTTGCCTCAATGACCTGTTTTGTGTTGTACACTTTCCGAATGAATAAATGTTTTATATGAAATGGCATGTCGAGTTCAACCTTGACATGCTCATTTGCATTGGGGGCAAATAACCCAATTGCTTTGTGAGTGTTGAAGGACTTAGCAGCTTTAGCAGTGTCTAAGCACATTTCTGGTCGTAGTCGGCTAAAAACGTTAAAGCAAGGTTGATAAAATGCAGTTGCAATTGTAAAATCTTAGCTGATGATTAAATGTTATGATTGTGATTAACAGTTTTGGGCATTGATTGTCTTTCCTTGTTTAATTGTTTCCAACTATTAAAACACAAGCTTAAAGTGGCTTACCTAACACCCAAACCCCCTACCCTTAGGGCGTTTTCACACTGGCACTAGTTAGTCCGGACTCTGGTTCGTTTGCACCCTTGGTGCGGTTCGTTTTGGCAGGTGTAAAAACTGTAATTGCACTCGGGTGCAGACCAAAACAACCGCACGAGACCCTCGAGAGGGGGTGGTCTCGGTCCGGTTCCAAACGAACTCCGGAGCGGTTAATTTGTGGTGAGAACGTGATCCAACCTCAATCCGACCCAAGTACTAGATGTACTCCACAAGTATGATCTAAACATCTCTTGTAGTCAGGTGTGCTTTGCATTATGGGATCCAGCAGATGGCGTAAACAGAGAACTGGATAACTGTAGCAGTTAACAGGGCGAGGACAATGAAGCGAGGTCTCTCTTGGACTAGCAGTGATGTATGTTGTCTACTTGATATTTGAAGTGAACTCGGTGTTCTGCAGGTTTATTATTATTATTATTATTATTATTATGGCTATTAACAAATGCTGTCTCTGCCGCTGCTCCGTGCTACGCTGTACAAGAAATGTGCAGTAGTTTGGGAAAACTGGATCTTCTCCCTGTGTTTTCTTTCTTGCTCTTACGCCAGATAGCTCTGACCAGTCAGAGGAGACAGCGTGCTCACGTGGTTTGTTGAGGTGCATTTTGGTGCATTTAGGTTTTTACCTGTGTGAAAACAAACCAAACCTAGGGGGGGAAACTCTACAAGTAAACAAACTCATTAACTGATCCGGACCAGTGAAACCAACTACAGGTGTGAAAACGCCCTTAAAGTATATTTTGTCAAATTTCAACAATGTCCACTTTTCCTTTTTACAAGCTATAGAGAAAATATTTTTTATTATTATTGTTAAAAGACAAGGTCACACAGTATCACTGATGCAAAGCACCACTCCCTGTGGGCGTTTCCACAACAGTAATCTTTGTTTTAGTCAGGTCCATGATGTGCATATAAAGACAACTGCTGTGATCAGGATATTCATCCCTACCATCACCTCCCTCGGGTTTGTTACAGAATAGTGGCAAACACAGAGGAGGAATCTTCCAATCCGGACTTGGTCATGCTTATTTCAAAAAGTGCGAGAACAATATTCTAGTGCGACTGAGGCTTAGGGGGTGGGATCCTGAATGATTCAGAAGTCCGGCGCTAGACAAAGGCCCTGGAACTTGCCAGGAACATTGCGAATGGCATTTCTAACTAATATGATGTTAGATGTTACTTTGGTTTAAAATGTAAGCCTTGCCCCTGAGGCGTTCTCATTGTGTCCCTTTTCTCCTCACATCTTTGCCCTTTATCAATATTTTGCCCATTATTCTAATCAGAATTCCTGCAGGGCTCAATTAAGATACAGTGTTTCGGGCTTTAAAGAGCGGGCCTTAGTGAGCGGGCCTTAGTAAGCTCTTGAGCAATTAGGCGAAATTGCGAGTAGGACTCCTTAGATATTCAAATGAGAGTAAAGGGCTCCCATCCAAGTTTGTGATGACTGGCTGTTGAGAACACCTGTGGAGATGGAGGAAAAGCTCAGGGAGCTGCGCTGGGACTTATTGGCGCTAGCCGCACATTTCTGAGTGTGCACCCAGTTGTCTCATAGGGACAGCGCACTCACTCGAGCATTGTTCGGTGGGCTTGTTTGCCATGGCTTCTCACGCTACCTGTTATTAGCAGATACAATCAGTCCCTCAGACCTCAGGCTGCCTCTCTGACGTCAGACTTTATCTCGGCTCTCTAAAGACCACTCCACAGTAGCAAACTTTGCAGCTTGTTCTACTTACATGGGTTTTTTTGTGAAGGGAGGCGGGGTAAGGGGTGGTAAAAGAGCGAAAAGCTTGAGGACCATGTTAAGAGGCGAGAAGTGTCACTCTCTTTTTCATCCTAGGACAAAGTTTACAACAACACTCTGATCAATGTGGGAAGGGTGGAGGAAAAAAGCGGTTCATGGTCGTCTCCGTTTGCTGGCTAGGTTCAGAGATAGCGGTGCGATGTTCCACCTTATCTGAGTCTGGCTGAGTGGTTTATGCTGGACCTGGAATCCACTGGGGCTCGATGTGATCTGTTGTCAGACTTAATGAAATGATTTGCCTTTTTTTCGTCTCTGTGTAAGACTAGGTGCGATCTTGCTATCTGGGAGAGGCCGGAACGTCACTAGTTGCTGATAAATTCGAGATGAAGACAATAGGTTTGATGAAGCAGGGCGGGGCTCGCTTTCTCGTCGCCTCCCCTCCCCCTCCCCCGCTATCTCTTTCACTCACTCTCACTCTCTCTCTCTCCCAGGAGCGTTCTAGCTCCTGTCCTAGCTTCTCACCCAGCTCCGAAAATAGCGTTGAGGAGAAAACAGCGAAATGTGTCAAGGTTAGATTGAAACAGCTTATCCCCACGAGATTATTAAACGTGACTACTTTTCTGGTCTTGCGAGACACGATAAACTATTGACAGTGGAAGCTTAAGCAGTGGAATTTATGCGTGGGCTTCAGATGAGATTTAACCTTGTTATGCTGAAATGAGTCATCACCACTCATAATGTCTCCCTGTTGAAGTGGGCCAGCATTTTTTCAGGTTTTTTTTTTTTTTACAGTATCACATAGTGCCTTGTGCAAAAGCAACACAAAGCTGGCTGCTGTAGTACGGTTCTGACCCTGACGTGTGCCCAGAATTAAGGATTTGTTATGCGCCGGGTTTCGTGCAGTATAGTGACTAATGCGGTTTTGCACGTGCATGACTTCCATCTCCTCGCTCTTGAGATCGTTGGTTCTCTCTCATTGTGTCCACAGTTGCTTTTACACTTCAGCTGCCAGGCTCCAAGGGGAACATATGTTACTTTGACTGGCCTGTCGGACAATGTGCAAAAGTAGCAGCTGTCCACTGGATTTATTTTCACCTCGGCCCCCTGATTATATTTCAGAGAGTGGCTAGGTTTTAAAAAACGGCTGAGCCAGTGACTGGGGCTTGCTCCTTTGTGTGCTCACGACGTTATAAAAGACTCTTGGGGGCCAGTTGAGTTGTTTTGTTGTTTGACTCTGCAAGTGATGCTTTTCTTTTTTTCCCGTTTCTTATTTTTGGAGATGGAAGCTTTAAAAACTGTCGCTGAGGCTTAATGGGCCAGCTGTTCTGCAGACACGCTCTGTATTCATTAGTGCTCTTTCCAGGGCCATGTAGAAGTGATAATAGCCTGAGATGTGTGAGTGTTCGTATTAGAAGAGCCCTGGTAACCTCGAGACATTTTTGTTCTCGCCATAAATGTTTAAGTACTGTTGCATTTATTATCTGTAAAATTCAAGAAGTTCTCTTGCCTGTAGATTTACCCACGGTGTCTCCCTTTCTCTCTCTCTCTCTCTCTCTCTCTCTCTCTCTCTTTCCCTCTCTCTCCATTCTCCACGCTGCAGTGGTGTTTGGGCATGGCTGGGCTGATTGTAAATGACTGCTGGTGCTCCTCTGGAGTCACACTGGGTCGCCTCCACCAGTAATGACATTTTCATGGCTGTTGTTCTTTTATGGCCAGACATATTTGGAGTTCCGGTGCAGTGGGATTTGGACTCTTTCAGCAGATGAGCGACTACAGTAGTCTCTATTATCCTCAGTTGAAAGCAATGCCACTATTTAACTTTTCACGCTCACAAAGCAGAAATAATGCAGAACATTATTTATTTACTTTGTGAATAGGATAAAACCCTGAGACGGGTTCTACCATTTGCAGCGACAGACAGTGGCGCTGTGTGTTACCGTTGAAGGAGTTTACAGTAATGGCTTTCTTCTAAGCAGCCTTTTGCCCTTGTACAAAGCCTCCTTTAGGGGAAAATTTGCTTAAACTTGTGCTCCATGGGCTCAGGGCTGTAAGAGCATGGGCGTTTTTCATTCTTCAGCTACAACTTTATTAATTATTTATATTACTGGCATATAATTTTTATGTACAATTTGAAATAGTGCTGCAGCTATTAATTATTTTAGGTTGACGTACATTTGTTTACTATGTTGAAGGGTAACCCTACTTCTACTGAGCCTGTTTACTGCAATCAGACTAAACTAAAAATACCTGCTGTATTGAATTGTGCATTTATTTTAGGCTCCAGTTATTATCACCACCTGATATTTTACTTTCTGGGGTATTCTATGCATCACTGTGACGGGAGCAGGTGTGTGTGTGTGTGTGTGTGTGTGTGTGTAAGGGTTTCATGTGCCTCTGTGTTTGCATGGCTATCACCTTAATAATAACACTAGCCATAATTAATAGCAATTGTTTACTAGCCTTCATCTCGACCCGCAGCCATACTGATTTATTAACAGATGCTGACATTAATATTTATCTGTGTCAGGTGTGCTCTCTGGACTGCCTGCTTTCTGCTGAGGTGTTGAAGCACTAATGTAATATTATTGTGGTGGGCTTCTTCAGTCTTTACAATAGACACTGTACAGAAATGTCATTGTATTGGTATCAGCTTAAGTGATCCCAAATGTTGGACACGTTCTCTTGTTTTCTCTGGCCTGTCTCTTTTGTTTGGGCCTTGCTTTTTTCTCTCTCTCTTTCCATTTTGCAGCCATCATACACTATGTTGTTCACGTCACGAACCCGCAGCGTAAGCGCTTTGTGCTCGACAGAAATAACTCAACTTTGCGAAACACAGGGAGCTGTATATATTTACATGGATTAACTGAAGCTTCGATAAAAAGAATTTGCATCAATGATTTTTTAGTAGGTTAAAGTTTCTAGAGGAATCATTTCAGCCCTAGTTTGAAAACAATTATGCAAGGTCTTTAATAGTTGCAAATGGCAGGCAGGTTTTTGGTGTTGCAACAGAAGAAGACCTCTGAGTCATGTAAACCCCTCCATGCCAATGCTGAATGTGTGCTAATTAGTCTAAATTGATCAGGTTTTGCATAGTTAGGCAATAGATGAGTAATGCACTGATCCAGTACACTGGTTTGATATTAAATAAATGATGTATTGGTTACATGTAATCTGCTGTCTATACTGTTTCTCGTTTTTATAAAACGAGTCTTACCAAAATGCAATACACAAAAAGGTCTCACTTAGACTTTATAAATGCACTACATACATACCAATAATTGTGAAATATCACGTTACATGAAAACTAGTTTGGTTAAGGAGATGATACAAATGTTTTATTGCCAGAATATTTTTAATACATGTAAGTTTCATACCTTTATTCAGAATCAGATAGGAATTTTGTATTGATCTGTGAAAGAAAAACAACTCGTCCCAGATGTCCAAGAGGCAGAAATTAAGAAATCAATGATTTTTTTCAATGATTTCAATGATTTTTTTAAATGGTTTGAGCAATTAAAAAAAAGAATCTTCAGAGTTTAGCTCAGCCGAGCTCAGATTTAATATTCAGGCTGGAACATGATTTGTTTAATAATTGACTACCATGTTGTGAGTCCACAGGACTAGGAAATCATTGGTAGTCATGACGCTGTGTCTGTAATTTCTGATTTAATGGATTCCAATGGATGTCCAGAGTGTTCAGTAGAATCATTGAACACTTTTGTTCATGTCTCTTTGAGTTGAGGCCAGACATGGACAAAGTTCTTGACTCCTTGGAAGAGTAAATGTGGTGCTGGGGGTGGGGGGTGGGGGTCAGAAGTACCCTCAGACGTTAAGGCGTTGAAATCGCATGGCTTGTTTGTATTGGCTTGGGTAAGCACACAGAGTTCATATTGAAAAATGTCACTTAGTGGTGTTAGCTTGCTAAGTTTGTACTACTAGCGGGAGTATAATGTGAGAGGCTGTGCAGCAGTTGGTGGTCTGTGCTCTGAATTCTGGACGCTGTGTGTTTATGATCTCCGACTGAATGCAGAGCGGGAGAACTCGCTCATACAGTTGCGATGGAGGGGATAGAGTTGCACGGTGGAATGTTCAGAGGACTAAGGTATATTTGTGCAATGCATTTGGGGAGCAAACTTAATCACTGCGCCTCCATTTGTGTTCCGTTCTTTTTGTTTTGCTGGATTTTTTCCCATGCCATAGGCATTAGTCAAGGCCGTAAGCTTTCCTTATTGCTTGTTTTCACAGGTATTTTCTCCTTACACAAATATAGGTGCAATATAGGGCAGGTTGTCTAGACTGAGCGAGACCAAATATGGCTCCTTTTCTTTGAGGTTTTATTTTGATATGCCTAAAACTCTCTATTGCTGGATGGATTTTCCCGGATCACGCCTAATACTTAAGATAGCCATTCACAGAAATTAACTTTGAAGGTCTCTAGTGCCCTTTGAAGAATGCTAATGTTTCTAAATCCCTTTGTACTCCAAGACAGAGATGGTATCAGTCATCGTACTGGGCTTTGGCATCTTAACACAATGTAACGTTCCCCTTTGATTAGCGCAGTGCTGTTGAGGACACCATAGCTCCTCTCTGGTATGCATATCTTACATCCATGAGTTTTAACAGTTGTGCAGAGAGAACAGTGCATAAGGATGCCTTTGAGAGGCAGGACAACAACGCGACTGTTGAGAGGCCTAAGGACGCCAGTGGAAAGCGCAGTCTTGATGCAGCTGTTGGTGAGACCGCTGCTGGTTGCCAGTGGCCAGTTGGGCCTAGGGTCTTCTTGGCCATATTCACCCTGAATGTTCACATTTTACTCTTCAATAGCTATTCATTTTCTGGCCCTGGCTTATAGCTGCCTCAACACTGTCACACTTTGTCCCTAACGCTGCCACTGGAAGACAAAAAGGGTACCTACGGCCTCCGAGGGACACAATGGCTGAACTCAAATTGAATGCTCTTTTCTTGTCTCTTGTTCTGTGTATTGGAGCGAAACTAGTTTGGATTTGGATTTAATCCCCACAGTCCCTGCCAAAAGTAATTATTCGGCATGAAGCAAAACGTCTCTCTCTTCAATATTCCAATCTGAAAAAGTAGATTCTCTCTTCACTGTATCTGCCAGGCGGATGCTTACTCTTTCTTTTGTGTATGCGTAATTCTGTTCAGCATTTTAAATTCAGTCGTTTAGCTTTCTGGATTAGTTTGCGGCTACAGTGAGCCAGCTTCTATTCCAGCCCCAGCAGTAAAGACAGCCCCGAATAAACTAAACATTTGGTTTTTGTTCTTAAACATATACTACTAGTACAAGTCTATATACCTGCGTGGACCCTTTATGGAAATGCGTCCTTTGATTACTAGAGTTGAACACTGCTTCTTGATATTCAGGCAGAATTCGAAGGAAATACTGAAAATGCCTCTTGCGAAAGGCAGTATGGCAGAAGGGCTTGATTTAACCTTTATTTGGTGTGCTAGGTGGGATTGATGGCATCCCACTTTGCCCACTCTCGATGCTGTCAGCTTTCTCAGCAGGGTGAGGTTTTGTTTAAAACAAGAAATAGAAAAACTGAACTTTGGTTGCACCACTGGTAATCAGTGTGACCGCGGTTTGGCCTCAACTGGATGCAGAGGCCGGTGGATACCGGTGCTGCTCTCCCCACAGGAAGCCCAGTGTGAAAGGTGTTGTGTAACTTGGCTGCCACAAAGGGGCATTCCAGTAAAAAATCCAAATTCGATATGTTGTTTTAAACTGTAAAACGAGATGGCACAATGCCTCTCGCAGCTAAGACCCAGCGCTGAGAGTTACAGCTCGGCCCAGGCGCAGCATTTGCTTCATGACTCACATGCAAACACTTGTGGAAATGCGAGGATTCACTTTTTCCTAGATCACAATCTCTTTATTACAGTTAAATGACTTAGCACCCTTTATGCATTCTGCAAAATGGAAAATCGAATTGTAGGATTGCATCTGATGCATTTTAAATTACACCACATGGGTAAAGCGCAGTCTGTCGCTCTCCGCTGCTCCCTCCTTACTAAGTCTTCTCCCTGTAAGATATAGCTGGCACATTCTGAAGCCATGCTGTAATGAATGAGTATAGACCCGCACGTCTGATCCACACCTTCCACTACATCTATCAGCTCCAGTAGGCAATCGCAGCCATCTGACTTTTCTTGGCTAGTGAAATCTGGCTCTCTGTAAACACATTCTTCAGTTCAAGTACGTCCCGGCCAGAACTTCCCCATACAGGACCAAAGAGGCACTTCTCTAGTGTTGATGCTGCCAAACACAGTGTTTGCTGCTGAGGTCCAATGACTTTTTAGCCTGTCTAAATTTTGCTGAGTAATTTTGTGTTCACGAAAAGTGCAGTGTCCCCTAGGGAGTGGAGAAAGTATAAAAGTATATAAAATAGCATAGGGCATTATCCAAGGGAGTTGACTGGAAAGTCACAACTTCTTGGCCTAGTGTTAAGCACTGGTGTTCATTTTCAGAGAGCTCAGCAGTTCAAGGCAGTCTAATCTGCTGGCAAGTTATAGTAAGCACTTCCCAAGGTCATGATCCTTAAAGTTATCCTACTGTGCTCAGATGATAAGGCAGGTGTAATGTCATATATATATATATATATATATATATATATATATATATATATATATATATATATATTTTTTTTTTTTTTTTTTGCAATCGAAGCAATTGAAATAACTGTGACTATCCCTCTTCAATTAACTGATCACAAATATACAGTATGTATAGTGCACATAACACTCATAGCAGATCTCTGTTAACCCTGTATACTCTTAAGACCTCAGTTCCTCCTCAGTTTCACTATATGTTAAGGTTGCAGTAGTTACCATATTAATAGTATAATAGATGTAATAGATGTAGATATAATAGATGTATAGAACTGCAAGTCTTTATTAAGATTATTAAAAATGTGTAACTAGCCCAGATTCACAATATTAAACATATGATGGTGAAGTTTTATATATGTTTGGCTGTACAATAAATAGAGGGAATAACTGATATAACTAAATGATCGTTCTTAAAATGAATAACTGCATAATGAGCCACAGCTTTGAGGGACTGAATACAGGATGCTGAAAAGTCAATTTGTGCCCATGATTGCAATAAGCTCTGTACATAATAACCATATTTTACATCTGCAAGCAACGGACAATTTATAGACAGGCAGAATTATAAGTCTGGCTCAGTAATTAAGAATTAGCCAGACATGAGTCAGCGTGTCCGCAGGGTTACGTCTCTGACCATCATCCTCCTTGTGTTCCGTAAAGCCCTCTGTAGAGGCCTCTGATTATCTGGCTAATCACCACATTATGCACATATCCTGTGACCCAGCAGCCCTCTTATGGTGGCCCTCCCCCCTCTTGAAATCACTTTTCTGAAAAACTTGTAGTTAGAAATTTCTGACTGATTAGCAGGAAGAATCTCCGGCTGCTCATTGTCCTCCTTTGAGGGGGGAAGAAAAGCCTTGCTAACATGAATAAATAGCCTTCAGTTAGTTAGTCCTAATTATTCCATAAACCTCTCAGGTTTCAGGGGTGCCTATTAGAGGAGCTGCTCAGAACATATTAAAAATTTAAGCTTACTTATCTTAACAGGAGTTACTTGAGCTGAGTGCTCAATTTGAAAGGCTTAATGAGGAAATGATTTAACTCGTGTCATTTAAAATGTCCATCAGCCTCCCTAATAGCCTTGTTTTCGGGAGGGCTTGAAGTTGATTCAAATGGAGCGACTGGTCTGCCATGTGTCCTTATCTTTTAATGAACAGCACGGTAAGAGTCAGGCTTGGTGGATGTTAATGGCAGGCTGTTTTTGCTCCTCTGCGGCAACTCGTTTTAGAGAACTGATGTTGCGCTGTGGCGCTTCGATGGAACCAAGGAACAAGCTACTCAGTAGCTAGTCTCAAAAGCCAGCAGGCTCAGTACTGTCAGTGAGTGTGGAGGGTTTTGTTGCTTAATTTGGCCAAGAGAGACAGGCAGGGACCATTTGACTGACCATGTGAAACAAAGTGGTTTGCCTGTTGGCAAACATGAGTGATCTAGTTTATTTGCTAATAAATGCTTCAAACAAATCTCTTGAATAACATTTCAGATGGAGTGCAGTAATTGTTATTTATTTATCTTTATTTAAACCCAATTTTCTCTCCAGTTAAGTCAATGGCAGTATAACCCCTTTCCAGGTCTCCTCTATCCCACACCTGCTGTGCTAGGTTTGCCCATATCACATGCCTGTTAGTATGTCCCCCTTTTTTATACAGTGCTGCCGAGCTAGGACGGTGGAAGTCAGCATGTGCTTCCTCCAAGTATGGCTGAACGATTAATCATTTTTAAATCAATAACACAATTTATATAGACATAGCACTTTTAATTGCTTTAAACCTCGGGCTCAGGTGACATTGGATGGTTCAACAAGACAGTGACCCAAAGCACACAGGTAAATCCAATCAACAGGAGTTAAAAATGAAGAAAATCTGTTCTGACCTAAACCCTCTCGAGATGCTGTGGTATGACCGACCGAAGAGGCTTGTGCAGGCAAGGCATGAACTGAGACACATTTTCGGAGAGTGATGGTCCTCCTCAGCGTTGTGCCAATGCTATATGCAGCTACAGAAAACGTTTGTTGGAGGTGATACTGCTAAAAGGGATCTACAGGTTATTACATCTATGGGTTCTCTTGCTTTTTTTCTAGCCTGTGCTTTGGATATTTACTCAATGTGCTCAATATAAGATGTGAAAAGTACTGTTTGTAACAATTTGCTTGTTTATAGTTTAGATAACCACCAGACCACATTTTAATAGTGATCAATGCAGCAATCCCAGTAATTCCAAAATACTCCCAAGTCAAAAAATGTGCTGATTTTTCAAAAACAAAAAACAATATAAAATGATTGCAGTATAAATTGCAGTCTCAATGAAATTGCAATTTTTCCCAAATAATTTAGCCCAACCTACTCCATCTTTTCAATGACTACTTACCTGATTTCATTGGACAGCTAAACACAACTGGAGACAAACTGGCGATTCTGTGATAGCTAACAAAACTGTGACGGAGGGATGGTGGGGGAAGGCTATCCCATCCATTCAGAGGGACTGTGGCTGGTTGTGCTGTCTTCGGCTCCTGACCATTGATGGCTGTGGAATCGCAAGGCATCGGCCAGTGCTCCGACGGCTTATTGGTGTCAGGAAACTGCTTTCCAGTCATATCCACTGCTATTTAGCTTTTCGTGCTCCTTTCTAAACAGTCTCAGTTTAAACACATTTCCTGCAGGCACCTTGTCTTGTCTTATTCTCTGGTAGACATCGCTCACTCATCTTGCTTTTGCCTGCTCAAGGCGCTATAAAGGTTAACATCTTAAGCCGTTCAGTGGAAGAAGTTGTGTGAAGGTTTCTGTGCTACCGAATCAATGTGTTAGCTTTTCATTCATTGTTCTACAGGGAGCTCGAAGAAGCTGAAAACCAAGGTCACGTCCCTCTGGACGTGTCCAGGCCCAGCAGACTCCATGTTTTGTCTGTGATCCCATCGAACAGCCTCATCTCTGCCCGCATTTAGAATTCACGGCATGACAAACTGACCTAGTTATGAAAGATAGCAGACAGCAAACAATAAATTGTATTAACATGTACTGAAATATTTCTCTGCGGTTTGGAGTTTCCCGCCTCCCTCCGCTCTAGCTGGCTAACCTCAACATCTGGAAGCCTTTATTACTCTTTGCTTCTATTATTATTTAGATGGTTATTGTGGTATGCTGGTGTCAAAGAAGCTGAATGGCGCAATTGATTGCATTCTTGAGCGGTAGGCCATAAAGCTCATTGCATGTGCTGAAATCAAAGGCGTTGTTTTCTTTAGCAGCGGAGGGGGGGTCGCTCTGCTTCTCTGAGACTATCGTAGGATCAGTAGTGTGTTTTCAGGTTTTACTGGCTGGGGTTCAGCAGGCTTTTATATTTACAGTGTCCTCAGTGGGAATCAGAGGAGAGAACATCTGTGACTCATTGAGACAAAGACGTTGGGATCCTTTAAGTCCGTGAGACATCACACTCGCGTTACTTTCTACCTTATGCCAGGAGTGTGGACAGAAATATCCTTTTACGCAGGCTGATGCTAATGACCCTTAAATGTTCTTAATGCTACCATGGCCTGTTCTGCTTGGAAAAACAGAGTGTCGCAAGGGTAGCAGCTACTTGTGTTCAGGCCTGTGTATTTTGTGATGCTTAGTGGTTTGCAAGTAGGCTGACTGAGAAAGTGAGCCCCAATCGGAGGAAGCAGTTGTTTACGGAGAAATAACTGAAGAAAGGTGTGAATTAAATGGAATGTGACTCTGCTCTGCTTAGCACCAGGGGCTGGGGGGGGGGTGGTGAGGTGGATTTCCTGGCACCAGAAGATTTCCACTCCAATCTACTATCTCGGGAGCCACAGATTGTCAATATCAGATGGTCGCGGTGTACCATGGCCTGGTTGAGACTGCTGTTGACATGCAGATCCTGCAGTCATGTGTGAAGCATCACAGATGCAATATGGCCTTACAGGTTTATGGCGCGCGTGGAGATAAATTGGCGTCAACATGCTCAGGACTTTGGTATCTCATATAAACGTGTTAGGACAACCTTGCATAGAAACCAGCTTTCTCTTTCAAGCCTGCATTTCAGACACTGGTTCATTCATTTTCACTTGAATACACGCTGCAAGGTATTCAAGGTAAAGGGCTCGGTGAAAAGCCTCCAGCTCCTCTGCCGTTTAGAATCTTTTTTCTTTTTTTTTCCTGTCGCCGTGACAGTTTGTCAACGATGTCCTTAATAAAAAGCTGTATTTCACACAGAAATTGCCTCCTCAAAGTGCCCGGCAACTGGGAGCACTGCATCAGGCCGTTCCATCGCCAAGGTGGCGGATATTAGTCGTCTTCGGGCTCAGCTCTTTGGTTCTAACAGCGCACTAGTCACCAGGTAGCCTGTTAGGAGATGGGGGCATAAAAGGCCGCTCTTTTAGGCAAGGTGAGGCTTAATGTGACAGGAGTGGTGAAGTGGAAACGTTATCGGACGAGGCTCCTGAACCGCTCTCTATAATACCTGACAGCTGACTGATGGCAATCACAGCTATCCTTCTGTCAACACCAGAAGATGTATTCGTCTCCGTGCCCAGCAAGGTGCTGAGTGCTCATGTTTTTCAGATGATGTATAGAGATGGAAGCCTCTTTCTCTCTCTCTCTTTTTTTTCTCCTTTGGCTTACTTGGTGTGGGGTATTGCCAAAGCCTTCCTGATCTCCTTCCTGTAGCCTAGCAGTGGGGTATTGTGCATGGTCACTCCTTCACTTTGTAATTCGGTATTGGTCGGGTGTTGACATAAGCTCCATCACTGTAAGCCAAGCTCCTCAACTAAATAAACTATAGAAGAGTGGAGTACAGGGCTGCTTTCATCCTCCAGGGAAAGCAAGGGTTCGTTTTGCCCTCCAAAATATTTAGCAAATTTGAAACTGCTGCTGTTTGTTTTCTCAAATTGTTCAATCCCCGCACGTTTGGGAGAGTAACGCTGGATCGTTGTTTATTCAATGTGAGCCTGAACAGAAAGGGCATGAAAAACAGCAGACCGTTGTGGTCAGTTTGGGCCGTAGCTGATATTCGTATTGTGGAAAATTAGGTTTTATCTTGCTACAATCATTCAGTCAGCTGCACTTCATTTAGAAGTTAGAACCTGCCCCAAGTCAGTAATGTGCAAGCACTCGATATATAATTACCATATAATTACCAAGCGTGCTACTTCATGGTGTTTTAATGTCAGTTTTTAGCGACCCTTAAGTTGGTGTCTGTGTATATTTTCATTCACCTCATTTGTTTTATGTCTGCGAAAAAAATAAAATAAAATAGGGCCAGTATGTGGAATCCTCCATGAAATATGACCAAACATCTTATCCTGCACTGAGTTGCTGTGCTGTTCTTTTTTGGCTTGTGCATATCAAATTGGCATGGACAGCAGGCATTTTTGGAACATTCTGTTTGTGAACCTTATTTACTTGCAACAGTTCTGGGGAAGCTGAGGAAATAGCTACCATGTTGCCTCCTTATGTTCTCCGCAAAAGCAAATATGGACCAAAAAGTCTACAAGCACAGGCAGGGGATTAGAAAAGGAAGTTTTCTAGAATATAGGATATCGTCTGTGTCCTTTGACTTTTGCGACATCCTTGAGATCTGCGGCTGCGATGATCTAAAATGTCCTGGGATGCAGAAATTCAAAACTGAAGATTCATGGTCACGGTAAATTTGAGGAGTATTGAAACCAAGAGTAAATAAGATAAAGTGTGTCCATTAGGCTGCTGGCAGGCTGTTGAATGAATTGTTTTCTTTGCTTGAGCTGAAGGATAAAATTCATTGGCGTATTAAAACTCACTGCATTAACATAATGGCTCATCCATTGAAATATTGGCCACATTGGAGGGATTGCTGTAAATTCTTTGCAGAGTGACACCTAGGGGGATGTGTTATGACAGTTCCAATGTAAACAGTTATTTTTTATTTCTCATTGTTTTTCTCCCATGGCTGTCTTGCAAGTTACTGGATAGTTCCATTTTTATGATCTCTTTGTATTTGAGCGTCCAGACATGTGCAGCCTATCTTCGTGGGCCGCTGTGCTAATGACGTACTGATGTAATAACATCAGTAACTACAAAGCAAATCCCAGGCCTTCAATCACTCGGGATATGACATTGTCACTGGTTGTCACGTTGTGATTGATACAAAATATCCCTTGAAATCAGATTTGAGCTTCCAGGACATCCAGACTAATACACATCTATAAAAAACACCTCCAAATTGATTCGGAACTGATTTAAAATTTCTTTTTTGCTGTCCAGACTTGGAAAAACTTGTTAAAACCTGCTAAATATTTTTCTACGGTGCCTGAAACATCCTTTTTAACAGCAATATAATGGCATTTGCTGTTTAAAAAAGAACATTCTACTGACTTTTCAAACTTTTCAGATGATCAGATGGTTCAGATATGAGGTTTAGTGTTTGTATGGTTCGAGTGGTTTGAAGTGAAATGCTCTGTTGTAGAAAAATCAGTCAGAATTATTCACAGTGGTGGTGATAGGAAGCAGAAGCCTACCTCTAAAAGTTATTACATGAAATACATGAACACTCTATCAGAGGTACACATACAAGGTGTTCTGTGGCCAAACATATTATTTTTTTTATTAGATCTACCACTATTTCATTATTATCAACATTACATATAACAACTCACATGCAGATTCACTTTGGATAGTGAACAGATTGACTCTGTTTATGTTGTAGATCTCACATCTCCTGGTTCCTATCAACTCCACTGTAAATGAATTGTCAGAGAGGTTGTTAAGTTTCTCTACAGTAAAACAGTGTCACACCAAACCGTTCTCAGGTATATGTTTATGTCTTAGCTTTGAATTATTAAGGAATTTTGGAAAATCGTTAAATTTCTCTATAACACGTCAAACTAAAACCAAAATGCGTGGCCTAGGACATCACTAGCTATTTAGCACAGTCATAAGACATGCATAATCATGCTGTGAGAATTAGGCACAGGTAATTCAGCCACATTTAAACACAGCACAAGTGCTCCTACCTACCTCAACGTTATTTATTTCGTAACACTGCATCATAAATCAGCCAAAGTGAAAATCAGAAACTGATTTGTCGATTGCTTGTTTGGAGCAAAAATCTGTCAGTACCAATTGTGCATCCCTAGTAATTACAATCAAATTCCTAACCGGTACCAGTGCTCATTTTGCCAGGACATTGTTATGGAAAAATGCTTTTTAACAATGAAGATAGAATAGAAGAGCACTGGGCTAATTGTGCATGAACGCAACATTCCAACACCTTCAGCGGCAGACAAAGTTCTTTTGGTTGATGACGGATGTTTGAGGAAATGAATATTTTTTTACTCTGGTAGCCTAAAAACTTTGTGTATTTTTGTACCCTGAGTTCATACATTATGCAAGTACCGGAGGGAGCTTAGTGTTGTGCTGCTGGAGCAATCTGGATTGAAATCAGTGGTGCACCACCAATATCTCTTCATGCCCTATAGCATGCTCATTTACTCAGCTGATGACTTGCTGATTACTTACCCTCATTTCATTTTCTCAGCTTCTGATCTTGATGTGATAGTTCATTCTTAGTCAGTATGGAGATGACACCACTCATTATTGAAGCTCCGGACTGTATATCATTATTATACTTCTGCTATTGTTGTCCTTTTTTCACGTCTTGGAATGACAGAGAGATGACAAGGGAAAGAACGTTCTGTTGTGCGTCACTGAGAGTCTAGACGGTTGTTTTGAATTCTAATAAGGAAGCTACATGCCAGGAATAGCTGTAATATTCTCAACCTGATTACAAAAATCACCTTTTGTGCCCAACTGGATATTTTTGGGCTTCAGGGATGTTGCATCTTCGTGCCTCTGAAGTTTCCACGCGCATGAGCTGCTTTCAAGCTTTCATCCACTGCGTAGATGAGCCGTTCTGCTCGACCAGCTGCTCAAATAACTGGTGTGGTTTCGGCATCTGACACAAAGAAAGAGAGACGGTGCGCTTTGAGTGGTCCCAGATCTCCTCTTTTGATACTGAAAATAGTTTACGCTGAATTTATAGGCCGGTCTTAAGTGGAACGCTCATGAAACAGATTCTCTGTGGTTTTCTTTGTTTGCCATTTCAGTAAAAACGATGCTACCTTTCCAGCCGTGTGATAGTAATATCTTTGCACGTTTATGGCAGGGGAGCTGTTCCAAGTGTGCCATTTAAGTTTGCTGTTGTTACATGAATGCATGTTTTTGAAAACAGTTTTTAGAGCTGTTGTCCAAGATTGCAGCACTGTGGTGTGAAGCGAAATGCTTGTACTGTGACAACTGAGCGTGTTTGCCCTTTACAGTCTGGTTGCAGTGTATTTCATCCAGTTTCGTTGGTAAATCTGTAGTCACTTTAAGTAGGACAAGGCGGTGTTGCAGTATGCATCATCTTTGTGATATGTCACAATATGTCACAGTATGTGTTTCTTAGCGAGGATATCATCAGTATTTAAAATCACTTGCCAGCCGCATGCCCCTTTCTAAAGAAAGTGTAATTAGTCTTGTTTAATTGGATTTAGAGCAGCGCAGGATGTGAAATGTTGACTACAAATCAGTGTAGTTATAGTTTCAGATTAGAGCTAGCCAATTAAGTGCAACACAGTTAGTACAAATATTAAATAAAACTCATTAAGCTTACAGTTTTTAATACTACTTTGCTGTAGCAAGTGTTTTGCCATATTGCCCACCTCTAATTTAGATATTTTTGCTTTGCTACCTATCAGATGTCAAAGAAATACATTGTGACATATTATGTGTTGTGAAAAGCTTGTGAAATATTGTGAGTTTTCATATATTTACCGGGCATGTGTGTTTAGATGAAATCAATGATCCAGTTAGTGTAAAGAATGGCAATGTGTTGCAGCCCAATTGGGACTCAACACATGGTGGCCTATCTTGAGCAAAGATGCTCTAACAAGCATCAAGGAGACATATTTGGGCTCCAAGTTGTACTTGAGCAGCTGTTGTAAAGAAGATTTAGAGTGAACTGTGTCCAGTGGAATGGTTCTCCTGACCATAAGGCCCAGCAGTGAGGTAGTGTCTCTGGAGAACATCTCAACCAAGGCCAGCTTGAGACCTTGAGGTGTTTGAGGAGGTGTGCTAGACGTACCCTGTACCTGAGCACAGAGAAATAAAGAGGCAGAAAGGGCTAGAAAGAGAAATGGCTAGAGAGAGTAAGCGGGCGTAAGGGTCTCTTTCATCTTGATTCAAGGTTTTTTGCCTCCATTCTGTGCGAATGGGGAGTCGCTGCGAGCTTCGGCCGAGCCGTGCTTCTAAAATACAGCTGAAATAAATTCAAAGGACCCGACTGTTGAATAGCTTCTTTATCTACTGTACATACTCAAGCATTGTTCAAAGCTAAGATATAAAAGGGCAAAGCACTGTGTTCATTTTTCATCTCTCTGGCCCTGTTTCGAGTGGAATGTTGGGTTGCACTGACACAGCAGTAATGTCAAGTACAGTTTAGAATTCACATGCCACACACAACCTCTGCTTGACTCAACGTTGAGTCAGATTGCACTTTGCTGTTGTTGTTTTTTTTTCTTGGATCTCCAGCGTGTTTTAACCCAGTGACCACATTATTCTTTCGCCTTGACAAAGTTCTTCCTTAGTAAGAGCTTTAGCATTTAAGCTGGAAACATACAATCAAGCCAGCAGGAGATCATTTTAAGGCATTTATGGTGGGCAAAGATGCCCCGGTTGTCCCCATCAGCTTGAACTCTCTCCCCTGCCCTTTGGCATTTTCAGCATTGCTGTACTAATTATGACTCGCATACTGGGTCACTTGCATGACATTCTCACATGGACAACCTAACCCTTTACATTCATCGGGGGCCCTTTGTCTCTAGCATGCGCCTGGATTGACTGCTGGGGTTCTTTCTGTTCCCTAACCCCTGCTTTTCCGCCTGACGAGGGCCCCTGGCCCTGCATTCATTCTAACTTCATTAGATGATGAATGAGTGAGTGTTCTTTTGTGATGTCAGCTGGAATTCTCTGTGTGGTCTGTGATGGGGCAGACTGCAGGCCTCCAATCACACCACTCCAGCTTCTCACGTATCCATGCTCTGCTCTCCTGCTTAAATGAAACAGTTCTTGTGAACAGTTCGGCAGACAGAAGAATAACCAGCCAGAGAGAAGACTATTTATAAAGGTGACTCGTATGGAAACACCTGTTAGAAATCTTCTTGGCTCCTTGGAGGCTGTCCTTCTTGAACACCTAGTGAAGACTAGGGCTGTAATTCTCTGACATGTATCAACGGTTTTGGGCTTTTTGCCTACAACCCTGACCCACACCCTAATCCTAAATGCTATTGGATAGTTAAAATGTGCACACTGTTATGATTGGAAAGTTGAAATACGCCCACTTGCTCTATTCTGGGGAAACCTTTACTTGGAGAGCTTAGTTCAAATCTTTATCCACTATGCTGCTCAACCCCTTTTGGAACTCCAATATTCAGCCAATCAGGGACTTGGGACAAGACTGATTAGCTGGGGCAAGTATGGCAATCTGTGGTCAGGCTTGGAGACCACTGATGTAGACAGTCAGGGGTTGACTTTGCCTACTACTTTTCACTCACCCCAACAATGTCCACCGTTTTGATCAGACTTGACCAATATTGCGTCAGATTAGCATTTGTTGGAATTGAGTAACTATAAAAGTAATATTGTTGTGTTGTGCTGTGTTGACGATCAAGCCTTTGCGGTGAAACCCAGCAGCAGTTTTTGATATTTTTTGTCAGGCTTTTATGTAAATGGTTGGACAAAATAAAAGAGAAAGTAAAATAACTGATAATCAAAAAAACAAAGAGTGGGATGGTTAATGCATGGTTTTCGTTGGAGGGAGCTAACAATAACAAGAACAGTGATGACTACAAAAAACAAAACAAACTACATAAACAAAGCAAAGCAGAGAAAAGAATTAGGGAGTCCAGGTCATGTGGAAGAAAGAATTAGTGTGGCTGAGGTGTGATGCCCTGCCAACATATTTTTTCAAAGGGAGTAACACTTTAGAAAACACAGTATTCGAAAGCACAGCCACAGCTTTCTGCACGAGCAGGAGTAGTTTGCGCAGTCCTGATAAGAAACCTGCAGAGCCAATTGATCAGAACACTTATGTAGATGGAGGTGAATCTGTGAGATGTAATGATAAAAATTTTCACCTCTATTGACTTTATCGCAAGAAAACGGTCACCTCATGTCATTACCTGGTTTGATCAGTATAATAGAAAAGAAAGTGTCATGAGTAGTAGGGGTGGGCGATATGGCCCTACAATAATATCACGATATTCCATAGTATTTTTGCAATAATGATACTCAAACGATATGACAAAACATTGAATTAAAAAAAAACTATTTCAAGAATACACTACTGCAACAAAATGAAAATTAAATTGTATTATTGCATATGATATGATATTGCACACCCCTAACTGAGATATTTAAAAAATACAAGAATTCATCAGATTGTAACAGAAGTCAGTGATCCAGAATGTCACTATACTAAATAATGCACTCCAAATATCTCCATATATCCAGGACTGAATAAAACTAGTAGATAGTAGTCTCTAGTAGATATATAATGGGAAATTGGAAAAGTGTGAGTTTTGCTAAAAACAGTAAAAAAGTAGTACCCTGATGTGATAATTAGGAATGGGTGATATGGCACGTTATTTCAGGGTATAATATCGTTCACGATATTCAAAAATGTTGGCGATATTATTGTGTACGATATGATATGGCACAGCCCTAATGAGTTGCAGGGCAATCTGTCTATGCTGGACAGTGGTTGTCACTGAGGTGTTACATCTTCAGGACGAAATCAACAGGAGAGCCCCATTTATAGCAGATGACCACAGGCTTACCCCATTTATTATCTACTAATTTGTCTTCCCACAGTATACAAGGTGTCCTTCTAAGGCAGCCAACTGAAGGTGACACTTAAAGTATGGTTGTATGTTAATCGCTGTAGCCTTTCGTTCCGGCCATAGCTTTAATACCTGACATTCGACGCCACTTCGGGAAAAAATAAACGTACTGATTTGTGCCTTTGATAATTCCTGGCGTCATGGACAATATACAGTTTCAAGTCGACTAATGCAGGTCATGATTGGACTTTCTTTTATTTACATTTTGAGGTAGCCCGGCTGTTATGCTATGATATCATTCATTAAGGTTAGATAATAACTTTTGTAAACAGTCAAAAAATCTGAAAGCACACTTTGTTTGATTTCTGAGTAATTATGATCAGTTTGTATTATTATGCTCGTAACCTCAGATTATGCATCACACTGGATTTAGCTGTGCATGTTTACACCTTAAACCAGAGTTTGTTTTAGAATAGGGCAAACACCCAAGAGTGCAGACCAGGGATACTTTTCAGGACCAGGTCTGAGAACCACTGGACGGTACAAAACAAACCCCCCTCCGGCACATTAGCGATCCGCCTCGCTTATTTCCGCTCTCAAATCTCTGATCATCATGTGACCCGAGCTCTGACAGGATGCCATGAAACCTGAGATAGTGCTAATCTTTTAAGCTAACACAAACTCAATTACTGACGGCAAACACGCTGATACTTTAGCTGCCCGGATTTCACTGCTGATACACAATGTCGGTTAGCCATGACAGCACCCTTCAAAACTTTTTTTTTTTTTTAACAGACACATTTTTTATATATATCTCACCGGGCACCGTTGATCTGGCCGTCCTTTTCATCAGCTCTGCAGTCAACGTAATTAACTTTGGTCGAGAGGTGCCTACTCCAGTTTCACCTCTGTTATTGTCCTGTATGATTTATTGCCACACCATGCACATGAAAGACATCTCCTTGAGGTGGCTTAAATTGTAAAAGCGAAGAGACTTTTTCATTTCCTGTAGTCTGGGGTTATGGGTGGTATACTTCGTACGCTGTTAGGTCTAAAAGCCTTTGCAGAGTGCTTTTCTCTTTGTGACCTTTTTTGCGAGAGTAGATTGATTTACTTTTTTGCTCTTTTGTTTTTCTCCCTCTCTCTCTCTCTCTTTCTCTCTCTCTCTCTCTGTGTCGCTGCCATTGATTGTTGCTGCTTTCCAATTGCCATTTGACACTCTTTAACTCCAAAGGTAAGAGTATTTTCCTTCTTATACATAAAACCAATTAACCCCCTACACCACAGGCTTACCAATCAAGTATGGATTTTAAGATTAAAGGGTCTTTATCATGCAAAGTTGAACTTTCCTGGCTTTCTTGAGGTAAGAGTGTGAAGTAATGTTTAAACACTTTCTAATTGTACTATTTGAAGTCGTTAATTGAAAACTAAGACCACTAAAATCTCCCTGTTTTAAATTCAGTGTTTTTGTGATGTCACAAAAGTCCAGCTCATTTACATATATCCACAGATGCAGAGTATAGTACTTTAGCTGTTAAGTTGAATGTGTTCCACCTAGAACTGCAGTACAATCACAGCCAATCAGAATAGAGGTCATTTGCCTGTATCAGGCATAAAGGCACAGTAACAAAAAAAGTGTAATTGTGAAAAGATTGGTTGGAAAATGGATTGATTGCGTTTTTTGGTAACTAAACCTGCACAAGCATCATGAGTGGGTGTAAGGGAGGAATCGAAACTAATATGTTTATACTAATTAGAATGAATGATATTGAAATGTGAGCCCCTGCAGCTTAAGGGGCTAAAGACTTATAATCATACTACAAAAAGTCTTTGAATGAATGATCATCTTATTTAAAGTGTCTTTCACTCATACACGCTAAATGCAAGCGCACACATACACACTTTGCACATGCACACACACATACACGCACAGAGAACTAGGATCCACAAACTTTAGTAGCCCTTAGAGATTTGTTTCCATCTTAATGCTCCAAATCTGGTTGTGATTAACCAGCTCACTGAGTCTTTCTGGAAGCCGTCCATTGGCTGCCTGTCTTGCTAAACTCTAGCATCTGCACGCGTCGTGCTCACTGGCCCCCCTCTCGTCCTCCCCCTCGGTGCTGTCTGCAGGCCGGGGTCAAGGCCGGGCCGACGGAACAGTGGCAGCTACCTGTCATTGCTCCGATGTGTCACATTAGCCAGGAGCTCATGCATTCTAGTGGGGCAGGCCAGACTGTGTGGCAGGACTAACGAGAGGAGAAGCGTGACCTCTAATGCAGTCCCATTACTCTCTGGGCTTCTTTCGGGGAGGAGACAGCCGTCACTTTTCAAATTGATTGCATCCCTGAAGTGATATGGAGATGTGCCATTGAAATGTTGTTTTTCTTGGTGAGGTTTCAAACGCTCAAAGTTACTGCAGAAGCTCAAGTTAAGGATGAGTCAGGGAAAAAGGGAATAATGTGAGCTATCTTCTCAGTAATCCCCGTTAGCTGGTTTCTGTCAGCAGAGAGTAGAGGTGGGCACTTTTATCGTTATCATTAGAAATGACATCACAGTGTGTTTTTCCCAGCGTGCCGTGGTGTTTGTTAAAACTTTGAGAAGACTGAATAACTGTGTGTATTCAGAAAAATCTAAAAAATAGAAGCAGATCCTTTTAAGCAGCTCTAAACCAGCAGAATTGGCTGAAATAAAATTTGCTCAGTAATTATAAAATATGGTTATTTTTTTATTGTTGTAAAATATTGTATTTTTGGGGGGTGGGCTTATAGGGTCCATATGGGAATGGAAAAGAAAACTTCTCCCTGCTTTCTGCTTTATCCACCCACACTCCTTTAGTTCTCCTTATTTTATTCTTTTAAGTTTAATTTGAAACTGCCATTCCTTGGAGCTCCATATTGCTATAGTGTGAGTTTGCAGCAGTGAAAAAGCTTGATAAGTCATAGATTGTTACCTCCGAACTTTGATCATTTTTAAAGTTAAAATGTTCCTCTCATCCCTATCGATGTCCAAGAAATAATAATTTGCAACCCAGTTAATACATTATAATAGCAGATAAAGTAAAGACTACTTATTTACATTGTGCTTTTTTCTTTATATTGTCGCTGGCCAATGAAAAACATCATCATCATCATCTTCATCTTTATTGATTTCTATTTGTCTACACTAATGAAATGCAGCAGCTTTTACATAGTGGGAAAATTTCATGATAAATGGACCAAGAAAAATGCTGTAAAATAGCTTGGGACAAATTCTGGTTCCATTGACTTACATTAAAAGTAAAGGCCTCTCCTATAAAGTTGCCATTTTGGAGATACCTGTTTTCCATTGGACAGCGACGATATACTGCAGTGAAAATGAATGGCTGGTGCATGCTCAACGTTGGCTGGTGCATGCTCAATGACAACATTATTTATAAAACACTTAATAATTGATATGTAGATGTATACAATCGTTCAGTATTTAGATGTTTTATCACAAGATCACTAAGCAAGTTCAAATAACTCTCAAATAAGTATCAGCATTAGTACAAATATGTAGTAGTGCAGCACTGCAGTGTTACTCACTCTAAAGTAAGTTCTTTGTTATTGCGATATAACGCTCAATTGTCTATATACAATATTGAGAAAATCTTTCTGAATTTAGAACTGAAATGACAGTGTGACCTTCGTCTCTTTTGACTGTCTCTTATTTAGTCTTTCCTGAAAACCACTGTCAATGATCAAAACTCCTAAGAGACTAAAGTGGGAGATGAGGGTTAGAGCTTATTTTTGTAGCTATGTCTGTATAATTATTTTAACCCACATAATTAAAATATCACAAACTGAGTGAAATAACCTCATAACTCATAACTGAAAGTCAAATTTGTGTACCTCAGAGGCCGGCAGAAAGGTGTTTAAAGAAACAGTTTGTTAGTCTGTAGATTTTTTGCTGATATTTACTTAGCTAGTGCAGAAGCTAACTTGCTGACCGTGTAGTAAGTATAAAATCTGTTGATGACATGGTTTAAAATGTTTAGTTTAATGGTAAAAAAAGGAAACGTCTTTATCAGTGTTTTAAATGCATCCAATTTAATAGTAGACAAATGCTCCATAAAAGTCTGTTAACTGTGTGGGCTTGCAAAATCCCATCTTCCAGGCAGCACGAACAACACGGCTCCACATTGTGGTGCAACCCTACACATCTGAACCTCTTCCACTTCACTTAAATATGATGAGTAAAAAGTCTAAAATAGAGAACCAAGTGTCTAATAGTTATTTTGGAGATACTATTACAATGTTTGAGAACTCTTTTATTTATGATGGTAGGTCACAGACATGTTGTGTCTGGGATTTGAACGCTCAGCAGCATTAACGTCATATCTGTAACCTGTAGCTAGCTGGCTAACTACCTGACCATGCTTGCGAAACTGATTTCACACAAGAACCTTTTGTTAGTCAGCTTTCATATTTGTGGACATGATGGAGAAATTACTTGTGTGCCTCATTGTACACCACACCTTTAAAGTACGACTGTACAAGTACAGGGGCATGGGGGAATACTGAGAGCCTTGATGTTAGGGAGTAAGTAATAAACAAGCTTGTTAATCCTACGTTTAAGGTGGAGCGCTGTCCATTGCACTCTCATAAATGACGTTAATCACCTATAGTAGGATCTAGCAGTACATTACTTACACAAGTAGAAAGAAGCATCTAGTTTTGATACAGTTATGGTGTAATAAACCTTCATGACATGCACAGTTAACATGTTTCAAAATGTAACTGGAATTCTGTCTGGAACTTAGCAGCCAGCAGTGACTTTATGTGCAGGGAGGACTGAAGATAGTTGATGTTTACATATTACTAACTCTAATTGGTATTTTGGCAGATCTGAACAGAAGAACAGAAAAGACCAGTATATCTGTCAGTATATACAAAAAACACCACAAAAACTGAGGGATGTTTTTCTAGAATAAATGGCTTGTCAGTTGAAGCTGTATCAAACCTTCAAGAGGAGAATTGCGGTATTAAATGTACATGACCTCAGCGGACGAAAATACATAGAAGGTTGGAAATGGTAGGTTTTACTGATTCATCACATGAAAGTTAGTGGTAGTAATTTTATCAGCCTTGTTAAGTTTGTTTAGGCTGAACAAACAAAACTTTAACCTTTAACCTTTAATTATGACAACGTCCAGTATCATTATGTTATGTTATTGCCACATCGCACAAACTTTATAATCCCCATCAGCTGTGGGCAGAGCGGAGGGTGAATCACTGTAAGTTTATAGGACCTACAGGGAGTAAGCAGATCCACTGTTGGCGGATGGATCTATGATATGGTTTCTGTTGGCAGTAATTAACTCTGTGAGCCAGTGGAGGCCTGCGGCGATTCCAGCAGGACTGCTTATGGGCCCGAGAGGAGCGTGCAGTTGCGTTGTGATGATAGCAGACATTAGAAAAGAGGCTTAGTTCCTTAGATGCCCCTCCCCCACATCACCCAGACACACATACACTTACCGTCTGTCTCTCTCTCTCTCTCTCTCTCTCTCTCTCTCTCTCTCTCCGAGTGTCTCTTAATTAATCATCTCCCTTTCCTCATAAGCATGTCCCCTCCAGTCACAGTACCCCAGCCAGCTTGAGTCAGTCATGGAGAATCTGAGTGGCCACTGGTCTGTGGGGCTTCATCCAGAAGTGTTGTGCTACTTCTTGTATAACTGTTCTCTTTATTATTGGTTGAAACATGGAGTCCTTACCCGGCATTTGCCCTCAGCGTCGGGGTTACCCAAATCCAGCAGCCAAGAGGCCCCTGGCATCACTCATTACGAACTGCACTAACAGAGCCAGCGCTGATCACGCCGCTGTCCACAAGCCGTCCTGTCCTCGTCCGCCTATGCTGCATGTCATCACAAATAAAAATAAGAATGCGTTTTAAGTCCCATGCCTTTGAGCGAGTCCCATCAGTTGACAGGAGATACAGTGCGTGATAGATAGAGACCGTATGCGCAGGAGCATTGTTTTTACTCAGTGAAGAATGAAGTTCTTACTTTATAACACACACCAGCTGAAATTCATTCCCATCAACCACAAAATCCTTATAATTTGTAGCGAACCAGACAAAGAATTCTCAAAGCTGTGTATTCATCAAATAATACCTGATAACTGACAAATCCTGTTCCTGGATCCAGCAGTTGAAAAATCTATTGTGCTCCATGGTCTCCAGTCCAACTGCAATACAACTTCATTTCTTTACATCATTTAGAACATGAGAACTTTTGGTTGTATATGATTGAACCATTTATTCAGTACATTTGGCCAAATCGAAAGATGAAGAGAAGAAGAACAGAGGGGCCAGCACTCTGGATCGAAATATGACATGGATTAACACTCGACAGAACAAGGATGTCAAAGCTTCAGAAGATCTCCAAATGCAATTGTGTTGTCTCTATAAGTAAAGATCAGACTTGTCCGAGCTAATGGTTCCTCTATGGTTCTTTATGGATGTAAAAACTGGACAATGAACAAGTGAGGCAGGAAAAGTTCTTTTGAACTCTAGTGTTGGCAAAGAAATCACTTCTCACTCAAATCCTAGATAACAAAACCGAAATCAAATCTTATTTTGGAAAGAGACAATATATTGGAAGGGACTACTATGCTTGGAAAAAATAGAAGTTAAACGAAGAAGATGACCATCATCAATCACAATCAGAGGAATCATGAACCACATTCAGCCTGAAGACCCAAACAGAAGACAGGATATCCTGGAGGAACTCATCGGAACTGACTTGACGGCACTTAATAATAATAATAACAACATACACCCGTACGGTAATTGATTCAGCCTTTTTTTATTAAAGCTCATTCATTTGACCAGATATGACAGACACGTCCCATATTGACTGCTAATTTCGAGAGTGCTCACAAAAGCATTTTCTCCATAGCAGATGCCTGTGGGTGTCTGGCAGCCATGTTCCTCCAGACTGTCCTGCACTGAAAGCCCTTTAATTGGTATAGACGTTTTAATTAGACTCGTAGCAGAATACGAGGGCCGTGGCGTGGCTTTCAGAGTCGTCGCTGTCCTTCCCGCGGTCTGTGCCAGTGATGTACTTACAGAGATTACAGAGACTTGCACGTCATAAAATATCTTCATGCCCTGGGGGAGGATGATGGACAACTCACAAAAGATTGTAATTGTGGCTGGTTTTTTTTTCGCAGGGAGACTGATGTGGCTTGTAAACAAATCAAAAAAGATGGGAGCCAGTACAAATGAGAGAAAGTAAACAGCAAAGTGTGAAAGAACACTGTGTTAGGTCTTTGGATGCTTCTTTCTTGGTGTTTTGAACGCAGGTGTTTGACAGAAAACAGCCAGAAAGTCAGCCAGCACATCTGTTGGCAGCTTTACTAAACTGTGATGAATCTTGCTGCATTTGAAAATCGAGAAACTCTTAAGAGGGAATACATTTTAGACTGCTTTCTGACATTTTCTTGTGCCATAATTCATGTTTACAGCACCGCTGTCCTGCCTCTTTGTACACTTAGATTTTTACAGGCTCTTTCTGTTACTGCATCTTGGATATATGACCTCTGTTCTGACTGGTTGCGCTGTAAAGCGTAATGCACTACATAATGCTGCAGATATATGCAAATAAAATGTTTTTATGACAAGAATAAGCTGTTCTTGCAGCTAATGCCAGGATCAGGCTACACAAATATGGTCTGATTTTGACACAATTTTATCGCAACAGATACATTTCCAGTGTTGGGACCTAGGTTGGGTGATATGGCCCTACAATAATATCATGATAATTCATGGAATTTTTTGCGCTAATGATGCTCTTTGCGATATGACAAAACATTTAATTAAAAAAAATATACATATTTTTTTACAATACAATATATACATTTCAAGAATATACTACTGCAACAAAATTAAAATAACATTTTATTATTGCATTCAATATGATATGGCACACCCCTAACTGCGAAAAAAAAAAAAAATTAATCAGATTGTAACAGAAGTCAATGATCCAGAATGTCACGATACTAAATAATGCACTCTGAATATCTCCATATATCCAGGACTGAAGTAAAATGAATGATACTGGACAGATCAAATCTGTCTCTAGTAGATATATAATGGGAAATGAGAAAAGTGTGAATTTTATTTTGCTAAAAACAGTAAAAAAGTAGTACCCTGATGTGATAATTAGGGATGGGTGACATGACACGATATTTCAGGGTAAAATATTATTGACGATATTCAAAAATGACACGATATGGCTCACCCCTAGTTGGGACCTAACAAGACGTGTAGTGTGACAAAACTAAAAAAGAACTGCGATGTGGCACCTGAGACATGACATACACACATCATACACTGCACACATCTATGTCTATGATTGACAGTTCTTTCATTGGTTCTTTAAGAAGAAGTGCTGGAGCGAAGTGTTGATTGGCTCTGATAGTTTGCAGACGCTGGTGTTTAAACAGTGCAGTTGCATTAGATGGCATAATTAACACAATGTATATTTTTCAGACCCCCACAATGCACACTGTCATAGTTTTCATTACAATTTTACAATATCACAATGCGTTGTTACACCCCTAATAAGAAATTGCGAAAGACAAAAATGAACCCGGCGTTAATCCCAATCTTACTTGGTCATATATTTCAGTAAACTGTGTGGACTATGACGAAAACTGTGATGGGTTACTGTTAAAGGGTCATGGACGTTTGATGTAGTATGTAAACATCCAGTGTAAAGGCTTCAAAATGTATTGCTCACTCCCCAGTCTATTTACATCTATTTATATATTACGTTCCTGTCAACTGTTTTTTTATCATTAATCTTAAGAACAATATATATGTAAATACGCTCTGCTCTGAGGCACTGCATTGTATTGTAGCTCATTCATAAAGCAGTTTGGGCCAAAACACACACGTATATATATATATCTGGACTGGAGCCAATCCCAGCGTCATTGGGCGAAGGCGGGGTACACCGTGGACAGTTCACACACTCACACCTACAGGTAATTTAGAGTGAGTGATCAACCTAACATGCACGCGTTTGGACTGAGGGAGGAAACCGGAGTACCCAGAGGAAACCCACTCAAGCACGGGGAGAACATACAAACTGGGAATTGAACCCCAATCGTCTTGCTGTGGGGCGAGATATATATATCAGCGCTGTCCAATGAAAAACATCTATCTTCAATTTTAGTCGATTTTAAGTTTTGTACATCATTTAAACATGCCAATGGTCGTTTACATTGTATGAAAATTTTATGATGAATGGACTAATAGAAGTGCTCCAAAAAAGCTTGGAAAGTATTCTGGTTCCCTTGATTTACATTGAAAGTAAAGTATGTTTTTTTTTTTGTTTTTTTTTTGTTCTCTCCTGTAAAGTTGCAATTTTGGAAATACTTGTTTCTACTTGTTATATATATATATATATATATATATATATATATATATATATATATATATATATATATATATATATATATATATATATAATGTTTAACCATATTTAGGTCATTTACACATTTTTCCCCTAAAGTACTTCTCTCCATGATATGGGCCCTTTAAGTTAGAGCAGAATGAGAGATGTCCCATGGGCCGTTGTTGTCATCTTCCATATGCTCGTTTCTTAAGCCACTGTTATTTCATGCTGCTGTGAGATTTCCATTGACTACAAATAGACCAGGGTCTTCGAATGCTGCACATAGTTCAGCAGGGCAGGGGAGCTGCTAGGCGCTCTAATCTGACGATGTCAGGAAGGCACATGGAATGTAGTGTAGGATGCCAAAGAGAGTGTTCCTCATAGCAAGAGAACACGCCAGTGTTGTGGTGTTCATCTGTTTTTTACAGGGCCTTCTCTGATTGGCCTCTGGTGAATCTCTAGCTGCCGGTTGTGGCACATGCTATTCCGAAGCCATCTGTCAGGCCGTTGTCGAGCGGGCCGAAAGCAGGACGTCCCCTTTTACTGAGCTCCTCGCTAATGACTGTCCTCCCAGAAGGCATGACAATTTCAGATATTCCCTGCAGTGTGAGTTTTCACCCAGCCCTGCCTGCTTTAGCTGCTTTGCTGCTGATGATTCTGAAAATGGAGGTCAAACATGCGACAGTCTTGACGGATCCATGAAGCATAGCTTCAGCGACACAGCTCAGGTTCAAAGTAATGCTCTCATGTTGAAAAAAAGAAGAGAAGGACCAAAGGCCGCTGCCCTCAAAATTGCCCCGGCCGGCCACAATTACAGCCTTAAAGCTCAGCTTCATACCAAGTGGTGGTGCTGCATGCACTCTCTCTAAAAAAAAGAAAAGAGGTCAAGTGAAAATCTGGGTGAGTCAGGGATTTGACTAGCGTTGTTTTGGCTTTCATCTCTTTAACTATTTTTAGAGCATGTTATTACCCATACAGTGCTTAAGTTGCACTAGGAAAGAGCTTAGTTTAGCAAAACTAAATTAATAGTCCCCTTTCTTTTTTTTCTTTTTTGCTTTGTTGCCTTTGCAACCCTGAGCGCATTAAGAATCTACCGACACTTCTGCACACATGGTCACTGATATCGGCGAAAAAAATCAAATTAATTCTGATAAAAGATGTGATTTATTACTCCATTTGATGTTGCTGAATCCATTTCAGTGTGTGTAACAGGATTCGTGAGTACAGTGGCTGATTAAATGTGGGGGTTGGGAGTTAATTGTTTTACACACAGAGAATTAATATCTCGGCTTTAGCTCATGCGAGCATTTTAATCTTCCAGGCCTTGAAATAAACTGCAGTGAATATAAGCCGATACATCCTCCGAGATACTTCTGACGAGCCCATAGTGGCTGCCTCCCTCACCATGGGCAGCCCACTGCGCGCTGGTACTGACCAGGCAGGCGGTTTGGTCGGGGAGCTATTTACATCCCCAGAAACAAAATTCAATTGTGTCTGCTCTTTGAAATAGATGGCAGCTGTGGTTTAGGCCGCTCCCAGCGTGTGTGGGATAGGAGGTTCCAGCTTGTAGCAAGACCTGATCATTCAACCTTTACATAGTAATAGCTAAATTTACATTCTGTTTCGAGATGCAACCTCTTTTCCATGGCTTGTGTGTGCTTGCTTGTTTTTTTTTTACTTGTTCTTCACTCTGAGAAGTTCCCCCTGTCCATGACTATGAGTCATTCCAAACTAACTTATAAATTTGCCACATTCTTAAAAATAGCATCAATACATATTTATCTATTCTAATGAGTTTTGTCTCTAACAACACAGACCCAGACATTCGCAGCATGGGGAGTAGACGCCTACCTTATTCTTAAATGCTAATGCTTAACCCTTCAAATTGGAATGCTATTACTTTCTTATTGATATAATATTAAAATGCAGTTACATACAGGACTGTGCAAAAGTCAGAGACCACCCTTTGTTTATCCATCTGTGAGTCAAAACTGCTATTAAAGAAAGTGAGGCGACATTTCTGTGGAGGTGACATATAAAGGATAGTTCACTCACTTAAGGGAAAACAGGGGTTTTCAAAAAAAGTTTAAGACATAATTAAAGAGTCTGAGAAAAGGGGGTTCTTAAGAACCATGCATGAACTGGTAGACCACCTAATCTGTTACCATCAAATATATAGTACTTAAAGCTTTACACTGGGGGGACTGATAAAGGGTGCATTAAGAAGGAGTAACACAAAGTTTTTTGCTTCTAAACATTTTATTAGCAGTTGGAGTCACAGAGCTTATCCATATTACCACCACTTGTCCCAAAACCAAAGCATCACAGGCCTTGGAGCTTCACTTCAATGTCTACAATGCCACTAGTGGAAGAGACTACACAGGCCTTTTCAGAATGCACTACAGGCATTGAGTCAGGAGATCTCTGGCAAGATCGATGCTCTGAACATTAAAGTTCATGCGTCCACTGGCTTGATCAGTAACAGAGTTGAAATTCACAAGCGAACCTTCAAAGAACTTTTGCCAACAGCTTAAACCTCAAGGTCCACTTCTTCGCATCTGAAAAAACCCACAGATGTTTCTGCTCATCCTTCCACTGTGAGAAGACAACTCGACACTATGAGTCTGAAAGATTGTGTAGCTGTCAAGAAGCTGTAATTGAGAAAAGAAAATTACCAGGCTTCCCCAGACATCAGGCCTCAACACTGAATGCGTTGGGATTATTTGTATTATGAGGAGAAGAAAATGCAAGCAGTGTTAAATTTTGGCTGCTTTTTTCTTGATGCTGAAAAATGAATTTGTATCATAATTATGTTTTTAATTGCTAGTTTTAATTAATAGTGGGTTTTGGTCTACATTCACAACTATCAACTGTTTGTTTCGGTGTGAATAAATGATAAGAGTGGTTTCAGTGTAAAAAACATTGATTTGATGTCCAATACAGTTCGTCATAGATCTTGTGTTTGGGACTGACTGACAGTTTAGAATCAGCACTACTGACATCATTTCTCTGCTTGTGTCGATCAGTGACTGGAGACGGTTCACTCCAGATTTCACCATGCTTTTGTTGTTGCTGGCGATTACTGCAATGTCTAAGGGTTAATGTGTTTTTAAATGGAGAGGGACCAGCCGAGTGGTTTATAGACATATGTGGCACTGCACTGCAAAGTGGAACTAGGTCTAATTGCATCAAGGCTTTTATCAGACTAATAGAAAGCAGCTGCCTGAAGGCTTGTCAGACAGAAAACTGTTTGACGTTAACTGCTCGCCCGCCTAACGTGGAGGAGCTGAACTGCCGGTGGCTAGTTTATTCACAGCATTGCTTTTCCATCACCGAGGCTGTGGCCACTTTTCCGGAAGGAGTTTCAGAGCTACAGTCGATGAACTGGCTGGAACTCTGCTCTTCTTCTGGAGTGCTGTGTTTTCTTAGCGCTGCAAAATTCCTCAGACTGCGTAAGACAACCTAAGTAATTACTTCGGCAGCAATTTGAGAGGTTGCCAGTGTTTAGTCTCTTGTGAGTGGATGTTGTTCTGCTATGATTAATACAAACACTTAGATGTATTGAACCGACAGCGCCTGAGCGTTTTTTGAACCCTTACGTTTGACGACAGTCTGGCTTGAAGAGGTTTGCGTTCTCGCATTTTAGTCAAAGCACGACTCGAAAAATAGATCAACACCGCAAGCAGGCGAAGAAAGAGCACTCATGCGGCGAGGAATAAAGCAGCCGCTGGTGGTTGAGGCAGGTGAATGGCCACGGCCTCACACGCATGTGGCGAGGGGCTGCAGCCATATGGCCCAGGCGCGGTAACGGTAGAGATCAATGTGTTGAGGCAGACTTTGCTCTGCCATTTTGTGTGTGTTGCTCAAAGGGAGTACGAATGCCTGCCTCATCCATCACAGCACTCCCCCCTGCATCTAATCATATCCCCCTTCTCCAAGTGCTGCCCAAACTCGATTAAAGCTCTGACAGAGGCTTTTACTGGTTCCCTGGCACTTATCCGTACTGCTCACTGTCTGCCCCTGGAACACTATCCATTCCCGTAATGTTTATTTATGTGTTTATTGCGGCCATTTCCATCCATTAGACCTATAGCTTACGCCACACCCCTCCTTACAAGATCCCCCTTCTAAATAAGTTTGCCATTAGAACCTCACGCATTAGCACCTTGAGAAAGACAATAGGAACTTATATGTAGAGTGAGTTGATGTGATCGGGGTTATGTGATTTTTATTATGTGCCTTTTGTTATTGCGCTATAAATCCACTGACTTTAGTCGAGGATACAGTCGGGTTCATGACTATTTTGTGGTGAACCGAATGCCGTTAATGCTAAATGAAAAACAATAAAAAAAAACAGCTTCACAATAGTGGTCTTTTTGTGTTTTGTGGGAAAGAAATGTCTGTAAGCTCTATATCTTAAAAGAATTTGTGCTCTGAGTGCCTAACCACTGGCCAGACATTGTTTTAGCAGACAAAGACGCAGCCATTTGTGGTCACCAATTGTCAGAGTGACCTTAGCAACCAGGAGGGCTACATTGTGCTGTTCCACGCTGGCGTTACTCTTACTCTTTCAGAACAGCAGTGGACAGTGTATATGTCATCTTGCTGTAGGTCCCACTAAAATCCATTTGGTCATCAGAAATGAAATCAATCGTAAGTCTGTTAGTATATTGGCTAGGACACCATTGACTCCCTGTGTGTGTGAAATGTTGTGCTAGCGAGCAATAAGGACTGTTTTGGCATTACGGCACCTTTAAAATCCCTTTTCTACTCGTTTTCTTCTGTTGGAGAGTTGAGTTTGGTCTGTTGTATGTCAGATCAGCCAAAGGACTAATAAACAAAGTGTTTACATCACCTACCTTAAATAAATTTAATGTGTTCCATCAGTCATGAGTGTGGCTGGACAGCAGTCATTCTACACCAAAGCTAAGAATCTCATATTATTTTATTTATTGACCTCAATTAGACTGCATTAATGTATGAAGATATATATTGAATGTAACAGAAAGGCTTACTCTGTTTTAAAATACATTTGTAACTATTTAAAACCAGTAGACAGAGGCTTTAATGATTATGCTTAACTGATCTCTGTCAGCTAACCATGCAGAGGGAATTGTGCACAGTTTGTGAGCGTTCCATGCCAAACCCTGTCCAAATGTCCAAATTGGAGTGATTATTGTCCATGCACAGAACCATTGGGCCCTATAATGGTAAATAGGCTTTTGTGCTGCATCTACAGAGCCCATTGGGCTAAATTGAATGGAGTTCTTTGAGTATGCAAAGTGATGAAGGTAGGAGATTTTGGAGGCCCCCTGCCAAGCCCATGCCCATTATTACAGAAATAAGAAGAGTCAAGAGATCCAGTGTACATGTAATAGGATGCTTGGAATAATGTGCCTTATCTCTCCAGCATGCATGAATAAGCTGTGCGTAGGCATACTCCAGTCAAGTTACCAGTGGTAAGGAAAGTGGCATCAGACCACTAATGTGGTGGTTTGTAAAACATTATGCATGTAAATTCACCGCTGGATTTGTGCGTATCTCTAGCAATAAGCGGTTTTATGGAAATCCAGGTTGCTTGGTAAATGAGTGGGGCCTACATAAGAAATTCTCCACGAGTAGGAAATCATTCTCACTTTAATTTTGTCCCTACATCGAGTCATCCCATTCTAATGGGCTCAATTAATCTCTTTGATCCTTGAAAGGCAATCTAGCAAAGGCTGTCAGCACTTACCAAACCTGCTTATTCAAGAGGAACATTCGCACAAGCATCGCAGCCCTGTTGACTGTTATAAAGTACCGTTAATTCCCACAAGGAGCAAATGCCTTTTTAAATTCTGCAATATATTTACAGGCTGCACGGCAGATGTCATGGGACGCGGGGCGGGTTGGGTTTCTCACACGCTGGGATTGGTTTAAGCCTTGGAACTGTATGCATAAAGTAAGTCTGCTCACCGACCACTGAATGGGATTTCATTAGCATGAGTCACGCTCAGTCTTTAGCGCTGGCAAGATTGCAAATCAAACCTGTGTGCAAAAAAAAAAAAAAAAAAAAGCTTCAGTAAAAGAGAGTATGAAATACGGGATCACACAAAGAGCCGCACACAAACATGTAATTAGACTATCAGGTTTCGGCAGCAGTGGAAAGAAGCTATAAGGTGTAGAATACAGCTCCTCTCAAGCCCTGCACATCGAACTGGAGAAAGAAAATAGCCTCAGATCAGGCTGTTGCCTCATGCAAACCTGAATGGGACTCCGGAATTGTACAAAGCAAGCAATAAAGTGACATTTTAAAGCAACCCTCATGAATCAGAAGCTGAGTCGGCCTTAGACACGTAATACTGCCGGGATATTACGCGTATCCAGCACGCGCGTAATTGAAAACACGATAAAACAACAGAACATTCCTCCATTCTGAATCACCTCTCTTCACTGCTTCTCTGCGGACACAAGGATACATTTTCCTCGATGTTGCTGTACAAATACACACAAACTTATTTTAGTGCTGACGTTCCACTGTCTGTGGTCACAAGTATTGTGTGTGTGTGCGCCCGTGCTTGCGCGTGGAAGTGTTTTTTTCCAGCTGTGGTCTCAGCCTTGGCAGCCGGTCGATTCTACTTCTTATGTGCTCCATTAAAGTCATTCTTATTCCCTTTTTTTCATCCTTTGGTTGGAGGAACAAAGCACAAAACAGAGAAACCTTAGATGAAGGACCTTGAAGTAGCCTAGAAGTTCAGACTCTAAATTTGTGAATCTGATATGCACTTCAGTGGCTCAAGTGACTCCCACACATTTTCTTCTGTGGTGTAAAGAAAGGACACAAACAGGAAAGACTAACTTTTAGCATGGACAAACTTTGACTACAAGGCCTGATATCTGTTTCAGTTGTATAGTACTGTAGGAGCAAACATCAAACATGTAAGGGTGTGTTCATGTGTAATTTCATTGCATTGGTTTACACAGTATATCATTTTCATTTAGTTCTGGATAAAATATAGCTTATACTGGCTTACTGGTGTTGGTGTCACACAAGAACATCTAGATAACTGGAATGTTATGTACTGTTAAGTCAGGGATACCCTTTGGTTTAGTCACATTCTAGTCAAAAATGATTGAGCGTCAGTAACAAAGCAGGACAAATAGATTTAACAGAAAAGCAGCAAATAATAATATCAAATGTCCACTTTTTACTTGTGTGCACTCTATTTCTACTTTAAAACTTCCACCTTTTCAGCATCCTCCCAACTGAAGGTGTTTCCATAGGTGTTACTGAAATTATTTAAGATTATCCAAGTTTATCCAAGTTCATTTGCATACAAAAGGAAAGCTGAAGGAAAACAAGTGAATAACCAGTGAGTTACAGAACTCAAGAACTGTGAACTGATCTGATCTAATCAAATCCAGTGGTGTTTGTCTCCATTCTGAAAGGATGTGTAGCTGCCAAGAGACAGTTACTGATAAAAGGAAACACACAAACACTGAAACAGGACATCTTAGTTGTGTAGTCGGGTTTTATGGACCAATGAGTCTAAATTTGTACTTAGATTATGATTACTAGAAATTGTAATCAGCTTCTAAGATTAAACTATGGAGGTGTGAAAAATACGAAAAATGGAGGCTATAAAAAGGAAAATAGTGTACACAATAAAAACTAAAAAAAAAATCATAATACATGGTTGTTGAAGCTTCCGTGTAATTTCCTGTTACCTGGTGAAAACTGAAGTAGGAGTTAATGGCTGTATTGACTAGAAAATAAATTGCAGCGTTGTCTCTGATGTTTGCAGTTCTTCCTGTTATCTGCTGGATACTTCAGATTGTTTTGAAAGTAAAGTTCATGCAGAAATCTAGTACCTTTTGTGCTGTTTTATTCTATTTTCCTTTTTAATCATTGTTCTCTACACTAGAGAGCAGGCTTTTGTGAACTCTATTATTGCTCCTTAAAATATTCGGCAGTAAATTTTGAAAAAAAACCATGCTATTGTCCTATTGAATTTCACAAATATCGTCTGGATCTACTTTCAGTGCACCATCTCCACAGAAAACTTGTAGACACTTAAGCCATGCCATGCTAATTCCACTGTAATGAGGGATTACTAAAGTGGGATTATTTACGGAAGTCCTCGTTGGCTGAAATCAGATTTGTGGGCTTTTGTGTGGGAATAATTGAATAACGAATTTTGCTAGCTTATTATTGATCCCAAAGCATTTTAGCGTTTTCCATTGTCTCTGGCCAGAGGAACACAGCCAATCTAATTATGGAGGAAGCATAATGGACTCACATGCAAGGATTGCCCCCTTAATGTGATCAGCGGTATATATTACCACAGGCTACATCTGTGCATTTTGGAAACCTCATATTGGTTGCAACTTGAGCAACCTGTATTTCAACTGCCATTGCAGACTGTGACCAGTTCAGTTACTGGAGTTGCTGAGCATTTTCAAATATGCCATGTTAACACAGTATTTTTGGATTAGTAGAGTTAATTAACTCATGTAAACAGTGCTGAAACTAGGCTACAACAAAATGTTTGGACTGTTGGACAGTGTGCTAGTCCAAGAGAGGGTAGTCAAATAAACAGATATAGATTTCAGCAGTGCAAATCTCCTGCTGAGTTGAGCAGGAACAGTGTGGTGGTACAGTGTTGCAGTTTTCTCACATAGATGAACTCTGGCTTTCTTGTAGCGTTTGGATTTTTGAAATTGACCTAGAACATAGTGTTCCGCTGTTGCTGGCACGTTTTTTCTATTATTGTAGCATGTATTAATTCTATGCTGAGCCAAGCAGTTCTGTACCCACATACAAATCTACTACATGTTGTATGATATAGGCACATTGAGCATATTGGTTAACTTAAGCACATAAATGTGTTAAAATATACAAAGTTAATCACGTCATAGTCATGCTTCATAAAGTTCTCCATTTTACTGCGTCCCTTTTTTCTAGTCTCAAGGCTAGAATTACTTTGGTAGTGTCTAGTTTTACCTCATATATGTCCTGTTCCATTATATTCCTTCTTTCTTCTTTTGTCTAGACAGCTGTGTGCAGCTGGCTTCATTATATTCTGTGCTGAGGTCCATACATTGGTGGAAAAAAAGAGACCCCCAGCTGCCAGGCACAGCAGTACTTTAGCTTTTTGAGTGCCAGAAAGTAAAAGCATTAGCAGGGAAATTAAGCCCAGCAGCACTAGAAACATGGGACCCTGAGGTTACACAGTGGTCCATCTCATTTTGACACACATACACAGTTTGAGTGACAGATAGATTTAAATTTGATTATGGTTGTGTGCTTAGTGTGAATTCTTTACATTAAGAGGCTGTCTGCCGATACATGATCACTTTAGCTGTATCTGTAGGTCGTTGTTAAATTACATTAATGGCAAACTAAACTAGCACTGACTTTATTCCTGGGTAAACAGAGAACACATCGTCAAGGTCAGGTCGTTCTTAAAGTGTCTTTGCCAAACCATAGTTGTAAAGTCAAAAGAGGTTTCGGTTTTTCGCACAAGCTAAAGAAGAAAGTGGTAGAAAATGATCCTTTTTAGAATATTTTTCTTTGTACCAGAGCGTAGTCTGATGAAAATTCGATTAATCTTAATTTTGTTTGTGTGAAATTGTAAGATTTAAAAGATCTGATCACTTCAGCTACATCTTCAAAGGCCTGTAAAGTTCTAATGTGTGGATTCAGCTATTTTTTTTATCTCCACCCAGGGCTGACACAGGTGTTACATTTTGCAAGCAATCGTAGAGCTCGTATTATCTCTGTAGAAAAGCATTGGCAATACAATGGGATGCTCTTGAGTAGAAGTGCCTGAACCTAAGGTCATCGTGCCTAATGCCACACTAGAAGGGAACCACCAACAAAGTCCACAATGGAAATAAGCTGTAAAGGCCTTATTGTGTGTTAATCCTGGATGCTTCTATTGTGTATAAAGGCTGCAGGGCAGAGTTATATGCATTTTAATCTAACATCTGTTCTGATGCCTGGATAAGCAGGCCTCTGCAAACGTTTTGTGATGCATTGGAGGGTTTACTAACATTTTGTGCCACTGCAAACCCTGTTTTTAAGGTATTGATCCCATGTATTTGCCATTTCCTTTTTGTAAGACTGATATTGTCTAAGGTATTTTAGGTATGTAAAATCATCAAGACACTCATCCAAGTGTCTTAAGGGCAGGTTTTGGCAGAATAATGATACACCATAATAACGTCAGTGGATTTTTTTTCCAAACATTTGTTTAAAACACATGTTGGAGCTCTCTTGGCAGTGCAGTGCCTGCATTACTAAAGCTCTGTGTTACTTTGTAAGGGCTCTGAATTCTGTGGAGCTGCATGTAGCAGGACTCTCACAGCCTTTGCTTCAGTGTGCATAGCTAAGAGGTTATGCTCACTGCAGGTCCGACAACAATACAGTTTCCTAATTACCTGAATTTTTTTCAATATCATCTGGTTTCTGCACCAAGTACAGCTCATTACTCCAGCTGTACATGAATAGGTGTTCTAACACAAAAAGTTAAAATATTGACTGACTTATTATGTTGGTTTTTTTATATCTTATTTTCTTAAAATAATTACATACATCTAAATAGTCATGAGCATTCTCTGCAAATGCATAAGAAAATGATTTTTATTTTTATTTTTTTTATGTGTTTTAATTTATACCAGAATCAGAGAAGAATCATGGAAATTAGCGGTGTGTTTAAAAAATAGATTTTTCAATTAAAATACATTTTTTTATTTGAATAATCCAATATCGGTTTGTGTAAACCCGAGATCGATCTTTAAAAGGCGCTAAAATTAAAACATCCACCGAAACCTCCGTATGTCTGTTCTTACCATTCTGTGGAGGAGAACCAGCACCAGAGCATCCTTATCCAGAGAAATGGCTCGATTATGAAGCTCAGAGGAAGCAGATGCGTCGGGTGTTTGCGATTTAAGTAACTGTTTTCTGATCAGTGTCCACCGCGCTAGGCTATCTGGCCTGTAGCTAACACCCATGCAGAGTGGCTCGGGCAACTGGCCTGACTTGGGTTTAACCGGCTTTCAGAAATATAAACTCACCGTCTGTGTGTAGGAGTACACGGCCCACCTTCCCAATATGCAGATACTGATACGCTTTAGTACTTGTATAGTTTTTCATTGCCGAACCGTCTACACCTTCCGAGAGTACAAAATAATTAAAAACGTCGCCGTAGGTAACCTCAGACCACCTTTTCATATCATCCACCCACTGTGTTATTAACCTTGGATGAGACAGTGTTGTCCCATTCTAAACTCTTATTGCCTCTCTGGTCTCCTCCCATGTAACTGTATTGATTTTGGTTAGCTGAGCGGAAATTCAAGCACAAAGGCGGAAGAAACACACGCTTGAAAGTGGGTGTGGTGAAATACGGTATATAAACATATAAACACTAATGTTTTCAGTAATAGTAGGTTGAGTGTTCCTTGTACATTTACCACATTAGTTCTTCGAAAATCTCTTTTCATATTCAAACAAAACATATTATTGTAACTAAAATATCCCTAAATGAATTGATATTGAATTGAATCGAATCGGAAATTGAAATGAATTGGGACCTTGTGAATCGGGATCAAATCGTTCTGGGAAATCAGTGGCAATACCCAGCCCTAATGGGAATCATCAATTTAGTTCTTTATCTGGCATCTATACAACAAGCATGTAAGACAAACATGGTTTTCTGCCCTAGTCTGGTCATATATGACAAAGTTTTGCTTGTAATCATTTGCATGGAAGTAAACCCATTAAAGTGGCCACCTTCAGTGGTGGAAAATGGTAATTAGCGCCTCTTTTAGTAAACCTGCCCCAATTATTATATTATACTAGACTAGCACTGATCTGGTTGTGTATTTGCTGGAGTGCACAGAAAGTGCTCAGGTCAACTGTTTATTGAAGTTTCTTTACCAAGCCCTGTTTCTGCTTCTCCTTTTAAAGCTTCCATTTATTGGCCCAGCCTGAAGAATGTGGTAGAAAATGGTCCTTCTCGGAGCGTTTTCTTTGTAGAGTGCACAGTGTGCCACCTTCTTGCTTTACATTTCTCCCACTGAAGAAATAAAAAAGACCTGCCTTAATTTATGAGTCCTGGTGGAGCGTTTTAACAAGCCCATGAAGCTTGGAGTGGGGAGTTAAGTGTGACGCTGGCTCTCTCCCTCCGGGCTCATGCCTTCTTCTTCCAGCCATTTTGAAAGAAAGAGTGAGAGCGGGAGTGAGTTTGCCCGCGGCCCGGCACGGCAGAACGGCTCAGTACTCGCCACTCTTTAATTTGAACAATTTCCGGCTATTCATTTACGCCCTAGACGATGGCTGATTATAAGCTACCCCTGTTCATATTTCATGGTTTTGCCGCTTTTTTCTTTTCGGAGACACTTTGCCAGAAAGAACATCGACTAAAAAAAAAGACTTGTTTTGCATTCAGTGCAACAGCAAAACAAAAATAGAGCAAGCAGTATGTAGAGCAAAATATTGGGCTTGAAGGAACGCTACATTGTCATGAGTCGAACGTACCTAAAGGCTATTATAATAGAAGCTAGGAGGATAATATAATAGAAGCTTGTGTCACCCAGAAACATTTTGAGTGACAGACATTCATATTAGCTTTGTAGTGATCGACATTTGCGATAAATTAGATTTCTGACTGAACCGTTCCTTAAATCCCATCCTTGTTTGGGTGTATTGTCATGATAATGCTTTCCTATTGTCCTTAACAACTGTGAGCCCTCGTTTTAGGGTCTCCTTAGTAACCTGCTGGAATCCAAAACCCTTTAGATGCGATCATCGCAAATGGTGATCGTATACTGGGATGCTCACAAATGGCACTGCTACAGTTATTAGACACAACATGATTGGCTTTGTAGCTTCTTTCAGCGTCTAATAATACAGTCTATAGTCACAGACGAAGAGAATTCTTCTAGGTTGCATGTGGCTGTCGTTGCTAGAGTACCTGTTCTGTGAACCTGCTGTGGGATAATATTATACTTTCATGCTCCTATCGCGATGCTATGGAGAGCCCTATTGATGTTTTAGTTCTGCACTAATGAATTGGTAACCCTGCTGGCGTGGTTCCGTGGAGGTGCGCACAGGAATCCTGGAGCACTGTTTATTCTGACGCTTATTAAACACCCGTGTCGTGCCTTTTTGCGATTGCCAAGAATATTTCGACAGGAATCCCATCAACCTTGTATTCTGTTTATTTGAAAGGTTTTCCAATCCTATGAGCATTATGTACGCATTCGAGCTTAGGAAATGGGGGAGGAGACACTTAAGAATGGTTTTATATGGAATAGAGCCTCGACGTGCACGTAGGCTTCTGATGCCCCGTGAGGTGTTCGGAAGTCATTTCAGAAGTCTTGTCTTTTTCTCATGTTAAATTTCGTTGTAATTGAATTCTTCCTAGCCTGCTGGACTTTGTACTACAGTCCATCACTGCTTGGGTGGGGTGGATTAGATTGTAACAATCTGCCAGCAGCAGACAAAGTCCGTTTGATCTTTTCCTTTGAGGATGCTGTTAAGAGAAGTTCTTTTTTTTATGTTTCCACCATGGTCGGACTCTCACAGCTGTGGGCGCTTACCCAGTTTCAGTGTGACCCAGACACCCGAGTGGGCCCGCTTTATATCACGGAAAAATCTAACTGGAATAAATACGTCAGGACGGCAGTGTTATGAATACTTTAGCAGATGACATGGAGAAAGAAACTATGCGTCTGTTCCAGTGGCCTGGGAGCTTCAAACGAGACTTCCCTGATCATTTCTCCAGTGCCGGGGTTGTGTGACCACATACTTTGTGGACCTGGGGAAGTGTGGGCAGTAGGGCTGCACAGTATAACATTTCTTAGCAATCTTGGCAACCTTGGCTAATGCAGTGTGTCATGATATGTCATCATGAAGGCTCTCTGGATGTTTTGGCCCATCAAGGATTCAACAAACGTAACTGATTTTGGTGAAAAGAGCGTGGGCCAGTGCTTAACTTGGCAAAAGTGTTTCCAGTTAGAGAGAAAAACGCTATGGCAGTATCTTGCAAGCTGTTCCTTCACATACGAAAACCTAGACACGTAAACCCAGAACCAGATACTTTAGGGCTGGAGGTTAGGAGCCAGTGATACGATGGGCTATCTTCAGGCACACTAAAACCCAGTATTTCCCAACCTCTGTCTAGACAGCGTTAACATTCCAGGAAGCTAGCCTGATATGAGGGAGCCGTTTGAAATATGCAGGCTGCGAACTCTTCATCTAATTGCATTTTAAAGCTTACTTTTTACATCTTTAGATGCAGCTAAAGGGGCTCTAAAGGAATTTTCACAGGGTTTAAAAAGACTGCCTAAATTTATGGGCTGTCCATTCTTCTGTCAGCTTCTATTTGGATCTTCTGGTATACATTGCTCTTTGCTGAAAAGCCTTTCCACATTGTAGCTGGTACATTCACCCGCATAATCATCTGCCATATTAGAGGCGCACATCTTCTCTCTCCTTCTGTGAGTGTTATCACCAATATGTGGAGCGGAGAACAGATTTGCCAAGCAAAAACAAGAAGCCGTGGTAGGAAGAGTGCTTTTCATCTCCAGACAGAGCACTCTGTGGTATGTTAAATGGTTCTCTCTGTGGCCAAGGCTTCTCCTCCTAAAACACATTATTTTATGATAACAAATAAAGACACCAGAGAGGCGAAACAGTTCCCAGGAGCATTAACTGTGTCATGCTTAACCTTTATCCCATCAATTTATCAGCAGAGAGAAAGTGTGTGTGTGTGTGTGTGTGTGTGTGTGTGTGTGTGTGTGTGTGTGTGTGTGTGTGTGTAGAACCATCCCTTTCTCTTGGCACCCCCTCCTTTTTTGTCTCCATGGCAGAGAATCTTCTAAAGTGCTCAGTGAAACAGAGAGCAAGGGTCATTTGAGGGTCAGCTCACCCAGCATCCCCAAAGGTCTGACTGTTTACCAGCAGTAATCTGACTAGTCTTTTGATGAGAATACGTGTCTGGGGACAAAGTGTCAAAACTTTTGGTGGTGGACTCCTCCTAATTTCCCTGGAATCACATCAGGAATACAATATTTTAGCTCAAATGTTAATCCAATAGTTTGTCTTTGATCAACATAGTAGCCAATCATTTCAACTAACATTAGCTCTAGAAGTAAATCCATGCACAGCCACTGATATATTGTAGTGTATCAGTATGACCGGAAAGTTGTGTCTACATACGATTAACGGTGCCCACGTATATCACAGTATGTGTATAATTTTGAATTAAACCTATCTGTAAGTGAACAATGGTGTACTATTTTGGGATATCTTATTAATCTTAGATCTTAAAGTAATCATTTTAACAGCCAAAGTAAATGTGTTTCAAAGTAAAAGTGTGTTTGTTGTGCAAAACACTGAACAGTATATTAAGGATTTCCTGAATACAATTTTTTGGGGCTTTGTAGCTTCACCAGTAACCAACAACAAATTTTAGAAGCTTCGCCCAGACAGGGAAGGGAGGGTGCTGGGCTGAGAAAATCATTTAGAATATCTGCGTCCAGCGCTTGTGTTGAAAGCACATCTATGGCTTCTTCACTGCAAAATCTGATTCTCCAGAGTAGCTTCTTTCACTACCATGCACCATATCTCCGACTACCAGGCCCAATAGCCTCATTTAGGTAATACTATACATTTTATGATATAGTGCAAGAATCTGATGGCTAAAGATGGATTACATACTACAGTATTTAAAGGCAACACAAAGTGAACCACTGTATTTGATTGTAAACTACTAATTAAATACTGATACTGTGCTGTCGACACAGTATCACAAAATGTAGAACCACAATATTCAATATTATGTTGCCATGTTGTAGGTAGTATCCAAATCCGTAAATAAAAACAATTTATATCCATCAAAAAAATATCTGAATAGACTAATATTTGGGTAAATGCATTATATATAAATGCATGTCAATTTTACTTTCAAGCAAACCTTTCTACAAAGCTGATGTTGGCTTGTTGTTCAGCAGCTTTGCTATTTTCTGGCACATGTACAGGTGGAATTTAATAGGAATTTAGAAAAAAATCAAACTTCAGGTTCACCATGTGTCTCAAGTCATTTGTCTTGTAGGTCTGTTCCATTTCCTTGTACCCTTGACTGTGAAGACACTGCTGGAATTTGGAAAATATTGCAATCATCTATGCTTCAGCTGGTTCATTATTTGATTGGTGGAGAGGGTCCCTCATCTGTTGCAGCTAACCAAGTCAGACAACTTCTCAGATACAACAAGAAAAAACAGAAACCATGGCAGTCGGCTCGCCGTCCACGTGATAATTTGTGATAATGAGTGCACCAGCAGCCCATGCGCCTTTACAATGCTTAAGATTTGTTTAGAAGTTTCACAGTCACTTCTTTGTTTCTAGCCTAATAAGTCTAGGTTTTCTGTGGTTGTCCCCAGATGTTCTTGTTATGAGCTGTTGGTCAAGTTTTTGAGGTAGTTCACATACTACTGTTAGGCGTTGAGCCAGTTGGCCACTTTTTGTAGTCGATTTGAGGTCACATCATCTGGGTGGGACAGGAATAAGACTGCATCTTTTTTTTCTGAAGGCATCACGTCCAAATGTTTCTTGAATGGGCAGCTTGTCAGCAGGATTGTCTCTGATTTTGGAAGTGCAGGAACGGATCGCTGCCATTTTCCGCAAAAAGCCATTGAAGCATGCCGTTCTTAGATGTGGTATATGGCCCACTATGGTAGCTGAATAAAAAGCCTCATGAATTGTTAGTGGAAACTCACGGCTGTTTTATACCACATCATTGAGCACACACAGTGACCACAGTGTTGCTCAGCACTCCATCTGCTTTATCATGTACATAAAGAATTGCACTTCTGCATGGGGAAAAAGCCTGATTGGCTAAAGGCCTTGTGCCATGCCTGATCCATTTGCTGCATGTCCGGCTTCGCATGTAGCCATGGAATCGATATTATTCTTCAGCGGTTGTTCTGCAGGCATAGCTACATGGCCTGCGTGGCAATTAAACCCAGGGAATCATTGCAATTGCACACAGGGGCTGTCTGCCTGCGGACGGCCAAATGTGAATGCGAAATTCAGTACAGCATGTAATTAAGGGCCCACTCGAGTGTGGACAGCATTTCTAGCCCCGAGAGCCGACAGGGCGAAGTGAAGTGAGCTGAAGTTCCTCTCCAGCACACAATCCTCTGTGGAGAAGCCTGTCTAAAAACCTGGCTGCTTCGCCACTGTCCATTTCATGTGCTTTATGGGTTTAGGACCCGCGAGGCTGCTCTATATTTTGCAGCACCAGGAAAAGAGCCCTTGCTCTCCATCTGCTCTCGGTGTGCTTGTGGCCCGCACGTGTGTGTTCATTTTGCCCGGATGAAAGAATGGCTTGACTGTCATCAGCACCTGCGCCTCAGGCTTTCATGGAAAGTCGTCAAGGTGGACTGAAAGATCGGCTGTTTGGAAGGCCTGGACCGATCCATGAGGTAGAGCGATGCAGGGAAGGATAATCAAAACAAATGATTTGTATGGAACACCTCGCTCAGCCTTTGGCTACAGTTCAGCCCAGCTCACAGCACACATCATTGCATCTGTTTGCATCTTCACAAGCTAAATCATAAACAACAGTAAACTCTGCTCGGATATAAACCTAACCCAGGCATCTCTCTGATTCCGGATATCTCCAGGGATGTCCGTCTTGTTATATCATCCAATCATAATAGCCTGTTAACCAGTGAAAATCAGTGCCTGTTACGGATTAAAGGCTAGCAATGGTGTCAGAACAGCGAAATAACAAACCAGAACGTGGTTTAATTACCTGTAAAAAATACAGGAGCCTGGGTGTTCAGTGATGGACGGGTACATTTGACATGTGACGTGCCCTTAACGCTCTTTAAGCGTGCTTGGATTAAGCAATACGCCAGTCCCAGAGAAGCCCCCGTCACCCATCTTAGAGAATTCTAATGGAAAATGTCACTCGTAATTGGATATGCTGTGACCTTTTTATCAGTGAGGTGTGTTGCAGTTCCCTCTTTTTGTGTAGGAGCCCTAATTGCCTGCCACAAGGATCCTACTCTTACTCTGCACCCACGGCACAGCGGGCAGAACAGTTCAACAGTTTTGGCTCTTCTTCTTAGCCTGCAATTGAGAATAACCTAGAGCTTTGCAGACTCTGCATTTCTCTCTGGGAGCAGATTCATCCCCCTGCTGGGTTTTCGTTTGGAACATTAGTGAGAGGAATAATGTGCTGCGTTTGACATGGATACTGTATTTTTGCTGTCCTTAGAAAAGTAGCGGTTTATTATGCACCAGCGGTGACATGTAGACCGGACTTGAGTAGAGATCCATCAGCGGTGACAGGGCCGTTCTGGATGGGGGAACTGTGATGAAGGCCTTGGACTTAAGCTCACAGAGGATTTGACTCTGGCTTCGCTCCATGAGTCTTTGGCTAGTTAGTATTTACATTCAGGGAATCTCTGCGAGTGTGGTTAGATCTGGAGCCACTGCTAAGGATAAAACATCAGCGCACAGTATGACGCTTAACTGTGTGTTTGCCTTTGTTTTTATTTGCCTTTATTTCCCTCTTTCATTTTACTCCCATCTTCATTCTATTTGCCAATGATTCTATCCACACAACATCAAATTGCACTTGATGATGGTTATTGATTGTCACCGTGTGTGTGTGTGTGTATATGCCTGGCTATGTCTATTAGTTGGGAGTTGGGCAGAAACTGATTAAAAGCAAAGAAGCACAATATATACCCCTGTTGGCCTTGTTTTATGTTTTTTCTTGAATTTCAGTGATTAATAAAAAAACATACTGGGAAAATGTGAAAGTTTGCAGGAATGCTAGCAACACTAGGAACACCACCCTGGGATGGGCAGTGTGACAGTATGTTATTTTTATAGGTTGTTTTCACTCATGTCATGTAAGCAGGCTGTAGGTGTGTTGTGTAAGAATAGATACCATTATATATCCATATCTAGTCATATCCACATTTTTTCCATCATGTGATTCTAGAATCGTGCTGCACCAGTCTTGATAGAATTCGTCCTGCTTTCAGCAAGAATCACCAACATTTGTCCGGCAGAAGCTTACTGCCAAGGTAAATTACTGCCTGGGTAATTGACATTCACTATTTGACAAATTCTATAATAGATAAATGATGTAATGACGACTGAAAGTGACTGCCAGATTTGCTTTTAGTGAGCTTAATTGTTGTGTATTAACCTTTCTTCAGAGCACTGTCTACAGCTGAGTCTGACTGAACATCCCCATTTCAGTAGCAGAATAATGCAGTCCATGCGTTGTTCAAGTAATTGGTTGCTTTGCAACTACTCAGACTTTCTTTTTTTTCATTATTCAGCTGTTTGCTTAAATATGCATGCTAATTGTCGCTGGATTATAATCATTTCATATAGACTACTCATTACATTGCGGTATTTGATTGGTTAACCGTCTGCTCCTACTCCCACTGAGCGAGTGGCGGGAATGCAGACCTCTACGACCAAGCTTGTAGGGCGACAGCCAGCATTCCCTAAAGATACCTGAAGCGCCACCAACTTCATTGGACAGCTAACAATCCTGTTACATCAGTTAACAGACACCTGTGTTGGCTAGCGTAGTGTTGAGCGATGGATCATACCCAGCCTTAGAGAGTAAGGCCAAATATTCTCTCTAAGACTCTTGGCCATGGATGGCTGTAGCTTCGCCAGGGATCAGACTTCTTTTCGCATGCACACCCCTTCTCCACCGCTTGAAGCAATTTACTCCAGACGTGTGCATGTTCTGAAGCGAGCTCTGACGAATAATCCCTGTCTTTCTTCCACCGCTTCTGCTTTGGCCTACTAGACTTGAGAGTCGTGACACCCGTGTTGTACATCTCAGGCAGGGGCTGAACCACTGAACCCTGCTACCGCACACAGCACCCTTAAAGACCGCAGGGAGACATATCCCAAGACCCCTTCGCACTCCTCCACTATCTGCTGCTTTTTACAATATTTGTGTGTTCCCCCTTTTAACTTTAAACCGGACCCGTGTGTACATACATCAAAACGCCCCCCCGTTTCAGCTTTATGGATATTAGGTAAAATCTATATTTCCTTTTGAATGCTAAACATGATCTTCTTGGAGTTCAAGAAACGAACCTTGTCGATTTATTTTCTGGAGATAATAAATCTGTCTGTAGGCGCACTCCTTGGCTCGGAACAGCAGAACAGAAGAAATTATGTGATTTTAATCAGGCTGTGCAACCCTTGGACAACCTTTAAGCCAAACAGACACACTGCAAACTCTGGCCAAAGAAAAGCTTGTTTATTTGAAAAGTATTCCACCACAGGAATTTATGATATTTGCTCCAGCTACCTCACAGCCGCCCACGTTCGAGTTACTAATGAGGTGAATCTGTAATTATCTGTATCTCAGATCTAGCTCACTGCATTACAAATAATATTCCTACATGATGTGAACTCTCATTTTGGCTGGCAGTCAAGAATTAGGCCTCACCTAAATAAATGAAAGGGGTGCGCGCTGTGGCGTGTCGCTTTTCTGCTGAATACAGACCGGCTCAGACTTTTTTTATACTCTACGGATGTGTTAAATGCCTTTAATTGGATTGTCACAAGGATAAACCAAAGAGACGGATACCGTCTGAAATGGCTTCATTTGTTTGTGTTCGCATGCCATTGGATGCTGTCTGGAGCTTACAGGAAAAAAAGAAAGAAAGAAAAATACAAAGCAACATAAACTGCCTTCAGTGATGCCTGATTAATTTGAAATCACAGTGGATTGCCCAGTCAAAGCGAGTGTCTTGGTATCAGCGCCTAATTATTTCTGACAGGTGAGAGGTGGCTATGACAGCCCAACCCCCCTCTTCTGTCTCCCTCTCTCTCTTCTGCAAAACTGAATGGAAGCGTTTTCACTCTACTAACAAACACTTACAGTCTTACACAGCACTTACAGTCTTGCCAAGCCCTTAAATTTTTAAATATCGTACTATGTTACATCTACTTCTAAATTGAATTGGCTACGTGTCAACCTCGGCTGACTGTATGTTTACCTACCGTATTTATTAAGTGCTCCACGGCCAGACAGGCAGAACTTATTCAAACCTGGTTCAGTAAGCAGATCTTAGTTTAGTTCTTGCGAGGCAGTCATATAGCACTCTATAATTGAGAGCAATGGCTCCGATTAATTCGGAGCAGACAGAGGAGCTGTAGCGCTATAAATCCACACGTGCCAGTGCTAATAAAGCAGGGAGCTGGAGACATGCTGAATAAGGATAAGTGTTTGCTTGCCGAACCTGCAGTAGGATCAGAGTAGGTACACTGCATCTGTGATGTACACATGAAAAGAGACATGAATATGCAGTTTTTGGGAGCAGCACGCTCTTCATTATAACATTAAAGGAGGAGAAGAGCAACAGGTAATGAGAAACAGCAGATGAAACAGCTGAGGTTGCTGGGGCTACTGATTAATATGGCCCTCTCAGTGAAAACGGGCCCACCTTCGCATATCGGCCCAATCGGAATATCGGATCAGGCGCAATGACATTGCGGTATTTCATCAAGTCCCACGTGAGTGTGCGATAGCAAGTCTCGTGGATGAATGCGGTTGAGATAACATCCTGTCTCTAGTGCTTGTATCAGGCTTTCACCATAATGCTCTGCATATTTTCATACTTGCTAAAAGTTTTCCGATTGGCTTTGAACGCTGTTTAAGACAAAGGTCATAGCAAGAAAGGACTATGGAGATCCGTGCCCGTCTTGTGATGTCTGTGCATGTAAACATGTTTTAGTGGTGGGCTCAATATAGATTTTGTCAATCAATGTGTCAGTTTTGCAGTACTGATACAATCACCATTTTAATTTTGGGCTGGGAGCTAAGCTAAGCAAAGCACAACCCAGATGATATGATGTGAATGTTTGGATAAATCAAGGCTTTCAGAGCTTTTTGGTAAACAATAATGCAGACCGATCTGTAGCAGTGTCAACATTTCTGATTTACCAACAACAGTCATATTTCATATTAACATAGCCATTTTCCCACGTCTCTGTATCCCATTCCACATTTGTTTTTTTATTATTTCAGCAACAGTATCATTTTTGGTGGTTTGACATGAAATGGTGCATTGTACAAAATTGTTGGTGATGATAGAAACCATGTGTTGCAATGTCTACATAGCCATTTTATTGATTATCCAAAATCACTGCTGAGGTTTTATATATAATGTTGTCTTTGGGGTCAATTATGTCTGTAATGCTGTAATTCCTTTTTAAACAGACTGCTTTTCTTACCATCTCTTGAGATTGACCTATATTCTAATAATTTAAAAAGCAGTGTTGTCTGAAACACTCCTTATAACTTCAGAGTGAATGGATGAAACTACACTACTAGGATTTTAGTGTTTACAAATCACATCAAACTGATGTATTTTTTTAATGTAGGAAAATGTATTATTAAATCAAACATTCAACAGTTCTCCAGTGTGGTTTTCATCTGCTGCAAGGCCAAAATAATCGCACTATGCAAGAATACAGTTGCAATATATTATGCATCCCTACTGGAAACACTAGGAAAGCAAACGGCTGTTGTTTGTTTCTTGTTTTAAGAATCTCTCCTTGACCTTTAGGCCGGGCAGTGACCTGAGAGTCAAGTAATGGGAAACACAGAAGCATGGGTGCGGTCGCAATTTTCCCCCATTATTCTGACACCATATCACTTGTACAGATAGCTAGTACACATCTATTCTGGCCCACTGGGCTATGGAAAACTGACTTTTTGAGCTGTCTGAAAGCGGTTCCACTGGCTGAAGGCTACCTTTAGCAGCTGAAAGCTGTATGAAGGTAAACAGTGATCGATAGCAACATTTCTCTTTAGCAGATTGTTTTCTGTATAGCTATAGAGGTGGATGGCTCTTAGCTATGTGCATCGTATTAGAGTGTAGTGGTGCAGAGTGATTGCAGGTGACTGCCAAGAGAAAAAGAAAGCCTGTGGCAGGTATCGAGGAGAAGCTGAATATGGCTTAACTCACTCCCCTTTGGCTCTATTAATTTCACACCTGGTTGCCCATTGTAGGAACATGTGGCCTAATCCTTGGACTTCTACCCTGGGCATCTGTGACCGCTACCTTTTTCGTAGGCGTTCTCTGTCACGCTGGAGTGTATTTTCTTCCAGGGGTGGTGTTATTATGCCACAGACATCACATCCTTCTGAAAGCATGAGTGAGCGTCAATGACAGCGCCTGATAACGGCGAGAAATATCTTCATACAGAATGCATACTTTTCAAGACCTTTGTATCTAACAGGTGTGACATGAGTGCTGTTGCATTTGTTGTGTGCTGTAACTAATGTTCTTCTTTTTTTCTTCCCTGCTCTGCCGCCGGCACCGTTATCCATCTACCTTCAACTGGATCACGCTTAGGTAAGATCCACTGTTTCATATTTTCATTATTCCGCAGCATCATAATACCGTCACTGAAGCATGTGGGGCTCAATCCACTGTAGATGTATCAGTGGAAATTGTGAGATTTAGAGGGAAGAGCAGCCCGAGGAGAACTAAAGCTCGTTTGATCATATCAGGAGGCGTCTTCGGCGAATAAAAATCTTGAAAAATCCAAAGGGAAATATGGAAGTGAGGAGCAGGTAGGTGGTGAAGGTATTGCAAACTTGGTTGTTGGTTTCTCTTTTTCCGTCCTGCCGAGCTGTCACTTGATGACATACGAGTGTTGGAGAGTGGGATTAATCTTCCCAAGCTCCCTCGGAGGTCGTCAGGCTAGAGGCTGGTAGAATGTTTGATGTGCATAGCATTCATCAAGGCACGCTAAGACTTCTTTAATGGTCTTTTCTTTCATGCTCTCTTCCCTGCCATGTATTTTTGTCTCACAGTCTGTCAATAAAACACAATGGATGGAGGATTCTCTTGGATTGGATTATGTGGGGGCATCCTAGTGTTAGAAGTTGTTTATTTTGGGTATGGCTCTGTATTAGAAAGCTTAAAAAAAAACAAAAAAAAAGCTGCATCTTGCTTATTATGGTGAGTTTTCTGATGCCATTGCGGTAACAGTTATTCTGCAGTCTAGCTTTTACAGCCCTTCCAAGTAGAGGACCTTGTTAGAGTAGAGAGAAGAAAAAAAAAACTTCATGGATTGTGACCAGCAGGGTACAGCGTAATGAGTGTCTAAAGGAGTTTGTAATGGTTATTTGAGCCCTGAAGAGTCGTACGGAGGGTAAAATTGAGGGATGTGGATGTGCCTGTATAAGTGTGCAGGCATGTGTGGTTGCGCATATGTGTGTGTGTGTGTGTGGTGTATTCATGTGTTGTCCTCATAGCTTGTGATAGGTGGCAGCTTGGAACGCAGCCTATTCTAGGCTCTAAGGCCTTCCATCATTGTCCTGTGGACTGATAAGAGCACAAACACGATTGAACATACTTATTTACTCGCTGCTTTTTAGTCTGCAAGATTTATGACATTTGCAACATTAGGGAGGCTCTTCATGCAGGTCAGCGTGGAGGTTGAAGAGATAATGTTGGCAGTGAAAAGGGCCAGAATTTTCTCATTATGTTGCTGGGGCATTAGGCCAAGGGGGACTGGGAGGGTCCCTGGAGAGTCGGCCGCCCATGAACAGTCTGTCTGAAGACCGTCTGAGGGAGGCAGCAACTTTTGTGTGGTGAATGATTCATGCACCACAGCTGACAAGGGTAATGGCAAATTTGGGCTGTGGTATATACAATAAAATTTTTATTTTTTTCAAATCGAGTCAAGTTCAAATCAGGTTGCAAAGTACTTAAAGATCCCCACTGCTGGTCAAGAGTGTATAGGAGTGTGTCAATATAAGGTCAATACGTTCTTTAAGTGTATACATGTTTTGAAATAAAGAGGCGGGAATTGAAGGTGTTTTGCTTACTAAAAAGAAGTGGACCTGGCGACAAGGTCATCCCGACAGGTTTTAATGGAACAATGCACGGTACAGTCTTTCTTACCACACCTATGATTTATTCCTCTATCCTCCAGAGATCTTTCTTCGCCTGACCTACCAGTGGTGCTTGTCCTTTTTTTTTTTTTTATCTTGGCGCGAAACAGTTCACAGAGCTGTAGAGGGCATGCATGTTTTTGAATGCAAATTTTTCAAGACTCTAGATGCCTTGATGCTCCCTCCCGTTCCCCTCCACACCACCACCCCACCCTAGTCTGTAGAAGACAATGGGTAGGTTCAATGCATGACACGGCCAGGCTTTGTCCTTCTGGAAGAATAGCTCCTCATGCTGCAGTCTTAGTACATGAAGGGCTCTTAGCGCAGATGTTAGCAGTCTATTGTTGCAAGTGATGTAGTGTCCTGCTGAAGAGGGAGAGCCGGAGACCAGCACCCGCCAGACGGGACGGTTGGAGTCGGGGAGGAGGGGCTGATCCTCAGTTCGCTAAGATTATGGAAAGGCATTACCTCATCTCAGCGCTGACCTCGGGGCACCCACGCACGCCTATGTGAGACACATGAATAACAGCCCCCCTCCGAAACCCTTATGGCATGACAACACTCCTGGGGGGCTGGCATGGAAAAATCCATTAGCTGCAACAATGAGAAGAGCTAGAACAAAGACATCAGTAAAGCAATAATAACAAGTGAAAGCTCCATAGAAGGGAGTTTCTGTGCTTCTGATAGGCGCACCCAGACCCCAGTAGAGGGCTCTTGGATTGTTCTTTATTTGCTAAAGCTACAGCTGCCTTGCACAAGGACAGGATTTGTTTGCTGTAAATAACATGTGGAGCGGGCCTGTGGCCAGACTCAGCCTGTTTTCGTAGTGCCACTTACAGCTAATGATGGTGCTGCGCCCCTCAAACACAAGTGCTCCTCAGCTGCTGCTGGCAGTGCAACACAGCCCAATGGCACGTCTTGCTCCGCTACGATATGTGGAATTTGATCGCTTCACACGTGGGGAAATGTATACTTTCCCCCTGCCGAACAATCACGCGTGGACAATTGTCTGAAATCATCTGAGCTAGCAATATAGCATTTGGAGCAACAGATCCAGATAGAATGATTAGATAACTTCAAGAGCACAGATTCAAAGCCCCCTCTCCTAAGCCTATCATGCTCCTTTCTCAGGCGGCAAGGCAGAAAAACACTCTCCGTTTTGTCTTTTGAATGCGTTTATGTGAATGTGTTCGGAGGGCTTTTGCATAAGAATATTCGTTTCTTAATTCAAGGTTAATAGGATTAATTAACCTCTAATATGAAGCTGATGTGTTTTTGTAATGCATGTAGCTGCTGCGGAGGTTTGGAAGCAACCTAAATTTATTTGAGGCCACATGCTAATGTGGTTCTGTAACTGGCTGGAAATGGCAGTGCTGAAACAGAAATGGAAAAATCTGTCCCATTAGGGAATGGATCTAATACTCTCTAGTGATGGCAGGATAGATATTAATGGACGGCAGGCCAGGGAGGAAAGCATATTACATCAGATACACAGCGAGCCTCTTTATGTGGACAAACAATGGTGGTTTCGTCATTATGCTCTAGGGCCACGCAATATATTGTTTGTTAATCATCATGGCAATATTGGCCTATGCTGTAGTGATATTGGAAAGGGTCATCATATGCAAATGCACCCGTGGACAAAATAGCAATATTTTATGCACAGTGAATGTTCTGCTGTTGTTATGGTGATTTTTGGATGAGGCATGAAAAGTAATAAGTCAGAATAGTCACAGTACTTAATGTTCTGCAAATGTGTGTGTTAATAATGGCTTATCGAAGTTGCAATATGCAGCAATGGAATTGCAATATCACAGACTGTATGTGCAGTCCTTATAGTGGATGTTGGAACATCTTTGTGAGAATTTGATTGCACTGAGGTCATATATTGATGTTAGATGATTAGTTCTGATCACAACCATAACTCCAGCCCACTCCAAAGAATGGTAGTGCTCTGATTTTCCAAAAAATGCAGTTCCACTTCTGCCCAACTTAGTACTGGGGGGACTTTGTACTCTCTAGAACGATGCTTGTCATTGGCCATGGTGACCTCATGTTCATAAGCAGCTAAAAAAGGCCATCTTCAAATGTGTGGGCGCTCAATACGTTTCATAGGTACTGTGAGGCCTTTATACCCCTCGTTCAAGACTTTGTAAATTTTGCGACATTGAAGGAATCCATATTTGTGGAGATAAAATATGTCTATATATTCCTGGTTTTATTGTCCTTATCTTCACATGAAATGTTTGTTTGTCATATACTGTGCTGCCATTTGATTTGACAGCCCGCTACAGGATATATCATATCCAGGACTACTCCCTAGAGACTGCAATAGCTTGTAGCTTCCATTCATGTCTCACTGTCACATATAAAAAGACTTGTGCAGCAGACAATGGGAGCGCTCTCGAGCATGGCTGACTGTCTCAACAGTCATCAGCCAGCTGTGATGGATAGCTCAGTAAACTCCAGCCTGAAAGCCAGCTAAGATTAATGGCTAGCTAAGTTTAGCAGGGAACAAATGGGAAAGGTTACGGCTGCAGCGCGAGTCGGCCAGGTAAGCCGCTTGCCGCGCTTCTTCTTTCCCACTGCAATTTCGACTCTGTCATGGAATGCACATCCCGTGCATGTGCCAAATGCCAACACTCTCATGTTTGCTATCGCTGTCCAAGTAGCAGATTAAAATGTAAGCTGAGTGGAATCTTGCACAATTCAAGAGGCCGCCGTAGCTTCCTAATAGCCTGACGGACTGATCTTTCCTCTAGAGCGGTCTCAGAGGGGAAGGGAAGTTCGTTTGTCAGGTCATAAATGAAAGCCCAAGCGCACTGGATTGATTTCCAGCTTCTGAGCCAAAGTCTCTTTCCTCTCGCTATCCCTTCCCTGCTGCCTGTGACCATGGAGAGCGAGAGGGTATTTGTAAAAGTCTCCCAGCAGCTTTGATGGGCGCAGCGGAGGCCCAGAGAGAGATGGGCTGACATGTCGTTCTCTCCGTCTCTTTTCCTCTCTCCCTCTGGAGCCTTCTGGAAGAGGCCGTTGGGCGCACACACTGGTGCCGTCCCTCACTCGTCACCAAAGGCTCTGGGAGAGGAAAAGTGAGTGAAGTAGATTTGTTCTCACTAGTGCTGTCGTGTCCTTCCTTGGCCTGACATGTTGAAGGTTTGAGCAAAAAAAAAACGAAGCCAGCACAAGGCTCTTGGTTTGAGGGCTAGACCTTTATCTGTCATATTATAACTTTGAGGCTGCTCTGTGACAAGGTCAGTTGTACAAAAGCTATACAAATACATTTGAATCAAATTGACTTGTATCTGCTTTTTTCTGGATTTTTATGCTGTTTGAAAACATGAGCTCTTTACGTTGTGTGATTATTTTATGATGAATGCGTTAATAAATATGGTCTAGAAGAAAATTTTGTTATATGCAGTTAAAGGGCATGTGGAAGTAGCATTTTAGATACGCTGCGGTACAAAAGCTCATTGTTTTAAACCCTTATCGTAGCAATAAGTGTATTTTTTACCAATCTGAACACCATATAATCATTAGAACAGATGTAAATGAGCATAAACATAATACAGAGTAGCATACATATCTCATGTTCTGTTCCAGTTTGAAGAACAAAGTTCAGTTCCAGATTTGTCCTGGACCCCCCAGATGTAGTATTGATGGTTGATGTAATTCCTTCACCAGCAACCTTAATTTTGCTTAATGAAGTACTGAGTAGTCAAAGCAGGTATTAGATGATAGCTGTAAATAATACTGGGTTGATTCCACAAGGAAAGGCTTGGAAAGGGTTAAATAAACACACTGATGTATGTAAAACCACTACTTATTAAAAGAAAGTGTTTTGCTAAGTAAATTAAAAATTAAAAAGTAGCTTTTTAAATATAGTGTCCTCAAATGCCTAATACTTTTGCACTGTACTGTATGTTATGCAGTATTCACAAGCGTAGCCTCATCAGATTGATAGAATTTATGATTTTTTTAAGGTCACCATATGTCCTCTTTTTTCAGGATATGTGTTTTTTTGGGACCTACAAAAATGTGAAAGGCCAGAATTTCTAAATGGCCAATTTGGCTTTGGTTTTGTGTTATTATTTGCTTTCTGTGGTCTACCCTGGTTTTTGGGACCCAAAATATGATAGAAAATATAATTTTCTAACCTTTTTGCTCAGTTTTCCCTCACTACACTACCCAACATGCATTACACAAATAAAACATCCATTGGGATTTGCTACAGACCTCAACAAATCCCGATTACTAGCTAGCCTCTGATCTTGAGGCTAATAAGTACATCTGTCGTGCTAGCTTGTGTTTTTATCTGTTACAGAAAAGACATCAAACATTCTACAAACAGGAGTATCCACCCCAAGGTCTTGTAGTCTTTAAAAATTTACCTCCACCTTCAAGGTACATCGTCAGAACAGGATTTTCTTCGTTTTTAAACAAGGGGGTTGTACATTTATAGACTTCCATGGCACTGCTGTCAGAGTAGAGTGCTCGTGCTTAGCACAAATGTAGAGAGGGTTTTCCGTTTTTTGCCCAGAGTTTCCCTTTAAGAACGTTCCAGATTGTTGATATGAGATTGTCGTTACTGCAGTGGCATTATGGTGTACAATTTAATACAAATTGACACGAACGACAGTTGCAGTAGCAGCGTTTTCACGGTTTATCCACCTGCAACCGTTTAACGTGCTTTAATTAAGAGCACTCGAGTTTTCATCAGGCTTTTAAAAGCAGCATAGCAAGAAGTTCACCCTATTTCCCCCCAGGTATGGTGCATGGGAAAGTGTTGAGAGGTGGTAATGTATGAAAGGCGGAAGTCCTCAGCCTATTAGTGCTGGGCTTGGGGGGATGGGGTGTGGAGGGAGTGAGAGAGGGAAGAGTGGGAGCTGGAGCTGGGCTCTAGCTCAGGCCTCTCTGCTGGTTTTTGGCCTTCTCCCTGCTTGGCAGGCAGACTAGCTGCACACTGCTCTCCGTGTCAGCGTGAGTGGGTAAATTATCTTTTCCGCACCGATTTGCCTCCCCATGACAAGTTCACAGGTTCATGTTCAGTGCTAGCCCCGTCCCTAGAGGAAGTCCGGTAATTATTTTCTCTGCTTCTCTCTGAAAGTTTAGGACCAGTATCCCCTCCAAGGGAGGTTCTCGTATGCGCTCGGATCCAATTCGGCAAGCACCTCCTTCATTCTTCGGCTCTTGTTTTTTTTCCCCCTCTCCGAAAAAGAACTGGGGAATTTTTGGCCCCGGTTGAAGTGTTTTAAGAAGATGAAAAGGAGGAGAAGGGAGGAAATTAGCATCGTTAATTTTAATGAGGAAGATGAAGGCAGGTGGAATTTGTTTAAAGGGTGCTGAAAGTGGTCCCTGCTTTATTAAGGCTAATATGCCCACTTGTTCAAACAAAATGCACCGACTTGTGCCGGCGAAGCGTCGGAGCAGCAAACCGCCGAGGTGGATCCTCAACCTCGAGGGGAGGAGAAAAAAAAAAGAAATCTTATTAACCGAAGTGCTACCTGACCCTCTCTCGACTGCCACATCTGCCCGAGCGCAGGTTGAAAGTTTAAAGTTAAGATGCTTGCTCTTCTCTCCACAGAGGCCTCTACATGCCGCAGCTCAGCACCTCTCTATTCCGCCTCCTTTCAGAAGATTCATTACAACGTCTGCCACTTTTATACCTCGCCTGGCTGCTACGTTCCACAAAAGACTAGTCTCAGCCCTCGCTCCACTGCCGCAGGAGCTTAAAGCTCAGGCGCTCCAGGAGGTGAAGATCTATTTGATGGAGTAACAATAGCTTAAACAAGATAAGGATCTCCTCATATCTCTCTGTTTTATGTATTCATGAGGGGACTTCGGAAGCTTGGGCCCAGCGCGAGTCCTTCGTGGATAATTATTTTAGCCTTAGCTGGCCTTCTGTAGTAGGAGAGTCATGGAGCTCGCTGATTACCTTCGGCTCCTTTTAATCACCTACAAAATAAGTTTAGCAAACAAGAATGCTAATAGATGCCACTAACTCTGTGGGAAGAAGAAAGCATTTGCTTAAAGTTGCTCAAAGTTGCTTAATAAGCTCTTCCTCAGACCAAGTAGTGCAAAGATGTCAGAGTTTGCGGATGATCGTTTGAAATTTGCTGTCAAAGCCTCATTAATCAAGCCTCACGTTAGCGCGAGCAAGCAAGCTCTCATGATTTGGTGCTGAAATTATTAGTCCATTTAAAAACGGTTGTCTGTTTTTTCTGAAGTCAGTGCCGGGGCCATTGTTATTCAACAAGCGTGTTCCCGGCTCTCTCAGCAGCAGAATATGTTGTCATGACAACCGGTTGGCCTCCTGTTGCTGATGTTGATCAAGACCTATCTGTGTGTGCAAGTGTGTGTGTGTGTATGTGTGTACATGTGAGAGGTGAAGGTTTTTTAATCCTCTTGAGCTGGGTACAACACAAGGCCTTCCAAGCCACGTTCTGCTAATGATCTCAGGCGATTGATATCTTTAATAATGTCACATTAGGTTTTAGAAGACAAGGGAATGTTCAGGGAGGGGAGGCAATCATTAGGAGAGCAGCCTTGAGAGGCATTGTGTTTTGGTGAGCTGTTACTTAACTGTAACCTCCAGCAGCTCTTTGTCTTCTCAAATGTTTGGGCAGAAAATGCGAGTCTTATTGAAATTCATGCCCATCTAATCTTGATCGTTATAATTTGCTCACCTGTGATGCCGTATTAGGGCTCGGCATGAAATCCAGGTGCCCAGTGCTAATCGCTCTGTTTGTCCGTCTGTCAGTGCAACTGCCCATCCAAAAAGGACGAACAGCCAAGACCATGGGACACGTTGCAGTATCTCCTCCTCAAATCAGGCAAAGGACTAATTTTTGCTTGCTTTACTTTTACTTATTGGCCACTGTTTCCCAGATAGCATATGTCAGTGTTCAAGACAGCTGGATATATTATTTTTCAGGCTCCCCACCCCAAACTGTAACATTTGCTGCACAAACTGACCCAGTTAAATGACCTTAAACTACTTTCCAGGATACATGACTGCACGATTTCAAGTGCTAGTATCTCTATAGCTATGACAATTTCAGGCAAATGGTCAAAACCATCAAATATTCAAGGAGATGGTCATAGCTATTAAAAATACAGGCGAATGGTTTGAGATTTGGGTCCCAGGATCTCAACACACACATAGAAAGTAGGTCAGTTACAAAATGATGGGACTAAAAACTGAACACAGTTATTCTTTGCTCATTTGAAGGTAACATAAAACTTTGCCAAGGGTCAAAAAAGACATTTGGGAGTGCACATACATTTGAGACTGATATCAATAGTGATTTGTTTATTTCATTTATGAGCCTTATAATTGACATCAGGAACTGTGTTTTTGCAGAGACATTGTGTCTATGGATGCTCTGATACTGGAATTGTGGTCTAATACAGATGTCTGATCTTTTTTATATACATAGCCCATATATAAATCACATTTATAAAATGTAGAAGTTGAAAGTAAGTCTAAATTAGAAAAATAGCCTTAATATAAATATATCATCTGAGTTTGTTTGGAAAAGTTGCTCAGATCTGAACATCTGCCCTATGAGAATACTTTTTTAAGCAAATATATATGAATCCGCTGTGCCTCCCTACCAGTTCTGAAAATTCATGCATCTGTGTTCGGTTCTTTATCAGAGAACCAAAAGATATGCATTATTACTCAGATCATTAATTTCCTGGCTCTGACTTAGCACAAGTTTCACTTATCGTGCATGCTCACACTAGTTGCTGAGCAACAAACCATCAAAGCCTACTACCCATGTGCGAGGTTGTAGCACGTGTTACAACTGCGGTGAATAGTAAACTGAGCTGAAGGTGATGAGCCAACGAAGCTTGGCAACAGGCTTCTGCCTAGTTGAGGACAGAGATGACATTAGGCAAGCAGCAAAGCATGAGTGGTTAAAATAGTCCGTCTTATTTTGCCTCATCAACCTGCCTGTAAAAATCTTTTTTTTTTTTATTAGCTTAATCACAACTCATCCAATGCTCATGTCCAGAGTCACTGGTAACAAGATAATCAGAGAGACAGATTTGAACTGATTTTCATGCCGATGAAAGTTTTCAGGGCCGTTTCTGCTTTTCTGACCTGTCAGTGTTGGTGTAGTTTTCATTATTCATGGAGATAATAATAGCGCTCGCTGCCCAAGCCTTGCCTATCTGCAAAGCAAGAGCAGAACTGTGTCATAAACAGAAACATTTGCAGGATTAATTTGCTGTGTCTGCACCCATTAGCAGTGACGAATCGACACCGCCTCGGACGGTGAGACCAAATAGTGCTGATTTATGCTGTCAGATGTCAGAGGAACCTGAGTGTCTGCAGCGGGACCAGACCGTAGGGTTGGAGAGGGAGCAGCTCGCTCTGCTGCGAGCTGGCCGTTATTAATTAATCCCATATTTCCCCCTAATGCCTACTAGAGACATTCTATCAATTACAGCAGCCACTTCCTGGCCTGGAGTGGTGGGCCTAAGCAGCGATATGTTCAAATAATCCAAAGCTAATCAAGGACAGATGTTTTCATTTTCATGTCTAAACATATGTCTTTCTCCTTCAGTGTAACCAATTCATCCTCCACACCACCTCTCACAGGATTTAGGACAGTACGGTGAATGGTGTGAGTGGCTCATCCACATTGTGTGCCATCAGCCTCTTCGGAATCAATGGCGCTACAGAGCCCATATGATGTTTACCGAGCGGGGCTAAAAATAACGATACAATAATTAAGATGTCAGATTGGGGGGTGTCAGGCGCATTGATATATATGTAGATTTTTATGCCGATGATAAACGAGAGCAGGATGTAGCTGTTTGGGGGCTCCGGGCTAAGATCAATATTCAAAGACGAGCAGGGGCCACTAATGGATCACGAGTGACTGGCTTTTCTACTTACATCTCTGCCGCTGCAGTCGGGCGCTTTTTTTATTCATTCTGTCGGAGTAATCAATAAGCACTGATTCCATGGCCGGCCCAAGAGCATATTATCTCACGACTCCCTGCCTGGCTGCTCATTTGCAGCTGTGTAGTACTGAAAGATCAAAACCTTCTCTCACCAGCGCCTATAATGAGGCACGACTTCTCAAAGTGCGTGTAAACATCATCCGCAGCAGCTAAGAGCAGCTGCTTGGCTTTGGAGGCAGAGGTGTGCACTGATTTGCTTATTAGCAAACAACGGTTAGCAGAGAACTGTTTCTTCACAGTCAAAGTTAAGATGATTTCATTAAGGCTCGCAAAGCCAATTTCGCAAACATAGCGCAAGCGATTTCTTTTTTTTTTTTTTATGGCACTCATTCGACAGCATTCTTCTCCTGTAGACTCTCCCACTGAACGTGGTTCATGTTTGCTGCAAACAGAATGCGAAAATATGTTTGCCTCTGTTCATAAACATTCATTGTGAGCATACGGCTAACAGAAAAAAGTTAACTTTTGTTTGCTGGAGTTCGCGAGTGTTTGCAAACAAGGACCGGGTTAGGAGTTTTTTCTTGGTTTTTTTTTTTTTTGTGTGTGTGTGTAAATGTATTCCGCTCAGGTTCCACAGCTTAGGGCTGTGTTGAGGACTGCTAATGGAATGTGTGAGGAACTCCATGTTATTCCATAATGGATACTGCTGCCCCGCAGGTCTCCGGCTCTTCCGGGAAAGGACAGGGCAGGTGTGTCAGGCACAGGGGGTGGGACGCCAACAAGAAACACCAGTGGCACAAATAACAATGTCGGACTACTTAACACGCTGGCGGGAGTCGTGTTCTAGGCGTGAATCCGGTCCATCCCATTGAAGCGAGGTCACAGGTCAGGCAGGCATAGGCAGTGGACTGAATTGAGGATAATAGTCCTGCCGCTCGGTGTGCCGGATGCGATGAAATGTCCGTGGGGGGAAGCAGCAGTCGTGGTAGGCCATCCAGAAGAAGAGCTCACGGGCGAGGCTGAAGTGGCAGCGTTTCTGCCTGTTTCATAAAGCAGTCACTCTCTTCGACTTTCCGAGCCCTTTCCAGAGTAGCAGGTTCACGCCTCTGTGGAAGGCATATTATGTCTTTCCTGTCGAGAGTTTGCCCCTTTATCGATCTGCCCACTTTTCCAGCAATTTCAAAAGGTTACTCATCTATGACAAACCCACCCTCCTCACACACACACACACACACACAAAATAAAAATAAGGGATGGCAGTCTTCCACGTTGTCAAAGAGAGGAGTTCCTCACAGCTCGCTGATAAGTCCGCTCCCAAGGTTAGAACCTGAAGAGTAATGAAGAGGCAGCCGCTCATGCGCACATCTGTCTCGACGCCATCTGCGCATAATGCGATGTGGCAAAAGTGTGGGAGATCCTATCTGCAGTGGGAGAGTGACTCATTTTCGTGAAGGTCACCTAATCACTGCAGAAAACTCTTCAGGCTTTGAGATGAAATTTTAATTTCATTCTTATCTTCAAAATGTCTGTCACGTCAGCGGCGATCAGAGACATTCCTGGGCGTTAAAGGTAGGCCCAAATTAAAAACCCAGCTCCTTTATTTCCCTTCTGAAATTGAGAGATCAGCCTGGGCGTAGCTTACAGTGGGATTGTGGTATTTATTAGCACCTGCTTTAATTGCTTTTGTCTTCGTTCTGTTTTTCGGACCCTATTTTTTCTTGGTAACTTAGCGAAGGCTCGTGCGAAAGCTGAAGAGATGAAAGCAGATGGACACCAAACAGAAGAACCCACCCTGTTTAGAGCTTTTCAGCTTTTCACACAATATCCTGTGACGTTCTCCTTGCCGGTTTGAAGTTTTGACAATGGGAAGGACGGTTACGCGCAACTTGTGGTGGAGTAGGCCGTCCTGTATCTGTGCTGAATACAAACACCACTGCTGTACACTCTACCTTCAACTTTCTTTTACCCTTCACCTTATCATTTCATCTTTTATCTTCACACATCTGTGGGGTTTTTTTCCTCTTTATTTTGTACTGAACGTTTGCTCTTTTGTGTTTTTTTTCTGGGTTTTCTTTTTTTTTCTGATCTTGTCATCCACACAATCGTTGGATTTACTCAGCATTTCTGGAGTGAGTGCTAAAGCTCGGGGCATGTGATTCGAAGACTGGCAGTGGAGGTAACTAACAGAACCACGCTGAAGGAGCTGAGTAAACATGCTTCCTCTTTTCGGCCGTGGTTACACGGTGCAGACGTGGCCGCGGCCAGATCAATATTTTCCATTAGAAAAAACACAGTGATTGTGCGGCTTGTGTAGGTCAGTCGCACTCGCTGGGAATGGCTTTAGCCACTTTATTAATTACGAAACACACTGGCGCTTCATCCAAACAAGCCTAAGCTTTGCTGCACATTGATGTGGTCTGCTCACCCACTGTCCCTCACAGTGGATCAATAGGTTTTCAGCTGGGCTGAAAAACTGGAGTCTCTCTTTATGTGTGTACTACGGTCAGGTGGTCAGCTTTTTTTTCTGTTTGCTGGCCTCTAGAGACTCGAGAGAATCAGCTCAGGTCAGATAAGCAGCCTTTTCCATTGAGGAGATTGGCTATGCAGTGTGCGGTAGCAGACGCAGTGTTCCAGGCTATGCTGCAGAATTGGCGGCCGGAGAGAAAGCTGCGGTCGTGCTGTGCTCTACGAGTCTGTAGCCTTTTCTAATTTACGGCACAGCCATGCCAGTTTTACCTATGCTAATGCAAAAACGGTGTGTAAAAGTCTAAAGTGGCACTACCAGGAGTATACCGCTCTTAATTAAACAACAGTCGCCTAGGGTGATAAAATTGCTGAGCAGCAAATGAACAGGCAAACTTGCAATCAGCAAATGCTCTTGTAATATCGCAATGGATTTTCAGGCCTGCTAAGAGCAGGGCATTATTCTTAAGAGCAATTGTCCGTGTTAATGAGAGCAATAAATAGACTTTTAAGTTATATTTTTTGCCCCATATGGAGAAGCTCACACAGTGCGCGAGCGGTGAAGATGAAGTGAACCGAAGGCTTGCAGGCCAGAGGGTGGAAAGAGTTCGACCGAGTATTTGTGGTGGCACCGCTGGCTAGCCTGAGATGATGAAAACTCAAATCCAACCAGCAGACACCAGTAATTTACTGCACAGACAAGAACCAACGAACTAGCAGGTGCTAAACTGATGAACACAGTACGGGTGTCAAGGCAAAAGCTGGAACAATGACCGCAAAGCTTCCTTTTTTTTGTTCTCTCTTCACATCTTTCTATTCTTATCGTACCAACGGGGACATGAGCACTGCTAAAGGTCGACCTTCCATCGTCTTCTTCTGGTTCATCACCTGCCCTGATCTTCACCCCCGCAGCAGGGTCCACTGAAAGTAGCACATGTCTACAGTTCTGCAGCTTCTCTGAGAGAGGATAAAAGAAAGAGTTTCCTTCTGTGTTCGATCTGATTGCAGGGCAGGAATGCTTTGTTGTGTGTATGCGCTCGTGTGCATGTGTGTGTGTGTGTGTGTGAGTTTGGTGGCCAGAGGCACTGACCAGTGTCAAATAAGTGGGTGTTCTGACGTATCACATAGCCTGGAAAAATCAGAGGTCTTTGGCTAAGAGACCTGTGGCTGTGTGCCGAAATATCTTGATCTCTATTTGCATTCACAAGATGCCTCAGACTCGGCGTCAATCAAGAAGCATCCCTGTCAAAACTGTGCACCTCCAGCTGATAAAGCATAGTTAAAAAGATGACCTTCTTCCTTTAACCAGTAAAGCAATGGCCCACAGTCTCTTTTGCATTTGACGAACCAGCAGGGCTTAATTTCTGCCTGTCAAGCTGCTTCTGAATACAGTACCTCCTGAACTGGACTTGTGTTAGCGAATCCGGCACCTTGTTTACATGTTAAACATATTTGTGCGACAATCTTTAGAGATACTCAAGAAAATAGTGATTTTCTTGAGATTTCTTGAGTAGGATGCTCTGTTGCCTTTTACCTGAGTATGAACATACATTCATTTTTAATGCATGGTGGCAGAAATTGTAATAAATACAATACTGACCCTGTTAATCACCTACAAATGTGTCCCATTGCGGTGATTGACCGGCTTGTGATTTATTAACTTCTCATGCACTTGAATATTTTTTTGGAAACCCACAGTATATCAGGCTTTGCGCCAGAGGGCTATTTAGTGGGGCAATGGCACAATAACCGATCATTATGTTGTGCTAAATCCATGATTTTATACATGCTGCTACAGTTGCATGCAGCCAAAAACAATCAAAACTAAAACAAAACTTGGTGTGCGTGCACTGCTTGTCTTATACATGCTGCATACAGCGCTACATTGAATACTATTATGGGCATTGCTTTGTCTTGGTTGCATGTTAAGGATTTCTGTTGCATGCACGTGCTGTACTCCACTCCAGTCATGATTGTGGCTGGGCCTGCAATGTTTATTAATAATCTTGTTGATACAGTCAACAGTGGTTTTATTCCAGTCACAGCCAAGCCTCACACTGAACTGCAAGTCTGACACACCATTTTAACACCCTCTTTTCTCACCATCCAATCGACCTGTTGAATCCATTTCTACTCCAGGACCTCATCATTTATAAATTAAGCCCCTGCTGGTGAACTTAACTATGCATCCTATCAGAGTAGAATGCGGGGGAGGTGGAGGGGCTTTTTAGGTCTTTTTTTTCTCTGAACTTGTTTAGAAATTCTCTAATTTGTATATTTAGCTCTAAAAATAACCAGTTTTGAATGTGCCCATATGGTTAGATCTTGCATGCTTTTGTGTCCTGGTTCCTCAGTGTTAGACTAAAATCACCTTGAAGTTTCATTAAGTTCCTTTCCAGCATGATCTGAAGACTCAGCTCTTCAGATAACACCCAACTTAACACCTCTATGAATTCATTAGCACTTTATTTCTGAATCACGTTTTCATTGCTCCTTAGTACTTGCACCTCTGTGTTAAAAAAACGAAAAGAAAGCTTAGTTTTTAATTTGATTATTAGTGTTAAGACATGTTTTTATTTGTTAAACTAGACAAAACTACATTTTTAGCTTGTTCCTTTGGGTAACGGTTCTTGCAGCATGTCTAGGTTCTTTGGCTATAGCTCTATATGTAATTACATAACGCTATATTGTGTTTTTTGTCTGATTGTTTATAGAATTTGGCATTATGTCCTTGTATTTGTACTATTCTGTCTTTTATTGTATGCATGTTTTGTAAGTTGCTCTGCATAACGACATCTGCTGAATGACTAAAATAGATTTTAAAACAGGGTGCTTTACAATTACTGCTTTTTTAACACATGGAATTTTCAAAAGTCTTGACCCCAGAACTATATTTGCGCCCTCCACAATTATTGGCACCCCTCATTAGGATGTATTCTTAGGCTTCTTCTTTTTTTTTTATAATAATGTAGGACATCAGTGCAAAAATAGAGAAAACTTTAACCTTTGATTCAAGTGCATTTATTCAGTGGGAAATAATTCCACATTAAAAAATTATTCTTTTACATGAAATCATCTGTGCCACAATTATTGGCACCCCTGATGTTAATACTTTGTACAGCCCCTTTTTGCCAACAAGACAGCACTTAGTCTTATCCTTTAACATTTCAGAGAATACATAGAGAGGGATCCTCGACCATTCCTCTTTGCAGAATCTGTTAAAAACATCTAGAGTCCTGGGTCCTCTCCTATGCACTCTCCTCTTCAGCTCACCCCACAGGTTTTTAATTAGGTTGAGGATTGGGGATTGAGGTGGCCATGGGAGACACTGGATTTTGTGTCTGGTGAACTATTTTTGTGCAGATTTGGCCACATGTTTAGGGTCATTATCTTGCTGAAAGACCCAGTGATGACCCAGCTTCAGCTGGCCAACAAATTTTGATTTAAAATGTCCTGATATTTCAAATAGTTCATTTCAAGGTTCCCGGGGCCTTTGGAAGAGAAACAAGCCCACAGCATCACCGTTCCTCCCCCATACTTCACAGTGGGCATGAGGTGCTCTTTCACATACTCATATTTTGTGTTACGCCAGACCCACTTATAGTGTTTGCTGCCAAGAAGCTCTATCTTGGTCTCATCTGACCAAGCTTAGCAACACCAGTACAGCTTAGTGACTCCAGACGTTAATGTTTATGTTTGTGAGAGAGGAAAGGCTCTGTCCGTGCATGCCTCCCAAACAGCTTGTTGGTATGTAGATAGCGCCTGATGGTTGTTATGGAGACTTTGTGACCAATAGATGCTACTCTTTAATGCAGTTTTCTATTAGTGAGCTTTGGAGGACTTTTTGCTTCTCTTACCATTCTCCTTACTGAGCTTGTGTCCTCGTCCAGGCTTGTTTGCCACTGTTCCAGTTGTCTTGATGATTCCTCTGACCGTAGATGTGGGCAGGTGTAGGCGAGTGGCTTTATTCTTTTAGCCATTGCCTGACTCATGAAGGTCGACACACATCTGCTTTACTTAAATGGTGTGTTCTCTTGTCTTTCCCATGTTGAAGAGTGGATAAGAGAAATAGGCCTCTGTGTCACGTCATATTTATACCCCAAGGGAAACAGGAAATGATAAATTACTAATTAAAGTTTCCTAGATACTCTGATCAACTACAGTAGAAATGATAGAAATGCTCAAATTGCATTTATTTTCAAGTAGTGTTAGGGGTGCAAATAATTGAGGAACAGGTGATTTTGTGAAAAATAATGATTTCTTAGGCTTTTTTTTATTCACTTGAGTTAAAAGTTATATTATGCTTCTGCAATAAAGACTGAATTTATTTTAAGGCTTTTAACACACTTGCCAATAATTGTGAAGGGCGGTGTATACTGTATATCCAAATCTATTAGAACAATAATTTCCAAAATCGTTGTTTTTATCGCGTTGATTAATAAGTTAATTGAGGAAGATAAAAGTACAGCTAATGGTCTGTCTATAACTGAGTATTTCATATCATAGACTGCGTTTTTTCTGTTATTCATCATTTTGCACAGCAGATCTTGTGCACTTCTATCAAAAATACTATTTTACGCAGTGTGACGCTGCAGAAAGTAGCAACCCTGAAACAAACAAACCTCTTATGGCAGATCGAGTACATGAATGAAAGCAGTGGTTTGATCGTACGAGAAGAAAATGTTTCTCCTTTGATGATTAAGTAAAGATACATGAATCTGTTTGTGTGGTAAGTAACATCATGTAATTAAACCTGATACAGGGATGGCCAGGTCAGACATTTGCGTGCACTGAGTCATCTATCCACATGAAAATGGTGTTGAAAAAATCTCTACCTGGAGAGTCTTTTCCTTCAGTAACCCAAAACACCATTTGTTGTTGCTGGGAGGCCAAAATACAGAGAAAAGAAGTATACTTAATAAAAATATACATGTGCGTGTGTACAAGCAGGGCACCCAAAAAAATAACAGTATTTTAGATGAAAACGCTGCTCATTCCTGCAGCGATACAAGGTGAGCTTGGCTTTACACATTTTAGAAGAAACCCTGTATTTAGATGATGGTAAAGTCAGGTGTTACCACTTTTGTAGTCATGTGCAACCCTTTCATCCCTCTGATGTATAAAGGAAGCGCCAATGTCAGTTTATTTCTTATAAGATTGGTTGCCAATGATTTTTATCAATGTTATTGATACCAGCGATTAGTTGCTGCAGTCCTGGTGCCTTTACATTCCCGCTGTTTACCAGCTCCTGTATTCTAAAGCAGCAGTAAGATTGAGATCATGCTGTGTAGCTGTGATTTTTAAATGAGTTGGTTTTGAATGTGGATGGAATATGTTCCCTGACTGGGAATCACCCTCCGGGTAAATCCATGAAATCCAGAGAGTAGGGGGGGATCCGCTGGGCCATCTTTGAAGTCCCAGAAAGGCCCGAGTGAATGCATCCTACACCCCTTTCAGAGGCACTCTGGTGATGGAAATGAATGATGGCATCTGCTGACAATGGAAAATCTCTTCCTAATGTTGGCGAAATGGGCCGTCCTGGGAAAAGAGTGCAAATTGGGCTCAGCAAAGCAAAGCGAGCCGGGACTACAGCCTCCGTTGAATAGCACATTGTTTTCCCTCGCTCATCTCCCAGCCATCACTTCACTTCTGCAATTTATAGAGCCGAAATATGCTGTGCGTTTGCCGACGCTGCGCAAGTTGCACATTTGTCTACTTATTTGTTGTGTACAGTCAGAGGGTTTGAAAGCGCGCTCTCCGTTCCTGTCCGCCTCACGCTTCAGCACCGACGCGCTTGGGTGAGCTGCCACGTATTTAATGCCTCCGTCTGTTAAAATACTGTTCCCTGACTCCTTTGTTTTCCTTTTTTCCCTCTTTTGTTGTCATAATTCCTATATATAGAAAAGCAGCTGGGCTTAATTAAAAACAAGCCCGGTGAATTTGGTGAGGTATGGAATGGTAATCCTGGAGGCAGACAAAGAGAGTACCTAATCCCGAAACAAAGGCCGCTTTTTATCACCCGGGATAAGCGAAGGATAACGGCTCGTGTTTGTTTACGGGTGCTGTTCGGCTGCGGAGAAAAGGGGGTTCTTCTTCTGCGGCTCCCCAGGTCCATGTATTTTTCATGCCGAGCAGGATTGACTTTGTTTTCTGTCGAAGGCCCGTGCTGAGCACGTGCTGCGTTCAGAACATCTGCAGATCTGCGCAGTCCTAACACACTCACCCCAGTGCTGGGCTGCTGGTGTCATTTATCACCCAACAGTTGTGCTCCTTTTCCTCACCTCCCCAGCACAACTGCTTGTGCTTGGTTGTTGATGTTGATTAAGAGCTATTTAAAAGCTCCTAAACAAGACCAACTACCCTCATTTTGAGCGCTTTCTTAATCAACGATGATTAAGTCGCTTTCAAAGAGCCTACAGAAAAAAATCTGTTCTGTTTTTTTTTCTCCTGTAGTTAATAGGCAAGTCAATTCCTATAACTAATTTAATGATTCTTATTACACAGATTTGTTGTAAATTACAATTATTAGAGCTGATAATTACCCAAGTAGCCTGTTAATAGCCTGTTGGACTCCAGTTGACCAAACTGTTGCAGGCACCACAGGATTATTCTGATTCTAATTACTGCTGTGATGTAAATGTTGGGTGGGTGAGTGCTTCTTAAGAACAACCTGACCAAGAGAAACTATGTGTTGTCGTTCTCCAGCGGATACTATTTCTTTCAGGTATAGATCAGTGGATTACTTTTGTCTAGTTCTTGTAATACCCTTAAACCCCTTTGATTAGGCTTTCACACTTGTCTAAGACATTATCATCCTTTCCTTTTGTGCAAAACAATAGATGGATGTGGGCAAGCAGAAGCAAAAGATACGGTGCTGTCAAAATCACTAAACCGCCTATTGAAAGCAAATCATTTTTGACCCCCAGTGTGCTTTGGTTGTTATTTCCTGCAGTAGCTGGAGGGAAAATAGTGGGTAGAAACATGCCCTCAGAAGCAAGACCCATGAGTGGTTTTTCATTAAGAAGAAGTAAAACCATAGAAGCCAGCGAAACAATGGAGACACAGCAGAAAAGAGGTTTGTATGTGATATTTTAGTTATGATGCTGAAGGGCAACGCTCCGTCCCAGTTGTTTGTATCTGTGAAGAATGAGCCGGTGTGCTCTCGCCCACGTTTTCACTCGCCGTTCCTTTTCCGACCCTGTAAACGATGAAGTGATGTGTCATCTGCTAAGGCTGTTGGTCTGCAACTCGCTGGAGCCCACCGTAGGAATTCCTGAGCTCATTCTACAAAGCGGGATGGAGAATTTCTGTAATGCGAGATGGCAAAGCTGGAGGCACTGCTGGGCAAAAGCTCGGCGAGTGCTGGATTGAAAAAAGCTATGCGCTCATCCGCCAGATATGCAGAGCCGTAGAAGCCATGCCTGTCATGGATTTCCTCTATGAGGAGACGTTTCGGGCAGCTGAACATTAGGGAGGCAAGGCAAGCTGAATGAGGCTTGACGTTCTTCACTGAACCCTGGCGCGCTCCTGTTCCATGTTTAGATTGAAAGAGGAGTTTGCTTATTCGCATTTCTCCGGATGGACATTAACCGAGCCATTGGAGACAGCGGCGAGCACGCTGGCCTAGGTCGCCGCTCCTGCCCTGGTCAAGGCGCACAAAGAACAGATTCAATCATCTGAGTACTCATGATGAATAACCAGAAGGTTCTGGTTATTTTATACAGCGATTCCATTTCTTCCCCCTGTTTTCCGTGACGATGCAGGCTTTTAGAAAGACTGCAGTCTAATCAGGAGATGTCTGGGGATGTTTACTGTTCCCTGACAGCACTTCAGGGCAGTCGAGATGCACATTGTGAGTTGTTTTTTAATTAGTTTTTGCATTAATGTATTTATAACCCCATTTGCAATTTAAATGAACTTGAAGCACGACCAAGAACTGGTGTTCCAGCATGACTTTGAAAGCTCCTTGCCTTGTTGCCAAATGTATCCAGTTTTACAGCCAAGGAGATGAAGGAAAACACCTGTGCTAGCTGCAGCTAGTGAGCGGAGATGGGAGCAATATTTCGTCGCTGCTCGCAAACAATGCTGTTTCCAAAGAGAGATGTCTCACCTACTCAGCAGTGGAATCAAGATATGTGAGTTCATCCCACGCTGAATACAGTCACTTCCTCTTAGCTTTGGGTAAATAGTCAGTGGGAGTTTCCATCGGTTTCCATTCCCGTTTTTCATATGTATTTTTTAATCCACGTTTATTTAATTTTTTTCTTTTTCTTTCCACTCTTAGTATAAATACCGGGTCCATATCCAATTTGTGCTGTTCCACATGTCCAATGAAAAGCAAGTATCTCTAAAACTCCAACTTTACAAGAGAGACCAGAAATCTACTTTACTTTCAATAGAAGTCAATGGAAGCAGAATTCTTTCCAAGCTATTTTGGAGCACTTCTATTGGCCAGGTCATCGTGAAATTTCCATACATGGTTTTCATTGGACAGCGATGATATATTACTATATTATATTGTACATATATTATATTACTTAGGTTGAACAATCCAGATCTCTTGAAATAGTTGGCTGTGGAAGACAGAAACTGCCACAGTCAGCCCAAAACTAACATGCCATAGTGACGGCATGAGTCAGTACGGCATACTTTAAGATGCTGGGTGCTAAATCAGTTCAAAACGCTGACAGGGCATGGACACCCGGCGGAAAACTTTGCTGTTAAGGAGCCCAGCATGAGAAAAAGCCCATGAATTCTGAGGGAGTAAACAGTGCCCCGGTAGAATCAACAGAGCTGGCTTTTTGAAGCCGAATTGCTGTGAAAAGGATCTCCCACAATAAAGGTAGCAGTGAGCAAACGAGTGCATTTTTTGGCATTCGTGGTCTTATTATGTTGTTCCAACAGCACCAGTTGTGGTCACAGCAGGCTTTTGACTTTGTTGAAAATAGCTTTTGTGGCGCTTGTGTTTCTAACAGCGGAGCAGGAAGCACTATTGCCCATGAGACAGTGGCGAGAATAATGAATGTTAAAGAGTGTTTGGTAAGGCACAGACGAGTGAGCAGCTCATCAGATAGAGGAATGACTCTGTACCTAAGCTAATCAGAGGTAAAGGTCAAAGACAGCAGGAGTGCTGGCAGCAAGAGGTACAGTACCCTCATATGAAACCTCAGTGGTGACCGCGGGGCCTGCGTGGTGATCTCCAACACTTCTCTTTCTGTCTAGTACATCTCTTAATCTCCCTCATCTCCTTTTCATCAACCCTGCTTTGCCCTCTCTGCAGTATTATTCCCCCTGGTGAGCTCTCATAGTAATGCTCAGATAAGCAAAACATTTGTAGATGAGGCTCATTGTGGATGGCGTTGTATGTAATAGCATTATGGTGAAGCACTTGCTTGCATATGGCCGGGTCAGTCCTGCGAGCTCTGTGCACGGGCTAAGCAGGGGCTGTCTACAGATAATATGCTAAAAGGGGGCCCGCGCATTTGTTTAAGCACCCTTCCCCGATTCCGCGGGAATAATTACCTCGGTTGCCATGGTGCGGCGAAGGGGCCTGACCGAATAAACACAATGACATCAGCCTCCACGTCCCCGGGGGAGCCAGGGGCCCAATGAAAGCCCTTTGTTTTCCCAGTGTTCATTAGTGTGGTGGGTGACACTCGTGGTCCCTCAAGGGCTCCGCAAATTGCCTGTGACTCATCAGAAAAGAGCTAGAGAGGCCTCGTAGTTTCTTTATCCTCTTAACCGCCGCATCCACCTGCGTTTAATTCCAATCATGTGTACTTGGAGACGCTAGGCAGCTTTTCCTCCCCTGTCTGTTGGCTGGGCCGGCGCGTGTGAGCATATGTTCGCTCGTGTACGTTTGTGTTTGAGCTGTAGGAAGCTGTGTTGCCATGTATAAATAGCTCGGAGTGACGCTGATGTGATTTGCTGCTTAATGCATATGTCATACCTTCTCTAGTTGATAAATCACCTCTGTAATAAGGAGGATATTTTTAGACTTGCTGCATTCCCTACAGTCGCATGCTAGGCCCTTCACGTCTGAAACCTGCTCACTGCAGACAAGGAGAGAAGTCTGGAGAGAGTGTCCAGCTGAGAAGGTGGATAGTGGTGGTGTAGATCTCGGACTTTGCAGCAGTTTAATCTAATTAGGATTCTTTTAGGAAACAGTTAACAATCAAAACCTATGATTAAGGAGCCTCTGTGGTAGTAAAACAAGGCTTTGTTTTATAGCTCTGTTTGTTCGGTTTTCTAACTGGCTACATCCTAAGATCCAGTATGTAGGTCACAAGTGTCATTTACTCATGGTCGTCTGCTGAGTTTTGGGTGGCCTTTGTTCAAAGGACGAAGAAGTTAACACATCCCCTACAGAGATCACACTTCACCACAATGTGCAAAGTTACAAAGTTTCACATATTGGAACACTTAAAGCATAAAAATGGCCTGTGCAAAATTTCTGGAAATATTTTTCTAATATGTTCAACTCATAGCGCTGTTGCCTCACAGCAAGACGGTTCTAGGTCGACCAGGATACTTTCTGTATGAAGTTTGCATGTTCTCACAGTGTATGCATGGGTTTTATATTCCAGGTGCTCCGGTTTTCGCCCACAGAGCAAACAAGGACTGCCATGACCCTGGAGGATAAGCACTCTAGATGATGAATAAATCAATAAATGAATGTTAAACTCAAGCGACTCAAGGATGTGAGCTAAAATGTGCAGAAAAGTGGCGTGTTGAAATGTGTATCCTGTAAAAATGTGCTACTTTCACCCAGAAAATCAACAAAAATGTACCTTTAAAAATGTTGCATATGGCTGAACATATGTAGTATTTACTAGAGATGGCTTGATACCACTTTTCTTAGAACCTAGAGTATCTGCCAATAAAGATACCCGTAGGATATACACAGCCCACAGCATTTGTGATTATACTTTTTTATTTTTTCAGTATCCAATTCAGTAATAATAGTTACTAAGTAAATGATAGTATGGATGGACAATATGGCACAATTGATAATATGCTTCACAGTGTTTAGTTTTGATAAGTGGCAGCAAACAACCAGCCGTGCCACATTTAAAAAGTAATATCCAAAACCATTCATTCAGCATGTTCACATACTATTCTTCATTATCTCTCACAATTATCACTATGCTGATAATAAATGTATAATGCCCAAGCCCAACATGAACTTTCTCCATGATACAGTTTGACTACAGTACTTTAGTCCATAGCATCAACACAATTGTGATCATGATTCAGCTTGATTTCATTTTTTTGGTACAATTCAAAATGATTTTTAAAAATCCACCGAATGCACAAACTGTAGGAATTATTTAAGCAGTATATATTTGCTTGCATAGGGCCAAGTCAGTGATGCAGGTTAGCTACGAATGATAAGCTGAACGGGGATTGCACATTAGTTTAAGGGCGCTTCTTTAATTTTACAAGAATAAATAACTCTGTTTGAAAAACAAAACAATATTTGCGATATGGCTGTTGATTATAAATTGCTTATGACTTTCCAAAAGTGATGCAACCGTACAACTGCCACATACAGATGCTTTTTTAAACCCCTAGGGGATAAAACAATCTTAACTCGCCAATACTGCACCTGCCATGGAGAGGGGTTGGTCCTTCCCGCCTCCAAACACAAAGGGAGGGGGAGAATTATGTACAGACTTAGACAAAGGGATGTAAATCATTGTCTGGGGCTGGACTGAGCAGACAAGGAGTGTGAAGGGGTGTTCTGGGGAGGTGGGGTGTGGAGAAGGGGGGGGGGGCGGTTTCTGCTGAGCAGGAGCTGGGGCCAGGCTAGTTCTCCCAGAGGAGCTTGTCGATACCAGGTGCGAGAGCCGGGGAGGCTTGATGGCTGTGTCACTGGCACGTGTCAACAGCTTGTCTGTCTGCGGGTGTATTTGGATATGTTTTCATCGGATAGTGTGTGGCGTGCGCGAGGGTGGTGAATGTGTGCGTATGGGGGGGGGTGGGATTGGGGGTGGTGAGGCTGGAGGCTAGCCGGGGGATCCGATCTGTATCCTGTTAAAGCAGGAAGGCAGGCAAGTGAAGGAGAGTGCGCTCTGGCATTTCAATTTCATGTTTGTAGTGTGTGGAAATCTAGTCTGCAGAAGCGTGAGGTTAAAGAGAGAGCTAGCTGAGGTTGGCTCTCGCGGCTTCCTCGCAGCGTTTTGTGAATGAGGAAACAAACCTCTTGTGCTTGGAGATGTATCTGTATAGTGTACGCTATCCCCAGTAGTCATTAATGTGCCTCAGAGCTCCAGCCTCTCATAATTCAAACAAAAGAAATATTTATGTTATCTGAACGCTGATGCTGCCCTTGAGAATAAGATAGTTTGGAAGCAAATTAAATAAATGACCTTGGTTTAACCAGACTTTTTCCTGCTGGCATAATTGATGTATTTTACTTACTGGATCGTGTGTATGCACAGTTTTTAAAAATATAAACTCAAGTTGATGAATGACGTACTAGTGTCTTCTGTAAGCAGCACTATTGAAGGTATTTTTCTGGAGCTGAACTGGATCTCATGATAACGAGGCCTGTTAGTTTTTCACTTACAGGGTTTATAGTCTTTACTCCTTTAACCCCGCAAGTGGCCAGGATGGGTCTAAACATCTATTATACACTTTTGGAACTTAAGAATATCACGGCCATTTCCGTTGTTTTCCATACTTTCACCGAATAATCAGCTGTGCACAAGCCTGGGGTTTAAGATGTTCACTAGAGGGTTGGTATTGTATTGAAAACTGCTATGAAACTCATATGTAGGTGAGTAAGATATTCATGGCATGTTGCATTTATGTAAATACTGGCCGCAGCGTGTAGTAACAGTGCCTTCTGTTATACATAGCATGCTTTTTATTATTGTTTAAAAGTTGCACAATGCTTCCTTTATTGTTGGACGTACTGTGATTATTTACAGAGAGCAAAGGCGCAAGTTCATTTAGAGCACAATTTGGATTTGAAAGAGTTTATTATTGATTTGTTTAATCTAAGTAATGATGAAATGTACCTGAAGGGTTACTTGCATTCCTATTCTTTTGTTTGTGGGTTCAGAAAAATGGAATATAAGACAGACTTAAAAGCTGTGAAAATCTGTGAATCTTTGAATTTTCTCAAATTCTTTTCTTAATTCAACTACAGAGAAATCGTATTATTACAGAAGAAGAGCAGATTACAGTTTTAAAGCAACCTGCATGTTGGCTGTAAGGGGCCTGATCGGACCCATTGATAAAGGGTCATCCTAGAGATGTATTTAGAGATCCCTTTATTAACTTATTTGTAGAAGAATGAGAGTATAAGAATGAATATAAGATAGAGACAACACAAGTAAACACAAAATGCAGCTTTTAAATGATCTTTCCGTTACAGGTAAGGATGAATTCAAAACCTGTGTTACCTGTGTGAAAAAGTAATCGGGATGATAACTGTTACATCACGGAGCAACTTTAGCCCACATTTCTCTGCACATTTTTTTTTTTATTCCATCACACTAGAGGATTTTGAGCATTGCATTGGAGGGTTTTTTGCCATAGCATCTCAATGGGATTTAAGTAAAGACTTTGACTTGGCCACTTCAAAACCTTCATGTTTCTCAGTATATGATAAGTCATCCAGGTGCCGCAGAAGCAAAGCAGCCCTGGACCATCACACTACCACCGCCATGTTTCACTGTTGTGTGATGTTCTTGGAATACTGGAATGTGTTGTTAGCTTTACGCTAGATTTAACAGGACCCTTGTCTTCCAAAATGTTCCACCTTTGACTTTTCAGTCCACAGAATATTATCACAAAAGTCTTGGGGCCAGCTAAATGTTTTCTGGCTAATATAAGACGAGCCATTGTGTTCTGTTTGGTCAGCAGTAATTTGTACTTTGCTGCCCCACATGGATGCCATTTTTCTATTTCTTTCTCATTGAGGAACTGTGTGCATTAACTAGAGCAAGTAATGTCTGCAGTTCCTTAGATGTTCATTTAGGTTCTTTTGTGATTTTGGTTGGCCGGCCATTCCTGGGAAGGTTCACCACTGTTCCAGGTTTTCTCCATTTGTGGATAATGTCTCTCATTGTGGTTCACTGAGTTACCAAAGCCTTAGCTATAATTTTGTAACTCTTTCCAGACAATAGATTTCAATGACTTTGTGTTGTATCTGTATTTGTATCTGTTTAGAATGTTGTATCATGTCTTCCAGCTTCAGCCTTCCAGCTGCTTCACTTTGCCAGACAGAGTCTCTTTAGGCAATATCTAGATTCAACATGGCAGCAGTCATGTCTGGGTGTGTATTTGGTAAACTGGTTGAATTTGTAACTGGGACAGATAGAGCTAAACAGCATCATCTTTGTAGTTCTACAATTATTGAATGTAGACGGGTTGTTTTTTTAGTGCCCCTATATGGTAAGTGAAGCTGATAAAGTGGACAATGAGTGCAGATACAAGGAGGTGATTGGCTGATCTGTGTACATAGTGGTCCTTTAATACAATTATGTGTCATGGTGTGTAAGTAGAGGTTATAATTTATTTGCTACTAGAAAGCAATAAAAATAATGAATAGCTCTCTATGGTACAGGCATGCCTAGTACGGGTAAAAAGTCTGTTTGCCCAGGAGCACGACATTTATGTCACTCATTTTTCATGATGTTTTCTAAAAATGCTCTTAGACTATGTCATTGAAAACTGCTGTGGGGTTTGTTCCCTGTCCATGACAAGTGAAGTAATATAAGTGGAAAAGAAAAATGGCATTGGTAGAGGAAAGAACAGCGCTGCCCCCATTATAGCTCAGGCCGGACGTGTGGACTGAGAGACAGGTGTCGGCCTGTATCAGGATTGTTTTTCTCCATCTTTCTCCAATTGATCCCTCTTCCCTTGTCAAGTTTCAAGCCTTACTTAGCCCTCCCCCTCTCCACACCCGCCTCTGCTGTCCCTGAATATTGCTTCCACAGCCCAACCGAGGGAGACAAGATCCTTGGAGTATCTGCCAATGCCAAGAAACGGTTGAGTTCAGTCAGAGGAGTGTGTGCCAGAGTGAGCAGACTGTGGGTATTGTCAAACGTGATCTGCTTGTGGCAGTGGTCTATGGTGCTCCCAACTGCGCAGAACATATTCAACCCCAGAGAGCAGAAGTGTCTTCCCTCAATCTCCCTAAAATCAGAAATACTGGGATTAACTGGCAAACAGCTGTTGGCTAAATTAGGTGGCATGTATACCCAGAGCTTGAGTTTCTGCTGTGAGGATACTGCAGATTTCGAGGAATTTATACTCATTGCCTCTTTGACATACAGTGTTCAGAGACCGTTCCTTCTTTATTTAATTACCTGAAATAATAATCATTTTAAAAACCTGAGATTCTTTAATTAATATAAGATTGGAAATAAGACAAGCAAGACCTGGTTGATCACCAGCACTGTCACAGTTCTTAAAGCTTTTATCTTTAAGAGATGCCACTATTGCTTCAGAACTGACACAGTCTACAAGTGTTTCTGTCCACCCCTCCACTCAACTCAATGCTATGGGTCTGAAAGAATGTGTAGATGTTTAATAAGCTGTTACCATGAAATAGATGAAAAAGATGAAAATTAGTAATGTCCAACATTGCTGCTTCTCCAGAGCTCAGACCTTCACATCATCAGACATGTTTGGGAATACTTGGATGATATGAGGAAAGATATCCCTGCAGAATTCTTTGAAAACCTGAAAGCAAGTTTCTGAAAGACAATGGAAGCTATAATAAAGGCAATTAATGGACACACTACTGAAAACATTGATATAATCTTCTGTGAAGTTCAGATTGTTCCTCCTTTTCTCCTGACCCTGAAAAATTAATAACTAGACAAGATATGGACAAGATACTGCGATAATAATAAACTTATATATCGTGCATCCCTATAAACTGATGTAGCTCCCTATGTAGGCAGCAGAGAGGTGTTTTAGATTTTTTAGAATTCATAGTTTCTCAAACAATTTTTACCTAGTTCTTGTCTAAAAATCAAATCAAATATGTGTATTGTCCCACCACATTTAACAACTGTGTGAAAAGGTTGCATGGTCCCTTGCAGTACTTAAATACAAAAAATATACAAGTTAATTGCAAAATATATACTGCACATTTTTTCCAAATATACAGTTTTTATAACAGTATAAGGAAAAGCTATGTGTACTACCTTAGAATACAATAAATTTCTTAAAGCTGACAGAAAAAAGTAAGATCTGTAGACAATCTGAGCAGTATAAATGAAGATGGGTTCCCTGTTTCACAAACAACAGGTCACAGCTGTCCTTTTTATTTATGTGTTATAACTACTTATTAATGGTTTAAGATGTTTATGTCCTAGTTAATAACCTCCCATATAAAATACCATCTATATAAATTAGGTATGCACCGATACCACTTTTTCCCTACCCTGAATAAGATATAATAACCTTGAAAGAACTACATTTACTGGTTGAGTAACTGCACATTAAAAAGTTTCATAGCTATGAAAAAATAAAATTGTCACAATGCAGAAACACGTTCAGCCATTTAGTCAATAAGCTTCATAGTATCGGTGCTCTCTATTGCCTATACCGATACTGTGTGTAAGTGCCAGTATCGGCGCTGATACCGATACCGTATCGGTATCGTTGCAACACTAATATAAATAATTTACTCATTTTAAACCATCCATAAATGCTTTATAGAGGTCTTATTCCAAAGTGTTACCAAACTATGATATATACAGATGTTTGCTTTTCCATATATGCAGTTGGTGAGTTTAGGGCAGAGAGAAAGATGCGGGTATACAGAGGATAGAATATTGTTACATCTATTGCAGATTACAGAAAATCTCCAAAGGCACACTCTGCAAGTGAACTGTAACGTTCTTTAACCCCTTACATGTTTTACTACTAATACTGAATAATAAGCGTTAGTATGTAACAAGCCTGGAGTGTGAGGAGTTTAAAATGTTCCTCTGATTAATTTTAATGATTACCAAATTGAAGGAAATTCCGCCTGTGGAGAGGCAACATTGCATGCATAATGCCTTTTATGCCTTAAATCATAATAAATGTAATTGATGTAAGATCATAGGGATCATTAATAGAAGGCTGTTAGTGCCTGACACAACAAATCCCTCAGCAGGACTTCAGCACACAGACACAGAAAGAGAATAATCTTTGTCTGATTTAAATGCTGTTACTGTCAGGCGTTGTCATGGTGGCAGTTACTCTTCAAAACATACTTCATTACCTTAATCTACTGTAGACCCGATTCAACAGCAGTTCGACAGAGGACAGACATTGAAACCAATTAATCTGTTATGAAGCTCGCAAGGTTGACAGTCGACAATTTGGTGCTGATTGCAGGCATTGATGAATGGTGGCACGAGAAACGAAGCCTTTTATGGCAGCCCTCTCCTGCAGCAAAGCCAGTCTAGGGCTCTTCATGAGACTGCTGAAAGGCAGAGATGAAATAGTGGTTAGATGTGGTAGGCACACCACAGGAGGAAACGCTCAGCATGAGGGTCCGAGTAAAGAAAAAGTTCAATCCACCTGAGGCATAGGCAGCTGGAGCCTACTGATGCCTGAGATGCCTGTGACTTTAGGCTGGGCCAATGCAAGTCAGCCTGGCAAAGCAGAGGACTTTGGCTTCTGTTACAGCTGGAATAGGATTGTCAAGGACATCAGGTGTCGCATTAGTTCAGGAAGCAGATTGCGGCGGCTTGGAGAGGAGAAGTTGGATAACTAATGCATTCTCTCACCTGTGGCTGATGAGACACGTTCAGGAGACAGAAAATTAATTGCCAGGATGGAAAGGGAGCCCGCTGTTTCTAATCGTACTGATTAATTAATTATTGCCCTGAAAGGTGTACTTAGGAATAGAGCACCAGGAAGCGCAAAGAAAAAGAAGAGGGAGCGCAAATGCAGACTAATTAACACCAAGCACATCTGCCATCATCTGCCACTCAAAAGTGGCCTTTTTGTTTCAGATAGCTTGTCTCCAGAAACGCTCATCTATTTATTCTCTGTTGTGCAAAGCGGGGGAAGATTTCCTAATCACATGTTCATGGTTTTGCGCGAGGAGGGAAGCCAGGTTGGGCCGGCCGTTTGGTCTTTTCTCGCCGCATTAGCCACACGGCCAGGCTGAGGCTCCTGGCCACTTTTTCTCAGCAAATTGACTGAATTTGGTCAAGACTCCGAGGCTCCAGGCTGGCACCGGGGCAGGAGAGGCTCACTGGCGGGAGACGCAAGGCGTAAAGGGGTGAACAGAGATTAGCCCAAGAATTGGTCCAGTGCTTTGATTCCATGAAGTGAGGATTTCACAGTAATGGATCAGCTTGGCTATTCCAAAGATTTTGGAGCAAGCCTTAGCTGTGGATGCATATTGCTTCTAGGGCCCACCAAAGAAGCAGTGCTTTTAACCCATGAGAGACCCTTACCCAGATGAAAATGCATTCTGGGAAAATAATTACCACTCTCAGTGCATTTATCACTGGGGTGTTTTGCCAGGTGCCATGATTTACAAATGCAGAGTCTAGAAAACAAAAAAATGACAAGCCGTTAATGACGAGCTCTTCCTTTAATGACTTGTCAATTTCAATGACAGGTCCTAACAAAATGTAGCCACTGTTAATGGTTGGTGTTGTGCAGCAGACTGGAATTCCATAGCGTGGTTATGTCACTGTCCGTTACAGCATCTGCCAAATGCATAGATGTAAATACATTGTGTCAGCAGTATGATCCATAGCAACTATTTGCTCTCCTTTGAATGATGGGGAATGTAAGCATTAGTCATTGATTGTTGGGGCTGTGGTGATAAACTGCTAAAACATCTGTCTCTTCTTTGCGGTTACACTAAAACCACTACCCCCCCCACGCCCAGACTTAGATTTAAATACCTGTTATGTGTCAAGGTGACTCCAAACCTGTCGACGAGAGAGGCAGGGAACTTCACAGTAGGCCGAGCAACATTAAAAGGCCAATCAGCCAGTCAGTCTTTGAATTGCTGAATTCAATAATTCAGAGAGAAATTACTCCTGCAGAGGGAAAGTGAATAATTCAGGATATTATGACTTGCAAGTTCTTCCATGCGAGTGGTAAAGATGATTAATTCAACATCTGGACTAATAGAGATTCAGTCAGGGCTTGATTTATACTGTCTTGCTGTTGCACTGTCTTCTTTCCCCTCTCTGTCTTTGTGTCAGACATTCGGAGTCCTTGCCGCTCACAGCCGACTAAGTGCCAGCGAATGGCTTTCAGTTCCCATCACACAAAGAACTGCGGAATCCAGCCAGCATTTCCACATGCAAGGGGTGTGTTAAAATGCCCGGCTCAGCTTAATGCTGTGTGACAGAATGATCTGATCTTATGATAATTATAGGGAACATATGCTGTCATGTGGTTACTGATTGATGCGCTGCTAGCAAAGCTAGCTAATTATTTTTGCTGGAATAGCTTTGGGTCTTCATGAAGTTTGCAGTGGGGTCGGTTCACGTGGAGGGATCACGGCTTTTTATTGTAGTGTCCTGGATCTAGGAGAAATGGACGCCCAAGGTCTACGCCAAAGGGGGTAGAGGGAGGGAAGAATTTAGAATTCATTTAACTTTGCCTGTGAAACAGCATTGCGAACTTAGTTAGTGACCTCACTTTCTCTGCATTTGTATGCTGGAGCGCTGATAGTTCCTGATTGCCTTGTGGATACAAAACCTGAACTTTTTATATAATCATAATTCATCAGGCCTGCTCTTCTGTAATCCTCCTGAGAAAGTTTGTACGCAGAGGACGGGCAAAACAATCACAGAAATCAAGGCGCTCGCCCCCCCCAAAAAAGCCTTTATTGATTCGGCATCATTTTGAGGATATTACAGGTGCAACTGTGAAAGGGATGAAGGTTACAGTTGGCCAGGCACACATTATAAGTCCAATTGATGGAATTTTTTCATGTCTTGAAGAAATCGATGGCTCACTCCTCCCCGGGTGAATATGTGATCTGTCATGTAGAGAGAGTACAGCGGTGATGTAGCGCTTTCCCACGCTCTACATCAGACTGCCCGCCCGCTGGCCTCCTAGAGCCAAGGTCATCTCATACCAGTGGCCACAGAGTCCATGTTGAGCACTGAATTCTGCTTTAGCCGATGCAGCTGGTCCTCACTGGGTTCAAAAAACCCTCTCTTTTTCTCTCTTTCTCCAGTCGGCGATATAATTCGTCACCCACATACGCAAGGCTCACAGCATGCCACCAGTTCTCGAGCGCTTATGTAGGCTTTAACGATTGCTGCTTGGATTCATTTGGATGGCGATTTCTTGTCGCATTGTGTCATGCAATTCACATAAAATGAACATGCAATCATATCGTTGAAGGGCAATTTGCTGTCTTCAGCGTGCCATCAGGGCCAGCAAGATGGATCCGAAAAGGAGGCTAAATGGCTCTTTGGAAGCTGTTGCAGACAGGAGAGGACTGTGGAGGAGCAGCCTCTCCTCTGTAATTATGAGCCGAAACCGTCAGCGTTCCCGCAGCGAGTTGGAGAGGGGAGTGGGAGTGATGTGTCCGAAGCAACCCGGTTCGATGCGCGAGGCGTGCAGGCATGTAGAAGTAAACCTGAAGGGAGCCAAGGGCGCTTTCTCTAAGGCTACGTTCACAAGGCTTTTGGGCGTCCATCAAAAACAACCACGTTGATGCACATTGCTGGTCTGTTGCAGGCAAATCTGTGGGTGGCTTCATGCGAGCGGGAAACTCATTCATACTTAAAAGACTGCTGGCGGTGTCTGTTCTTTTTTTTTTACACAAGGAAGCGAAAAAGACATGTGGGTACATGTAATAAAACAGTTGTGAGCTGTCTTCGTAGGTCTTTAGAGCTGGATTGAACAGCTGTAGGGAGTAATTAGCTTCTCCTCCATTGTGCTTAACATTGACGTGACTGACTGAATCCTCTTCTGCTGGCTGGAACGTGGTTACCTCAGAGTACAGTGTGTCAAAACTTCTGTCTGATAAAGTGTAATTTTTGCACATTGCAGTGTGATTGTGTCTGCTGTCCTGGAGCGCATTGCCTTATTTTCATTGCAATCAGTGGCAAGAGGTGTATTTTGATGGATGCCCTTGTGAATGTGGCCTACAGTCACAGCTTCCCCATGTGGCCGGCGCTTTTGTCCTTGCAGCCGGAACATGGTGCTGAAAGACTGTCCAAATAAGGGCTCTTATGGGATTGTCTTGGCCGCAAGCATTCATCTGTGTATCTCCGTTGTTGTCCAGAGCCCAGTCATCTTGCTATCACTTCCCCAGCAGAACCTAGCACCTCAACGTTCCTCGGCTCCTATGCATTTGCCCTTGTACCCACACAGAAAGCGCTCCTGCTAATAAGCTGCTGCATGCTTGTGTTGGAATCAGCAGAAACAGCGCTGGGACTCTGATAAGTTGATACGTTGCAGTTGCCTGCTGTTAATTCTCTCCTCTGCGTCCATGCGGGGATTACATTCAGCTAAATTGGATTTGGGGTTGGATTACGGCATTGCTTTTCCATACTCTGGTTAACGTAGCCGATCTCACTGGTCAGATATGGCAGGAAGGAGAAGGAGAAAGGTGAAAAGTTCAATGTCCACTGAGATGATTCCTAAGAATAATAGTGAATGATAAGGCAAAAATCAAGATACTTCATGAGACTTTCCTGTGTTTCTTAATATGGATTTAATTTTTTTTAGGTTTGATATCTTTTAACAGACCAAAGAGCTGTGGGTGCCAGTCGTGATTTTTATATAACGTTTCACGTGTAGCACTAGACTACAGCCCATGTTGCCCACCCATACGTGAAAGTGCAGGAGTACAAGTGAGTCAGAAAGGAGAACTGACGCTCCTCATCATTCAGTCTAGTTGCATTTCTCTCCTGCTGCTTGGTGCTACAGTGCCTGCCGCATCACTATTGGAAACGTCTAAACAATAATTAGGTGAGCTACTCTGTGTGCATTGAAATTCTTACCTTGATTAGAATTCCTGCAGCAAGACTGAACAATTATTCTATTAAATCTAGCAAACAGATTTTTTTTCTTACTCAGAACAACAATTATATAGCTCCAGGAACCAGATCTCTTGGAATGAAATGGTTGAAATTGGAGGACTGGGAAAAAAAAAACAACAACATTTTTTGTTAACCTACTTTTGCTGACCCAATGAAGTTTTATCCGGATGTTTATTGCTGCCTTTCTTGGGATTTTTTTTCCATTTATCTGTTTAAATGATATTGACCATGTTGATTCATATGTTTATTTATTTCCTTCCCATAAAAATGCCTGCTTCCTGTCTCAGCTCAGCAGGCCACCTACTGTTTCTGTAATTCAAACAATCGTTGCAATTACCAGCTCTCTCAGAGACAGTGAGTTGGCCTATATAGGGCAATACAAGGCTTGTGTATGAGCCACAATTAGAATGAAAAATGTATACATGCAACACAGTCCTGTGTGTGTTTCTTTTAGAGAATCTGATCAGTGGGTTTGACAGATGTGTGTTGATGGGCGTGTAGTGCTGCTCAGGCTCATAAAGAGCCGGCTGGACGTTACACAAACGTAAGATTTGGTTATCTAGGACATGCTCTTCATTAGGCGCGTGGTACAGTGCTGTACTGCCCTGTTCTCTGACCTTGTGCTGAAATCGTCTGGAGCCTCCCTGCCGGCCGTGTGATGTTAGCATCACACATCATTCTGTTCATTACGCCGGTGGCTGGCTCCAGGTATTGATTTACTGGGGAGACTCTTATTGTTTTATGTTGTGCACAATCTCATTTCTCTGCGTTTATCAAAGGCATTTATTGTACGGCTCTCATGGCATCACATATTAATTATCATCTCTCTCTCTCTCTCTCTCTCCCTGTTTTTCCCCCTCTCTGCCTCCCTCATACTGATTGAATTCCTTGGCTGCCCTTCTTCCTGTGCCTGGTTAAAGGTAAGAATGCCTTTGCTTTATTGCCTGTTTTTTTAATTATGCTAATGAGCAATACCCGACATGGCACAAAACTGTGTTGCTCACACCTGGGACACCGAAGAAACCATGTTCCGTGCCACTGATAACGATGATGGGTGTTGATGATTTGTTAGTCACTGTAAACTTGCCTTTTATTGTAGTTTTTTTAGTTTTATGCTTGCTGGATGATGAATTGGCGCCCGTTGTTGGAGTGGAATCGATGCTTATGTAAATAAAACGTCTGAAGAGACAATTATTTTTCTGCGGGGATGAGAAAAAGCTGCTGATTTCTTAATACAGTGGCGTACAGTGCGCTGTCCCCTGTGACTCCGTTATTAGATATTCAGGTGCATTCATCAGCCTGGCGCATGCATGCACCGCATCAGGAATGCATAAATAACAGAAAGTGAATAACAGCTCCCTGCTTTGGCCAAATTAGTCCTTGCTGGCTGTAGCCAAATACTAAAACGTGGCCATAAAATAGCCACAAATGTTCCCTTCATCTCGGTTTCGGTGCTTGTCAGCTCTCTCGCCCCCTTCGTTCTCCTGAGAAAACAGGTAATGTTATGGAACAAAAAAGGGAGAAGAAGAAGAAGAAGAAAAAAAAGCAAAAACAAAGCAAGGACTCGGTTAATTTAGATGCAAGTGGAAGAAAGAGAGGGAAGAAGAGGAGAGAGTGCAAGGAGAGGAATATGGTTCACGCTTTGTTCTTTATCTCCCAAACGCTCACCATAGCAGCCGTCACTCTAATCTCCCCTTTGTTTAGCTCTTTTTGTCTCTCTTTTCATTGCCTGCTTTTATCTACAGTTTAGGAAAAGCTGTACAAAAAAAAACACACACACACAACAGTGAGTATGAGATCCAAAAGCAAACGAGCGGCACATTTCGCCCATGGGGGATATTCCGGTCTCTTGCACTCATTTGTTTCCAGATCGCGATGCTGTAGGTGTTTGTTGTGAAGTTGGACGACGAGTAAGACTAGTTTGTTGAAAGGAACCTCTCCTCCTACCCTAGTCTTGTTTTGTTTTAATACATTTTTTTTCCAACACGACCAGTCTTGAGGAGAAACCCCCACCCACACTCTTCCTCAACAGTTTTTGGCTTAGATGTCATAGAAACTTTATGTAATGTATGGGTCCTTTCAACTTTAGAAAAGCTTACATTTCTTTACATACTTCTACAGTGGCTCTCAAACTGCTCCTCATGGGCTCCCAGATGAGCTATATTCTTCTTCTGAGTGGTATCAAGCAAAAATGTGGACTGTCTGGAATAGTCTCTGAGGACTGGTTTGACAGCCATTGCTTCAAACAACCATCCGTCCTAAGGTTCTTTGAGAAACCAGCTCTGGTTCTTCTTCGGTGGCATCGCTCCAAAGGACCATTTCGGCATCATTATTTTAAACAATGGACTGCTCTCAGAGTTTGATTGAAGCTAGGCTAATCAGATGAATTGCCCCAGCTTTGTTGGCCAACAAACACTGGATGCTCCTCTCCGGACTGCCATCACTTAATCTTGACATTCATTTGGCCTTCCGGCTTGATTATTACTATTAATGGAACGATGACACCAACAAGACTGAGTGTGTTCTTGTCTTGAAGCCACCTCATGAATTATTCATAAAAGGAAATGTCATAGAACAGAACTTACCTCCATTCTGTTACCCATGAGCTCTCTGCATCATACTAAGCAAGGGGGGACAGTGCACTGTTAAAATGATGGTTCTTGGCTTGAAAAACGTTAATTGGTGTAGAACCGTTACTTTCTATGGAGAACCCCTGTCATGGAAAAATGAAGTTTTCTCACTTTTCATATTGCAACCTACTGAATGCACCCACCCATCTGTTCTTTTCTTGAGAAACTATGGTGGCCAGCAGCCTACATGTTTTTGCGTACTTGATGGCTGGAATTCTTTGCTTCTTTGCTTTTTTTGTGTTTTTTTGTACTAAACAATAAGTCCAATTGTCTGTTTGTCAAACTTCTCACAACATAAAATGATTAGTCAGCACTGGTTTTACAGCAATTTATTCTACCCATCAAGTGGTCCTACCTAGCATGCTCATATCATTAGTACAGAATAGTAACTCAAGATTTTTTGTATTTTAATATTATTTCAATTAGGGGTGGGCGATATGGCCCTACAATAATATCACAATATTTCATGGTATTTTTGCGATAACGATACTCAATTTGACAAAATATTGAATAAAAAAAAATATTTCAAGAATACACTACTGCAACAAAATGAAAATTAAATTTTGTTATTGCATACGATATGATATGGCACACCCCTAACTGAGATATTAAAAAATACAAGAATTTTCATCAGAAAATTGACAGAAGTCAATGAACCAGAATGTAATGATACTAAACAATGCACTCCAAATATCTCCATATATCCAGGACTGAAGTAAATTGAATGATACTGGACAGATCAAATCTGTCTCTAGTAGATATATAATGGGAAATGAGAAAAGTGTGAATTTTGCTAAAAACAGTAAAAAAATAGTACCCTGATGTGATAATTAGGGATGGGTGACATGGCACGATATTTCAGTGTATAATGTCGTCCACGATATTCAAAAATGTCCTGATTATTCTACTTATGCTGGTCACATGTTACGCTAAAAGCATTCCCCAGTTTCTTGTGCAAATTTTCTTGTTCCATTTTAACCGGTGCTGTGTTTACATTCTGACACCCAAGGTGTTTCTCAAGGATTCTTCCTCATTTCGCATCTTCTAGCTGGTGCTATAGCACCTCCATATCCAAGCTGCCACTTTATTGTAAAAATGCTGAAGACACCCTGTACAGCCAGCGTGTGGTTTGTCAGTTTTGGGCAACTGTAGCAACCTTGAGGTTCCACATGGCGGTCTCAAGCTGGTTTATTTGCTATTTCTGCTAGATAGACTTCCACAATGCACCTTTAAACGTAGTATATAAACATTAAAAACATAGTGTTCTTGCCGCAGTGTATATATGCAAACTAAGCTGTACAAACAGCCTGTTCTGAATCATTTTGTGCTGTGCAAAAACCTCCATTTTTAGTTGTGCATTTTTTACTTTGCTAGGTGCAATGTGTTCATGTAGGCTATAAACCTTTCACACTCTGAATGGGTATGTGGTGCTCATTAACAGAACTGCTTTTTATACAGTTATCCACTGAAAGCTTCTTTAGGGAAGCAGCAGTAGTTTTTCTGTGACCTTACTCCAAAGAACCTTTTTGACACCTTTATTTTTAAGAGCATACCTGCAGCTGTAGAAGCAGAAAATCCTTACATAGTTAGCACCTTGGTACCACATGCATGGGTGAGCTAGGTTGTTATTTTGTAAGGTTATTAACAGTTACTTTCCATTTTTGAAAGGTTGATAATGTACATTAACTCTTTTTTTTCATGTGCTTGGTTAATGCATGCTGTAAGGTTATTTTTGATCACGTTGGCTTGCTTTTCTTGTACGGTAGCAACTCTTCACCTGGACCTGACCCCAGTGGGAGTTTGTGTTGCCTTTTCATTTCAGCCATGTTGTAAAAAAAGCTCAGCAGGATGTGTACATATATATTTTTATCCCTTCTGGTTGCAATTAGTCACTCTGCAGACCCATAACTTCAAAGGGCTATTGTAATATGATGCAATTGTGTAACATACCACATGCAAGAAAAGTGTTTTCATGAAAACCTCGCTTTTGTGTAAACACACATCCACAAACCGCCAAGTCTCCTCCTACCGTGCTCTGAGTGTTTGTGTTTGGATGGGATTGTGAATGTTTAAAACTGTTTAAAACAGGAAAAGAAGGAGGGCAGAGAGGGAGAGAGAAAGAGAGAGAGAGAGAGAGAGAGAGAGAGAGAATACAGTGCATTGTAATAGGACCCTCACGAGAATATGACATCCCTCAGCTGCCTGCCTCCGCCCTCCGCCATGTTAAGCTGTTTTTCTCCAAATCTGTGCACTCGCATCCTATTCATAGTAGGATTACGAGCAAGGAGGAGGGAGCGAGTAGAGGAGGGAGGTATCCGTTGCCATGGCAGCAGGCGGGCGGGCGGGCAGGGAGGCTACAGGGTGTTCAGCAGCAGCAGCAGCAGCTGTGTTCAGGAAGAGCTCAAGGGTTTTTCTAGCTAACCTGCTGCACCTGCATCGATGTTGTCCCCTCCCTGTCCCTCTGTAGCACACACTTCAACTTAATATTCCTTTTAATATTTAATATTATATTTTAATAAGGCTTTTTTATGTTTAGAATTTGGAAACCGTCGATTTTGTCCTAACTGATATTGGAAATGTCATAATAATTCTCAGTAATAACTTGATAATGTAGGTGCTCCTTATTTGGTTAAGATGTAAATGAATACATGAAAAATGTTGGTATATTTTTGTGTTGTGTATACTCCATTGAGTATATAGCTCCTACAGTCACTTTTGTTTAATTTAAAAATTGATTTTGTGGTCTTGTTGTACAACATCCTTAAAAGGCGCTTTAAACTAAAATTCTGTTGCTATTTTGAATCGAATCAAATTGCAGTGAAATGTATGATTTTTGGATACATTGAGTCATTTAATTTCATAAACAAAGCAGAATAAAATTATTGTGAAGTCTAAGATTTACCACCCTAGTAGGCATTCCATATAAAATGTGAGATATAGAAAATATTGTAGTGTATTCTCTTGATATTATGCAATATTCTGACAACGTCTAATTAGGGATGTACCAGTTTGGCCAGTTTATATAGGCTTTACAGTATGTTGGGTAAAGTAATGCATGAAACACAATCTCTAGTGCATTTAATTAGCTAAACGTGCAGTAACCCCAACATTTAATTTGCTCTTTAATGGGCCAAATTGTCATTTAAAAATTAAAAAATATAATGTTGGAACACTAGCGTTTGGGTTCAGGTGTAGCAGCAGCATTGAAATGCAGCATGAATACACTGTCTCACAAATCTTTGGCATAAAACTGCAAAATGGATCTGCCAAAATGAAAATTGGAAAGCTGGCCCATTCGGTGTTTCCAGCAAAACATTGACCATTATGATCTTGGCCAATTTTAATTGTGCAACCATGCATAACGTCCCTATCCAAAAAAAAATATCTCAAATGTAACTTAATATTTTCATATTTTCCCAATTTTAATTTTTCCGAAGCCCAGCAGTTCTCCTTTACATAGGGTCAGGGTGGATCAACATCTGTTAAATTCTCTTTACGTTGACTTACATTAAGAACTTTTAAGGTGAGAACATGTTTGCCTTCTCCTGTATTGTTACCATTTAGACAGCAACGATATAACAGTATACATTTTCATAGGGTGTTAGGAGTGAGGAACTGAATAGGGCGTCTATATAGAAACTCTAGCAGTTTTTAAGACCGTTGACTGTTATTCGAGGCCCTCCTCCTTCTGCTGGCTTCCTTTCTGCTGTGGTTGACCTGTGAGTTTGAGAAGGTAGCAGGCAATGCTCTGGAAACTGCTCTAGTAACCTGTCATGGGCCAGTGATTGACGGACCGTTAGACCAGGCTGGCCCGTGGCTTGTGTCTGTGTGCGTGTGACACACCGGGATAATCTTCTTAGTACGATGCAGGCCGTGTAAGGTGTCTTCCAAATCGGCTTGCGTGGAGATGAGGCAATCCCCGCAACAGCTTCTGTGGCAATAAAAGAAACAGGACTTTGTTTTTTAAACCTTGGTCCTTCCTGTTTCTTAACTCTTTACACCCCCCTGGCCCCTCACTTCAGTTCCTCACTGTGGCAACAACATTAACTGCAGATTCATTTTAAGCGAGTAGTCACTGAATAATTCATAGCAGTTACTGAATCACAGGTCTTATAACGAAAGGTTTAGTGGGTCTAATGGAACTTCTGGTCACTGTTTATCCCTGGCTGTATTACTTACACCTACTATTCTTTTGTCTGCTCACTGTAGTATTAGCTGAGATTGATTTCCACAGAGACTTAAATCAGTAAAGCAGATTTTAGCCGTGTTCCAGTGTGTGGCCTGGCAAACGGGGCCGATTCTGTATTCTAATCATGAGCGTATAATTATAAAACATGAAAGCTGAACAGGCTTTCGGAATATTCAGTAGCAGGTAGCAGATGTGAATAGACAAACTGTCTCCCCGCGAAACAGACGCAACACCTGCTTTGTGGTATCAGATAGAATCCTCCCAACTGCTAGGCTAAGGTTTTATTTTCATTCGTTTTTTTATAACAGCACAGGAAATCATTTAGCTTCTGATCCGAGCGCAGATAAGAGGCAGGTGAGATCTAAATGGCTTTGCTGTTTGGAATGAGAATAAATATATCCATTATGAACATATTGCATGCTGCCAGCAGCTAGCATTTGGATATAGCGGTTTTATCTTTCTATCGGGTTGGTCTAGTCTTTTTCAAAGCTGTCAGATGTTGAAAGATTCGCAGCCACAGTGGCTGTGAACGTTGCCCATTTCCGTGACTGGGACAGTTAAGTCATGTCGTAGGCCTGCTTGCTGAGCTTTCCTTTGTGTTAGCGTTTGTTTTTGTTAGAATTATGCAGTCGGAATTCTGCCGCCTCGTTCTCCGCCACGGAGTTAGAGGATATAAGAGAAGCTACGGATAAGAGACCAACAAAATCCAGGATTTCTCATCTGTACGGCTCTCTGCCGTATTTGCCCTCTTCATGCGCTCCTCCAGCACCTCGAAATTTATAGCTTCTGAAAGGATAAACTGTTTAACAGCATCTATGCATTTGGCTCCGGTCTCTTAATATGTGTATGCGGAATTCATTCCTTCCCCCCATCCTCTTCGTCCTTTACATATAGCCCTTTGAAATAATTTAGTTGAATAAACAGACTCAGGTTCTTTTAGGGATCAAAGCGAGAGGAGCAGGTTGGCGCTGGCGCAAAATGTTTTTGGATTAAGTGAAAGAAACCCGAGAAACAAAAACAAACAACTAAAAGGCAAGTTGTATTGAGCCTGGTGTGGTATTTGTTTCCCCTCTTTAAAAAGTACACACAGAATGGAGCACATTTTAGTTGGGTGGTGGTGGTGATGTGGGGGGGGGATACGGGGTTTTGCCATAAACTACATTTCTCACTGTTCTTCCATATGCATACTAATTGGTGTAGATGGTTTCCTCGGCAACGGTTTTGACCCAGAGTAATTCCTGACAGGCACAGAGTTGAATAAATGGCTCAGGGAATTGGGGAGCGCTCCACATATCCCTGAATAGGGAACAAATTTAGCTTGTAGGAGAAAGGAAGAGCAGCTGAAGTATCTCTGAAGGGAAACGGCACATGCTGTAATGCAGACTGCTAGGCATCACTGCGTCACTGCTTTGCTGAACCTTGTATATATGTATGCATATGTATATATGTGTGTTTATTATATAATACACACACAAACACACACACACACACACACACACACACACATATACATATTTACTGATAACATATACTATATTCCCGCTATTCCACTACTGATTCCACAGTATATATATATATATCAGTCCGAAGTATGTATGTTACGTATGTATGGTATAAGAAGCATATGTTTATATATGTCTTTGTTCTAAACTACAGTTGCATTGATACAGTGTTGATACTGTATTACTGGCAATTAAACAGAATATTGGTATTGGTGCCAGGGGTACATCGATACTTCGGACTGATACCACGAAACCAGTGAACAGAACTTAACCACACATTGGCAGAGAGGTCATAGTAAAAGTGATTTCATTGGAAGGCAGTAGTGGTGGGTGGTATATCGTTTCATCCGAGTTCATCCTGTTGTTCCTGTTGCTGTTGTTTTCACCAGCATGTCACAAATGTACCAGATAATGCCTCATACAAACACACACAGTGAGCCCTTTCCCTGAGTGACTGAGTCAGGCTTCTGTCAGTAATCCCTCATCTCCCCAGGTGTATTCAGCTGGTGTCTGAGTTAATGTTAGCCCAGGTTTTTATTGAGGTAGTGAACATTAGAGAGTTAAATGAAAGGAATGGCCAGTCTCTTGAGGTAATGAAAGCTTTTGGTTTTGGTTAAGCCTTCAGCATGTCTGCCCGCAAGCTGGGCCTGTGTGTCCACTAGCTCTGCTTATGAGGTCAGGTACTTCCCCCAGCAGTGGGGGCTCTTGGCTTTTGGTTCAGCCAAGCCAATAAATTCTTAGCTCAGTCATTGCTGCTGACAGCATGAACAACAGTAATATTTGCTGAACTGACACCTGTAGTGCAAGTGTAGTGGACCTATATATAGGAAGAATTTTAGTTCTTTTTTGCTGCACCAGATAACCTGCTGGGTGATTACATGTACACACCACAGAGTCGTCTGTATATTGTTCAGCTCTGTTTTTAAGTTTTCTGTTTTCTTTTTTAAAATTTTGCACAGTAAAAATATGAAATGAGGAAAAATAAGTAAAACGAGTTGTTGGTGTGCTCTTGTCCACTTAGTTGCAATAGTAATACAGTAGTAAATTAAAAGTAGAACTGTATGAATATCAGGACTATAAGCTAGTTGGGTTACCAAGAGTTAGTATTGGTTTTGTTTCTATGATCATCCTCTTTTTTGAACACCACTATCCAGTAAATGTTTCTGTCCAGCCAGAATCCCTTAAAGAGCCACTTCTTATTTTGAGTTGCTCTCAGAACCACTACTGGACAGGATTCATGTGTGTATTTAGCGTGTGAACTAAATATGTGTAGCATGTAAGTGTACGTAGCACGTTTGTCCTTTTATCCCCATTGTATACATGTCCTGTCCAGTTTTGCAGATATTTTATTATAGGCTGTGTAACATGTAGTGCCGTTCATTAATCTTCTTCTAAAAAGATTGAATTTTGAACGTTTTGCAGTCATGTCCAATCCCAGATAACAATATAGTCTACTGGGATTAGGCATGCCATATCAGTCAATATTGCCTACTGGAATTATTACATAATCGCCTGACCACAATTATTTGAGCTGACCACAATCAATCATATTTTTTAGTTGCAGACAGGCTGAATGTGGATTAGGTCAGCAGTTGGGTTGAGGCAAGTAAACTATTTGGACGCAGTGCTTTTTTCTGTATGCACTGAATGCATTTATTAGGCTTCCATAAATTACAAATAAAAGTATCTTACATCCCATCAATTAGCATTAGGAATAAATGATCGTGTACTGGCTTCTAACTGCATTGAGATGTTTAGTAAAGTTGCTTATGTCATATTTTTACACTGTATAACAGCAATCTATAAAAATAAAGAGAAACTGTTGAACGGGTGCTAAAAACTCTTGAAATTAACAACACATATGCTTGTGGTATTAATTTACTTATTTTTTCCCACACAAAGGCATCTTATTGTGTTTAAGTGGACATGGGCTTGGCCAGTAAAGTCATTCTGATTCTTATTCCAAGCAGTCTGCCTCATACATAAGCATTTTCGCAAATGGACAGCAGATATGCTCTGTAATCCGTCTCGCCAAACATGAAAAGACACATAAATATGCGCTGTGTATTAATGCGCACTGTCCACAAAGGCCTGCGTGTGCATACACACTCCAAGCTCACTAGCTGATGCTTGCCAACATACTTGCTTCACGCATCTTTATTGTTGTTGTGTCCAAGGGGTATTTAACAATGTGAACAACGCTCTGTAATTAGGTTTTATAGTCAGACCTTGCTCTGTTTAAATGTGGGTGTTGTTTTACGCTTGCACCAAACTTTGCAGGCCTACCGTTTTGGCCCAGTAACTCTGGTCAATAACTGTCTGGCACGGTGTCCTCCCACATTTCTTTACCACCAATCCCTATCTGCGTTGTTCTTTTGTTATATCAAATCAAAATGAGAACCACATTTTGCCCTGCTATAACGCGTCTGAGGCAGATAAAAGCAAGATGGAGGGTCTGATCTAGGGGTATCTAGTTACACAGTCCAGCAGAACAGTGAAGGGTTAAAGGTCCATGCAAGACAGACACGTTTCATGAAAGGTGCCATTATGAATGCTACCCTACTTCTGTCTTTTCCTGCAAACATCTGGAGTAGGTCTCCTGCGCACCAGCCTGGAGAATACAGAATGAACATGAGCCGAGGTCTGCACCCATGGGCTCTTTGTTAGCCCGACAAAGCCAGGGGCAAGGAGAAGTCACAGTGGAAGCCTGTGCTCTCTGTCCTGCCTGCTCAGAAAAGCCCTCTTTTCAACACATGATGTTGAATGTCCGACCGCAAGTATTCAGCAGCAAGAGGCGTATGGAGAGCATTTTTTTGGAACTTGCCTGATTAGCAACAGATGCTAGAGAACAAATATTCAGCCACGGTATTGCAGACATTCTTTTCTGAACACCCAGAGTATTCCATTGCTGTTATATGTCTTGCATAGTCTTTTTTGAGGGTTAATTCCACTACCAAGCCCTCCTCTCTAAGAGCGCTTCTTCCTTTTTCCTTTCCCTACATGGCTCATTTGATATGGGTGGCATCGGATTGATGATCCATGCCGCCTCACGCGTTCACTTAGGAAAATTAATGGGGAAAATTAACTCCTGCCACTGGGCGGACGGTTCAGGCTTTTTTTTCTCTTCTTTTTATTTGTCTGCCATGCTCTTTCAGTGACCGCGTGGAGGCTAACTCGCCTCGTTGTCTGTCTTTGAGAGTTGCATTGAAACAGCGATTTTCCTGGCCAGGGCCGGGTGGGACCCACTAGCTGTATTCTGCCCCTCTTTTTTCTTTCTTTGTCTGTCTCTCTCTGTGTCTAGCCCCCCTAACCACCACCACAAACCTTCTACTAAGTTTGTACCGCCAAGAGAAAGCTAGCAGATATAGATAGGCCAAACTCTTAACGCACAAATCAGAAGGCTTCACTTTTAAATGGATTACTGAATCTGGGGGCAATTACAGCTGCCAGACCCCCCTTCAGGCTCTGCTCTCGCCTGCTTGATAGACAGACTCAATCTGGGCCAGTGACTTTTCTTCACCTCTGCGCGTTCTTGGAGCGCTCTGTATAAACACACTCCTGGCCCCGCTACCAAAAGTCTCCATCAAAAGCCCATCATCACTGTTGGCCCAGACCCATGGTTTACACATGTCGCTCATGGTCATGGCTCCTCTTTTACAGTACTCAGCAGGCATCCATGGCTGTTTAGCTATAGTCCAAGTCTTCCCAGACTTTAGCGGGGTTGTTTAGATCTGTGGCTTTCCCTCGTTAAAGGGTGCCATCTGCTCTTATCTGTGAGGTGCTATACTGTGATAAATAGTCTTCCCTTTGGGGCTCTTCACTGGTAATGAAACAGTCTTGTTCAGTGTGCTCTTGGCTAGAGGACGGAGCATGTTAACTGGTTAATTTAGAGCGACAACCTTGTGGGGATAAGGACTATCTTGCATTGCTGCGAAAGTGCATGTTGATAATCGTGTCTGAGGGTCAGCAATATTGGCTCAGTGCTCACGTGCTGTGTACAATGAAAGAAGCAATAATGGAGCAGCCTCTGGAGGGAGTGGGTAGCATCTCCCATCTTCACATTCACAGCTCATTGATCTTTTTACAGGGTCAGCCGAGGATGCGTGGAAATATTTCATAGGCGGTTAAAGCCAAATAACACGCTATGCACTTACTCCAGCTGGAAAATGAAGGCTGGGTCCAGGCCAATTTGCCTCTCGTAGCTCAAGTCTTAGGAATGGTGTGATGTTTCATCGCTGTGAGTACAAGTGCACCCCCTACAGAGGACGTAGGCTAATAGCACACCACCCGTACCATTCATTTGCAGAATGGGAGCGGGAAATGGAAGTTCTCGAACTGACTTTCGCACCGGAAAGTCTAGCAGTCATTATGAAACACAGTGGGGCAGCAGGAATTTATGCGTGTCTGAGCAGCTAACAAAATTAATTCAGTTTTAGACACTAGAGAAAAATGTCATTTGCTTTTATTGCCCTTTATTTGCAGGAAGAAAGATGGAAAGTGAGCCAGCATCTGCAGTTCGCCCCGAGCCATATTTTGCTGTATTTTGCGAGATGGGAAATGTGCTTTGCGATGCAGCACAGAGCCTACTCATTCCCTCCATGGAGCCAGGCTAGGGCTACGCCTGGCTCTGTCGCCCTTCTATTTCAAGGGCAAGATTCTGGGTAAACAGCCCACTGTGTGCCGCTGCTTTTGTCAGGAGCTCCTGCCTCTCTCCTCCTGCCTGCTGTCCTCACAGCCAGAGGCTGTCTTATGTCATCCATTATTTAACGAGTGGAGAGCTCCCTGCACCTTGCTAACAAGCACACCCGCTCCTATTGTATCCACAGATTCGCTCTTATTACTGGCCTCTGCCTGCCATCAACACACCATCATTAGAGCCGTTTACACCGGGACTAGTAGTGCAACGGGGATAACAGTAATTGGTGTCTCGGCACTGTGTGTACAGGTGTGCGGAATCCGGAATGGTTTTGAAGGCGGGATTAGGCTGAGACACGGCACACGTATTTGACATCTGCTCTTCTCAGATTGCTACACGGATACGTCAGCTGACTCTCTCTCTCTCTCTCTCTTTGTGCCTACACGTATCGTCATGGTTTTGTACGGCATAGGCTTCCAGTTTGTCCTCTGGAGAGACACAGATCGGACTCCAGAGACCGAACGCTTTACTCGTTCAAACAGCCTGCTGTGCATGACTTCACTGTGGTTTAAAACATTTGCTTTCTTATAGTTGTTTGTTCTCTGAGGGGGAAAATGATATTACATTGCTTGCTCCAAAGTAGGTGTCTGCATCTCTTTTCAGTCAAGTCCTTAGAGAGCAGCAGGTGACATTGTGCTTCTCAACAAAAGAAGAACTGATTAATCTGTCTTCCAGTTATCCAAGTTCTGCAAAAGTGTCACAGTGGAATAGTGTTAAATATAGCCTGATTGTTTCCAATTGGGAACTTCCAACTTCCAATTGGGAAATTGTTACTGATTGGGCCCCGAAGATATATCAGTTAGCTGAAGATATCAGCCTATATTGATCTGCAGCTGCAAATGCATTATCTGTATTGGGGAAATCCCACTGAACCAGCTCCAGCGTTTAGCTTGTATTGTACTGCACTGAGCGTTCGGGATTGTAACCAATGATTTTATGGTTTATGTCTTATGTCTTTATAAGCCCTTATAGGCTGTTAGTCACCATTAGCTCAGTAGTACTGCTGTAATACAGAGCAGCACATTTGAACACAAACCACCACCATAGTTTAATATTAAAGGGCCCATATTTTGGATATTTAAAAGCCCATCATTTCTTTTCTTTTTTTAAATAAATGTTTGATATAGTATATAAGCAGAAGTTCATATAGAGCTAAGCACTGTAAACTATACTAAACTGGTTTTGTGATGTGGGGCGCCATGGTGGTGTAGTGGTTAGAACTGTCGCCTCATAGCAAGACGATTGGATTGGAGGGTTGGGTCGTTCTGTGTGGAGTTTGCATGTTCTCCATATGCTTGAGTCAGTTTTCTCTGGTTTCCTCCTGCACGTCCAAAGACATTACGTGTTAGGTTGATTGATCGATCACTCTAAATTGTCTAGGTGTGAGTGTGTGTTGTCCATGCGATGGACTGGCGAACTGTCCATGGTGTACCCCGCCTTCGCCCATTGATGCTGAGATTGGCTACAGTACCACCGGGGGGGGGGTGGTACTGTAGCCAATCTCAGCATCAATAACTTTGTGATGTCACAAACAACCCATTTATACGTCAACCTGTTCAGCTAAAGTTTCTGTGTGAGGTATAAGCTACGACAGCCTATTAGAAGAAAGTCTGTTTACATATATCAGTCTTAAAGGTGCAGTAACAAACAGCCTATTTCATTTTGAGGGATGAAGATAGATTTAAAAAGAATATATAAGATTCATTAAAATGTTCGTGAACCTCAAGGAAAAAATTTGAGATATGGGCACTTTAGAAACACGTCAAAGGCTTGTTAGCCTCGTATAACAGGACCCAGAACCTCATGCCAGACAATGGTAAAATCTCCCCAAGTCATCCAGCAGATTTATATTCAGTGGGCGTGTTGGGTGCTGGACTACTTGATGAAGTCAGCATTATGCGCGCTGTAGCAGGCGTAACCATGAGCCGTAGAAGCTCGACAGCGGTGCCAACATTAGTGTAGATGTGACCTTAAAATGTCAATCACCTCGTTATTGCCTAGCATGCTCTCACTACGTGTTCTTGCTGATGAAGTTAGGCGACTAGAGAACTACTACAATAAACTCCTGGGTTGAAACACAATTCCTCAAATACAATACAGTATTATTTGTAAACTGTAAAAAGGTTAGTCAGTTCAAACTAAAGAAAAACACAAGAATGACAAGAAGCGCTTTCTGGTTTTACTCAAATGCTTTCAATTAAACCACACAAAGCACATTTTTAGTTGAGACGAACAGAAGCATTGTGTTACTGCAGTTCAAACCTCACTTCCAATCATCTTCTGTCCTGTGCACACACACTTTTATGTTACAGGTTGAAGGGACTCTAAAGACATTGCCAGGAAAAGTATTTTGTGGCTACTACAGACAGAAGTAATACAGGCAGGAAAGACCTGGCAGAAACTTTCTGTAGGTTCTTTTTTGGGGCTTCTTGGTTAAATAAATATCTACTTGGACACAAATACACCCTGGAGCTCCTTGAGGTTAAAGTATGTTTTTGCATCTCCTGTAGTAACTCACAAAGCTTTTATTCAGTGCTCGCGGCTGTCAGTGATGCTTTTGCCGTGTTTACTGCTATTACATCACATGGAAACACTGCTTGGTTGTTGTCTATGAAAAATGAATAGGCGATTGATTTCATACCTTCTCTGAAGTCATTTCATTTCATCAGCAGCACTTATATATATGATTGCTCTTAGTCGATTGAGGCTCACACTTGCTCTCTGTGAGGATCCTATCTACTGTAGATTCATTGTAAATGCAAGGTGACTCATTTTTCCACGCTCAGAAGAGGCAACAGCTGTACTTCCGTGCTCCCAGCAATGCCGTTCCCCGTAGACTAGAGCTTTTCGAAACGAGGGCGCTAATAGAACAAATGCTAATGGACCATGTCACTTACAGTGGGTCGATTCAGAGTGTTTATCTTCTGGCAAACTTGATGATGAAACCTTTTTGAAGGGATTAACAGGGACAGTTAGGTGTCATGCTAGCGACACCAGTTATTCCAGTTTGTATTCTACATGTGGATCTAACAGTGGCGTAAATTCACTAATGCAGTTGGATTGGGAGCAGAATCATCCCGGAAAATGGCAAAGTGTGATATAAAGAAATGTTTTTAATATTAATGGAACACGTAGTTATCTTGTCACACTGAACTTGTAATAAAACCTTTTTGTGAATTGCCTTTGAAGCCACAAGTGAAGCTGTTTCACAAAACTGAGGCCCAACTTCCTGTCCTTCCTGTGCACATGTCATGCTCTTGTAGTTCAGCCAGAATACTGTGATTGTACTCTAAGCTCAAGGAGCTCGGTCAACAACCTTGCAAATGTTCTGCAAACCAAAAAAAAAAAAGTTTCCCGGTGAAATGGGTTTGCTTTCTAGCAAGGAGATGCACTGGCGTCATGACAGTGTTGACAGACGGTCTGAAGTACCTGGCAAAGAACTGTTCCACTGCCAGGCAGTCTGTTCAAGCCAGCTCTTTTACCTGAGTCCGTGTAGAGGAGCTGATGCAATCCTTAAAACAGCGCCCACGCCAAGGAGAGTCTGTTCTAGATACTTGTAACATCTTTCACATATTCTCAAAAGGCAGGAATGCCCTGCTTTGCGGGCTGAATCAGTGTGTATATTCCTTTTTCCTGCCAATTACCATTCGTTGTCCATGTTCTGAGCAGGTACTCGAACTCTGATTGCATAGGACAGAATCATTTCACAGTTGTAGTCGCAAGGCACGTCATAGGTGTAATTTACATGTCCCCAGCACTTTTTTGAAAATGTTATTTGATATCTCATGGCAGAAAACTCCCCGAACATTTTCCAAAAACGCCTCCGTGCTGGAAAGTGTCTTCAGTCATTTCTTACCATTAAATTGACAGGCTGTGCAGTGCGTTGGCAATAAACAAGATCAGTTCCGTTGCTGTGTGTGCAGATATAATGGAGTTAGCAGCCAAGCACCACTTTTTGTCTGTCCGGAGGTGAGTGTTACTAGGTAGGAGAGTACTAAGACAAAAATAACTTTGACAAGTACATACAACATCACAGTGTGATGTGGAATCATTTTCAATTTGAAAATATGATTCATTCTTATATACAGTACTGTCAGTGCAGTACAATACAGTAGACACCTAAGCACTAGTTGAACCCTGTTTATCTAGGCAGTAAATGTATTTGCTTGTAAAAATTCTGATTTTGAAGTGTGGTTCCAGATGTTTCCTAGCCATTGCATAGATATTATTAATCCCATCACTAGCACATCTGATTTAACACAATGAAGTGTTGCCAAATTGGACGTTAATTGGAATAACACAACTTTGCCACAAGGAGAGGTTTGGAAGGGGTTAAATGAACATGTATGTAAAATTGTATTAATTAGTATTTATTCACGTATTAGTTGTTTTCTAAGCAAATCATTTATTTACAATTTTCTCAGGTGCTTAAGATGCATTATTTACTTTAACGTATACTTTATAATTTTTATGACAACAACTAGCTTGTTAAGTATGTCAGTCATTGTGAATCTATTCTTTAGCACTCTGAGCAGACTGACCTCAGATATTAAAGGAGAAATGAATTAGTTAGGATGAGGCTTGATGTGGAGTCTGCCATTCTGCAGTGATGATGTTTCTTAAAAGTACCTTGTAGAAAGTCGTTACATAAAATTGTTACAAATAAAATGCCTAATGCCAGAATCACTGTTTTATTTTAGTGTAGGATATGCTTTTACCTGTAGGTACCTAAAGGGCACTGCACAGATCAATAATACCCCAAGGAATAATTATTTTTATAATTATTAATAATTTTTGCCATTATTATCATAACATATGAATGTATGTGCTGGTTTACTGGTCGTTTCTTTATAGTAACTAAAATGGCTAAATTTAACATTATATGCACTTCATTGGCCATACAAGAGAAATTTGTTGTTGTCTAAAAGCAGCACCAGGAAATCCTGGGATTTGACACCACAACATTCCGGTTGATTGCTCATTTCTCTTACAGCTAGACTACCAGTATCCTATTCCTGTGGCCATTTTAAAGAAACGAAAACACCTTTTTTAAGATCTTAAAATCTTTAATTCTTCCATTAGGGACCTCCTTCATACCATTCTACATCTTTTATCCTCAGATGGTTATGTGCTTCTCCACAGGAAGATGTGTATTCAAGTGTTGCCTTACTTGCTGTGGCACAGATAACAGTAATAAATGTGGGTCATACTCCATGTTAATAGCTGGAGAACCATAAGGTCATTTCCAAACAAGATTTTTATAGCACTTCATTATAGAGCATTAAAGTTTGAACACGTGGATAACTACAAATGGATCAGTATTCTGTACAAAAAAGCAGCTGTACCTAGATCATATGGAGTTTCTATAGCAGTAATAAAACAATCTGATGCAGATTTTCAATAAATCCAAATATAGAACATCAAACTGAAGACCAGTGGCTAAGCTTTAGGCTATAGGCTTCCTTACTGCCACTGATACTACAGATTCACTTTGTGATGTAAAGCAGATCCTGCAACAGCATTTCCCACTGCTAATAATGCAGCTGGGAGCATTCTGTACTTTGCGTGCTGTCATGAGCCATTAGAGGTTCGTTAACTTTAAGAATACGACAAACGGAGCGCCTCATTTATCATCTCCGATTCAATTGACGCCTTCTGCTGACCAGACGGATGGGGTCCTGTTGTTGAATAGGTGATTAAGCTTTATTATTGGGAACTCGATGTCTGTTGAGTGCTCTCTTATCGGTTTTGGCAAGAAAAAATGATGACTCACTTGTCATGTGGCATAAATTAGTCACATGGAACAGTCAAACTCGTAATAATGGCTGTTTTTTTTTTTATATCATTGTTGCTCTGAATGTTGGCAATGGGAAATCAAGCCAGATTAAAGTAATAACTGTGAGTGCAGTCAGCGTAATTATCTGTACTGATTGTCACCAGACACATTCAAATTAGATCTGGAAAGAGGCATGTTGCTCACAGTGGTGAGCATATAGAATTAATTTGTGTATAATTTGAAAATCTCGTCGTTTTGGGTCTCTGATCATTACCGCGTGTTACCCATTATGACCTCGGGCTATGTGGAGAGATTCAGAAGCCATGGGAGTAATCAGGCTGAATTTCCAAATTGGTCTTAGCTTATTAGTCATATTTAATTACTTTGCTCTCAGCTTTTGTAGCCATGTACCGTTGTGTGGCCTTATTTTTTTATTTGATCACTGGAAACCTTTTTGGGTTTTTATATAACTTTACACAATCTTAAAGACCGGCACTACACTAAAAAATAGTGAAATCATTTTCCCAGTGTGAGAATAACTAGTAGTACAACTTCTAAGTCTACTTGCCTCACATCATAGTATAATAGGGGGAGTCTAAGTTAAATATGCATCTTATTTGAAAAGATACATTAAAGATACATGATTTAAAAACTGCTGTTTTCACAGCAAGTAGCTTAAAATGCCTGTTAGGGGAGTCTGCCTCGTCTGGTAAGAGGAGAAAGTGTTGCTGAGGCTATTGTAATGAGACAGTGGTGAGCAGTGCAGGAGAGCAGAAAAAAGCACATTGTCTTAAAACCTGAAAACGTTAATGACCACATTGTACACCTGTCACCCTGGCACTATTAAGAACATGTCTATGCTGATATGTCTATATTTCTATGGGAAAAAATGAATACCGCTGTCATGCAAGTTTGCCCTCCTAACATTTTCCCTTACAAGTGTCACTGGATTCTCTAAATGAGTTTATTACAAGGTCGAAATATGAATAATGCCACATGCACTCCTGTGCACTGAAACAAAGTTGCATAAAAGTAAGTAACTTTTGATTTGAGTATGTTTGGTAAGGTTGCCAGTTTTATGATGTCAGTTCAGTGCATAGCAATGATAGTTTGCGTGTAGCAGTGTTTGTATTTAGATTCCTAAATGACCTCATAACCCCAAAATATTTGTTGGAAGAAAGCACACACAGCGCAATCGAACAACTTTGGAATGTTTTTGCTTACCACATGGCTTGATAGCAGCAGTTTTCAGAAACACCATTCATTTTTCCCATTTCTCCAAAAACTGGCTTTGGCCAGAAGGTCCTAATATGGTCTATTGCGGCATGCCTTGCAAAAGTAGAAACAGAGCGATGCGCTTCTGAAATGACTGAGACAGTGAGACAGTGTGTAATATAATATAATGGCCCTCATGATATGGGCTAAATTTGTTAGATCAGTGGTTCCCAAACACTGCTCAACATTGTAGTGTTTACTCTGCTCCCAACACACCTGATCCAACTAATCCACTAATTAACAAGCCCTTCCTGAGTTGAAGTGGGTGTGTGTTTGGCAGGGAAACACAAAAATGTGCAAGACTCAGGGTCCTCTAGGCCCAGGGTTGGGAATCACTGTGTTAAATGACACAAATGCCTTGATTCATCAAACGCCTGCAAGAACTTATCTGGAACAGATAAGTTGGTCAGAATGCTCATTGCACACATTGCACACAAACAGTATATTGTGCAGATCTGCATGAGACACTGCTTGATTCATTTTCTCTCTGAAAGGTTGAAAGATGAAAAATGTCCTTTACTGGAGCTCAGTGACAGGATTTGGCAGGGAGGGATTTCATCTCAGCTCTAGCGGTGTCTTGTCCATATCCATGGTAATGCATGATCAGGCCAGTTCCAGCTCAAGCCAGGTAGAACACTCTTATAGGGCTGCCGAGAGAAGACAGGTGAAATCAGACACTCAACTTATTCCAGACCAGTTTCTTGGACATATGTATAGTGTCAGTGATGATTTTCCTCATGAAAAGTCTTTTCGTTTAAGACCAGCCTCGGTATCTGTATAGAAAACCTGTCCTTAAAAGCCACCGAAGAAGTCTCTTGCATGTTTCATTGAAGATCAGAAGGTTCGTGCAGCTATCGCATTAAGGCTAATCATGCTCTATGAATAGACTGAGTGGTGATAGACTAGGAAATAGCAGCCTAGGAGTGTTCGTTTGACCTTTATGACATTAGTGCCAAGTGGGATGAGCGCAGAGCTAATGACTTGCTGTTGTCAGCTGCTTTAAGCCTCAGCACAGCCGGCATGTGGTCTGCCACACACTGACTAAATCTACTTTCCTCAGCCCAGACACCTTCCTCGAAATCAGCTTTTTTAGACATTGCAAATCAGAGTTGTGTCTCCAGAAGCCCTGCCTGCCATCCAGTTCAGTGCAGGTCCCATAGCAGGCTTGGTTAAACATTCTTGATCATGGAAAAGCTGTGGGGCTGTAACTGCCATGTCTGCTGTAATTAGACAGTTCTCAAGACAGAGCCATTTTGTGCAGTACAGCAAAGGCCCATGGCAAGTGCTCGCTGGACTAGGAGTAAACTGTTCAGTGTGTTTTGCAGGAGATAGCAATTAAGCACCTTTTTCACTAAAAGCCCAGCACAGGATGGAACAAGGTGCAACCCCTGTTCCATTCATCGTACTGGAGCTTTATTCCTGGACTGCCCACCTATTATTAGTTGCATTGCCTATTATTTCCTCTATTTCTATTTCCACTCTCGCTATCCCAACATATATCTCAGCCTGTAGGACTTCTACTTGAGATAACTACCATCATCTGTTGTGTGCCTGTCCCCTCCACTGTGTTGAAGGCAGAAAACCGGAGCTTTGGAAGCAGAGCGCCTCTAACAATAGACAGGAACGAGAGGTTTTGAGATCAATACTCTAAATATCTCCTCATTTCCATGATAAATTTGAGTCTTTTCATTTGTGCTATGCTTCCGTGGCCTGCAGTAATGCGTTTATCTGATTGAATCTGTTCGCTGTGTGAAGCTCTCCGAAATTGCATTGCAACAGTCCTTCGCTTAATGAAAGGCAAAGTGAGTGAGCTGCAGGGGTTCATCACTGGCTCGCCAACGAAGATTTGTTTTCTCTATTTTGCTTTTTCAGAGAATAATATGTATTTAATCTCATGGGGATTTTCAAAATAAACCGTTTCGCTTAATTCATGAAGCACTTAAACATATTATTGGATCCTCTTCTTGCGGTTTAGCCTCCGAAACACCTCAGCGTTCTATCAAACATAGCCATGGAGCTCACGCAGATCGGTTTCCTTTATTGTTCAGCATTTCATTCATTTTAAACCTTATCACTGTAGCAAAAAGAACAACACATTGAAAGTGTCTGATGTAAATGTGTACGGAATCAACACAGTTCTTGGTTAACGAAGGTAAATTGAAGGACTAATTTAATATATTTCCCTGGCATAATATTGGCATGCATGTTCAAATGAATTCACTGCAATACTTCTTTCAGCGCTATATAATACTTCTGTCTTCAGAAAGAGTACAAAAACGCATGGGGGTTAAACCGAAAGTCTTCCAAATCCATTCTCCAAATGCTCGGGGCAGACTCCGAACAAACAGGCCGTTCTTTGTCCACACTGTTTTGATTTGGAAGATGTCAGGGAACTGCCTCCGTGGGGCTTCTCCAGGTCAGCAGGAATGTGGTGGTCAGCTATGCAGCGCTGAAGCGCCGCTTTCCGCTGGGGCCATGGGTAAACACGGAGCATGCCTAGCGTCACCTCTCTCCCAACACAGGCGCTGTGCACTGTAGGTCTCTTAATGACATGGACATCTGCCAAAGCCCCTTGCTCCCTGCATTCACCAGCACTGATTGATAGCACCTGGGTCAGTCTGGCGGAAGCAATCATTCCATGGAGCGGCTCCACAAATCACGGAGCCGAGCCGCGCAGGAGAAGATGCGAGGTGTTCGGAGAGCAGCCGGTGGACGAGTGCGCCACAAATCTCCCGCACAAAAGAAAATAGAAAGTCTTCGGATAGGAGGCACGCTCTTAATTCTTCCCCCTAAAGGCCAGCGGTGCTCCTGCGGAGCAAACGCAAGAAGGGATTTGGCAGATTAGCTGGAGCCGGGCTTTTATTTTCTTTATTTCTTTATTTATTTCGGCTGGTGTTGAGCAGGAGATGCTACTGGACTGTGATGGTGACACATGGCTGAGTCATAATGGCATGCAGCGGGGGAATCAATCATATGGGGTTGCATTTGTGACAGGTTGACAAGCCTGGGTGTTTAGCCGCGGTTTGTTTAGATTTGGGCTCAACATGCACTGCTCTGTGTAAATCACATTTGGAGGCACAGCAGCTGTCGAAAAGCGCCCCAGCATTATCTGTGTCACATGAAAGGTGTGGAAATGCCACGTTTGCACACTGAGAACAGAATGAGACATGTTTTGCTAACGCTTTGGCAGGAAGCACAGCCATGTTAGTGCGATGGTTGAAATCAGGCCCATTACACCTGATTCATATTTGATCATGTCATGATTAAGCGTTGGTTTGGTGGTTACAGTATCATATCCTCTGTGGAGCTGGAGTAGGCACTCTGTGGGTGAAATGAATGTGTCGGGCTGCTAACGAGCATTAAGCCTCCTTAATAGGAAAACAGCATTTACATGGAATTCCAAAACAGCTTTTGTAAACTTTTATAAGCCTATAAAGACAATATACTTAAAAAATACTGCTTTACTTCAACATATATTCCAGCAACATTATAAACTGAGCAGAAACAGGTGGAAATAGAGGGGGTGCTTTAACAACAAGATTTATATTGTGATAATTGTAAATGCAAAATGTGTCACAGAATTGATTTGTTCATTTTTCTGATCAGTTGGGACACAGGAAAATCCACAGAAGTGCTATATTTGCTATATTTTGATCTGTGAATACAAGGATTTGTATTTAATATTTGGCATACGGTGTTGTCCATTTAAACAGGACAATTTTTGTTTGCTTCAAAATGAAACAAGCAGCTGGTCAATATTTTAAGTACTGTATCAGTGTGCTGAGTGTGATATACACAATATGTTAAGAAAAGCATATTGTGTAGTGGGTTGTGTCGTTAATTGTCTCATATTGTTTTTAAACCATTTTCTATACATTTTTATTCGCTTGGAGCAGATCATTTAGCTTGTTCCACGCATTACAAATAGGCTGACTTGCTCTCTTACGATTCTTAGAACTTTCCTATAATTATAGATTAGATAAATATAAAAGTATTTTATATATCGATATACGGTACTGTTAAATTGTCATAGGTACCTAAGCTCATTGTGTTTTTTCTCCTGTAAGAACACCAGATATCATTAGATCAAATGTAAATGAGCATGAATACAGTACAAAGTAACATGAATGTCTTATATTGAAAGAAGTAGATAATATCTTGAGCTCCAGTTTAAGGGACAAAGTTTAGTTTCAGATTTCTCCTGGATGCTCCACACATTGCATGAATTTTTTGAATTTCTTCAGCAGCAATCTTGATTTAGCTTAATGAAGTACTGAGTAGTCACAGCAGGTATTTGATGATATCTGCAAATAACACTTGAGTGGTTGCCGCAAGGAAAAGCTTAGAAAGGGTTAAATAAACACACTGATGTATGTATGTAAATGTACTACTTACTGTATTAATACATTTTGAACATTAAAAAAGCTTCCTGTCTAAAAAAATTGCTTTTTAAATATAATAATGTCCACAATCATATATATGCATGCTATGCACATGTATAGGTAGTAAACGCTCTACATCTGTTTGCAGCACTGCCTGCTACTGTCTATTGCACTTCAGTTCTCTGACTGCTGTAAAGCATTTTTAACTTTGCTGCTCAAAGTGTAAACATGTACATGGGTAATTATTGTGGTGAGCTCCATCTCAACCTTGTTTCTGAGCTGTAAACTGATAATTACAGAAGTGGAGCGCCGACTAAGCACCTCTTCCGAGTTTGGTTTTGTTTGTGTTTTTCATTTCTAATTTTAAGCTTGCTTGTGTGTGAGCTAGTATCAAAGTGAAGGAGCTGCCATTGTGCTGCTGTAATCTTGCTTAGCTTGTTCTCTCTCTCCTCTTATGGAGAGGAAGTAAGAAGAAGTGTGCTCTTCTTCTCCACAAACAGAAAAAACACATACACTTTGTGGAGAAGGATTAAGATGATGCAGAATTGCTGAGGGACAAGCGTTTGCGGATGTTTGTTAGCGATACAGATGAGTTCTCCTGCGACAGAGATTGTTCTGTTTCTGTGGGGCTAAAGTGGCATGAGTATTGTTTTTTTTCCACACTTCAAAACAGTGATAAACGAATAATTATCTTCCTCTTTCTCTTAGCGAGCTATCTAAACCTCTGTTTGGGGTGTGAGTGTGATTGGGAGGCCATTGCCTCACTTATTTTGGCCTCCTCAGTTCATGGCCGTTGGTCAGGGAATAGACTCGAGCACTGACAACAAGCATTCAAGAAGCTTTGTGCTATCTCTGCCATTCAGAGTGGCTTGGGTAAACATTGACAGAGCGCAAAGAGCTCGGCGTGTCTCCCTGGCGCTCTTTTTTTTTCCCTCCTTTCTTTGAGGGGGAAGAAAATTTGATGTGGCTTTCCTCTGTGCAGGCCTGAGCGGTCACACCAAGAGTGTCTTCCGTTGCAGTATTTCTACAGCACTTTTATTTTTTTCTTTCTAAACCAGGGCTCAATTAGGGCTGCATAGTATATCGCGGTATATCATTTGTTGATTTTTTGGCACGATCCTTTGGCCTTTGCAGTGCTGGCCATTCCAGGAGTTTGACTGCGTGCTGGGGGGGCTGGCCTGCTGGATTCGAGAGCGCTCCCATGCAGCCGTGTCTGGCGCAGAGATGAAATTTCTAATTTCCGCGGACCGAGAGCCGCAGTCTGTGGGTTGGAAGTGACAACAGTTTCAGAGGTCCAGTTGCTCTGTGGTTTGTTTACCGAGCCTGGCACCAGGTCAAGCTGAGTGAGGTATCTGCAGACCCACTTCTAGGGTGGTCCTCCTCACTTTTAGACGGGCCTGTACCTTCTCAGTCCTCGGCTGTACTCTCTGTATTCTTGACTATGACTGGGCTCAACTTGGCCCTCAAGTGGGTGTAACTGTTTCTTTCCCTTTTTTTAATAGCTAAAAATAATGAAAATAATGAATAGTAAAAATAAACTACAACTGTGTCAAGGTTCAAAGCGTCTGTGTTATTTGTAAAAGCTGTATTTGATCAAGACGGCTGCAGTCACAGCTTCTATAGCAGCCTACAATGTAAATAGGTCATTGTTGTGCACTGCATACATTATAGACTGCAGTAATGATACTAAGTAACATACTTGCACTTTAGGATAATTAATAAAATCTCAGTGTTGTTGTAAAGACACATATAAACAGTTTGATTGAGTCAGAGTGGTTAGATGGCAAATGGTCCATTCAGTAGAAACATAAAGAGCCAAAATGATTCACAGCGGTGTTGCTGGGAACTAGACATCCAAAGCTCATAATTCCCTTTTTGAAGTACCTAACAGAATGCTGTTAAATGAAATGGTTGTAGAATGATTGGCTGAATCCTGGGACAGTATTTGGCGATAGGTTTGCGATTAAAGTGTTTTGAGATCATGCCATGGGTGATTTTGAGAGAAAGTGCTGGAGTCCTTGCACAGAAATACCACCAAAATTGCTGTTCGGGCTAGCCCCGTGTTGTGAGCTCGACCGGTCCACGAGAGCCGTTTCTGGGCTGTTTTGATGAATCACTGTTTTCATGTCATTCAGAAAAAGTAGTCAAAGTAATGCAGGCCAAGTCTTCAATCATAGCACACTGCTGAATATCCAGAGCATAAATAGATTGAAGGCAGATCTATATCTGCGTAATGTAATTGCAATACTGGTACCAATAATAGCGTTTCTGTTCATATCCTACGACGCTGCTTTCTGTCACTATGAAACCTATAGAAACTGATATGTTGTCATGATGGAGTCATCACGACCTGTCAAAGTGCGTAGAGGAGATATGTCTGTGTCGTTGCTGTTGAAATACTTCATTCACTTTTCGGGGCTTAGAGACTCACACGCTGTTGCTTTTTTCTTAGCTGCATGCTACTAGCTTTTCCCCAGGAGAGCAGAAAAAAAGAGGAGAAGGGGAAAAAAAACGATTTAGCTATCAATCCTCATCTCGTGGGGAAAGCAGGTAGAATGTGTTTTGCGACACTGCTTGCGCGGATCAGGAACATTTTTCAAACTGTCAATATGCAAAGTACGGGCCTTTTGCTTGGGTTAATGAATAAGGCAGAGGTGTAGCCGAGCGCTCGCCTCCCCCGAGAGAGCGTGGATCAACAATTAAAGCCGCGCCGGCCCTGTCTCACCATCTCCTCCATCAATACACACTTCGACTGGCCGCAGACGCACGGGAGCCGCTATATTTTATGGCCGGTTGCCAGGCAACAGAGAAGAAGAAAAAGCCTTCTAGACCCGGTAGGTCACCCTTAAAGAGGAGGCCGTCCAGAGCGGGGCTCTATCTGCCTGATAATGGACAAATCTCCTCAGCTTCAGAGCAGTCCAGCACCTGAGCAAGGAGAGATAGATTGCACCGGAGATGCGTTTCATTTTTCTCCCTGCTATTCTTATTTATTTTTTTCCTTTTCTGTCCAGCTCGGTGAACTTAAATGCTACCTATGTGCCAGGCGAAGTGTCGATGGGCTGTAAATGTCTCTGATTTGTTTCCAGCCACACAGCACTACTTGGCATTAATAGATTTGATGAAATCGGCTTTCCGGTGGCAGCTTTCCAGAAGCCTCGGGAATGCTATTATGCCTTGCTTTTACCAACTCAGCGCAATCGTGGCTAAAGTTTGCTGCCCGAGTTTTCTTTAAATCTTAAATCAATAATGCCATGAAATAAACCCAACCCCCCCTTCACCCAAAAAATAAATAAATAAATAAATAAATGGTGACACAATAATTATATGCCGGTTTTCACCACTTCTCGACCTTTCTTGACTTTCTTCCAGCTCAGTCCCTGTGATCAGGCAGCGAGAGTGTTGAGCCTGAATGCTTGGCCGGTTCTTATTGTTCTGTAATGCGCAGTTTTTAATTACAGTAGCTTGTTCGGTGTTATGGCAAGAAGTTATAGAATTACAGAACGCTGTGAGTGCGAGTACTCTTAACTGTAATTAAATCACACTAAGAGGAGTTGTTAACGACTCTCGGCAGTGTTTTAAGGGGTGCTACGTGCCGTCCGTGGCAGCGCTCTCACAAGCAAACTAACTCCGCTTAATTGCGATGAGTTTACCTTCGCCACTCAGCGCCCACTCACTGTCACAGGTCATTTAGCACCAGTCAACATCATGATTAGGGAGCTGACCCATGAAGGGGACCACAGCCGTGCCTCCTAGTGCTTTTGTCTCTTTGGAAACGTTGCACGGAACGATGTGCAAGGCTTATCAGCTCCTGTCGTTCCAGAGTGCTGAACCTATGGCATTTGTTTCTCGCTTTTCTTGAAATGGCCGTAGCACGTCCCGAGCAAATGTTTTCTCTTACGGGAACATGGCTAGGCTATTGCTAAAAAGCTGAACGCAGTCAGTTATTACATTCTGCTGTTGGGCATTAATGCTGTAGCACTACAGAAATGCTGTGTTCTTTCGGTTCCATTATAATTACATTACAAGAGCACTTACAGCAATGTTTTTACTGTAATATGGTTGGGAAATTAAGAAACAAGTACTTTTCTATAGTAATATATGGGCTGTGGTCATTCAGTTTGACTTGATCTGTTATTTTAATTAATCTGTGATAAAAAGGTGTTGTTTTTTTTTTAAAGGTGGTTTATTAGTTTTAAGTCTGATCTCTGATGGAATTGCTACTTTACGTTTTTTTTTTTGTTTTTTTTTTCAAAATTCCCATTAAATGTCATTCCTAGCAGAGGTATCAAGTAACGAAGTACAAATACTTTGTTACCTTACTTAAGTAGAAATTTTGGTTATTTATACTTTACTTTTAAGTAGTTATTTTTTACATTTACACTCCATTATCTGTACTTTCTACTCCTTACATTTTAAACATAGCCTCGTTCCTCCTATTTAATTTCAGCTTGCTTTCATTCATATACATTTACATTCCAGTAAAGGTTATTGATAACATGCCTATGAGTTTGACTTTTTATACCATTACAATACTCATGGGCAACTAGTCATCACATCTTCAGCTCCATGAAACACATGTTAATGTTCAGTAGTACACGAATATGCTTCTTTAATAAATTTACATTGTACTAAAATACATTTATTATCAATGGGCGTATATGCGGCTAAAACAGGAAGCCTAGCGCATCCCAAATTTATCAACATTAGCTTTTTAATATAACATTATAGTCATTATGGCTTTTAAAAGATTTTTTTTTTCTGTGGAGGTGATATTCTGTGGAGGCTAATGCACGATAGACCCCTGTGGTGGGAACTAAGCTTTTTTTCCTTACATTAGTTTTACTTTATACTTTAAGTAGTTCTGAAAGCAGTACTTTTACACTTTTACTGGAGTAAAAAGCTTGAGTTAATACTTCAACTTCTACAGAAGTATTTTTAAACCCTAGTATCTATACTTCTACTTGAGTAATGAATGTAAATACTTTTGACACCTTTGATTCCTAGTGCTCTGATGTGAAAGCTTTTGTTGTAGAGTAATCAATCAGAATAAAGATTTCTTTACTCCAATGGTAGCAATAGGCAGCAAAGCAGTGAACCTACACATGTCTTCTGAGTTTTTGTATGTAATGTTGAGAAGGGTACAATCTGAAAAATGAAGCTTCCTTCGAGTTCTGCTTTGTCTTATAATGCCCTGCAGCTACCTCTCCACAACATATAGATTTTAGAAACTATGTTTTAAGTGAAAACTATATCTCATAACTTCTATAGAACAATATCACAGGCATTAGGCAGTGTATCTGCATCCATTTCGTATAATAACTTTCAGTGCCGTAACTTACATAGGCATTAAATGCTTCAGGCGTCTGGTTCCTATCCCTGCTGCTGTGAACAATTCTGATGCAGTAAGTTTCTCTAGAATGAAGCATTTCACATCAAACCTCACTGCATGACTTTGTTTACATTTTAATGATTTAATTATGCAGAACGAGAGGAATTAAAACCACATAGAAATTCCACATAAAGGAATTTCCCTTTAAGGCTTTCGTGATTATCTTTTTCCAATAAAGTATTTAGATGTTTGCCAGTTTGGTTGTTGTTTTAATTAAAGTCCACTTTTGTCAACTTTGATTACCCAATCAATCATTTCAAATCACTTGCAGAATACTAAGTTACTGAAATAGTGATCGCCCTAGTGATACAGTGGTTAGGTTGTTGTGCTATATATTGTCAAAAGGCTTCTGAAAAAGAGTTGCACAGTTGAATACACAGGAGAGTTCCCAGCCGTGCACATAAATCTTAACGGACAGGTTCCATGACCCAAAAAGATCCAGCATAACTGAAGTTGATCAATGCCAGATCTTATATCTCACACCAAGATGACCCGAGAGTTTGTGGAGCCCCACTCTGAAAGAGAACATACCTTCCAGAGAAACTCTTTGTGCATTAGTTGATTAGATTTGATACACACCGGGTCTTTTGTACAAGCCACCCAGAGAGCCAGAGGCCACCTTGCTCGTTCTGACACTGATGAGTGGCACTCTCCAGTGCAGCACATCTCCCAGCTTAGAGAAAGATGACCCACGGGACTGGATTAGGCGATCAGCCTAGCATGCTGGAGTGAGGTTAGCGCTGAATCATCCCAGTGCCAATTCTGTACTTAATGCTTTTAATGCTTTTTAGTGCATTTTCAGCTCTTATGAACATGAAGCTTTAATACGCGTGGTTCATGTTTCCATTGCAGGGATTTATTCACAGTGAACTGAGTAATACTCATTTATTTATATAACTACTAGCATGCTAGTATTTGAGACTATGGATTTTTTTTAATAATGCACATAATGTAAGTAATGTTAATTTGAAACTCGGTTTAAAGCTATAAAGCACACGTTCTTCATACCTACATTATCATATGGCTTTGTTTTTTAAAACAAACAATTCATTCCCGCAGTTAATTAAAAACATTACCTTTGTTCGGTTTCAAAGACAAATATGTGCCCATAGGAAAGAAAAAACTCGACAGAGAGAGAGCTCCTTAAAATCTCTGCACTCGCTTCTAGACAACAATGAGATCAGACAGAAAGGAAAAAAGACTTTTTCTCAAATCTGTCCTGCTGCTCAGATGGTTCTCCCCAGAGGAAAAAAAGACCCCAGTAGTCTCAGATATGTCTCCTCTTGAGTTTTAGTAGAGGTCTTGACAAAGTCACACATCGTGCTAATGCTTAGTGAGGTCATATGTGCAGATGAAATCAATTCCTTAAGCCATCAAAGAGCAACATTTGAGCTATAAGTGTGAACAGTGTTTTTGAATAATAGAAAAGCGTTTGGCATCTCTTTACCAGGAGCAGCTGTTGATAAAGAAACAAAAAGTGTCAACAAATCGGCCATATTGTGTAGCAAAGAGGTGATGCAGCTAAACAGGATAGGAAACTCTAAATTATTCAGGGTGCTCCATGTATTAGTTTCAGAGGAGCCCTGTTCAAAGTCGATTGATGTATTGTTGCCTTTCCTCTGGATATTTTCCATTGTGAGTAAAAATAGCTGTTGTAACGGGTATGTGGTAAAAGCAGATGCATTTGATGTTTTAGATTAATGCTATGAGATGAAAGGGTTGGTCGATTATGAATATTTTCATCCTAAATACACAACCCAGGAAATCTGAAAGAGCTGGTCAATGAGGTAAAATATACATACATGCGATATTTTGCAAGGTGAAGATTGCTGCAGGTCTGCATGAAGCCCCTTGGTCACAGGACCATGCAGTCCCTTGTTCAAATAGTAGATGGAAATATGGACCTTTTGACTTTTAACTGAGGCAAAGAAAGGACACCACAAACTTAATACAGCAATTTGATTGACTGATTGATTACAAAACTCAACCCTGTACAGTGAGTAGCAGAGGACAGCAGAACTAGCACAGATAACTTTGTTCATATGTTGGGTGAACATGGTCTGCGCCAAACTGGATATTTCACTGTTTTCAAAGGAGCCACAACAGGAAAGTGTTGCTTTCCATGGGTAAAAGCTTGCCATGGGTAAAAATAAACATAACCCAAGTATGTTTATTTACACAGTTTCCCTCTTACACAAACCATAGTAGGCCAGCTTAGGATTTGAAGTTTTTTTAAATTGATTTATTTATAAGGCTAATGTAACTAACCAGTAATGGAAGGCTATACCCCAACAATTAGCATTGTGTTGACTCCATGGTTAAATAATCACACCAACGCTGCTAAATATTTTGAGTCCTCTTAATCAAATAGTCATATTAATTTTGTGGTTTCTGCAAAAATAGTTGTTACTTTAGCTTTTAAATAGTCTTTAAAAATAAGTCTTAAGTTGACATTAGCTATTAAGCTAATAAAAAGCTAATATTAAGCATATTAGCTTTTGGATTTTGCATGTGGATTACAAAAAGGCAACAGTCCAGTCCTGTACTTGATTGTTACTGGCTGATAATGCTAAAGGTGATTGGTATTGGGCACAAAACTCTAATTTACACATACATTAATTGCAGCACATCCTTTTCTACAGACTACAATGTTCATGTGGAACAAACAAGCAACAAATACTAATGGGGCCATATCTTTCATTTTTCTTTTTGCTTGTGTTTTTTTATGTTTTAGCAAAAGTTAGAAACTGACAAAAAAGGACAAACTGAGAGTCTCAGTCTGTGTGCCTTTAAGGCATATATATATAAATTATTATATTGTGCCTGGACAGGACTAAACCGCTGTAGGGTGAATAAATACATACATTTAAACGTAGTAGGTGTCTTGACATAAGGCTGTTTTGAAGTTTCCATGTGTGGACTGGGCAGTGAATTGAAATCTTGGCATTTGTTATAAACTGCATGTAAAAAGAAGTGAGGGAAGTGCGGTTTTAATCGTGTGAGTGTAAGGGTAGTGGAACATGAAAATGCTAGATCCAGAGTGAATTATCCAGAGAAAGTCCATTACAGGGAAGCAAATAATGGAAAAGAGAATTAAAAGTGATAGAGTGTGGAAGGTGATGGATTAAAGTGAGACAGACAATCTGGATTTACACATTGAAGGTTGTGGATGTCTTGCTTTGAATGGGAAAATCAATGCTTCACTGCTTTTATAATCTTAAATCATAACCAGATGGTAGTCATGTGTAACTTTGACGTTTCTCCTTTGTTGTGGTGGGTCTATATCACTTCTGTCCAGAGAAATGGCCACTTTATAGAAGAGGGCAAAAACTGTCTTTACTTTCAATGCAAGTCAATGGAACCGGATTTTTTTCCCATGCCATTTTTGTACTGTTCTGTTGATCCATTCATCATTAATTTTTTTATGCAATATGAATAGCAGCTGTCGTGTTCAAATGATGTAGAAAAATAAAAATTAACAAAAATGTAGATACATGTTTTTATTTGGACAGCGACAATATGTTAATGTTTCAGCTACAGCGCAGCGTTTACTAGAGGAAGTCTTAGGGTTCTAATTAACAAGTCCATATTTATTACTGTGTATTTTGATGTTTTATTGTTTTATTTTTGAGCCCTACTGAGTTAAGTCTGTTAACTGAAGCTGTTCATTAGTGCTTGGGATTCAACTTTGAAATATATTGAACTTGAAGGCTTGTGCTATTCTTGAAAGAATAAAGCAAACAGACAAGGCTAAGACCCCCCCCCAAGCACTCAGCATTGTTGTTCGCTGTAAAACGTTACATATTCATATTGGCTTGAGAATACCCAACATTTGGTTTTACTGTCAACATGTAAAAATGGCCGGAGACCAAATCTGGAAGGCTTCTTAATTACACTGTGTGAATTCTATTATTATCAATATTTCAACATAATGATTTAAATTTTTAATGGTGCCCATTTTTCCTCCTCCTCTATTCCCTGTGGCGGACTGTCAGTTTAAGAATAATGTTGCTGAAAGCTGCAGCCGCTCATGCAGTCATCAAGCATTCCAAAAGCCTTTCAAAGTGACCTGGGTTCTGGCTGCTGATGGAGTCACTGAAGCACTCTAGAACATCCAGAACCCCTGGGGTTTCCTCTTCAGGCCTCAGATGTGTATGCCCAACCAGAGGCATTCTCCACATGCTTTCATCTGCTGGCCAACTCCTTCATCCTCATTTAAATCGGCCCTCCTCCCACTCTGTTATGACTCGTTTCGAGACGTTCAATGATTAGTGCTATGAGGACTGTGCTGGTTGTTAGGCCAGGTAGCCCAGGAGCTCATTTGCTAGTCCATCAGTGTTTGGATGGCTGCTCTCAGACCTAAGCATGAGGATTCAGGAAGAATCCATCGTATTCCTAAACATGAGAACAAAGCTTGAGAAGAGCATGTGCTCGAGGAGTGATGTATCAGCAGGGAGAACACGCGGTTCGGATCTTTGAGTTCGACCTGTAAGGCTCCGGAGTGGAAAACCGTATCAGCATTCGATGTGCTTGCCAACATCAAAAGAAATGCACCGGAGCAGGAAGGCTTTTGATTAGGCCGTCATCAATAGGACTTGAGATTTTAGCCTGTTTAAGGAGGCTAGCAGCAAAATGGGGTCCTTTTTTTGGCTTTTTTTGTAAACGCTTCAGTCTTTATCTCTAATATACTGGATTTAATGGGTTATGGGCAGTGGATTTTTTTCACTAGCTTAAAATTGCTGTTGTTGTCCTCTATCATTACCGCATGAAATGCCATGAAAAGCCACAAGTGTTTATTCTTTCAGTTAAGAAATGGACCCGATTCTCCTGGAGCTCACAACAATGTTTTTGTACTGTACTTGTACTTACAGGGGGGGATTATTTTGGTCTGTTTACTCGTGTTTGTAACTGATACTGAGGAGGGTAAATGAGTGCTGTGGAAGGAAAAGCTGGAGAGATGCTTCACAGCTCTCACGCCTCTCTGAGGAAATCACACGCTGATGGGTATACGGGTACCAGGCACAAATGCCCCTGGGCAACCATGAGACTTGCTCAGCTACCTCTCCTAGCTGCAGTCATAAAGAATAAAGCTCAAATGTGTTTGTTCTGGCTCCATGGGAAGGCAGCCGAGCAGGGCTTTGGAGCAGGATGAGCACATGGCATGCACAGCACATGCTTCACATCTACTGCAAGGCCAACCCTTGACCAGACACCCATGGGCGGGAGTCGGGGTGGAGCTAGTGTTTCAAGACCAAATATTTCTGTGTAGCCTCTTGGTGAGGTATTTAACCTGTGCTGTTCCGCCTTGAGTTAAAGCAAAGCTCTTAACCTTGTTAAGAGTTGCTTCAAGGCTGGGTAATGTTAGTCTTTTATATCATTCCTCATACATAAACTGTTTCTCTTATATGTGCGCACTGGGGCCGTCACTATTGGCTTATATTAGTGAGGTGTGAATTAGTCTGTTAATTTGGAAATATATGTATTATTAATTAATTGCAGTTAGTTTTGGTTTTGTGTTTGTTTGTTGTATGTTTTTTGTAAAACAGTTTTCTCTCCTGTTGGAAGCTCACTATTATTTAGAGTTTTCCTCCAGTACCTGGTTTGGAGAATCGATAGTTCATTATGTTAAATCAGCTGTGCTTGCGATGGAATTAAACAAATCCATGTAATGATTTCTGGGGGAAATCCGGAACCAAAATCTGTTCCTCAAGTTAGATAGCAACAACATTCTTGGAAAGTGACCTTCTTACTGTAAAAGAGACCAGAAAAACTAATCCCTGCTGATTCAGGGAGATGGTATAATTTAATGTGGATTCTTTGGGGGATAAATATGCTTAAAGGAGCAATATGTCAAGATGTTTTTTAAAATATGTTTTTTAATTCTTAAAACAATCCAGAATTAACTGAAAGTATCAGGAGAGCTTTGAAAGTGTGTCGAATAAGGCTGTGTATTTGCAAGAACCAGGCGATTCAATATGTATCGTGATACAATATGTATCGTGATACAATATGTATCGTGATACAGCGGTCACAATTCAATATATTGTGATATATTACAATATTGCAAACAAAGTGTTATATTGTAAATTTTCAGATCCTACTATTAAAACATACCACTGTATGAACAGGTTTGCCAATGTTTACAATAGCATTGCGCCCTTGTGCAGCTTGTTAATGTTGGAGTGGAGCGGAAAATGGATTACAACACTGCCATCTAGTGGTTAGAGATTTACTGTCTGCCAGGAATCTGTGTATCGATACTATGTTTTTGAGAATCGATACAGTATCACGAAACATAATTTCCCGATATTATGATATTTTTATATTTTCTTACACCCCTAGTGTCAAAGTAATACCACAAAAGGCGATAGTGACATACTATAGCATTAAGTTGTATAAGCCCAACATGACAGGGTGAAGAAGTAGCACTGCTCCCATAGCGAGTAAGGGATGAAGTTTAACACTGAACTCTGAATGAAGAGAAAGGTGGGGGGATTGTGCATTTTATGGTGGTATGTTGCCTCCTATTCTTTGGAGTATGAATTTGACAGATTCCGACATTGTACAAATTACTCCTTTAAAGCACATTAATTTGTAAAGAAAATATACATCATAATTAAATCATTGAACTGTAAACAAAGCTTACAGCAACTTGCTGATTGACTTTACAGCAGTGGTTGTAATATCTTGTGTACCATTCAAGTTTTATATATATATATATACACTACCGCTCAAATGTTTGGGATCACAGTGAAATTTTCTTAGACCAACAATGGACTGACGGGTCTCTAAAGAAAGTTGTTTCTTTCTGGCTTCAGATACTAAACTAACCTAGAATGTTGTTCTCCCTTTTATGCTCACTTATCAGTAGAATGTTTTTAGCTATGCATCACAATTGAGCAAGAGTGTCCTAACAACCAATTAGCCCAATAACATCCTTAACTTGGATTGGTGTACCAGGAGATTTAGGCAGAGGACTGAGAATTACTGATAATAGGACTATAAAAGTTATTACATACATATGTATTTACATATATATGTATTTGTGACTATAAAGAACGCCACACTGAATGACTTTGCGTTACATCTTGACTATGATGTTACGCAGAAATCAGTCTTTGTGTCCCTAAATGCACTAAATGTACTCAAAGCTTGTCTAGGAAATTAAAAAGTTCTTTTGGCATGAGATGTTGAAATTTCCAGCGCTATTCCTATATCCCACCAAAGCATTTACACAACCAGGTGTACTAGCTGAATGAGGCGTGTTAGCAGGGGTCAGACGTGACACTGTCTGGCCCGTTTCCCTCTCTGCGAGCGTCTGGCCTGAGTGCCAGGACTTAATCAGCCCAAGACAGGCACGGCAGACAGGCAGAGCGCTGCAGCGTCACTAACGTCAGGGCCCCTCATTCTTCCACCTCAGAGCTTAGTCAGGATTACTTCATGTAGCATCACTCTGGCTGGCACACTGCTCCACATCAGGGCTGACGGACACTAGGGGACCATGGTCTGCAGCACAAACAAATGACAGTCTGTGCTTAGTGCCATCCTGGGGCTCTTATGTACGAGAGCGAACGAGAGTTTACAAGTGTTGGGGTTGGAGAAAGTGTTCAGGACTCTGTATAACCCTCCAAAGCTTTGCTGTATCACGGCTCATGGCATTTATCCACTCTAATTAGAACTTGTGAAGCTGTTGATGCTTGTTTATTGAGAATGGAATGGCAGTGAGAAAATGGATGGTCTCTGAAGGAGGACTGTTCTGTCCTGGTGGCTCAGTGTGATGGAGATGATGAGCTCATTTGTAGCTAGCTCAGTGGTACTCGGTTGTTCTAAAGAAGATCAAACGCCTGACACGCCCGTCATGGCTACTTCTTCGTTTAGCCTGATCCCCTTGCAACAAAGGCTATGCAACAAAGCAGTACATCTACAACATACAGGTGTGCAGGTGTGTGAGATTCTTTGGTGGGCTAAGCAAGAAGAACTCGGTTTGGAGGTTTCAAGGAAGAGGCTAGTTCTTTTAAACGTTTCACCTTTTCTTATTGTTGAGAATAAAGATTGCACTAATTTTGGGTGAGCGTCAGTATTAATGTTGTCACAATACTCATTTTCAACTTCAATACAGTACTTGTGCTGGGTGTACTCTACTGGAATAAAATCACAAAGGCAGATACAAAAATTAGGGGGTCTTTTTTAGAGAAACATATCCAAATAAAATATTTCTTTTAGAAATCCTCCTTCTTATGTGAGGCTCGTGTTTACACAAGTGGTGCAGATAAGGCAGCGTGAGAGGCAAATAGAAATACAACTACTGTGTCAACTTAATAGCCAGGTTTTTTATTTTTAATGAGCGTTCAGTTGTCAACACCAATAAATAATGAGACCATCAGGCCATGCTTTAAGGAGACTTTGACTTACCTTAGCTGTTGTTGGCACGTAGGACTCTTAGGCCAAGGATGAGATAATAAACATTCAGAATGATAGTTTAATGCGACAGCTTTATAAATATTTCAGTGACATCAAAAAGAGAAGCAATCACCAACCTCTTGGAAGTCTCTGCACAGGTCAGCGTGCCCATCCAGTTGTCTTCCTATTTCCCAGCTTTTTGTTTCAATTTCTTGAAACGTTTGAAAATGAGAAGAATTTCAAGACTGGTGAATAAGAAGCTGTCTTCACCATTGTAGCATATTTTCTGATCAAACTACTGTTGTTTGTATGGAGCTCACATTACCTATACATACTTATACATATGCACTGCTGTAGGATATCTCAACAACATAGCATAAGTTGTCAGAACACCCTTATTCGCTTCAAAGTCAAGGCCTGTCCACCCAGCTGCTGTTTCAGTAACATCATAAATGAGGAGACCAGATAGTGGTTGAAATATAAATGGAGAAAGCTCATAATGCTCAACATGGTGCCTGTTTACGAAGAAAATCACACACTTTAAGACAAAGAGCCAATCAGCTTGCTGGTTACACTGCAAGTGGGCACTAACAGGGAAAGTCCCTCTTGTTGTGGAATCCAAAAGCATCTCGGTTAAGGAGCCAAATGCTGTAAACTATTTACAAAGTTTTTTTCTGATTTAAAGTATGTTTTTGAAACTGTAAGTTTTGAGTATGTTTGTCTCTCCACGTTCAAAGAAATAGGAGTTTGGCCTTGCATGACTGGAAATAACTACCAGGGGACGTTTAAAGATGGCCAAAGAGAGAACAGACTTTCCTATGAGGACTGTTTTCTTTGCTGAGTAAGACTGATCACAAAGCCTGCAGACTCACTGCAGCTGCCAATATAACATAGCAAACCGTACTGCTAGCAAGGAAGTCTTGTTTGTCTAAAGAAGGCACAAGCAGGAATGTGCATTTGCTATGAGTAGTATGGAAACGGAAGGACACAAGTATTCTACTAATTAAAAATACTCAGTATCGATGTCTTGAAGTAGGGGTGGGCAATATGGCCCTACAATAATATCACAATATTTTATGGTATTTTTGCGATAATGATACTCTTGGCGATATGACAAAACATTCAATTATAAAAAAAATTCAAGAATACACTACTGCAATTGCATACGATATGATATGGCACACCCCTAACTGAGATATTAAAAAATGCAATTTTCATCAGTATGTAACAGAAGTCAATGATGATTAATCATGATACTAAATAATGCACTCCAAATATCTCCATATATCCAGGACTGAAATAAAGTGAATGATACTGTAAAGATAAAATCTGTCTCTAGTAGATGTATAATGGGAAATGAGAAAAGTGTGAATTTTTCTTTTGCTAAAAACAGTAAAATGTAGTACCCTGATGTAATAATTAGGAATGGGTGATATGGCACGATATTTCAGGGTATAATATTGTTCACGATATTCAAGGATGTTGCCGATATTATTGTGTCCGATATAATATGGCACACCCCTAGACACAAGTCGATATTCAGTGTTTTTACACACGTGCTGCCGCAGTGCCAGTACATACACATTTATAAAATGTATATTAGAGGCTACTTTAATCTGGATTAGTATTATGGAGAAGTGTAACATTTAATTAGTAAATATAATGAAGTATAATGAAAAAACAGAGATTTGTACGGAGTACCGCAGCTTCGTGCATGCGTATTATAAATGGCCTCCAGTTCCAGATGATTTTCAACCACAATTAAATAAATATTTAGAGATTAGCCTTAATCCTTCTTTTTGAACTGCTGACTTATCTTGATCTTATTGCCAAGTTTTTAAATGCTTATTTTTATACAGTTTCTCCAGAAACTGAGCTGAGCCTCCTTCTACATACCATGATGCATATTAGTAATTAGTAATTACTGTTTATAAGTACAGTCACTTTCAGGATGAAAACTCTGATCCACTGTTGTCAGTGACTCACTTTTGCACCTCTATATCCTTTGAGGTTAGGCATAAAACCTCCAACCAATCATATTAGCTGTTTTTTTAATGGGCATGAGCAGAATTGCTCAGATATTCACCAGTGAGATTGATCTACAGCCTCTCTAAAAGCCAGTAAGACATTAGGGAATTGTATCTGTTTGGCATTGGTGTTTATCATGGAATCTGGCCACAAGCAATAAGAACAAATTTCAGTTCAAATGCCTTTTTATTCTGCCTAGGGAGAAAAAAGTCAAGGTTTGTTTTTGGATCATATCTTATAACCAGCTTTAATATTAAATGTTCAGGTTCAGGTAAAGCTAAAGATGCGTGAATGTTTAGAGTATAAATATGTGAGCAATCACATAACCTAAGTTGCATGCATTGATTTCACAGCTCAGTCATAATTTTGTAACAGTGAACAGATAATTAAGACAAAACAGTGGGAAGCACAAAAAAAGTTATAAGTACATTCTTTGCCCACAGCAAGAGGATTGCTCATATTTTAATGAAGATATAAATCATCAATTAAGAGACACAGGCATGGATTACCATTGTAGTGATCTTGGTTGCATCAGATTCAACAAACATTACACCACGTCCAAAACTTTACAAGCATGCGTCATGGTTTTAATGATGGCTGAGCTTTGTCAGGGGGGTCGTCCAGGCCATCGAGTGTCCCAGTCACGCTCAGATTCCAGGACATTCCCAAGATATGTTTACCAGTGATGTTCAGGCTTAGCATCTATCAGCACAGAACCCTTACCAGAATGCATGCATTCATGCTTGACCTGAAGGTCCTGCTAGACCGCATGTGAACATCCTTAGAATTAATTGTACAAGGTCAGGTAAACTTCAGTGCAACTTTAGTGCAGCTTAGACTCTGGCCTGTGTTTCCACATAACCCTTTTCTGTTTAATTAGTGTTAAAAAATGGCATATCTGAAAAGAAGCTAAGTAGACATTATCCTTTATGTTACGAAATTCCAGACCATCTCAGTGAAAGACCTCAAGAACCTCAAGAAGTTCTTTGAAAACTGACATTGTCATATCGTCACTGTATAAAGAAACAAGTATTTCTAAAATGACGACTTTACAGAAAAGGCCAAAAAACTTCTATACTTTTAATGTAAGTCAATGGAACCAGAATTTGTTCTTTTAAAGGATTTCTATTGGTCCATTCATCATGAAATTTCCACATGATGTAAATGGTGACTGTCGTGCTCAAACGATGCAGAAAAATAAAAATCGGCAAAAATGGACATGTAATAGCCGGCAGCATCTTAACCAGTAGGGGGCGCGCATAACCCAAATTACGGCATACACTTCCAGAGCTCGTAGTGCGATCGTCTGCAGACATGTTCCGAGGCCTCAGAATTAATCTGGTCTCCGGCAACCTGCTTCCTCCTCTTCCTCTCTGTAAACATTCCCCTCCCTTGTTTAATTACCCCTGTTCCCACCGTTATCTGACTGCCAGCACTCTGCTCTCTGGCTGCTCGGTTCCTCCACTGAGGAATGCTTACCTCAGCCTACCTCGATGAACTTGATAAGCCACTGGCAAGTATGCATATATTCTTTTCCTCTCTGGTGTGCCCCGTGTTAATTGCAGAAAGGCGAAGAAAAGGACGAGGCACTGTTTCTTTAAAAGTGTCCTTGCTAGGTGCGCACGCCCCCTTGGAGAGTGAAGTTGATTTCTCTTGTGTATAGTCACCCAAATCATCTGCTCTCACCGCAATTAGCATTCTACAGACAACCCTCAGCAGCCACAGTGGTGGGAGGAGGCCTCTTGAGTTTTTAAGCCTCTTCCTTGCAACCTATAGGGCTTCATTATCCTTAATATCGCTAACCTGGCTGAGCCTGTTTTTGAAAGAGCAAAGCCATTCTCAACTGTGCTAGGCACACAGTAGGGCAGTGACCCAGTACACTTAGAATGTTTTGAAGCACGTATCCCACCATGGAGGTGGTAATGATGAATTGCAGTGACTGCTCACTCACAGGGCAAAAAAAAAAGAACAATTGCTTAGGATAATTGCTGTTTTGAAAAGCAAGTGGAACGACTATTAGCCATGCTAATGCGGAAGGCCATTGACCCTGGAAGAGAAGTGCTGGTTTCAGCATGCCTAAATGATTAAAGTGGCTGCTGCTATGGATTTGCTCTTCTTTCACTGATATGCCATCATATTGCCAAAGCACCATTGTGAAAGATGAAATCTGTTAGCCATGATCAAGGAACATGGTGTTTACACATTCTGCTCCAGCGAAAAAGCAGTGTTAGCGGATCATCTGTCCCAAATTGATTCCAATGTGGTCCGTTGGACTCCTTTCCATGAGAAATGACAAGCAGCATGCTCGATCCATAGCAGACCTAAATGTCATTTTACATCAGCGAGCGGCGCCTCGGAAGCCAAGCGGCCCGCCCACCTGCGGCCGGCCTTCTTCCGTGGTCCGTGTCGGTCTCAGCAGTAGGCATCTGATGCCTCCAGCCCCTTTATCTCTGTACAGCTCAAATGTGGCGGAAAGCCTATCTGCATCACGTGAGAGCAGCTGCACACAGGGCTTTATCTCCAGCCTGCTGATGCACTGCGGCCCTCGAGGCCGCCGCTTTGCTCGTGCTTCGCAGCCCGTCACTTTTGGTCCAAGCTTTGGAGTTCTCCAGCGCCTCTGGCACACACATGCACCTTCACATGAGCTCAGGAAGGAAAGGTGAGGGCCCACCTGTTTTAGATCACTGTCTGATTTAACTATCGGTCCCCAGTATACACCAGAGTACTGACCCCCAATAGAATGGGTGTTCGCGGTCGTGTTACAGCCAAACAGATGAGAAGAGATGTGTAAGGAGACGTACGTAGTCTGCAGTTAATGTGGACCTTTAAATGCTTTTTTCTGTTTGCATGTGGATTTGATTTCCTTACGTCTCCCTCAGTGTGTTTTGCGCTCGTCTGAGGGTTTTCATTCCTGTAGCTGCAATAACATGTTTCTTTGCCTTGCGCATCTAGTGAGCCCCGCCATCAACACTTAATGAACTTTTCAAAGTAAAGCGAAAGCATCTTAAATAATTAGTTTCATTTCAAAGCTCCATTTATTTCAATCTTCTTTCTTGCATATCTCTTTAATGTGCATTATTGCCCATCTCTCTGTTCTCCGCATTGATTTCCCCCCATTTCTCACGCTGTAATTGTGTGGGCTCCTTCTGCTGAGCAGAGAAAGACTGTCAGTGGTTCGCTTTATCTCCCCGTCCTCTCCTTTGATGCAATTAGTCAGGGATGAGGGACTCTGAAAGTAGTCTGGTTGGTGCAAGTATAACACGCGGAGTTATGGCCGCGTTTGTAATTGCTCTGAACGGGGCATTGTCCTGTCTCATTGTCTGCGGCCCTCTTTGTAAATGGGGTAGAGAGAAAACAAAACCAAACTTTTGGCAGCAATGCATTGTGGTCCAGAGTGGGGGCGGTGGGGCCGGCCTGAGAATGTAATTACAATCAGGTAGGAATGTGCGTTCGTCCTCGTGTCTCTTCGCCTCATCATATCTTAAATTGGAGGGCTGCACCATTCGGCTGTCTGCAGAGTATGTTATGGGGGCAGCCTTGCGAATTTATCTCCAGAACGCTTGGCCATGCTTCTTTTCCATAAGCTGTTATTACTTTTGGTAATTGCGTCTAGCTCACTTATACTGTAGCATGGAAATAGAAAATAATGATAGGAGTTTGGGGTGATTTAGCATGCTTTTTAGCATTAAGGTGAAGGAGTGTATGCTGAGAAGGCCATTACCACCCCATTATGATCGCTCCGTACCTTTTTTCTTGCCCAAGGACAGAGAGCACTGGTGCTGGGTGCTTGGCACATCTCGCACGCTCGGTTGGAGAGAAGCACTGGCACCGGAGGAGCCGAGCTGGATCGGCCAGCTGGGGCGAAAGAAGAAAGGGGTTCTCTAATGAGCCCCTCTTAACCCCACCCCCTCCCGGTCTGAGCTGGCACACGCCTACACTTACTTCGAAAGTGGCCCAGCACCAAACTGAGGATTGTCCTTGCCCCTGGTTTCCATGGAAACGTGCCACAGCCTGCCGCTTTTGGTTTTGTGGAGTCGAACGCTCCTGCAGATGTGTGTTTCCGTGCTCTGGTAGCGCGGCCTTGGCGCACGGCTGGATTATTTTGCTGAAACAGCTGTTTTGTGTGGAACTCCTCTGTAATGGGCCCTGTCTCATTTACTGCCAACCTCAAATTAGGCATGCATACTTTGCCGTGTATAGAAGTTGGAATAACAGCAATTACTCTCCTGTGTAGTTCATCAGAGGGTAGTGCCGACGACACGGGCACATGCAGTGAGCAAAAGCGCGATAATGACTGATGATATGATTTCAGATACTTGCTGCCTCAAATAGCACGCGAGAGACAGCCGTTGCAATTTGCTACGGCCTGCAGAGGACTGGTTATGTAGTGCTGAGCGTAGCCGTCTGTGGAAAGCAGTCAAGACACATTGTTAACACTGCCCTCCTCTACACAGTGTCAAGTTTACCTCTGCCATTGTTTCAATGACACTTCTTCCCTCACGCTCATTCAGTCAGCTGGTTCACCTTTATCTCAGTCTGTGGATAATTTGTGTAACAGTGTAGCCACTGAACCGGGACATTGCTTATAATTCCTGCCAGTCATCTAATATTGCGTTGAATCAATTTGAATTTGTTTCATTTAAGTAAATTGCATTTTAATAACAAGATAATATTGCTAGTGCATGATCCTAGATGCAAACGTGGGGTGTGAATCTTAAGCCGATTTTAATTTGTAAGGCAACATTTTGGTATCTGGCGATGTGTAAATTGTTACAAAGCAAGACAAACGGATTCCCCTAATCAATATGATTTCAATTTACAGTGAACTAAAAAAAATTAGGGCGAAGAATGTGTAATATATGAGGGATACAGATGATTCCAGTTTCTTTCAGCCAAATTGACTGATGGCCTCTTTTAGTTCTGTTTAGATTATATTGGCTCTTTAAGCTCAAACATTGTGGGCTAATAAACACATAGTATGCCTACATGATATGATATACAATACCTCTTTTTAGCCAAAGTCACAATGTAAATAGTGTTATTTACTCCTAAAGAGACATTTTTATTTCTTACAATAAACATCAGTTGCCTATTTATACAACAGTATATAAAAGTTTTCAATTGTTGCATAAGTGCGCACTCAACAGAATGTTGCTGTGAATGTATTTGATGTATATGAGTCAACTGTTCCCACTCATTGTGCAAAATACTCTCTGGTACTCATGGGGTCCCATGTTGGCTGGATATTCCAGCATTGGTTAACTCACTCACAATACCAGCGTAACGTTAGATTCAGTGGAAACTAAGTATTTGGTTTATCAGTTCTTCTTTTCTAGTTTGGGAATTTCTTTGAAAGATTAACTGACCTTGTACATATCCTCCTTTTAGTTGGAGAAATAAGTAACAACTTTCTTTTCCCAACAAGCTCTTGGACAATTGGGCAAGTTCTCAGATTTACAAATATGACAGAGCATATAATAAGGTTCTGAGACATTGCACAGGAATTTCAATTGTTGCTAAGCGGTGAGGGACCAACTGGATAAACCAGTTTGCTACAGCGCCACCCTGAGGCAGAGCAATGCTGCATCTCTAGTTTGTTAAGGCAACCAAAGACAAACGTGCACTGTCTGTGGGGGAAAACAGATAAACAAGCTAAACAGTTTCCCTAAATTTGTGTTTGAGCTTCTGTTTTTCATTAATAGAAAGTGTAACGTAATAAGAAGTTTATTTTCAGGGACCCCTTTGAATTTGAGACATTAAGAAGGTCCAAGGAGTTAGTTAGTGGGTCATGGAACCCCCCAGGAACCGCTGTATTTTGTACCCAATCTAATTTTAATTAAATCTATTACATCGGTACAGTTATTGTTGTTTATTTTGCTTACTTTTGCCAAGCATTATGTTGACATATTGTGTTTGTGGCATTGCTGTAGTAAATTCAGAGAAGACATTTATTAACTTTATCCAGTTGTCACACAAAAAAAAGAAACAACTAACAAATTGGCCAATTGCATATATGGAGCTAAAATCTGCCAATTCCTGTCTCGGCTGATTTCAGTTGTGCATCCCTAATTTATTAAGCGCTGCAAGATTTAAAGCTATAATACAGTCGCTGTCATCTTACAGCCTTAACCACTTAACAGTAGAGGAAGAAAAAGAAAAGAGGAAACACATTTCAAGAGATTGATGTGTTGGATGATACTGGATTAACAGAATTAGACTTTTTTAGCAGAAAGGACTGTGTATAGTTCCTAAAAAAGCTCTCTGTGATATAACAGGAACCATTTTTTTTTCTTTTCTAGGAAAGTTCTATACAACACCACAGAGAAAAACCATTTACCATGCAAAGAGCCACTCATGTATTCAAATGGTTCAATCTGTAGTTGCCGTGGTTCTACCTTTACATTTACCAAACCTCTTTTGTAAGCGTGTATTGAAGCCTTTTGAATGCATTGATGAGAATCAATGTGCAGCTGTACCCCTGCTGTTTACCCCCAGCATGCAATGCTAATGCAGCTTTCAAATTCTAGCGCTCCTGAAATGGAGCTATTATTTTTGACTACCAGTATTCCATGTACAAGTATGTAGTTTTTAGTGTGATCACTCTCGCACATCCACCAGCCCACCCAGCAGCAAGCTTTGATGTTCATTATTCAGTATTAATTTGAGAATGCAGTGCTTCCGTCTGATCTTCTCTTTTGTCTTTTTCTCTTTTTATGCCTGTCAAATAAAGGCATGTTTACTCTCTTCAGGTGGAACCTGTGACACGTCCTCTGTGTGGTGGTGAAAGAGTGGATGTCTGTGTCTGTGAACCGGTGTGTGTTTATTAGTCCTGAATCTGTTGGGTGGGGGGGGTTGGAATGACATTGTGTATGAGTGTGCCCATGGTCTTTCATCTTCTCTTCATGGCCTGTCTGGCATGGCATTTCAAAGCACCTTTATTCCTGCCTCAAAATGGTAAAAATAAACTGGCTGTGAAAAAAAAAGTCAGTTTGTGGGAGAATCGCTTTAATCTGGTCCACAAAGATTTAAGCCTGTTCCAAGTTGACATCCAACGTCGACAGCGTGTGGACAGCTCATCTTCTCCATGTCTCTCTGAAACCGCCCTGATTAATAGGAGCTCTTTAGTCTCTTTTTTTTTCACTTCCATCAATGTCATTGGCTTGGTTATGTAAGGATTTATATTTCAGGGCAGTTTGAAGACTGGCTCTTGGCAGAGTTATAGGTTAATATGAATGACTTACTGCTTTGGAGCATTTGCATGAAGGAAGAGCACGTGATAACTCTAACTTCGGTGCCATGAACCTGTATGTGCAATAACACGTTGATGGAAGTGATCACTTGAGCTCCTTCTATTCCAGATTAATGATCCCATTTGGGGAAAAGATTTGACACGTATTATCGGCTACGTTACACTGCTAACATAAACGACCTTGGACCACGTTCATAAAACACAGCGGTAACCGTGTTACGCCATGCAAAGTGTTCAACGCAGTAATTATATAATATTCATAAAGTCACCAGGGCGGTGATTGACTCTCCTTATCATGGCGGTATTTTTAGAGTCCTAAATGAAAACCAATCAAAATGTACATGTTAATGAAGTGATACACAGTAATGACTAACAGAAAAAGCAAAAAATATCAGATTCTAAGAAAATAAGAAGTACTGCTTAATAAAAATGTAGCAGTAGATAATAATAAAAAACTAACTATTTGGTCAACACTTTGCAACAGTGATTAACACAGTACTCAAAGCAACAAGAACTCAGTCTCAGTACTTGACAAGACTGTAACAATTTTTCATGACTGATTAACAATATGATTGTATTTACCCTACTCTGTATGGGCTGAGCCACTGTAATAAAAGGAATGTATTCTATGCACACACACAAATCACTTCAATTCTGTAGTAATAAATCAGTTTATTAAACATTGTTGCACTGTTCATGAAATTGCATTTGGCCAGTACACACAATAGTAACCATAGTGTAATGTTAATGAACTGCTTTGCTTGCCAAAAGAATTGCTTATTTTGTTTTTTTTTAATAATCAATTGAATTAAGTATTGTGCATTGGTATATTTTAAAGGAAGGCCATTATGCTCAGCCTCAGTGTTCATGATTTTACTTGTTGGTTCCACTGAGATAAACATACATGCTTCAAATTTTCAAAAATGCTATATTTTTCACAACACTGTACGTTTGCATTCTCCCTCTGGTTGAAATGTCCTGAAGCCCTGCCTCCTGATGTGCCTATAGTGCTCTGGCTGGTAAACTGGCTGAGTACACCCGCCAGACCCCTGTGGCTATTCTTATAATGGGATTGGTTCTGCCGTATGAGTTTGAGCCAGAGTCTGATCCTGAAAGTCAGATAGAACAAGTTGGACCTTTCAGAGTGTTCATTTTGTATTGTTTTAGCTCTGTGCATTGTGTGAGGGTAAGCCCAAAATGAAAAGCAAAAAATATCAGATTCTAAGAAAATAAGAAGTACATTAGTATTCTCCCTCGGGTTGAAATGTCCTGAAGCCCTGTCTCCTGATGTGCCTATAGTGCTCTGACTGGAAAACTGGCCAAGTACACCCGCCAGACCCCTCTGGCTATACTTATAATGGGATTGGTTCTGCCGTATCAGTTTGAGCCAGAGTCTGAACCTGAAAGTCAGATTGGACCTTACAGAGTGGTCATTTTGTATTGTTTTAGCTCGGTGCATTGTGTGAGGGTAAGCCAAGCTTGCCAGTAGGCAGGCAGTAAGGATTGTATTACAAGATGACATCATCTGGTAAAAAGGAAAAGGCTTGTAATTCCAACAATGTATTTCAGTGCAGCTGAGAAAAGTGGTTTCTGTGCTACAGAGTCTCTCCGTCTGAGTGTACCATGGGCTTTATAACTTTTGAACCATTTACATGCACAGTAAACTACATAACACGCTAACAGAGAGGAAAAAACAAAGTATAGTAGTAAGACAATAGTATACACAAGTGTATGTGATACACTAAGCATGTGTATGTGCGGACCTGCGTGTGACCAAACATATTTGAGAACATTTGAGGAAAGATTCAATCCAGAAAGGTACAGTCTGACTAGTTCAGTTGGTTTGTTTGTTGGTTTTATTTATTTATTTTTAGGGGTGGTGTTGTATTAAGATTTGCAGCTTATGCAAATGAGAGAAAAGGGTGACATCTCTTGCAAATGTTAGAACAGGTCTGTGATTCTTGTTTCTAAAGGAGAAAACGTGTTACCGCAGTGTTATTCGCTCTTAACGTCACATTCATTCTGGCCCTGCGAGTCGAGCGTGGAGCAGATTTTCTGTTTTGTTTCAGGTGATGGTTAGTGACCACTGAATGACATTATCTAGCACAGTTTATATGAAAATTGAAGCATTTGAGCCCTGGCTTGTCTGCGTGCAGCACGTTATGAGAATTGAAGGCCTGTTGCTGTTTATCTGCATCCTGTCCAGCCTTTATATTAAATAGGTTTCAACCGTGCTGATATTAAAAGATTTATATCTATAATATCCATGCTGAACAGATCGTTTCCCTCTTTGTAAATTTGCTTTCGATCTGCTGTGACTTGTTGAGCTTTTTTAATATTGGGCTTTGTCTAAAGCTTCCTTTACATCGGCACGGTGTGTGGCGGCTATGCACATAGAAGATAGAAGCCATACTTATCTGTTCATTACATATGAAAATGAAAAGGAAAAGGGCTCGGTGTGCAGGGCCAATGCTCAGGGATGGCGTTGGATGAGTAACAAGCTGCCATGGTGAAGGCTGAGCTGCATCGGATTTATTTTCTAATTAGGCTTATCGATTTACCATCCTATTGTGTTCTCTCATGTTTATTTGTCTCCATGTGCTCTTAGCAAGGACAGTCTTACTTTCGCTGTGTCGGCAAGCGAGAGATCCACACACTTGGCTCTGTTCAGCCTACAGCCCGAGGACCACATTACCAATTCTAAGAAGTTCAAACAGCAATAGCACTGCACTTCAGTTTTTCCAGGCCTGTGTTCACTTATTGTGTTGACTGATTCAAAGAGAGCCCTGTTGTGTCTAGAACAGATTCGAGGCTCTCTTTCTTTTTCTTTTCGGATGTTCATTGCAAAAATAGATTGTATAGACAATGCCAAACAATTGGTTCAGCTTGTTCTTGTCCTTTCAAGGCCGACGTGCACAGTTCTGAAGCAAGAAAAGCGCATTTCAGCCACCACTGATTACAGCACCGAAATTAATTATCCAGACATCATTATTACATTGTTGTAATGTGGTCTACAAGTCAAATATAATCAAGTCAATTTTGAGTTAAAGCTGTCAGGAGGAAACTGAGCACGTAACCGTTTTCCCAAAGTGCTCCTAGATCCGCTAACATTGCACAAAGAAGCAAATTGAATGCTGATGCCATTTCAGCGCTTATGGAAAAACAGTAATAGCAGGCCTACCTGGAGCCTTTATTGGTTCGGGGAGAAACTGAATGGACTGCAGTCCACTTGACAAAGTGCTGAAGTGAAAGGCGTGTTGAGTTAAATGCATCTCTCTATGCTAAGCGTTGCTGAACTATTGAATGTGCGTTGAATCCATCAGAGAATTCATTCACCCGGCAGCTTATGGCATAGATCCATGGGAGGTGCTGTGTACCAAGGTCAGCTCCACTCTGAATAGTTTTAGCTACTCGCAAGTTTTTTGAAAAAGGCCCAGGAGGAGACAAAGTCTGAGTCAGATTTTGCCCATTATGCCGTCATGCTGTACAAAGAATTGCATTGGTTCCAACCACATGTCCATAGTTCCATAAGAATAGTACTGAGCAATACATCATTTATGGTATGTGTTACAGTATTTCGTAAAGACTACAATGATTGAAAATTTTTTTAAGTAAAAATACATTGATTTAAGATCAGACTCTACATACATGCTGTTGACCAGATGCCCATTATATACCTAGAATTTATTACAATAGTTATAACATCATCAGATCACCCACCCCTAATAATGTATTCATCATTGTGCTGGCAGTGGTGTCGCAAAGTGATATTTATTTTTACTTATAGCAATGATGCTAAAGCTATTAAGCTATTTATCACTGCCAGAATATAGTGAATTCTCTACTGTCAGTATATGCTTTGACCATTCTGGGCTATAGTGAATTCTCCACAGTCAGTATGTGGTTTGTCTATTCTGGGCTATAGTGAATTCTCCACAGTCAGTATGTGGTTTGTCTATTCTGGGCTATAGTGAATTCTCTACTGTCAGTATATGCTTTGACCATTCTGGGCTATAGTGAATTCTCCACAGTCAGTATGTGGTTTGTCCATTCTGGGCTATAGTGAATTCTCTATAGTCAGTTTGTGGTTTGTCTATTCTGGGCTATAGAATGGTTTGTCCATTCTGGGCTTTAGTAGAAACATTGTGGCTCTACATGGCCGCCTTCGCTGAAAGATGAGTTGGTACTATGTTGCTAGCTAAGCTAGCAAAAACACATTGATTTATAGTTAATAGTGATCGTATACTAATGAAATTCTAGTTTTGTATACTGTATTCTGTTACTGCTAATAAATTCCCCTAAATCTAATAAATTCCCCTAAATATGCACAGCTGTAGACCGTAACAACTGCCTCATAGCAGAATTAAAGATGAAAGAAAAAAAGAGCAAAAATGTTTTTTTAGAACCGGATTTACAAGCATTCTATTGAAGGGTTTTCAGAAGCTTTCTTTTTATCTTTTACAGTGAAGTAGTTTGGAATCTTCTAGTATAGTTATTTCTTGTTAACTTTATTTATATAGGCCTCAATATCATGATATTTTTTTTTGTTCCATGACACATTTGGAAAATCTTTTGATTTGGAAATGCATCTATACCATCCAACTCCACAAAACAGTAGCGCTCTTTCAGTCATTTGGAGTTCATAAGAAGAACGCTTTTATTGTGAAAGTAGAAAAGTGCAGTGCATCTTCTCTCTTCACTTTCGAGTTATGTGATTTATTTCTAATTCATCCAGTAAAGCAAAAGCGAACAAACAGCATCTGGCTTTTGAAGACAGATTGAGGCTCTTTCCTGTCACGAGCTCAAGTCGATGCACAGAGAGAAAATATATTAGCTTCATCTCAGGGAAGTTAATATGCCATGATTTATGGTATTACGCTTCACAAATGCACACTGAGAGGGTAAAAGAAAAAGGAGGGGGAGAAAAAAAAATCAGAGGGATCTCCATCAGGTGTCTTTGATTAAACCGGAGAAAGCTGAGGCTTATGGCATTACTGTGCAATATCATGAAGGCGCGGGGACCCCAGGTAATTGCAAGTATGAAATAAGTTTGTGAAGGGTTTGTAATTTACGCTGCTTCAGGTGGTGCCGAGTCCTAATTGTCATATTTAGTCAGAGAACCCGCCCGTCAGACGCAGGGGCCTTCAATAAGTGCTACCGACAGTACTCGAAGGTTGCCATGGTTACGGGTTGCTTCACCACCTTCCTCTCTTCTAGCCCAGCCTCAGCTCCTCCCCTTGCTCCTCCCCTATACCTCCCCTTACTCTCCCAGCAAATACAGGCCTGGAGAAGAGCCAAGGCTCAAACAATTGACACATCATTATCCAGGGGGGCAAAAATGCTCAGCCTTGTGGCCTTCATCTTCCCACAGCTCGTTCCTTCCTGGGAGGATGCTTTAATTGGTCAGCATATCCGGTAAACTGAGTTTCTAGAGTGTATGGACACCTTCCCGCGTCCTCACCACCACACCACCACAGCTAGTGGTTTCGATAAAATTGGATATCACAGTTTCTCCAATGTGTAGCACAGTGTCGAAGTGTAAAGACTGCTGCATCTGTTGTAAACATGGTTACTCACCCAAGAAAACAGTGCAACAGTAGTCTGTAAAGTGGTTTAAAGACTAGGACCCCAACATAACATAAATGCTAATTTTAGGCCAGAATGACCCAGTAATGTCCGGGGAACCCATGCTTTTGTGTACCCCTACTCTATGCTTAAGAAACGTCTTGCAAACCTTGATTGAATAGACTGTTTTGTTCTGTTCTGTTTTGTTCTGGCCAAAAGTTTGTGGACACCTGACCATCACCTCTTCATGAGCTTGTTGGACATCCCATCTAAAACCATGGACATTAATATGGAATTGCACTCAACACAGTTCTTGTGCTGAGGATGCCTCCAGAGGCAATTTGGACCTGTAGTGGGCACTTCTTATGTGCTACACGCTTTACACGCTTGGCAGCCCCTCTCTGACTGTTTGTGTGGTCTACCACTTTGTGGCTGGAGTGTTGTTGTTCTTAGACGCTTCACTTGATACAGTGATAGCACTCACAGTTGACCAGGGCAGATGTAGCAGAGTTCGACAGTGCCCTGTTTGAAGTCACTGAGCTCTGTTCAGTATGATCAGTCATCCTACTGCAAAGGTTTTAATAGAGATTGCATGGCTGTGTGGGCTGAAACAACTGAATCCAATCATTTCCGAAAGGCAGTCCATATACTTTTGGCCATGTAGTGTATGATCCTCTTTTCTTATGGAAACGAATGTTATAATGGATATAATGCCTGACGAATCAATGACACTAAATCTTAAAATCAATACTGTTGTGACACCCGCATTCCAGTATAGATAGTCTATATTCTCCAGCACTACCAGAATGACTTTGGGCAGGCTATCTCAGAAGGTAATGAAAACGAATGTGCTGTGGTCTTGTTAGTGTTATATAGGCAGGCGAGGGTGATTTCGTCTTTATTCTGTCTGTGATTGATCTAAATATCTCTCTCTCTTTTTCTCTCTCTCTCTTTCTCTCGCTGTCTCTCCTCTTGTCCAGTCTCCCTGCAGGTGGAGATCACGCCACCCCACGGAGAAATCAGCGTTGGAGAATCCAAGTTCTTTTTGTGCGAAGGTAGGTGGGCAACTGGCTCTGTGATGAAACAAATCGGCAGCCGTTTCATCAGAGTTAAACCCCCGTGTAATGCCTGCACCTACACGGCTGCCAGCTCTAGCCCGCTGCTATGCATTAGAACAAACACTTTCATTTTGGATTAAAGACCGAGTTGACCAAAGCACTCTGATGCTTAATGTATGCCTTCATGTACAGCCTTCAGATGATTAGCATCAGCAGTGTTACCTACAGCATACCTACCTTTTAGGGCTAGCGTTCCATCTGAAAAACAGCTGGATGTTATGGAAAATGCTGGGTGAAGGGCAAAAACAACTTTGTTTCCATTATGAATGAGTAATACCTGAAATATTCAGAAGGAGATGTTTTTTTTTCTTTGCCCTTCCCGCAGACATGAAAGGGTAAAAAAAGCATAGGACATATCTTCAAAAAGTAGTTTCATCTTACTATTTTTTTACATTCATTTTTTTTTCATTTACAGGTAATACACCATCGCAACTACATTTCAAACATTTATGACCCCCTCATAGACCCCCCACCCCACCACAAACACCACTACAACCACTTAATCACCACCATTTTTCCACTATGTCCTTGAGCTCAGGAGTCTGTAGCGCATTGAAAATCTGAGAAGCAGCCCAACGCAGATTAAGATTTTATAGACAGCTGGACAGTTTTGTCTCTATCTGCTTTTCATGCCTGGTTGCCTTGAAGTGTGTCCAACTGAGCGATCATTTGATTTATTTTACCTCCAGTGGTTGGGGAAGTTAAGGAGATAGACTGGTTTGCTCCCAATGGAGAGAAGCTGCTGGCAAACAGGCAGGACATCAGCGTGAGCCGCAATGACGAGACCTCGTCCACACTCACAATCTACAGTGCCACTGTGGATAACGCTGGCATCTACAAGTGCGTGGCCAAGAATGGAGACAAGGAGACCCAAGCCACAGTCAACGTTAAAATCTACCGTGAGTGACCACCTTATTACTCCAGCTTCATTACTAGATAGTGATTCTGATCCCAAATCCGGTATGATGTGAATTAGAACTCTGCAGTTAGTGGAATAAATTTGCCTTTTTTGTATAGAAATAATTATATTCATTGAAATTTACATTTTGTGTGAGTGTTCAGTGATTATGTAGCAGTTGGTAAAATAATAGTGCATATTTTAAGTGGTCCTTCTGGAATATAGCTTTTATTTATTTATTTAATTATCTTGGAAAATAGTCTTTCAATTTAAGGGTTTTAAAGAGTTTCTAGAGTTTCTTTGTTTAGTAAACCTTTTATTATTTTATTATATTATTATTGCCCTTTGTTTCTGATGAAATTAAAGTAAGATTGTTTATTTACTAATATAATAGATAATAGAAAGTGAATGCCCAGCTATAAATCACAGAGGATAATTAACCATAGCATTAGTAAGAGGAACGACAATTAGATTAGCATTAAGCCTCAGTTTAGTATATCACAGTGGTTACTTTATTCACCGGTAAAGCCATACCTCTGCTTTGAAATCCAGACAAACATATAATGTAACGTATGTAATGTCATAGGAAACCAGGCCTCACTTCTTTATTAAAGCTCTGAGAGCTCCCCAATAGGAGCAGATTCTCCTCAGGCTATTGTGGTTTTCCGTGCTCGTTCCCTTCCGCTCATATTCTGTCTCCAGTCAGGAAGACTACTCCGGACAGAGCCTGAGGAGGACACCAGATCCTGTCTTTTGCCTCTCTGTGCATTGTATGTGCGTTGTGTGATGTGGAATATTGGATAACCTGTATTTTCTCACACTATACACATGCTACTTTTTGTTTTGCCTTCCTACAGAAAAGCTCACTTTCCAGAACGCTCCAACCCCTCAAGAGTTCAATGAGGGGGATGATGCTGATATTGTCTGTGATGTCATCAGCTCCCCACCGCCCACAATCATCTGGAAGTACCAGAGGACCAAGATTCAGCCAGAGAAAGACGGTAAGAGACTTCAGGTCCTTCAGCAATCACAGCACAATCATCACTCCACATCTCAAAGAGATGTAGAGTGAAATATCAGGCCAAGCAAACGCAAACAAAACAAAAAAGTACCCAAGATGAATAAAGTGTTGTGCAAAAGCCACAGTCCACTAGACCATTAGATAATCTACTCGCATAAGTACAGTCTTAGATGAAAAAAACATAACAAAACTCAGTTTGAAACAATTCGAGACAATCATATTCCTAGCTGCCATGCAAGACCTGGCAAAGCACCAGAACTGTCACCATCAGATAAACAGTTCTTAAAGCCTTAATCTTTAAAAGAAAGAGAAAATCAAGCTCCATTTTTTCTAATTTCTGTCCATCCCTCCACTGTGAGAAGACAACTCAGTGCTCTGGTTCTAAAAAAAAAAAAAACAGCCATCAAGAAGCCTCTACTAGGAAAAGGCAATGGCCACCTCAGAGCCCAGACCCAGACATCGCTGAATGTGTTTGTAATTTCTAAAAGGCAACCAGCGTTTAAGTCTGAACTTTGGAGCTGTGTCCATCTAGATTTTGTTGACAAAATTGTTTTCCTGACAAAAGTGGAAGCTGTAACGAAGTCAAAATGTAGACATGCTAAATGCCAAAAACGACAGAGGATTCTGTATAATTGTCTGTTTAATATAGTTTTCTGTATTTTCTGGCACTGAAAATAAACAACTTTTGTATTTAGTGACCATTTTGACTAGAAATTAAATAAATGAATGTTGGTACTGTAAATCACACGTTCCTGGTCCTAGTCCTGGCAACTAAGTGCTATGCATTTATGGGCTTTGTCTTCTCAAACACGCTTGATTCAACTTTTACTACTTAGCATGCAGCTTGTTGACTGAATCAGGTGTGTAGAGTCGGGGAAACACCAATATACAAATCAAAATGCAGAGCATTGGATCCCCAGGCTGGGATAGGAAACCTGCTGCAAATTATTTCTTATAGTCTAATCATCTTATATCCAGTCAATATATTTATTATTTTTAATAATGGGTTTGCTGTACAAATAGTATTAGATTAATCATTTCCTGATGTTTGTTATTTTAATCTCTTAATTTTTTTTTTACTTAACTTTGTAAAGTACTGCACTGGAGAAGTAGACGAATAGTGTTTCATTAGACTGTACAGCCTTGTACTGGTATAATGACAGTAAAGTTGAATTGAACTGAATTGAATTCAATTCAATTGAATTGAGTTATTTGCTTGCAGTAACTTTATCATGTGAAATTGATGTATTTGCAATTTGCATAATAAGACAATTTTACTAGATAAAATGATAGAACAAACAAAAACATCAGGAAATAGATTGAATAGTCTTATACTACTCTTGGGCATAATGAGAAATATTAGATATACTGCCTAGGTTAAAGATAAAGACATTATAAAATAAAAAGAAGAAGAAAGCTTTTTGGGCTGAGGGACAATAACCTGTTGATTCAAAGACAAATGATTCTCAAATGATTGTACTGAGCTGAGGTGGTCTGCTGAATTTAGATGGGTTTCCTGGGGCTCTTACTACACTAACTTCAAATTGAACAAAAATCCCAACACACTGCTCCACACTGCACTTATTTCCATGGCGCTCCCATTGCATTATGCCAGCGCTCCCACTGCTGCGCAACCCACAAAATGACCAAAACACACATTTGCATTCCAAGGTCACAAAGATAACAATATGTAGTAGCTCTGCACACCCACCAAGATAGAGCCCACTCTCTCGCTGTTTCCATCTACCGCTCTCTCTCGCCCTTATTTTCGCATTCCCCTCCTCATTTTCATCTTTATCTGTCCGCCCTGTCAACGTGTTCTTCCTCCCTACTCGCTCATGTGCATTGAGCACAGCCCGCGTGCTCGCAGGTTCAGACGCTCTGACACAGAGGAAGCAGCGTGAAATTGAAGCTCCCCATCTTATTAAGAGAAATAGAAATAGTCAAGGAGAGAAGCTTTCCGAGGCTATGATGTTTTCATCTAAAGCCGCTGCAAGCACGCTGCTGAGCGCAGCTCTTGCTGTGTTGGTTTTTTTTTTTTTCCCTTCTGTTTGGATGGACCTATTTTAACCTGGGAGCGCTCCCTTCTTCCCACACCGCTGGAAGAGAGAGTGACCACAGCTGTGTGCTGCCAGCCGCGACCTCTGGGGCCTGCTAGTGGATGTGTTTTTCACGTTGAAACCACTAATTGTAGCAGAGCTCGAAACCCGAGCTGCAATATGTAAATAACACATTTTCCACTTTTCTACAGTTAACTCTGTCTTACCAAGCTCGATACATTCAGACACTTCAACAGCATTTCATTCATGTTGTTAATACCTGATTTGCTTGTCTATGTTGGTGGAATTTGATGGGGTAGAAGGATCCACATCTGCTTACATACAGAAAGCAATTCTGACCACTAAGGGCTCGATGTAGATTTGTTTTTAAACAGAGTGGAAATAAAACAAACTGATGTGTGAGGTATGTTTATTTTCAGATGTTCTTTTGTTTAATATGGTGGACTTCAAGACTAAATCATCGTTAGGTCATGTTCTTCATTATTATCAAACATATATTTAACATTATATTTGGGTTAGAGGTGAAGCCTGCAGGAAGTTAGATATCCAGGAGGAAGCTTGGTCTCCGCTGCCCTAGACATACACTGTTTGCATCACATTGTGAAGAAAGCATAACTAAGGCTGGTTGAAAAGATGTAGTGTCCGACAAAACGTCTTTTAAAAATATGCATTTAAACATATCAGATACCTATAAACTCACCACAGCATTGACAGCAGAGAGGGGACACTGGGAGCAAAATCAATAGGAAAGCTAGTGATGCAGCATAACAGTTATCTGTTTATGGAGAAAATATTACTTCTTCAATAAAAAGAGCTTGTGTGCAGTTAGAAGCTAAGAAGCTAACAATGCAGTTAACAAGCTGGCCAACACTGAATCATGCTGTCTCACTCATGTGCGTGTTTCTCTTTTATATATTTGAATTTAGAAATAATTTCCACTTGTGTCTGCAACCAGCATTTGACTTCCACATTTAACCCATTCCTGCAATAACACCCACATATACACACACTGGTGAACACACACACTAGGGGGCAGTGAGCACTTGCCCGGAGCATGGGGCAGCCCTATTCACAGCCAGTGTTGCCATCTTAGCGACTTTGTCGCTATATGTAGCAGCTTTTCAGACCCTCTAGCGACTAGCGACTAGTCTAGCGACTTCTTCTGGTGTTGACTTTTGAAGACTCTGAGGTGAACACACATGATCTTCAGTTACTGTCCTCAGCGAGCAGCGGGGGCTGCCGTGAGCCCTGCCCACTACACTCACAGTGCTCAGTCTCACAGTCACTGAGCCGACCCACACCGCTCCACGTCCCACAACAAATCTTAGATAGATATATACTTTATTGATCCCAGATGGAAATTCTTCAGTGTGACCCAACCTATTTCAAAGGCAACTAAAAAAGAACCCACAAGAGAAGTTGATTTATTCAGAGTTCAGTTGTAGTTCCAACATATTTAAGATGTTTTTACTCACTTTTTTCTGTCCCTCAACCTTATTCCTTCAAATACATGCAAATTAGGCGATTACATCATTTTAGGACAGCCAATAGCAACTTTCCTTACTGAGAAGTTAAAAACAGTGTTCACAGCACCTGGGAAGCAGTTAGGTGCCTTGCTCAAGGGCACTTCAGTCATGTGCTGTTGGTCCAGGGGATCAAACCCGCGACCTTCCAGTCACAAGTCCTTTAGCCCACAACTGCATATAACCAAATTGATGTCAAAGATTTAACTCGCTAATAAGTTTTGTTCATAACATCTATTTACTTTGGAAGTCTGAGACATAAAAGTACTCATTGTATTGCATGCCATTAAAATGAATGCAATTCTAAGTGCAATTCTATAACTGAGGCTAATCCAGAAGATTTGGTATCAATTTTGGTGCAGTTATTTCCAATTAATGAAAATATAAAATTGACCCTATCAGATACATATAAACTCACAGCAAGGTGGTTGACAGCAATGAGGGGACACATTTAAAAGGGGCAGAAAAATGAATGGGAAGCTTATAATGCAGCATAACAGGTATCTGTTTAGAAAGAATCTTTTACTTCAATAAAAAGAGCTTGTGTGCCCCTGCAGTTAGCTAAGAAGCTAACAGTGCAGTTAACATGCTGGCCAACTCGTCTACATTGAATAATGCATGTCATGTTATGTGTGTATTTTCTTTGTGTGTATATATATATATATATACATATATATATATATATATATATATATATATATATATATATATATATATATATACACACACACACACACACACATTGTGGTACATACCCTTAAATTGAATGAAATTGCACTGTGACCATGCCTTTAAGATATAGCTGTTGTTTTTTTTTTTTGCCTCGGCTTTAAAGGGTTAACCTCTTCAGGGTGTTTTTCAGAGGCGATTTACTCTCTCTCCCATTCTTGGTGTACCATTACTGTTTTATTGCAACAACTCTGGGCTTACCAAAGACAGCAATTGTTTTTATGTGTACTTTATAGTGGGACTGAAATATAGGTGGCGCTGCTGTGAGGGTCGTAAAATCCTTTTTTTATTTATTTTCCTTAAACGTGAAGTGTCACGCAGTCTCATTCAGCCACCCAGTGTGTAATGAGGGTCTCGTTAACGTGGCCTTCTTATCTTGCTCAAGAGTAATTACTGACTCATTTCGCATCCCTGCATCTTTTCTCTTGCTCCTTCCGTCCTGTAGTGCGCTTCAAGGTCCTGAGCAACAACCACCTCCAGATCCGTGGCATCAAGAAGACGGATGAGGGAGACTACACCTGCGAGGGCCGCATCATGGCCCGGGGAGAGATCGACCTCAGGGTCATCAAAGTCATCGTCAATGGTGAGGACACGGTCTCCTGCACTGCCACCAGGTCTTTTCGTGGACTGTTAAAACCTGTTTTTTTAATCTTTCTGTATGTTCTATTTTTTTAAATAATTGTTGGAACGACAATGACATTTTCAAAACTTATATTACGGAAGGCTACACTGTGCAAAGGTGCGTTTTGATAAATTAAGGTATTCATGTAAATATAGTCCTTCAACAGAATAACACTGCAAAAAGTCAATATAAAAATCAGTTAAACAAGAATCTGAGAATTTCTTATTTCTATTAAATGTTTAATAAACTGTCAAACATACAAACGAATGACTGAGTATAACAGGCACATCTATCAAAGACTCAGTGATTTGCAAGTAAACATTCTCACCACTCACATGGCTCACAACTTTGTATCAAGCATCATGAAAGAATTGTCAAACAGAACATTTTTCAATCCAAGATTGCAAAGAATTCAAGTGTTTCAATGTCTACTATACATAATATTGAGAATGATTTAGGGAGTCTAGAGAAATCTCAACCCGTATAGAGCAAGGCCGGACACCACTGCTTAATGTGCATGACCTTTGAACCCTCAGATGACACTGCATAACACACTGTAGTCATGCTAAACTGTTAAATATAGCCATGTGGACTCAGGAGTACCTTAGAAAACTCTTGTCATTTGACACAGTCTGCTGCTACATCGGGAAATGCAACTTGAAACTCTATAAACCAGGTCGTACATCAGTTTTACATAGAAACGCTGCCCCAAGCTGATCTCAGATGGTCTGGAGGTCAGTAGAGAGTAGACAGTAGTGGTCAGATCATTTCACTTAGGGGCATCATCCAGAAATGTACCAGTGAAGGATGCAAAAGCCAACATCTGTCATGGTACGAGCGCCATCAGTGCCCACAGCAGTGTTGATTCACAGGCTTGTGTGTGGAAGTACCGTTGATGCAGAGCCTTATATTTAGATGTAACTCCCAGCTTTTCCAGAAATGGGGTTTGTATGTTACAGAAATTCTAATCTCATTTGAAATGCCCCCTCCTGCATCCAGAAGTCATGTTCAGCTATCAGCCAATACTCCTCACATGTAGAAAATAAGCCTGTTGGAAAAGTAAACCAGGTACTGCTTGAGAGAATGGCAAGAGTGTGCAAAGCTACTTTAAGGGGAAGAGGGATTTGAACTCATCTAAAATATGACCATTTTATGATCACTGCATAAATACGCACGTGTTCTTTTATAGTTTAGATGTTTTTACCGTGACTGTTCTAAAATGTGGGAAATGGTAAGAATAATATGTTCAAGAAAAATTAAACATAAAAATGTATCTGTGCGTGCTGTTACTTACGTTTCTTCTTTCTCTCCCTTACTCTTAGTTCTACCCACTATCAGGACCCGTTACGCTGAGCTCAATGCCACTGCAGACATCGGGCAGGCTGTGACGCTAGCGTGCTATGCTGATGGCTACCCAGAGCCAACTGTTACATGGACACAGTAAGTACCACAGCACTGCATTCGCTGCACTGGACTGTTCATACAAAAACTGTATTCTGTATAAAAGGTTCACAAATATATGCGCACAGGTGTTTTGGCACATACAACATATGTCTGTGCAACCTGCTCTTATTAACTTATTATTTAATTAATAATAGAAAAAACGAGTGAACACATATTTAGTTCATATTTATACCATTCCCTTTCAGCGTACTTTAAGCATTAATAATAAACCTATAGCATGATTTACTGTAGTTTCCTATAATAGTCTATACTACAACATACTGTCAGCATAGACTTGGTAGTCGCTCATGGTAGACCACTAGAAACATTAAAGATGTGATTATTAGCTAGCATAGTTATTACAGGCTACAAGACCACATCAATTAATAATACAAAGCACTTTGCCCACAACATGAGATCAAGGATGTGGTTGTGCTGTGACCATTCAGTTAATCCATATTGCAGTATTCACGCTTGTAGTAAAACTCATAGAGAAAGCCTGACCAATGCCCTATTGACAGTGGTAATCTTCTTCTCTGACCAGAGCAGAGGGGGATCAGCATTATTGAAGTTTGTAAATAGACAACGCGGCTGGCAGAAGTGCAATTTCATCCTTACAGCTGCCGTTAGCCATGACATCTGGCAGCCTTCAGCGTGACTCTGACCTAAAGCACTAGTGACTTCTTTGGCACTGGAAGTGAAGGGGGAGAATGAAAGTTAAGCAGGGGAGAGCGAGCCAGAGGATCAGATCAGCTCTCAGTCTCGCTCCCCACAAAACAAATTTCTTTTCCTCCCTCTCCCAAGAGCATCTCTGTCTTTTTTGTAAAGGGGGGGGGTCAGCGACTGGATCCAGACTTTGCGCGACTGATTTAATGTCGCAAGGAGACGCAGTTTGGAGAGAGAGGGGAGAGCGTTCATCCAAGAGGCACATCACAAGAAATCAACTTGATTTTTATGGCCTCCGGACATTCTTTATGGCTGCTGTGCTGGCTCGGAGCGCGGAGAGCACAGTAGCGGACAGGGAAGTGTGACAAAGCAAATCAGCCTGCCTTTCTTTCTTTCTTCTTCACCTCGGCTGCATGTGCTCTCTCACTCCCTCGCTCAAGATTTGGCGGCTCTGGCCTGAATCTACACAACAGGAGAAGCAATCCGTTTCATGGCAGCCTTTTTCTTGTGCAGCAAGTGTTAAAAGAAGGGTAGAAAGAAAAGAGAGAAAAACATATTCATGACATTGCAGAGGTGGGGAGAGCGTGAAGGCCAGAAAGTGAACCCAGTGATGTGAGAATTCCCTCTGTCTGTCTCTCCTTCGCTCTCTCGGTTATGCTCTCCCTCTCTCTCTCTCTCTGTCTCTCTCACGCAACACCTGTTTTTATCCTCTTCTCTCCTTTCAATCCTGTCTCTCTATCCTCTACTTCTCTTTTTCTTCCTCTCTCCATCACCTGTCTTTCTATTTGCGCCCCTCCTTCTCTCTCTGTTTCTCTTTTTTCTGTCACTCTCTCTTGCCTTTGTTTCTGACCATCTCTTCTTATACTTTCTTCTATCCCTTTCTGTTCTTTCTTTCTATTTCTTTTTATCTCTCCTATCTTTTATTCTGTAACCACCCCTCTTTGTCCTCTACCTCTTTTTCTCTCTTTCTTCCTTTCTCTCTCTCTGTCCTCTATTGTTTCTCTCTTGTTTCTCTCTTTCTCTCTCTCTGTCTCGCACATCTCTCTCTTTGCTCCCACTTCTGTCCACATCTCTTTTTCCCCACTTCTCTCTTTCTCTGTTTCTTTGTTTTTCTATTTCTCTTTCCCCACCTCTCTCACTCTCTACCTCTCCCCATCTCTCTTATTTCTGTATCTTACCTTGTTTTTGTCAACACCTGTCTCCTATTTCTTTCTCTCTTCTTTCTTTCTCTTTTTTCTTTCTGTCTGCAATTTTTCTCTGAGTCACTTTTCTCTTTCTTCACTCTCTCTCTCTCTCTCTTTTTCTCTCTCTTAGTAATAATCTGGTGCTGGTGCCTGATGAAAAGTACAGTCTGAATGAAGATGGCTCCGAGCTGACCATCAAGGACGTGAAGAAAGTGGACGAGGGGGATTATGTCTGCATCGCCCGCAACAAAGCAGGATCGAAAGAAGAGGAGGTCAGCCTTAGCGTGTTTGGTAAGAGACAATCACCCCAGAGTGTGACTGTAGCGTCAGGAGAATCCAAATGAGTTGAGATCAAGAACCAGGAACAATCGAGGTTGCAGTCCTAAGCAAGTTTCCTGCCACCTGTCAGCCTTGGCTGCTCTTCCCTTGTGAAATATAAGACTTTTATTTCCCTCCTGTTCTCACATCTAGCAGCACTAAAAGATTAAACAGCAGAAGGCAAATAGAACTAGACCTGCTGAAAATGAAATCACATCAAAGTCATTTCTTAAAGAGCATCCTTCAAACTGGTCTCTCCTTTTGTTGAATTTGAAACACGACAATGCGGTGATTAAACACTGCAAGCGCTTTGTTAGTGAAATATGTTTGTCTTGTAAAACGAACACTTTCCAGCTCATCAATCTCAGGCCGGTGTTTTGTATTTTCCAGAATAGAGCAGGGTCAATAATTTCACATGGATAATCGATATCTCCTTAGTAGTCTGAGAGTGGTTGCAGCTCTCCGTTTTAAGTCGGGCCATGTTTATGTGTGTATGTGCATGTACAGTGCAACCCAAGATCACGTACCTGGAGAACCAGACGGCTTCAGAGCTGGAGGAGCAGATCACGCTGACCTGCGAGGCCACGGGCGACCCCACCCCTAGCATCGTGTGGAGCTTTGGCCGACGCATCTTCAGCGAAGGAGAGCAGGTACTGGGTTCGAGGGGGTCGGGTCAAAGGGCTGGGGTCAGGGCAGGGTCCTTTAGCATTCAGTGGTGCTCTATGAGTGCCTCACTGCTGAATATTGAATAAAACTCTGTGCCAATAAAGATTCTCTCCTCTACATTATACAGCCTAATGCTCAATGCTTGAATCCAGTGGACTACATTAAGGAGAGTCTTCTTCACCTCTGAACAGAATATTTAATGTGAGTTTAGATAGGTCAGGTGAATTAGAGTCAGCAGAGTCGCTGAGGCTGTAGTTCCGTACAGATTTGATGAAACGACCGTGAGAGAGTTAAACGGAAGGTCAGAGGAACAGAACGTTGCTCTTTTCGAGGACGTGCAGAGAACTGTCAGTATTATTTGGAGCGTTTATCTCGGTGTCTTTTTAGAGATGCCTGAGTCGGTTTGACTAAACAAACAAATAGAGGCTGAAGGCCATTGTAACACACCTGAGTTTCAGTTGTACTAATGGAGTAGCGTGATCCTTGAGCATGTACCTTTTAAACATGATGCCGTCTCAGCGCCTGTGATAGAGAAGTAGCAGCTGAGGATATTGTCCAATATTGAATTACCACAAGACTACCGTAACATTGAAATGTAATTAATGCACTTACATTTCACTCGTTTCACTGTTATGATTTTTTATATATGTAACAAACTTAAAATATTTCAATATTTTCATTTTTTTAATTAAAATGATGAAAACATGTAAAGCAATTCCGATGAAAGAACAAGAAGTAATTAACAGAAACCAAACCCTCCGCCCACCATGCTGCATTATTCCTATTGAGATTTTAAGTCTCTGGTGTTTCTTTGAGTTTAAGAAATGTGACAATTAAGATTTAACAGTCATATTTAACAAATGGAGCTATGACGAAAGTTCTGAACCAGGGCCACGGCTCATGTGCCACTTCCTTTCTTATATCTTCTTCCTCCTCTTTCGGATGATCTTCCTGACACAACACTCGCCGTGTACCCGAGCTTGGGACAACACATACTCACTCACACACTCACACCTACGGGCAATTCAGAGTGATCAGGCAGCCTAACACACATGTCTTTAGACTGGGTGGAAACCGGAGTACCCAGAGGAAACCCACGCAAGCCTGGGGAGAACATGCAAATTCCATACACAACGGCCCGGATCGGGAATCCAACCTGGGTTGTCTTGCTGTGAGGCGACAGTGCTAACCACTACACCACTTCCTTTGTTATATAATTTCCTATATATTTCCATCTTTGCCCCCATTTCCTATCAGGTTTGCATACCTCACCACCTCTCCATCTCCTCTCTCTTTCTTAGTCCTGGCTCTGTTCACCAAGGGGGTCTTATTTTTTAGCTTAAGGGAGGCACAGTAAACAAACCTGGATTTTCTTTGGCAAATCACATTTTATGTACAATCTGAGAAAGCAAGGATTTCCTGCTAGATTCTGTGTCACATCAAGCAAGCATCCCACCAACCCTAAACCTAACCCTAACCTAACCCTGACCACCATAAACATGCCCCTTCGCACAACCTTCATACCTTCACCATCATAGCTGCTGTCTCACAGTACCTGTGATAAACTGATTGTTTGGGTCGGTTTTGCCTTTTTAATTTCAGGATTGGATATCTGTGGGTTTTTATATCTAAATGTATGCTATTGATAAAGGCGAACTGTGAAGTACTATAATGTCCAGAGGTCTCGGGAGAAACTTGGAGGACTCAAGATACTGTCCATAGGGCAGCTTTTTTTTAATTTGCTGAAAACTGTGCCAGACCCTGCAAGGAAACCCCTCCGCCCACACCTTTAATTCACTGTTGATTACTTTTGATTACTGCTGAAGCTCCAAAGCCAAAAAGATTACTTTCAGGCCAGCCTACAGGGCAGTGTAGTAAAAGAGTGATGTAATATCATATATTACAGATATTACGTTTTTTGTGTTAGTAGCTGGTTCAGCTGACCATTTCATAGATTTTAAGAAGCCTTCTGTGGGCTAATTGGACCATATATTGCCTTCATTAGAGTAAGTTTGGCGTGTAGTTTAAAGGTTTACTGGAAAAGTCAATATCCAGACTGTAACATTGAAAGTAAAGAATCATTTACTTTGTCTTGCTGTTCTATGTGTTGGTGCAGACACCACCATATTGCAATGACCACAGCCCTTACACTTGCCTCCTCTTCTGAGACCAGTGAGAACAGTGGACAGTTATGTAAATCAACACCCATAATGTGACTATATCTTCACAGAGGAGTAAATGACAGAGTAAAACATGTCATACAAAGACTATGGTGTTATTTGTTTTCTAGTCTGGACAGTCTTAAGTACCGTTGAACTAAAACCGCTTTTAACTGCTAGTTTAATTCTTGACCATCTAAAATTAGTTATGAGACGTTGTAGTGCAAAAAAATCTGTATTGGTCTCAAATTTGTTCATGTCGGTCAGGCTCTTGTAGCCTCATCAGCCTTGGGTGGGACACTTTCAGCGCTGCGTAATAAATTTGCCCCACTCTGCACACTTCAGCCACTCTGCTTAATTAGCAGCCTTCAAATGGACCGTTTCCATTCCTTCATTTTTCATCATAACTCAGTCAAACGGCATCAAACGATGTCGGCTAACTGCTCCTATCAATATTCAGCTCTGCACGGAACTGAAAACTGTCACTCTCGCTGCCTCTTTATCTCTCCACTCCATCTTCTGCCTCCCTTCTGTCCTCTTTTCCCCTCCATCTTTCACACAGAAATGATGATGGAACATTTTCCACAGCTAGTGTCCACCCCTCTAATTGTAAACCCAAGCCTCTATCGACGTTTCGCGTCAGCTAATTGCTAGTTGTGTTTAAACATGATGATCGGTCTTGACGCCATCGCTTACCTAAAGAACTGTTTTAAGGGAACAGGCCTGGAGCAACAGCTGTGCAGAAGCAGCGCTGATAAGTTTAGAGATGGGCTTGTTTATTTCTTCCTGCATTTCTTCATTCCGCAGTTCCTTTCCTCACCTAGGCTTATCTGAGATGCAACACCTCTATGGCTTCTCCCGTCAGCTGTTGTTGAATGATAGAAAATGTTTCTCTACATCCCTCTGCATGGGGATTAGCGCACTGAATTGAACAGCTGATGTGTCGGAGCCAGCTCTAGACCTGCTGGATCGCGTTAGCCGCTGAAAGCGCCCAGTTACAGACCTGTTTGACCACAGCTCCCTGGCATCGTTTTTTTGGGGTCTGGACTGCAGCCATGAGATATACCTCATGTTTAAATCTATGCTCGGTCACCTGAAGAGATGCTATTTGCCTTACAATAGTCCACCTGATTGCATCCCGTATTATTTTCGACAATATTTTGCTTCAGTCAGCCTGGCAGGCCAGTATTTGGTGTCAGAGGAAAGAAATTCAATTCCAGCCGTATTGTTACACTGTTATTGAAACTCGTGATGGTTGCCGTCCACCGCATTTTCTCCTCTAAAGACTTTCCTATCGGAACGCCTGAAGAAAATGACAACTAGATCAGCCCTTTGAAAGAGAGTATCACAGGCACAGTTCCGCAGGGACCCCGATGTTAGTAAACACTACATCCGGCTCATTCTTTTTCACTCTTCCATTCAGTTCGTGTGATTATTACCGTGGGTTAAGGGTGCGAGAAGCCTGAGGAATGGAATGAGGCTAAATAGTCATGCTCTGCTATCTTAAGAAGATAATCTTGTTATGAGTCCTTGCATGGTTCTCCTGCCAAACGCTCTCTTCACTCTCCAGGAATTAAGGGTGTTCTTGTTTTTCTTTTTCATGTAACCCTTTCTTAATAGAGGAGAAATGCTTGATTTGTGCTCTGGCATATGCGGGCTCTGCACTTCAAACCCAGATGAAAATAGCCAGTTTGAAATGTTCTCAAGAAGGTATTTATGAGCCATTCGGTCCTCCTGTTCAAATATCCATGCAGAAGATTATATATATGGTTCCATTTGAATATGAATGGTCTCTAATGGTTTAATCAACAACATTGTGTTCAGAGTGGAAACCGGTATATTAATACGGGTCATTATCACCATGGCTACGGTTGTCTGGATCTGGAATTCTTCATATGCGTGTAGCATTGCCTGCCGCCAGAGTGTCAGAATCGCAGAAGAAGTCAGAAACCTCAGAAGATGAGGTGCACTGGGGTTGCTGTGTTTTTTGACAGACTGAAGTACTTTATCTGCATAGACAAACCAGCTAAATAATGAAAAGGCACCTGCTTTCTTCTTACTTTACCTAAGACTCTGCCCGTAAGCGTGATAGGAAGCCGGCCCATGGTTATTGCATAAGCCCTGTGGGACGTAGAGAGCAGACACTGATATCAGAAAGGTGGAAACGAGATTCATGTTTCATGTAATTCCAGAGTGAATAAGCTTAAAGGGATAGTTTGTCTGTTTTTTCTTAATAGTTGTTTTGAATTGCTTCTTCTGTGTAGATATGTCTTTGTATATAACTGCCTTGCAGAGGTTACAGAAGGTAACAGAAACTAAATTGGAGCATTATGGCCTGGGGAGGTGTGGGCAATATGATGATTACAATGTTATTGTAATAAATGACAGTACAGTACTGTTCAAAAGAGACCACCCTTCATTTATTTCCAGCCAAAACAGCCATTACAAGTACAAGTTAGACCTCTTCAGCATCCGGGTGGAAGAAGATTACACTGAAATTGTAATACCAATTCTGTTACTTATTTAGTGTATCCACTTTTATTAAACTTTAATAAATCTTCAATTCTTTAGGCTTCTTTTAAAGTTGCATGCATTTTCTATTTCTTATCCAAGTAAACCCAAACCTGTTCACTGTGGTACAGAGTCCATAGTTCAGAGATCAGTCAAACTACGCAGTATCAGTTCCGCCTGATTTTATTGATTATATATTTTCACAGTAGACCTGTTTTTCCCTCATGTTCCTTCTGAGTTTGTTCACTGCACAGCTCGTTCAAAATGTAGCACCACTGTTGTGCTGGTGTGTTTTGTCATATTGTGCATTGTGATATATATGATGCCTTAAATTATATTATCATTTTGGCCCATCGCCCAACCTTGAAACTATGGTTAATGAAAAGCGGGTGGTTTGCCCTCTCACTGCATTTCAATTCTTGAACAGTGATTGCCGCTGAGGCATGACTGAAGGAGAACGGCGGAGCATTTAAGGAACGTTAGCCTACCATGCACTTCCCTTCATGCTCAGCCTAGCTAGAGTAGTGCTTGCCTTGTAAGATCTTAGTGTCTTATCAGCGACTCAGTAATGGCAGGTCAGGCATGAATATCAGTACTAAATGAACGCTTGCCTGCTGCTGAGCTGGACAGCATTTGCTTCGCTCTGTTCTAACCTTTTTACTTACGCTCATCCACAATCACCGTGCCTCAAGGGCACTTGCGCAAACCCAATTAAGATCTTGTTTTTCCTCTCATTTGACCCATGAAGAGTCATTTTCAGACTAGGTGGTTACTGGACAAGCTGAAGTTGCCTTTGGGGGTTGCTGCTTGAGGCTGCATTCTAGTTGGCTAGCACTGGAGTGGTACTACCACCTAGCGTGCGTGTCAGAGAGGTCAGGGTAAGAAGGCTGTGTGATTGTGAATATTTTATCATGGAGGAGGACTGAAAGCGGTAGCAAGCCCAGAAACATCACAAGGGTTTAGCCCTGATGACCCTATGACAGGCTGCCAGTAAAGGAATAATGAAATCAATACATGCACTGTGGATGTCAAGCCAGTGCAATAAAGCACATGCTCTGAATCCATACCAAAGAAAGCATGCTCTTTTCATTTAGTGTGTGTACCGCATGAGCTTCGAGTCTTTGTTGTCTATATGTATGCCAGTCCTAATCCCACAGAGTTTCTTTTTCTATTAGATGTTGTATAACTGTATTAAGGATAAAAGTGCTTGAGAGAACCCTCCCCCAGTCTGTTCCAATTAACTAAGTGCTATTTCAAAGACTTTGGTGGGCCAGTTGATACTTGTATGAATAATTCCCTGGGAGAAGGAGTTATCACTGCTTTTTGCTGGCAGTGCCAGTTTTCATTTGCAACCCCACGTCCCACTTCTCGGCCTTTATCCCTCTCCTTTTAGCTCTGTGCCAAATGACTGGATGAAAGAACCGCTACAATAGAACACCACTGCACGCACTAGAAGCCATGAGCTGAGCTAGGCTGTTGTCAGCTTGTCGCAAGTCAGGGGAGAATATTGACATATGTATCCATTTTCTATTCATGTCTTTTAATTCATCAGCAGTGTAGATTAAAATCTGCAGAAAGCGCCATTGTTAGCATGCAAATTCGCTGCCATTCTGTTCGAGCAGAGGCCTTTGAATTCCACTCAACAAAATGTGCCTCAGGTAGAGAGAGCTGCTGTGAAAGCTACCCATCACTGTCCAATCCAAAGCATTCTGTGTCATATAGAGGAATGAGTCTAGATAAGGCTCTGTGTAACTATGCCTGACGGATGGTGTATTGACTAAATGAATGTGTTGATCAGGGTTAGCGTCATCTCCATTAGGATCCAAGTGATAAATGGGGTTATTATTGACCGAATCATAAAGCGCTCTCCTGCCCTTATCATGTTCTGCCTGTACCAGCACGGGATGGGCCTTTCTTCCATAATTCATTTGTTAACCGTTAATTATTGAGCGGCCCCATCAGCTCTGTGGCATTTGGATGGCTTATTGGCTCACCTGGCCTGTGGAGCGAATGACCCTTCACTTGTACATGCACACATGCCACCTACAGTGTCCCTGCGGTCATGCCGGAAGGGCTAAGCACCCTCACTGATGTCCAACTTGCATGTCTACAAAGCATCGCATCTTTGTGCGACTGATATTAAGAAGAATGTTGTGCTGGCTTGATCATACAAATCAAGTAGGTTTCGATAAAGAGGTTAGTGGTGCTTAAGTGAATTACTTACTGAATAATGCTGTATTGTTGCTTTGTTTTCCCAACACAACATTAGCGAATGCTGTTAACTGAGAATATGACTTGAGGAAGTAGTGATTATTAATACTACATGATGTTAATCTAATCTTAATTATCAGAATGAATAAAATGGCTTTATGAAAGTGTTGAACGAAATAGCTTAATTTGTCCTTTGTGTTTTCATTCATTCAATCATTCATTCAGATTTTTATTTACAGTACTGTGCGAGAGTCAGAGACCATGTATGTTATCTCTATTCAACACGGTGCAGAATATATTTTCATATGGAAGGCAAACATACCTGAAACTAGAGTTTCCAAAACTGGATTTTCCAAAACTGGAGAAAACTGGACTACAAGACCAAAACTCTCACCATCACATTAGCAGTTTTTTTTATCTTCTCTTTAAGAGACAAAAAACTCCACTTTTGTTTTCAGATCTGAAAAATCCACTTTCTGAGAAGGCAATTGAGTGCTATGTAAAAATAGCAAAGAATGGACTCAAAATATAAAAAAAAATATTTTGTTTATAGAGCAGATTGTTCCACTCCTACAATCCGCTTGACTGAGCTGCGTTTGAAGCAACAACTGACAACTGAACTCTGTATTATTGCGCCACGTTACGAAAAATCCTTTAAAATCATCAAACCCAGACTGAATCTCCAAAGGCTATGCACTCCCAAAAGAGTGTGCTGTGTAAGTTTTTAAATTCTAGCTTTTACAAGGAGAGCACCATTTGTAATATATTAGATGTGATATAAAATCACAGCAACACACTCTTCTTGTGGCTTGTTGCTTTAATAGAAATGTTGATGGTTCTGGGTGGGAATACTTAGCACTTAATAGCCATTTTGGCTGGAATGAATGAAGGATTAAGTCAATGAGCATCATGTGAATGAAAGGTACTCTCTCACTTTCGCACATTGCTGTGTCTATTCATTTTGATGTTCTGTGTTATGTTGCTTTTGTCCTGCTATCTCAGGAACACTGAAGTACATGCCAGTTATGTGTTAGACCTGTGGCGGCTGTACAGTTTACAAGGTTTTTGTGCCATTTTTGTTGTTTTTTTTTTTCTTCCTATGTGTCTGTTTGTCATTTCTAGGCTTCTTGGACTCGACCTGAGAAACACAAGGTATGGCTACTGAACACGTAGCCCTCGTAGCCACTAATACTAGAGAGAACTAGTGCAAAACTTGAAGTGTTGGATCCTTCTCACCAACCAAACCCCTATAGGCTGACACACACTCAAGCACACTCACACACAGGGCCACATATGATGGAATAGCTCTTCCATTCCAAGATGGGCACGGTGTTATTTCATTCCTTATATGCGGCAGCTCACCCATTATTTTCTCTGATAGCTTTTATGTTCACATGTAGTGAAGATGTTATCAGGGCTTTCTAAGCTGCAAAAACTATTTCCAGTAACCGCCTGTCCCTTTAGAGAAACCTTCTCAGGAGACTTGGAAAGAAAAGTGTTTCAAGGGCATCTTCAGTGAGAGACGAAGTCCAGCCCTCAGTGGTCTTACAATGGAGGAGGATCTAGCAATACCGGAGAGAACACTAACACTCCCCTAACCTGCTGTAGATGGTACATGCTGTCTTATGATGGTGTAACATAGTGCAACAAGAAAGTCCACTTTAATTCTTTAACTACACTTCAAACTTCAATCAATGCATTCAAGTGACCCCACAGTATTACACCATCTGTCTGCCTCTGGAAACCAAATATAGACGCCTGTGTCTGCTTGCTTGGCTGTTTGTTGTAAATATTCATGTGTTTTCTGCAGAGTAGATAATGAGTGATTCAGATGCATATGGATTGTGTGGGAAGGTATCAGCACACGATCTCCTCTAGATGAAAGCCTACAGTTAGACAAGTGCCCACGCATTATTTTATGTCTTGATCAACAGTATCATGGCTAGAAAGTAGAAGGTCTCTGTAGGTGTGCAGTTTACAACCACATCAGGAGCTGCAATGATATATTAAGATTTCTTCGGATTTCCGTGTCTTACTTCTTGCACCCGCCTACATTTAAGTCTGGGCACCTGCTCCTAGGCTATGTTCAGACTGCAGGCTAATCGAACTGGTTTCGCTGATCAGCTTGTTTGACGCCACTGTCCGCACTGTTATTTGCAAGTGAGCAAAGGAGATGTGTGTCCAGACATCCTATCTGCATGGGTTGCTCGGGGAATGCCATAGGCATTAGGAGCTATGTAGCAAATCTCAGCACTTCCATAACTCTGGATTTGACATTGTTATTGTTGGTCGCATGCCCAGTCATGCAAAAGACACATTGAATTCCAATTTGCGCTTCCAGAACATTTAGACAGAGACGTATTTGCAAAAATGCAATTGGAATCTCTTTAAAAACCACTTTCAAATGTGTATAATCTGGATATGCTGACTGGCAGTCTGAACAAGGTCTTAAAAAACCTTCTTAGAAGAATCCTATATTTTTACATTTGTCAGCCTTACTGGCTTCTTCCACATGCTCTGTATTCTCTCAAATAATTTTTGAAGAGAAAAGAATAGTTCAGTGGTTTTCCCTTTTGTCTAGTTTTTTTTTTTAGACTTTTTAAAAATGATTTTGATATTTTTGCAAAATGCATGCTCCTGATGTAGGCTATGGAGCACATTGACCTGACGTCATCTCAGATTATTGTATGAGTTATGAACACTTTAAATGCTGTGTAGCTTATTGCACATGCAAATGATTTGCCAAGCCCAACGTACATGCCAGGATAAAAACTCTCTCCCACAGAAACCTCTTTTCTCAGCTGCTTGGAACGCTTTGTTGAAATTCCTGCTCAATTTCTTTGTTACAAGGTGGCATCATCTTACAACACAATCTTTAGTGCCTGCCCACCGACCAGCTTGACATGGCCCTTACCAGATGTGTGGACTCAAGTCACTAAACTGATGACTTGTGACTTGACAACATCACCAAAGACTTGCGACTTAACTTAAACTTTATCATTACTGACTTAGACTTGGAACTGGACTTTAACTTTAAGACTTGAAAATAGGGGTGTGCCATATCATATTTTTGAATATTCTGAATGAAATTATACACTGAAATATCGTGCCATATCACCTATCCCTAATTATCACATCAGGGTACTACTTTTTAACTGTTTTTAACAAAATGTACACTTTTCTCATTTCCCATTATATATCTACTAGAGACAGACTTTATCTGTCCAGTATCATTCATTTTACTTCAGTCCTGGTTATATGGAGATATTTGAAGTGCATTATTTAGTATCATGACATTCTGGATCATTGCCTTTTGCTGAAAATTCTTGTATTTTTTAATATCTCAGTTAGGGGTGTGCCATATCATATCGGATGCAATAATACAATTTAATTTTCATGTTGTTGCAGTAGTGTATTCTTGAAATATTGTTTTTAATTCAATGTTTTCTCATATCGCCAAGAGTATTGTTATCACAAAAATGCAGTGAAATATTGTGATATTATTGTAGGGCTATATCGCCCACCCCTACTTGAAAAGACTCCCCACCCTATTTTAACATGATAAATAAGAAAAACTGAATCACATAACTGAATCATTTTGTATTAAATCGTGCTATAATGCTAGGGAGCTGAGCTGCAGCGTTCAGTTTATCCATAACCTAGCAACAAGTGAAGTTCTGCAGCCAATCCCGGGATGATTTGGGGGCACCAATGTTACATTTGTACGGAGACAAGGAGCAACATCCAAAAATAATCCCATTCAACTACAAAGATTCTGCTGTAGTAAATAAAAAAGAACTGCAACATGCAGGACATGCGGAGTCAAGATCACAGATGGAGCTGCAACCACTTCAAACTGCACAAAGAAGAGTAAGTCTCTGCTATGCATATTTCACATATAGCAGTTAGCTAGCTAGCTGGCTAACAAGCTAGCAAACTTAGCGACATAATGATAAACAACAGCTAATGTGAACGAAGCTGATCAGTACATGCAGAGCTACTGCAAAGGTCACACATGCTGTTAGACCTGCAATAACCTGGTCTATATATTAATGCTTATGGGTTTAGAATGTGATGTCATTGAAATTCCTGTAGGTGTAATGTGTACTAATACTTCTATATAGTGCAGTGTTTCTCAGCCTTGGACTTCGAGGCCCACTGCTTCACATTTTAGTGTTCTTTCTGATTCAACACCTATTTCAACTCGGTAATGGACTGGTAATGTTAATGTTATATTAATGTCAGTTTAATATACTACTAATCAACTGCATCAATTGTGTTAAATACTGAAATTATGTTACATCTGGTGACTTGACTAGAACTCGAAGTTTGAGACTTGGGACTTGACACGAGACTTCCTTGTACTGACTTGGGACTTAACTCGAGACTTGATTGTTTAAACTTGAGACTTGCAACTTGGTCTGGCCCTTTCACAGCAAAACATTAAAACTGACCACTCTGCTTATGGAGGCATATAAAATATGACAAATGGAAATATGCAGTGACAGAAAAGAAATCTTACATGATTTTAGATTATTTAACCTTTTGGCCTTTTTGCCGTTTTGCACTCTCTGGGCATTCTATCAGAGAACTTCATGAGGAGCCACCTGGGATGCTTGAACAAGATCCTGTGCATGAGCATTTTCACTATGTATTGTTTTTGAAAGTAAAATGTAAGACATTACGTCTTCAGTTATATGAAAAACATGCCTGATGTCCACACGTTTGATTGGTAGTGTTTAAGCTTGACCATAATTCACTAATACAAATGCATACATGTGCTGGTGCTTGTGGGTGTAGGGCCACGGTTTGTCGTCTCACCCAGATGTTCTAAGGTGTGTCTGGACGTCTGTGTCCATGTCGGTCTGTGCTTGAGGGCTCCTGTTCTCTGTGACGTGGTGTCAGCCTTGGAATGAAGTGTTGAACACAGTGTTGTGCACATAAGACTCGAATTGTGCCTTCTCAGACAAATTTGCTGCTTTAGTTTAGTATCTGAGCATGAGTACCGTCGGGCCCAGCGTAAAAAAAATAGAAAAGCCAAACAAACAGAAATCGTAGCGCTTGTCCTTAGCAGGGTGATCTTTTTCAACCGTGTGAAGACCTTGAGAATGAGCGCTGTTTTTATTCTTTACTGAAGCTCACTGGCTGGCTGCTCTTTCATGAGAAAGTGGCTGGGCTAAAATGGGGCTTTTTCTGGGTTCTCTATTAGAGCAGATAGAATGCACGCAGGAGCATGATTGCATTACGCTGCCTAGCTATAAGCTTCTTTTTTGCAGAGACACTCACTATCTGTGGCTTTCATTTTCCCTATTGCTCGCTCACTTGTTCTCTCTCTCTATCTCTGTGTCTGGTTCTCTCCAGTTTTCAACAAAATTTGACAACAGTCAAGAAAGCAGAGGCACAGAGCGAATCTCTGCCTCTATTCAAGGTTAAACTGATTGCTCGCAGTAACGTCTCAGGCAGCACACACTGAGAGCTCTTCTGCAACGTGTGATGTTCTCAGCAGCTCAGAACGCGGCACGGAAATGAAATAAAATAGGTGCCCCACATCCAGCTTACTGTCCTTTCCTATGCAAAGGGAGGGGGCACGGTCGAAAGCGCTGCATACTAACAAGTTTCCGAACGAGAGGCATCGTGACTAAGCCGCGGCACCTCAAATCAAGTTCGGGGGTTGATTGAATTTCCGAGCCGCGCTCGCTCCATCCCCGCTTCCGCAGTCAAATTTCTCACTGACCATTGAACAGGCACTTTATAAATGAAGTGCCTGTGCACATTTCAGCAATGTCTTATTCCACTTTCGACTTGCTTGTGCTCCCAAAGCACAGGCTGTGCCTCTGATCAAAGGAAAGGGTAGTTCTGATGATTCACACTGTCTTGTCACTTTACTTACGCAATGAATAATTAATGCACTTTTAAAACCTTGGAAATGAGTAAAATCGGAGGTTGAAGGAGCGAGGCAACCGAGTCACTGGAAATAGTCACCTTATTTCCTGTGTGCCAGCCCTTAGCGCATGGTGTTATTTGACTCTCTTTAACTGTTGCCTAGAGAACTAAGCATGCATTAACCTGCTGAAATGAAATGTAGGGGGAAAAAACAATAAAGAAAACCTTGAGCGCACGAAGGGCTCTAATGAGGTCTGTCTGAAGTAGCTTCCGTTCATTTTGACGTTTGATTCCCGACTGCTTATATTAAATAGCACTTTTTTTTCCCAGCGTACATCTTGTAGTTGACGCAGGAGAGTGGAGAGGCACGTGATGAGCGTGGCCGATAGCTTCATCGAGGACGCGGAGGAGCAACTCATGTTTATTAGTGGAGTAATAGGGTGTCAGCTGGCATGACTAATAAATCTATTAAAACATGTCATGGAAGCGGCTGCATCGTCTGATTAGTTTAGGTCACGTTGCGCAAGTCAGATGTGCTCAGTCAATTAATTTCCATGTATATATGATGATCTGGGAGAGCACCACTCATTTGTGAATTTCCTCCCCAGTCTGCTGAAAATCAAGACATACATGTTGTGGGAGGTTTGGTTTGTGTACTGTCTCAGCAGGGAACCTTCAGTCAGTATGTATATAAAAGCAGAAATAGATGCTCTCTTTTTTCTTTTGGGAGCTAGATTAACAGCAGGTAGCATTCAGCCAGTATGTATTTAGCAGCAAGTTTCTTGCTTGTAGAAGCTGGTTTAGAAACAGATGACACTGAACCAGTCTGTTTTTAAGAGACAGTATGTATTTAAAAGACTTTCTTTTTTTAAAACCTTTTTGGAAGCTGGCTACATTTGTCCAGTATGAATTTGAGTGCATGAATATGATTTTCATACCTTGTAGGGGAGTTTAGAAGCAGAGCAAGTTTAGTCAATATGTGTCTCAGAGCAGAAACGAAGCTAGTTTAGAGGCATGGGGTCTTTACCCAGTAGAGGTGTGAGTTTCTTGCTTTGGCAGCTGGTTTATAAGCAGGTAACATTCAGCCAGTATGTATTTAGCAGCAAAGATAAGAGTTCTTGCGTGTGGAAGCTGGTTTAGAAACAGGTGTCACCGAACTAGTATGTTTTTTAAAGAGACAGTATGTATTTAAGAGACTTTCTTGTTTTTTGAAGCCTCTTTGGAAGCTGGCTACATTTGTCCAGTATGAATCTGAGTGCATGAATATGATTTTCATACCTCGTAGGGGAGTTTAGAAGCAGAGCAAGTTTAGTCAATATGTGTCTCAGAGCAGAAACGAAGCTAGTTTAGAAGCATGGGGTCTTTACCCAGTAGAGGTGTGAGATTCTTGCTTTGGAAGCTGGTTTATAAGCAGGTAACATTCAGCCAGTATGTATTTAGCAGCAAAGATAAGAGTTCTTGCTTGTGGAAGCTGGTTTAAAACCTGCTCTTAGATACTATTTTTCAAGCAGGTTACATCTAGCCAGTAAGTATTTAAGAGCAAAGATGTGAGTATCTTAGTAGCTAGCTACATTTGTCCAGTATGAATTTGAGTGCATTAATATGATTTTCATACCTCGTTAGGTGAGTTTAGAAGCAGAGCACGTTTAGCTGTGATGTATCTCAGAGCAGAAACAAAGCTAGTTTAGAAGCATGGCATGTTTACCCAGTATGTATTTAAGAGCAGATATGTAAATTATCTGACTTTCAGAAGCTAGTTTAGAAGCAAGGGATGTTTAACTAGTATGTATTTGAGAGTCAAGATGTGAGTTTCTTGCTTGGGAAGCTGTTTTATAAGCAGGTAACATTCAGCCAGTATGTATTTAGCTTCAAAGTTGAGAGATTCTTGCTTGTGGAAGCTGGTTTAGAAACAGGTAACAGTGAACCAGTATGTATTTAAGAGCAGAGATGTGAGTTTCTTGCTTTTGGAGGAAAATTTAGAAACAGGGAACACTGAGCCAGTATGTATTTGAGAAGAAAAATGAGAATTGCTTATTTGTGGAAGGTGGTTTAGAAACAGGTAACAGTGAACCAGTATGTATGTAAGAGCAAAGATGTGGGTTTCTTTTTTGGAAGCTCATTTAGAAACAGGTAACACTGAGCCAGTATGTATTAAGAGCTCAAATATGAGTTTATTGCTCTTAGATACTAGTTTAGAAGCAGGTAACATCCAGCCAGTATGTATACAAACTCAAATATGGAAATCATGCTTTTGGAAGCTGGTTTAGAATCAAATAATTTTAAGCATTATGCATTTTAGGGTGAAAATGTGAACTTTCTTGCTTTTTAAAGCCTCTTTGGAAGCTGGCTAGATTTGTCCAGTATGAATTTGAGTGCATGAATATGATTTTCATACCTCGTTAGGCGAGTTTAGAAGCAGAGCACGTTTAGCCGATATGTGTCTCGGAGCAGAAACAAAGCTAGTTTAGAGGTATGGGGTGTTTAACCCGTATGTATTTCCGAAAGATGTCAGTTGTCTTGTTTTTAGAAGCTAATTCAGAAGCAGAGAATATTCAGCTAGTGTGCTTTTGAGAGTGGGCAAGTGAGTTTTTTCCTTCTGAAGGCTAGAAGCTGAAAATGATCAGCCAGTATGTATTTGAAAGTAAAGATGTGAGGTTTCTTGGTTTTGGAAGCTAGTTTGACAGTAATTGCCACAGATGCTCTGGCACTCTCCACTGAAATGCAGTTTGTAAGGTTCATGCGGGAGGCACTAGGCCTTTGAGTGACTTATTCACTCTTTTTGCCCTCACTGCTCGCTAAAACATGCCCTCCACTCTCCCCTATAGCCTCCATCTCCACTGATTCTCTCCTCAGAAAATAGTCTACAGCAGGGAGAGCACTGCCTCTTCTCCATGGCAACACAGTTGGAGCAGGCTTAGATTGCAAATTTGCAGCGGATCTCCCATTACCGTACAGTAAAGGGGAGGAAATCCTGTTTAGCTCACCCCGTAGTCATAGGCATTTGGATAGTCTCAGAGATGAGAGCTGGCCATTTGTCTATGGAAGTAAGGCAGAGTGTTTGTGTGTATATGTATGTTTGTGTGTTCTCACTATGTAGTGAACAAATTGGTACACATCTGCAGGCGTTATGTGTTGTGTGGTTTGTGTATTTGTGTGTGTGTGTGTGTGTGTGTGTGTGTGTGTGTGTGTGTGTGTGTGTGTGTGTGTGTGTATGTGTGTGTATATAGCAGATGCATGTTAGTGGACTGTCCCAGCTGTGCAGTTTAAAGAGGCCTCATGAGGCAAAAGCCTAAAAGTGTCTCCTACTGTGTGGTCTACTTTATTATTGATTCCTGTCTGACTGCCCCAGATCTCCCGCCCCCACCAGTTCCATAGAGAAACACTGAATAATGCCCCACTTCTACAGTCCTGTATAGCTATACTAACACTTGTTACTTAACAAATTTAACCTTGTATCCATACCAGAATAATCTGTTTGTTTGTTCCAGTCTATTTTTAAGGAGGTTTATTGGTCTTCTCCTAAAGTAATGGGTTTGATTGCTTGGTTCAAATATGTACATCATTACCTTAAGAATTACATTACCAAGAATAACTTTACTGTAGGGAACCTTATTGTTTCTATGGATAAAGACTTGCATAAACATTTATAAACACCTATTTCAGTATGCATCATTTGTGATAAACAAATGGCTAACAGCTACACTATGCAGCCAAAAGTATGTGGACTCTTGATCATCAGTCTTATAGGAGATTGTTGGATATCTCATTCCAAAACCTTGGGGGTTAATATGAAATGTGCCTCCCTTGTACTTTTGCTGTGCACAAAATGTAAAAAAAAAAAGATTTGTTCATCAGGCTACCAGATAGTGGAGCATGAGCCATCACTCCATAAAACACTTTTCCATTGTTCCAAAGTCCAGTGGCAGTTTGCTTTACACCACTTCAGCCTAAGCTTGTTATTAGGCATTGTGATCTTGGACTTGTGTACAGATGCTAAGTAATAAGAACCCATGAGTCATCAATCACCTGACAGACAGTCTTTGTGGTGATGTTGCCTCCAGAGGCATGTTGGAACTATGTAGTGAGTGACGGAACAGATTATAGGTGATTTTTTTATGTTACATACTTCAGCACTTGATAGCCTTTGAGTGCTTTGAGTTTGCGGGATTTACCACTTTGTAGATACTACTATTTCACAATACTAGCACTTACTATTGACTAGGGAAGATCTAGCAGTGCAGATGTTTCACAAACTGAAAAAAGTAAGTAGCATCATAAGTAGCATCTTATGACAGTGCCATATGTAAAGTCCCTGAGATTTTCAGTGGGACCCAGTCTACTGCCGTTGTTGTCTATGGAGACTACATGGCTGTTTTTGATTTTATACATCCATTAGCATTGGGTGTGGCTAAAACACCTGGCCCCCGGAGAGTCTACATAATTTTGGCCATAGTGTGTATGTTAGGTGACATTAAGATCTATTTTTCTCATATTAGGTTGTGTCGTAAAACTTTATTGGGTTTATGACAGAGACTTTGTAGCTCAGTGTATGCCTCAGTGACATTACAGCTTGCCAAATGAAGAAAATTAGCCTTTTCTATGTCCCTTACACTAATTTAATACACCAAAAAGAATGATGACACAAGGTCTTTTGCCATTGGTGTTATGCCAACTTTATAATAGTGCCTATTGGAAGGCTTTCTAAAGGTACATGTAGCTTTATGCTGTCATGCTGTCAAGCTGTCAAGCTTATAATGTAGGTGTCATGTAGCTTTGTGAACAGTTTTACTGATAAATAATGTGTTCATTGAATTCATTTTGTTCATTTAGAGATGATGTATGTGGTTAGAGAAAGTAAAAAATAAAATGTTTATATATTGGAAACAGGTAAGGCAGCGTCATTTCAGCTAACTGTACAGTCGCTCACACTTCCTCCTCTCTCTTCCTCCTCCCCTTACTGTTTCTCCTCCCTCTCTAGAGTCTGGATGGTAACGTGGTGGTCCGCAGTGATGCACGTGTATCCTCCCTTACACTGAAGTATGTGCAGTTCACCGATGCCGGCCAGTACCTCTGCACCGCCCGCAACTCCATCGGACAGGACATCCAGAGCATGTACCTGGAAGTGCGCTGTAAGAGATTTACATCTGTTCCTGTTCCCTTCTTTCGTCTTAAAGGAATAGTTAGGCTTGACACTGTGTGACATATTGTTATACCCAAAAATAGGCTACAGGCAACATACCAGCTTCTGCTACTACTGCTGTAGCCATTAGCAGTGCTATATGTCGTTGTATGGATAATGATGTATCATACACTGTCCGAAACCATGTAAGCAAGTCTATTTGATATCGCTTATCAACTCGAAACAGTTTTAGGCAGTGTCAGAGGATTTAGTCATATAGTTTGCACGCTGCTAATGGATAGGTATAAGCTTCTACTTCTTTTTAAGGACATTAGACTTGGGTCAGGAAGCACGTTTTAGACTTGTCTTGGCCCACTAACTACCCACTTAATTGTGGATTTGAGTTTCATATTTTAAAGCTTAGCAAAGAGTGAATGGATTTTTCCTGTTTATAATACGATATATTGTAATGTGTGGCTTTGGCTTTGAATGCATTGCTTTTTTTTCTTTTGTTGTGATTTGCTGGATGATTAAGCCACTGGCCAGTAATCTGAGTCCACAGATTGGTTTCCAAATCCCTGTCTCTGTTTAATTCTATATCTTTCCGCTGTTTCTAAGCACCCAGTAGTTATCAGAATTCAGTGTAAAAACAGGTGTTAAATGGGGAGGAAAACAGCCTTACACATTGCAGACCTGAGCCTGTGCATAACAACTCTGACACAACTCTGAAAGCCAGTAAAAACCCATTTGTAAAGTGGTAAAGCAAACGTTTTTCCATTTATCAAATTACATTTTCTGCAGCAGATGCATGCACGCAACATTACCGTCTGAAAGATTTAGAGGAAAGATAGAGTGGAATCAGTTTTAATCTTATTTTGCAGTCTCAAACAGGTTCCCAGAATTAGAAAAGAACAGAAAAAAGGGCTGATGTGTAATGAAAGACTAATTGGATTAATTTCCCTTGCCTGAAAAACTCGTAATCTGCTCCAGTTCTGAGATAGCATCACAATGCACGATTGATAAATACTGTGTGCGACTGCAGTTCACCGCACTCCGACTTGGTTGTAATCAGGTTCTTGGTTGAGTGCGTAGAGTGTTTCGTGGTAATTAGCGATAAGAGAAAGGTGCTTTGTCTGAAGCAGATGAACCCAAATGAGTTCATGCCATCACACAGCCACTGATCAGCTGCGTGGTCTACAGCGCCAAGGGCAAGTGAACGGCTATTATACCTATGGATGCAATCTTAGAAAAACATAACATGCAGCGTACAGAAGTCTAAACCTGCTTCACTGAAATGTGATACGTCCCTCGGGCTCTTTTAAACCTTTCCTACTTTTGTGAAGTCCACCACTGATAATCAAAGCTAAGCATTTAGGTGCATCCTGTGCTTTTTTTATAATTCTCGAGTCAGCGACTTCACTTGCCCTTAATAACTCTTAAATCAGACTCAGATTGGACAAACAAAACTATATGCACTAAATGACTAACTAGCATGTACTTTGGATAGCATGTAGATAATACGGTTGTAAGTGAAATCATTAGTTGATCACATTGCTTCAAAATGCACTTCAGCTGTTATAGTAGCTAGCTAGCATGGACACTATAACCCAGTATTTAATTAGATCTCAGTAAGATCCAATCAGAGGAAATTTCCTCAGGCCAAGGTCCAGAACGTCATCATTTCTTACTTTGTTATGATTCAGTGCCATATCCTGTATACTGAAGTAGCCTAGTATCAGCATCTTATATCTATAGCAACTGAAAGACAAAACGATTTACATATACCGTTCAGTATATTTTAACTATATTTATTTCCTCACCTCAAATAGAAACAAGGACTACTTTAAAAAAAAGAATGCTTTGAAAAAAAGTGCATTTTAAAGTGCTTATTTATAGAAAAAGTAAATAAAATGTGCATCTTCTTGTTAACTCAATTTCACGTCTTGACCTGTTAGTTTGTAGCTGACTGTGGGAAGAATAAACATTTATGTCTCTTCATTCCTGATTAAAAAGGCAGGTTTTTGTCGTCAACTTTTCTTTTTTTAGAGAACGTATTCTCTCCGACTTGCTTCATACCTCACCTGTGTGCTTGGTGCACTCCTGAATCTGCACAGATCTGATTGGCTTTTGGTGCTCTTACAACACACTTGATTGGTCTGTGAGTTTACTGTGCCACAAAGCCCATATACCATAAAGACTAGAAAAGTTCCACCACTTAAAATAAACACAAACAAAAATTTGAATCGTTCTCAATAGCTTTATCGCTTTGGGTTCGCATTGGACATCAACTGGGTCAGGACCCAGACCGCAGTCTGCCTATTAGTGACCTCTGCTATAACCGATGCAGTTCGAGTTTTGACTTGAGTTTTGACTATTTATTACTTGTAGAGTTTCCGTTTAGTTGTTTAGACTGACGGTCATTTAAAGTTGTGTAAATTCTGAAAATTACTTTGTAAAATGGCATGCACACCCTTAAAGATAAGACCCAACTAAAAATCTAGATCCAAATTAGCAAGGAATTGATATGTGACTGTCTGTTTTCTGAATGCATATAAATTATAGTTGTGGCAGGTTTTGGAATCAGTTTTGTTGGACCTCGAGCTGAAATACAGTGTTAAACCTGAACGCATGTAATGTTTATGTAACGTTTACCCGCCTGTCCCCGCTTCATACGTCCATGTTCATACGTCATAGTACAGTGCGTGTCCTCAATGTCGTATAGCCTTCACTTGAGAGTGTGATTGTTCTAGCTGCCACTGTGATGATAAGCTTATTTTTTTCCTGCTAAAGAGAGATATTTTGGTTTGTGCTTGCGCTATCTGCACGCTGCTGTTGCAGTCTGTGGTCCTGAGAGGAGCTCACAGATGGCGATAAGATTGGGCGAGGAATGTGCCTTATCACTGTGGCACTGTGGGAGATGTGCTGACTCTACTGTGTCTATCAGTCTAATAGTAGAGAGTTCAATTACCCAGGGGGCGCAACAGGGTGGCAACAAAAACCCTATGAACCCCACCCCTTTGAGCCCCCCATGCCCCATATGCCCAATCCTGCAGCCAAGAAAATTACAAGAGACAACAGGCTATCGATTGGTAGTCTTGGCTATCAGAGGCAGCGTCTATACAAAAACTATAGCTCCAGGAATGTTTATAGCTTTCATGTTCCCTGCTGTCATTTTCTCTTGATTTCTAGAATGTCTTCTTTAATACCTCTGCAGAAATAGCTTTTACTGTTCTTTTCATTTACTCTAAAGGAGCAATTTCTAAGATAATGTGAATTGACATAATATTACCTCCTCCTCCCGCCTAACATTTACTAGTTTAATCAAGGCCGGAATGCCTATGCATTCAAAACATAAATGATGTTTTATTAAATAAATAAAATATAAAAATAGAAAACCTGGAGTGGAGTTGGAGCTGAGTGGTTACAGAAACACTTTGAGCAAATCGCTACACTCACATGCTCTGGACGTTTGACCCAAAAGTAGAAAACAGTACTATATTTTGAGAGGAAAGGATTCTGCCAACACAAAAACAACCTGCCAGCTGTGAAGCATGATGGAGGGAGCTTCATGACTCATTAGGTGTCAAAACTTTTTACATGGGAACGTAAGGACAGCAATCTATGATCTCAAGCTGAAGAGACTTTGGGTGATGCAACAAGAGTATGGTTGAAGAAGATTTATGTTTTGGAATAGCCAAGTCAGAGTCCTGACCTTTACTCTATGGAGATGCTGTGGTATGACCTGATAAGGGCTTGACAGGCAAGCCCTCCTAGAAATATTGATGAACTGAAACACATTTGCAGGGAGAACCGGTCCAGAGATCTTCCTCAACGTTGTGCAAATTTGCAGCTATAAGAAATGTTTGGTGGAGTTGTTAATAGTTTAGTTGGATTGTGTTTGTCTGTAAATGTGACTCAGACCACATTTTGTTAGCAATCATTGCAGAAATGCATGTAATTGCAAAGGGTTTACTTACCACTGTATATATTTTAATTGAATTAATTCCATCAGTGCTGTTGAAGATAATACATGTCCAGCATTCTGACATCATTTGGAAATTTCTAACAGGTGGAAATAACTTTTTATGACTATATTAAAAATGGGTTTTAGAGCCATGGTGGTTCTTCTGCACCAACACTCCAAAAAAAGCTTGTTTTGTTGTTTATTTAGGTCTTTAGTCTCTAAACCATTGAGTGGCTCATGATTCAATCACGCTATTTACAGATGCTCCAAAGATCCAGGGTGCTGTAACAGTGTACACGTGGGAAGGAAACGCTGCTAACATCTCCTGCGAGGTTCTGGCTCACCCTGGTGCCTCCGTGCTGTGGTTCCGTGACGGCCAGCAGCTGCCTGGTGTGAACACTACCAACATCAAAATCTACAACACTCCTGCAGTCAGCTACCTAGAGGTATGCTACCACTACACGACAAGCTGGACATTAATATGAACCATTGCCAGTTACTTTCATGTGTTTGAGTCCATCAGTCACCACTGGAGGCAGTTGATGAAAGGTTGTAATGCTGAGTATATGTGCGTTTTGTCACTGTAAAGCATAGGATGATTGGTAGTGCTCTGCTGTAAGTTCGCAGAACCTTGAATTGTCCATTTCCATGTGAAATAGAGCTGGCATATGCATCTGTCAAAACCTTTATTAGCCTAGGAGCAGAGGCAGTTGGAGTGTAATAACCGTTTTTTTATTGTAGCGCACTCTATCAACTTAATGATACTGCTGAATAATACATGTAATTTTGTTTCCTCAATTGCATGATTTTCTCATTGTTTTGTTTTCCCTCATAGCCGACCTATTACATTAATTACACTAATTAAACCGCTTTCTGAATAATGACGCATTGTACTTGGGTTGCATTAAAAGCGTTGTCTTTGGCTTCTTGCAGAGCGCAGATCCTAAAGTAAATCAGTTGCACACAAAAACAGTCCACTCTTTCCGAGGGTCCATTTGGAAAGCATGCTTGTGGTTTGATGGTGATGAAGCGGGGCAGGTTGGAGAGAGAGTGTGTGAACAAGCAGGATGTTGTTGGGTTTTCAGGCCATTCGGTGGAGCTCACAATGTTCTCTGTGACAGAGTCCCGGTACCGGTGGCACACTTTCCCAGGCCACTGAAGCTAATGCTGCCACTACTCTTTCTCTCTTGCTCTCTCCCGGTCCCGCTACCTCTATCTCTCTCAGTCTGTCTTGCCCCGCACTCTATGTCTTTCTCTCTCTCTCTCTCTCTCTCTCTCTTTCTATTTCCTTCATTTTCTCTGTCCTCTCATTCTTTCTGTTTTTTTTCTGCCTCCTTACTCTCCCCTGCCTCTTTTTCCCTTTCCTCTCTCCCTTTTCTCTCTCCCCCCCTCTCTCTCTCTCTGTTTCCCTCTTTACCTACATCATCCCCTTCTCAGTCTCTCTCTTTTTCTCCTCTTCTATCTCCTGTTTTTTTATTTTCCTTTTTCTCACACCCCCTCTTTCCCTCTCTCCTTCTGTCATTAATTTTGTCTCTCCCTCCTTCCGATTCCCTCTTACCTCTTCCCTATTTTCTCCCTCTTCCTTTCTCTCCTCTCTCTTTACCTCTCTCAACCCCTTCTCAGTCTTCTTTTCTTTTTCTTGCTGTTTCTCTCGTCATCTCTCCCCTCCCTTTTCTCCTCTCATTCTCTCACACCCTCCACTGTTTCTCTCCCTGTTCTTCTCTATCCCTTCCTTTCTCCCCTTTGATACCATTCTCTCTCTCTCTCTCTCTCTCTCTCTCTCTCTTTTTCGCTGTCTCCCTTCTCTGCCTGCCTGCCCCCCCCTGCTCTCTCTCTGTCTCTCTCTCTCTGTGTCACTCAATAATTATCGAGCAAGATGACTGCCAGCGGTGAGGAATAAAGGGCCAATGCCATTGCCATGGCAATGAGCTTCCCAGAAGCCATCCATCCGAAAAGGAAAATGTCTGTATCATGCTAGGTCAGAACACACACGGGCACAATGCAACTCCACCCCCTTTTTTCTTTTCTTTTTCTTTTTTTCCCCCCTCTTTTTCAGGTCACTCCAGAATCCCAGAGTGACTTTGGCAGCTACAACTGCACGGCCACCAACGTAATCGGCACCGAGTCCAAGGAGTTCTTGTTGATCCAAGCAGGTCTGTTTATATCCTCAGTGGGAGATTAAAATGTATGATGAGAGAAACAAAATATGCATCGCTTATTCCCAACCCTGAAGGCTGTCTGTCTCCAAGCCTGCACGGAGCAGTCGGAAATTCAGTTATGACGTAAAGCTGGAAGTAAAACCTCTCATTAGGTTTGCATACTTTTTTTTTTCTTTTCTTTTTTTTTCTCTCTTTTTTTTTTTTTTTTTTGCAATAAGTGGCTTAATGTCATAAAAACCAGCTCTAAATCCTTCCAGTGCTAATTTCTAAACCACCCGGCATTGGGGAAGGTAAATTATCCTCAAACAGAGGTGTTGTAGCCTCAGGATTAGAGTCTGCACTTGTAGTTTTTTGGGTTGAGGCTCTGGGGTAATAAACGCAGCAGGGATATAATTTCCAGGCTGCAGAGCAGACAGTTCGAAATGCCGCCAGCCTCTGATATTTTTGGTGCTCTATAAAGTGGGGCAGTGAGCTGGTGTGGGTGGCTCAGAGATGATTATTTAGGTTCTGTGCGATGGACGGTGTAGGAGTGACGCCCTTCTTCATCTTCAGAGGCTTTTAAGCCTCCGTTCATCAGCGATGCCTATTTGCACAATCAGCAGTTGAGAGGGAAGAGCAGACTTCTTTTATTATGCAGCAGAGTAGTTCTGAAGTTTGTCTAAAAGCAAGCTTTATTTGAGAAAGTGCTCTGTACTGCTGGAAGTGGTTGTCCTTAAGGATTCACACAGTAAACCACAGATTGTTGAGTCAGCAAGCTGTGAGTCAAGTTTACTTTATATTTTTGTTTGTCTCGGTGACAAAAGGCCACACTTTTTTTTTTTTTTGCACACGTTCTGCTTTAGAATACAGAAAAAGCTCAGCTTTTCATATGTGGGAATGGTAGTGATGTTAAAGAGATGTCTAGTGTGTCTACTGTATAGTTTTGCAGCTGTCAGCAGGGCTGTATTTGATGCTCTGTGTAGCAGGAAGCGCACTGAAGTATTGTCCTGTCTGTTTGTGTTGTGCAGAGGTGCCATCGGCTCCCTCTATTGAGCGAGTGACCCCGTACCCCAGCACAGCACAGGTGGAGTTTGACGAGCCAGATTCCAGTGGAGGAGTTCCAGTCCTCAAGTACAAGGCCGAATGGAGGGTGGAAGGCCAAGACTGGATTAGCAAGGAGTACGATGTAGAGGATGGTGAGGATTCTCCAGACACACACAATATGTAATAGTAATACATACCACATATAACATATAGGAGCAAGGCCAGGATAGCCCACCCATATATACATGCATGGCATAACCTTAAAAAAAACAAAAATGAAAAGTTAAAACTTCACTGTCATGCTTATGTGATAATCACAACATATATTGTTACTGTCCAAAGAAAATATCTCCTTTTGTTTTGTTTTTTCATCACTTGAACATAGCGGCTGCTGTTTCATGGTTAATGGGCCAAACGTAGTGCTCTAAAATAGTCTGGAAAAGTTGCCATTTCTTTCTAGATACTTGTTTTTCTATGGACAGCGACTATATGCTACAAACAGTACTAACTAAAATTAACAACTGGTCAACTAGTTTTTTCATACTATGGTTTTCTGCAGTTCTGGCCACTGTGGTCCATCTTCACATAAGTCATATATAAAAAGTATGAAATCAGTAAAGAACTCTGTGGATACCTGTCTGTTGTGTTTACCAGCACCATCATCACCTTTCATTTGATCATCTGTTAGATTCCTTTCAAAATTTCCATTTCACGTTAAATAGACCCCCAACACTGTACCCATCAAATAAGCAGCACATCAAATGAGTAAAGCTTTCATCTTTGAGAAACAGCGGAAAATCAAATTCTATTTCTCCTTCAGATCTAAAAAAAACTCCACAGGAGTTTTATCAACCATTACAACAAATCTGGACAAAGCATAGCGGGCCAAAACCCTACTGGCCCACAGGGAAGTCCCTTAAACTCTCCCGATTACCCACTTTAGCATAGTACAGGAAAACTATACACATTCTGGCTGGAGGCAAAGAAAAACAAAGGTGTTCCAATATTTTATGTCTACTAAAGTGCTCCATTTAGAACCTAATCATTTCATATTCCTGCTTGAAATGGCTTTGCTTATTATTCTGGAGTTTAACTCACCATGAAAAGCACAAACTTGCGTCCAATATAGGAGAGAAGAGTAGCGATCCTAATGACTCATTGTCACCATGACCTCCCACAAACACTGCCCACAACCTCTTGCTATTTCCGATAGTGGAAACTGAACCTTTTTACTGCCAAAAAAAGGCTCGCTCTTTCACCCAAGCCATTTCTGGCAGGCGTGAAATGTAATGCAAAGTCTACCGAAAATAGAGCGCACAATTGAGGAGAAGGGATAGGGTTCACTTGAATGCTAAGTAAGAGTGTTCAGAGCTGTTGTCAGAGGCTGAAATGTGCTCTGTTTGTCTGTGGGCGCTGTCTTGCCTCTCTCGGGGTGGGGAGGGGGTGTGTGTGTCAGCTCACTCGCTGCTGACAGCCTGCTCTGTCAGCCAAGCCTCTGTGGGACATTCATCAGAACAAGCTTCAGACGCGCTCATACACACACACACACACATACACACACACACACACTTAAACGCAAACGCTCACATGCAACGAAACGCATTTCTTCAGCGTCGAATACCCACACATGCGCAGAGGCCTTCTGTCAGTCAGTCCCTGTGGCGTTGGATAGAGTGTGGAAGAACGTGGCCGTGAGCAGACCCACGCAGCTATTCTAGATTCATCACAGCCTCGCAAGTGTGGAAATCCAATAACGCCAACAATGATTTAGTCTGCTGTTTTTTTCTTCTATCGTTTTGTGTTAGTCAGAAAATCTGTTTCCTAAGAAGCAAACCATAACAAAACAAATCTTGTGAAGAATGTTATGTATTTCACTGGTCTGGCAAAATTGACTCTATTCGTGGGTCCAGGCTTCCATTACTTGCTCTTATAACAGCATCCTAGGGATGTACCAATCCTTCTGTTTTGGTCCTGATACTGATTATGATCTAAACTGATTAAGAGTTTGGCTGGTACTGAGTACTGATCCAGTACCAGTGCTCTGTTAGGGCACACTATTTTCATATTAGCAAATTACATACATTAACAATCAATGCAAAATTTCCTAATAGAGAATACACCAACATCTCTGTTTAAAGAAGTGTACCATTCAGAGGTTAACTAGGGCCCCTTGGGCCCCCAGGACTCCTTGTGTTGCATACCTTGGGGTTAGGTCAGTATCAATGGCAGAACCGATCCAGCATGTCAGATCAAATTTGGTATCCCAATTTTTATAATTTACAGGATTTAAATATGCCAGTCGGCCTTTGCACTGTCAAAATGTCATGGCAACAGACCAGACCAGTAGTGATGGGAGTCGATTTCAAAAGAATCCATTCTTTTACTCCAGCGTGTCTGGATATTGGGATCAACTCTTGGCCAATGACTCTGAGGACTGAATTGCTGTGTGCGAAGCCGGAAAGAGTTTGAGTTTAAGTAGTGTGAGTTTGTTTAATTGCCAGCTTTAAGCAATACACATGCCGCCCACCAGCTGCTGTAAGCACAAACTCTGCTCACAGAAACTTTTTTCGTTTTCCCTCCTTCTAGACTCTGCATGCCAATTCTGCATTTTCCTCATTATTAGTGTTACAATAAACAATGATTATGAACAGTGCAAGGAATAAAAAAACAGAAACAATATTTTGAGAATACTTTGGAAAAACTTTGAAGTTGAAGTTGATTTTGTCTTTGCTCACTACGTATGTGGAAATTCCGGTACAGCTTACGTGGTGCTGCAGTTACATTCTGGTGCCTGTGCGCCACTAAGGTGAATGCTGCATTATTAAAGGTGGAACAGAAAAGTCTATTAAGAAGCGGGTGAATGCAAAGCTAGGTTCAGCCTTGCAAAAAGAGCAACGAGATACCATCCAACTAAAGTTTAAGAGGTTAAACCCTAAAAGCCTCATGCTTCCTTATATCTAAATGACGAACCCTTCCTTATAAAATCCAACATATTAGATTAATAGTAGTTAGTGGGTAATAGGCCTTAACTTGGATAATATCAATTGTTATGCGGTTTAAGGGATTAAACTCTAAAGGTGTTGTTTCACTGCACAAAGTACCAGAAAACCATAGTTCCACAACTATACTTTTACATTGGCTATGTACAGATGTTCCAGTTGTAGGGGTTTTGGTAGCTGCTGATTAGTAATACTAGTGGTGCTCAAAGGTGTTTGTTGTCCTCTGTTTTTGGTGAAAAGTACAAGGACAATTTAGCTAATTGTTGACCATTCCAGAACTATATTGATACATTACAAATAAGTGCACCAAAATGTTGAGTAAAAGAGTGTAAAAGAGTTTTACATCTGTTCACTAAGTTGCTATTTAGTAAGGTAATATAATTGTAGTAACGTCTTTCTTGCCGTTAGAATGAAGAGAGAGACCAGTTCAGAGTACAAGCTTTATTCTTAAGTAACCACAGTACTGATGTTCTGAGAGCTCTGAAACCCTTTTCTAACTAACACACTGTATTTAAGTCCAGGCTAACAACAAGTCGACCAGCCAGATCGTTATCTTCTAGGCTTGGGGCTAGTTCTTGGGCCTTTCCGTAAACCTGCAGGATCTGCTGAGCCATAAACCCTGAATGGCGTCTGTGAACATACGCTTTTAACAGACGCCATGATATATAAAAATATTCACAACAGTAAATAGAAAAAATAGCAAACTATAAATGCTTTTGTGTTAATGCTGTGTATGAGTGCTGAACTGTGCAATATAACATTTCTCATCAGCCAGTAAGTTACGCCACTTAGCAAGTAAGGTAGCTTGTTAGATGCTTGTTAGAGTGTCACAAAATTACCAAAAAAAAGACAGGCTAATTGGTGATGAGGATATTATAATGGCTTCGGCTGTCTCACAAGCAGGTAGACAATAAACTAGAACTACTAATGTAAGTTCAGTTTGTTTCTGTTTGGATTGCGCAGTGAAAACCAGCCCTGCATGTATTCACGCTGCAGTTCCTCACTGTATAGACCCTGAGCTGCATATTATCTTCATATTAGCTACCGAGTAATGTCTTTGGATGAAGACTTGTTTAGAATGAAGACAGATTGATATCTAGACGTTAAGGGGTCGAAGGCTGTGTTCAGAAAGTGCTTTCTCTTGTATGTCTCAAAGTTTCAGCATTGTCAGGTTTCTAAAACTTGCCATCCCACAGGCCTCAACCTTATCACCATTGTGGGGCTCAAGCCGGAGACCAAATACGAGGTCAAGATGTCCGCCATCAACGGCAAGGGTGAAGGAGACAGCTGTCCCCCAGAGACCTTTAAAACACAGCCTGTCAGTAAGTACCACTCTGTGTTTTTTCATCTCTCTCTTTCTCCCTCTCTCTCTCTCTATTTCCCTCCTATATCTCTCTCTATACCACATAACGGTGGTGCTGTCTCTCCCCCACTCCCAGCCCTTCAGCAGCAGGCCACTCAGTGCATCCCTGCCCTGCAGGATCTTACCCGCGGCAAATTCAGAGCCACTCCTATGCCTTTGTGCGCGTGTTTGAGTGTGTGCGTGCGTTGGGAGTTAGCTAATGTCTGATTCTAGCTTCACACCTCACCAGTGCTCCCTGCTGTCCTCAGAGTGTGTAGCTTCTCTCCCTCCAGTTCCTGCCAGTGCCTGTGTATGTGTGTGGGAGCAGAGGCTTTTGTAAAAGTCTGAACCCTCAACCACACGTCAAATGACATGTTTTGTTGTTGTTGTTTAAAGAAAATAAATAAGTTGACACATCCTCTATGAAGAGCCTGTTTGAAAATTATAATTTTAATTTAATTATAATAAATCTATTCTGTTTATTTGCTGTTTTTATCATATGGGCAAAAGGTAAAGCACATACTAAATATGTGTTATAACTGTTATGTATATGTTAAACTCAACAAGTAAACAGTAATTGTGCATTAAAACAGGGGGGAGTGTTAACTTATTATTTACTTAGAAAACCAACAAAACATCATTTGATCAGAGGCGCCCAAACATTTGCACACAATATATGTGTCCAGTTTTTGTTTTTTGCGTGCTGTCCTTTCCAGCGACGTCCGTGTTAATAGGCTCTGCTTCATTCAGATTTTATGTATACCCAAGGAATGATTACAGCCCTGTGGAATAAGGCCTAGTACATTATTTAGAGGTTCGGTCGTCGCAGTAACAGTAATATCTTGCTTATGATTGTATTATAGTAATGCACCAGTATTCATTTTGTGACTAGCTGCTGTAGCAACATGTTCAGCTGCAGCAGGCCGATATCAAACTGACATCAAATTAAAAAACTACAAAGTTGTTGAAGGCCAAACAGGAGCTTGTGCACCGTCTCGACTGTATTTATTTATTTATATATATATATTTCAAATTTCTCTCTTAGAGGATCACTCCTCATATGTGGTAGGAAGTTCTTTAATATCAGGGGTTTGGCAGAGCGGTCTTTTTTCAACCCGTAGGATAATTACGGAATGTAATAACAAAGGCCGTTCTCTCACTGGGTTCTGCCTAGAAGCAGATTAGAAAAGTGTGTGTAGAAAGAGCGCAGGAGGAGAAGCAGTGGCTGTTTGATAATTCACTTTCCTCTTAAACTAGTAGGAATTAAGTGACTTTGTAAAAATGCACATAATTGCTTCTCTCTCTGTGTCTTTTTATTAAAAGGCTTTCTCCACTGATACGATTCAGTTGATCCATCTCTGAAGTGCTTTGTAATGAAATAACCCCAAAAAAAGGACAGGGACATATTTCGGCTGTTGTTTTTTTTCAAAACCTGCTAACTAGAGGGAAGGCTTCCAAAAGACATGTGTACAATGGAGTTCTGCTTTAGTTGTTTTCTTTTCATTTACTAGAGTACAGCACAGATGAATGATGACTTCAGAGCTGGGGTTTGTTTGTTATGACGGTTAAGTCACTCATTAGTCATGGGCAGGTTGACATTGCGTTTGATCTGCGTGGTAGCCACCCTGTGCTTCAGTAGCAGCTTCCCATCACTCCCATTGTCCTGATCTCATTTTTTCGTTGGCTAATTGGGGCATTCAGCTGTGCCATTTTGGGTAGCTTTATGACTTTGAATGAGAAAGTTCTAAGAAGAACCTGCTGTCAAGTTATTTTTACAGATAAGTGAATTTAGCTGTCCATGCTCTGAATCCTTTTAGAGTTACTACAAGCTCTGCATTGCATAAATCTGTTTTAGCCAATAAGAACAGTTAGCGCTCTGATTCGTCTCAGTGAAAGTATCCAAATTTAGAGAGGATTATTTGGGTAGATGGCGTGTAGATTTGGTAACATCTTATAGTTACGTGACTCATGCGTTCAGTTTTTTGCTGTAATGTCATGCCAGAGACCAGTTGCTTCAAGCCATACAAGTGCGATTTCATGTGTTGCATTTTAAAATGTGTCACGACTCATTTCTTGACGCAAGCGCATGCTGCATTCTGGGCACTGGAGCAGAAAAATAGCTTGTATTTCAAGTTATTCAGTAAAATGTCACAATTTCAAATAATTTGGGATGTAAAGGTTAATATATTGATACATACAACAATGATACATCACTGCCTCTTATTGCAGTAGGACAAGTAAAACAGCACTATTGCTATTCCACTGCTGACATGTTTAACTCTTGTGGCTAATGGAGAACCAGTGCATTAGGTTCACTGATGCTCTGATTTTACGCTGTTGCCCCATTTGAGTACTGAAAAATTTACTGAGAGTTCCATGTTACCATAAGAAGGTATGGCCAGTTTCATCAGCAGCCTGTGTCCCAGCAGTACTGGGCTTTGTTATTTGTGTTACATGTGTTGATAATGTTTCTGGCTTTACCTTAATTTGATAGTGTGGACATGACATTAGGAGTCCTACTCTAGGCCATTCTTACTGGAATAATGTTATATACTTACTATACTTACATCATACCTAGCAGTTTCGAAAACTTTAGCCATGCTACAGTAGATAGTGATGTAGGCTTGCTAATAACTTAAAACAACTGTTAAATTTTTAATTAAATTAGTCATTCGGATGTATAGTACTGTGCAGAAGTTTAAGGCACTTAGGGACAGGAATATTTTATTTGCTCAGCAAAACACTTTATATAGTATTAATACAGTAAGTAGTGGTTTTACATATGTCATTAAATTTATTTAACCCGTTACAAGCTTTTCCTTGCGGAAACAACACAGTATTATTTACAGTTCTCATTTAATACCTGTTTTGGCTACTCAGTACTTCATTAAGCTAAACCAAGATTGCTGCTGAAGGAATTAGATCAATTCATACAAAGTCTGGGGCGTCCAGGAGAAATCTGGAACTAAACTTTGTTCTTCAAACTGGAGCTCAAGATATGATCTACTTCTTTGATAATAAGAGTTAGCTTGTATTGAATTTATGCTTATTTGCATCTGTTCTAATGATATCTCATGTTCTTACTGGTAAAAAAATATATGTATTATTAAAACTTCTGCACAGTGATATATATCCCTCAAATCTGATGTGTCCTAGCAATGTGAGTTTGCATGTACATACATAATATCCTAAGAGGTTTTTTTTTTGGAAAGGTTCCGTAAAGCTTGTCCAACCTTGCAAACATAAGTACGAAAGAATTCTTAGCATGGATCGATCAGTGAACCCTGAAGTGGCCAGTTGACTGCCCTGCCTCTTGTTTTCTGTTCTCATGTGTTTTCTGTTTCTGTTTTTGCATTTCTCATCATGTTTCTCATGTTTTCATCTTGTTTCTGTTCCACTGGACGACTCAGGCTATACTTTCACAAGTAAGTGCTTTATTCTCTCTCTCTCTCTCTCTCTCTCTCTCTCTCTCTCTCTCTCTCTCTCTCTCTCTCTGCCCCTCTCTCTTTCTAGCTCTGATACTGTTTTAGCTCTGTGTTTGTTTTGCCATTTGTTTCCATTTCTACCAGTTACTCGGCACATTTCTGCCACACGCACCAGGAAGCTATTAGCCAAAGGTAGTGAAGCTTAGATGAGAAATTCAAATGAGGGACTTAAAGTATTCCCACCTCATGCGGACTCATACACCTCACCGAAATTGGATTTGAAATATTCTGTTTTCCCACTGAATTAAGTGGCTGTTTGCTCATTTCCTTGAAGCACGAACAAGAAGGCGCTGAGTGGCGCGTTTGCATTAAAGACTTTTGGAGAGCTCATGCAATATCTTGTGTCTCACGTACTTTCTCCAGATGGAATTCCATTTTATTACTCTAACGTGGACAAAGGTTTGTTGCCACTGCAAATTAGAAAGCCCTAGCAGTGCCAGTCAGGCGTGTTTGTACTGTAGCTATCCTTTAGTCCGGTGGTCACCAGCCCTCTCTGTGGAGATGTTCCCTCATGCGCATAAGAGGCAGTTAACCTGCGTCTTTCAAGAGAATTAGATATGGGGTTAAAATTGGACTCCGCTGGAAGGTAAATGTCCAGCAAGAGGATTGGTGATCACTGCCTTAGTCGGCTTAGTCGTGCATATTTTCCCTCCTCCATCACGTCTCTGTTAAAGCCCGCAATTTGCCAGCTCACAGCAGTGGTCTGGTCGTGGCTATTTCCAGCACTAATCATGTAGGGACTTGATCTGTAGTATGTATCTGAGTGTATATCATTAAAACCGTTCCATCCAGAGTGATTAATCTTCATTTTCATAGTGAAGGAAAACACTGTTTAGCATTTACAGACCCGGGGTTGCATTTTTATGAAGTTGTAGCTAATTTGACTGACAGGCGAGTCCTCATTTAGCCTTGTCAGTGACAGGGATCATTTTGATGGAGGGAGTTTTCTCATGGTCATTATTCTATAATAGAATAGACGCAGACAGGCATGAAGAGAGCCCATATCCTGTAATGATAGTGTAATGTGGTCATGCTCGGTGGAGACGAATGGCATTGTCTGCTGTTGTTGTGGAGGTATACCCGCGTGGATGTGAGAGGTGATTGGCGACACAATGATCCAAGCACTCCAAACACTCACCAAACATTCATCAGATCTCGTATGACAGGACTGGAGCACACTGGCAGCTCAGGCAGTCATCACATTACAGCTAAAGAGACCCACTGACAGTGTGCAGTGAATTTACCTGCCAAGCACAGGCTTTGAGGGCATTTTAGGGGGAACTGAAACAATAGGAACAATAGACTTTTCTGAGTTGAATACTTGTTCAACAGGTTCTAGATTTTTTGACTGAGCGAGCAAGCAAAAGTACCGCTTAAGTTGGAGGATGTTGACTTAGGAGAACTTTTATTCACTATAGTTTATGATACAGGGCTGCGGGGCTGTCGTGATAGCTCACAGCGATTGCTCAATTAAAGAAATCAATGTTTAGTTGACAGTTTGATTGTCTTACTGGTTTCTTACAGTAAATGTTCTTACTGGTCTCTAACACTAAGAAACAGGGCTAGACAAAAATGGGCCTAGTGGTCAAAGCTTGGGGTTACTGTGTAATCAAATGGTTAAAAAGTAAACAAAAGTAAACAGAGTGGTTTAGCATGCAATGCGCTATTCACTTGAAGCATTATTCACAGCAGTGGTGATAAAAACAGATGTCTGTAACATTCAAAACCTCTAAATCTAATACAAAAAGAGTTGAGGTTACTAATGCATTGCTTTATGCATTGCTTTACAGTTTTTTTGATAGAAACTATTGGGTTATTTTTTAAATCTGTTGATCTGGTGGTTGACACATGCCAAAGCCACTAATACCACTGTTTTATAAAAACATACAACATACATTATATGTCATTTTGTAAAAAAAAAAAAATACAATAACTATGGTTCTTATCACCACCACTATAACCAAATAAAGTACTCCAGTAAGTTTTTCTACAACTAAGCATTTCCATCAAACTACCCTGAATGACTTTGTTTACATTTGACCGATTAAATGAAGCAGGAATCAACCAGAATGATTTCTGACTTATTCTGGTAAGGCAATTAGTTCAGAGTACCTTTAATCTAAGTAAAAAAAATAGATCTGTATTCATACTTTAGAGTCTGACCTCGACTGTAGGGAAAAATGGCCCCACCAGACAGGATCGTAACCTCCATCTGGAAGTTCCATTTAGACCACTTTTAGAATATGTCAACATGCACCACACTCAAATTTACATATTGCAGATATAAATTTACAGAGTGTGCAGTGATTGTTCACAGAGCTAGCAGTGCAAAAAGTTCTTTTTTCTTTTACGCCCTTGTACAGCCCTCCGCAGCTCTGCAGAGCAAAGAAATCTTAATTTTGACATTTATGGAGCCTAAAAGTACAGAGAGGTAGACGAGCTCTGACAGGCATTCATCAGCGCTTCAGCACAAGCCTGCCCACAATGCCTGGACTGTGAGTCTCCAGAGGAGGAAAACTGTAGACAAAAGCTCACAGTCAGAGGATGTCATGATTAGTGCAGTACAAGAGACCGCATCCTCTAAGGAAGGTTCAGTGCCTCCAGCCGCCACCACAGCGCCTGGGGACATCATAACAGAGAAGTATGTAATCTCATTGCAGAATTTGCTGCAGGGTTTTTGGTCATTCTCCCTGCAGCTCCTCAGTCAGAGGCAGTGGCGCTGCATGAGAAGACACGCAGCATGGAGGTGGGCAAGGGCTGAGGACAGGTGTGATGGACAGCTCGTAGAACCCTTTGACAGCTGCCCACACACTGCCTCCCACTGCACCATGGCTTTAGAGCCTAGACCACCAAATACCCCCTTCAGGGACGCACAGAAGTACTGCCTATGCTCCATCGCCAGAGCCTGTCCTTCTTAGCAAAGGTCGTCTGACAGGTCCCCTCTCAGAAGCCCAGTAGACATCTCTGACAGCATCTCCTCTGGGACACTAGTGAATAGTGATGAGGTTAAAGGCACAGAGGGTATCATGGTAGAGAATGTTACCTGCAGAAGTGGTTACCACTGGTTTGAAGGAGGCATGGGTTTTAGAAAGACTAGTCTCTTGTGAGAGAATATGCCATAAGTCCATGAAAGTCCAATTAGAGGTCAGATGCTTCCCAGTACTTTTATTGAGTCTAAAGAAATCAGAATTTCACAGTCTGGACTCGCTGTCTCTCTTGGTTCGTCCATTATTCATCAATGACATTTTACCTAAAACTAAAAGCAGTCTATAATGTTCCATAACAATAATGTTCCATACTTTCCCTGCTTTACCACACCCACTTTAACTCAGTAAGTTAAAAAAAAAACCCTGATTAAGCAAAAAGTAATTTTAGCTTAAAAGAAGTGAGTACTTTGGCTAAATTAACTTGCCTTAAAATTTTGAGTTGACCCAAAATGTTTTGTAGATGATCAGGTGTGTTAGGAACTGTCATTTGTCCTCCAGTAGTGCTGGACATTCGTTGGATAGGTATTCTGGAATATTTTCTTTTTTTATAATGGCAAAATTCAGAATACTTGAACATTCAGATTTTATTGGAAAAACTTAGATGACTCAAGGTCATGGTTCAAAATGGTTCAAAAGAGCTTTTATTTTAAATTTTCTGAAAACACCAAACACACTGAAAGTAACTTAGCCTCACCAGAGGTAAGTACTTAAACCACAGCCCTCTACTCCGTGAAACCCACCACTCCACCTGTATTCAAGCTCTTTAAAATAAACACTGAAACAAAACAGTAAAACAGCCCAACGTAAAAACTTCCAGCACATTCTTGTACTCCATCAAGTGTTGGTTAACCCACCAAGCTATTATCCACTGAAAGAAGCTAGCATGCCTGGTAGACTATGCAAGAAAAGCAACTAGGAGCGGGACAGATATTGCATAAGGAGAAACAATCCACTGGACTAGAAAACGGGGGTAGCGGGTTTGGACACATTGCGAACTCATCAGTTAATTGGCTGTTTTAGTGGGTGTCTTTGAGAAGGGAATTACTGAACTGTGCTGAACACCAGCCCTCTAGGACTGGGGTTGAGCATCTCTGGCCCACACACAAGACTCACTAATGGTGTAAAGAATGGAACAGTCTGAAAATAGAATAAAAATAGCTTAATAAAAGTACAGAGTGAGTAAACAGCATCAGCAGTATCAAATCCTAATGATACCCATCCCTACTGGAGGCACGAGGTTGAACTATATTAGACATGACAAGTTAAACAGCTCATCCAGAGCCCTCATTCTGTACTCATGTTCACTCTGTGATGCAAAAAGCAGTGGAAACAGATAGATTCGTGTCAGCCATTAGCCCTGTCATCATGTCCACGGTTACATGCACAGCCAGGTGTAATACGAGTGCAATAGTCCATAGTGCATAGACTCAGTCCCAGAGAGTCTAAGTAACCAGGAATAGGTGTCATCAGCTCAGCTCAACTGCAACAGAGTTCTCCTTCCGCACTGTCCATTCCACGGTTCAGCGTTTCAAAAACTTGCTGTATGTCATACCAGCTGCAGACTAATGCCTCTGCTCAGCCTGTCTGTGCCTTTTCCTCCTGAAACTCATGGTTACCAGGGGAAGGGATGGTGAGGAAAAATGGAGGAATTGTTTGCATCGTATGAGGCACAGTTTGACCTGTTATGTTAGAGTGATTTAATTGGTCCGAGCTGACTCATAAAGTCAGAAAATGGTACCAAAAATTTAACCATGTTTGTCTTCAGTCTTTACAGCATTGCAAGTCATTTGTGAGAAGTTTTCTTGCGGTATCTTGGACAATCCTGGAAGTTTACAAGAACTGTCCAAATGCTGTATACTAAAAGACATGGCTTCTTTGTTTCAGTGCTGTAGGAATTGGAAAAGATGTGAAGGTGTGACCTATCAAAGGGGTCCAAGCCTTTAAGTGCAGTGCTTTAATTGAGATGTCCCCTGAGGCACAGTTTCACTGCCCCTTCATTCTACTTCACTTGAAGCACATCCAATTTAACAATCATACTGTTAGTCTTCAGGAGCATTTATTATCACTCTGTGTGCACTCTGATGCTCACCCTTGCTTTGGAGTTATCTGCAAGCTTCAGAGCTACCCCTAGTGTTGCACTTATTAAAGATTTGTTTTTGCAAAATACACTTCTGTGTTGTGCAAGAAGAGGCCTTATACTGAGTCATGCAAATAGAAAACGTAGTCCTGGAAAAAAAATCAGGGGGAAAATGCTTATGTTTGAACCTCATATGCACATATTTGCCTTTAAGTAAAAAAACCCAAAATATTTTACCTAAAATATGATGCTCAATCCTTGCTTAGTGGAATAAGTTCAGGCAGCTGCTAAGATGTCCTCATATTGCCTGGTAGGCTACCTATAATTCCCTTCGTATCTATGGATCCCTTGTCAGCACTGAAGCAGAAACACAGACCTTGGAAGACAGTGCTGGTTGCATACATATCTTATGCAGTGCCTATAATGCTAGCAAAGTCTGGGAAGTGAGCTTCTCCTTGACATCTGTCAGAAAATCTGCTCACTAACAGCCTCAGCCTTTTCCTTATGATTAAGTTTGGCTCCTAGCAGGAAATGGGGGATATTTTTTTTCCCGCTTCTTATCATATTATTACCTCCCACTCAAAGTGCTTATCATTTTACACCACGGCTCTTAGGTTCACCTTAGTGAAAGCCATCCTTCAGTCAGAGAGTCAAGTTAGACTGATGAGGAGGCATCAGAGATGATAATGTCAATGGAAATAATAGTCTCCCAGGCAATTATCCTTCGGTGTGAATCCAATTTTGAGGCTGGTCCACTAAAAGGGAAGATCCTGCTAGCTGTGTTTGCAGTTGTATTAATCGTGATGTTATGACATTTTCCCGTCATAGGACAGATTAGGTTAGATCTGTTTTTCAAGTCCCGTGATGGATAGGACTCGTTTGCTTATCTTTAAAAGCTACCAAGCGTTTTTCAGCAATAATATTACGGACCACTTTCTTGCGTGCTGCTTACGACACCAAAATAGTACGTTGTGTAATGGAACTCGTAGCGGTGCCAGGTGATTAATGACTATTGGCTACCTTGAAAAGCTTCTTTTGAAATGTGAACGGGGGTGATAAGATGTATTGAATCCTTTTAATGATTTATGAAAAATGGTGGGAAAGAGCTCGTGCTAACTTCAAAGCTTCTCCAGTCCGATTTTCACTTCTTTTGCAATAGGTTTCAGGCATTTTGATCCAGGGAAATCAATATCTCTCAGCCTTGTGTCGCCAACAGTAGATCTATAAGAGCTCCAGCCATTTATTTTCAATGCAGGTCAGATAGTGTTAAGAATGTTGAAAGATTTGTTCTAATGACTCATGACAGATACCTTCAAGACAGCATGAAGTTGTTCCAAAGAACGTTAGCTTGTTTTTGTTGCATATTATCTCACCTCAACTTAAGGCCCTGTTCATACTGGTATTAACAGCCAGCTTTAGTGATCTGATCATAAGTGGACAAGGAGATTTACAGCTGTTTACTTATGCCATTTCCATGCATCTCAAATGGATTTTGTGACCAAATGAGGGAAATGGCACACCTTTACTATGTCAGCCTTTGTTCCTTGCTCGGGTTTGTGTACAGTGAAAAAATTGGATGACTCAGATGCACGTGACTCAAACTTGCCCTTAAATGATTCGTCACTTGACTCAGACTCGAGACTTACAGCTCATACATTTTTTTGGTTTGAAAAAAACACACAAAGGGAACAGATTGAATATGGACCAGCAACAATGCTCTTAATGCATAAAACCTCTAGCTCCCATTCTTATGCACCTGTCTTGTGTGCTCATGGTCAAGAACAGTCATTCTGCTGGTCCACTTTCCTCCAGCTCACAGCAGTGTCAGGTTTCCTATGGCTTAAAATAACGAGCCTTTTTATTATAGGAAAAACCTTCATACTGATGGGCAGAAAGAAGCACTACAGGCAGTAAATGTAGTGTTAAGAGGAAAGAGGAAAATACCCTAAAGTGTCCATAGTGCAGTGCCACTATAGCTGAAGCTGCCAGCTAACCTGGCTGAAGGTGTAGTAAGTTGAAAATCATATTCCTTTCAAATCTACCACAGCTTCAGCTGTTCTAGCTCTATAAAATACACATATATATAAAAACTATATAAACTACTAAGTAACCGAGTCAAGATTTTCCTCAAACTTTTCCTTCTTTCCTTCCTGTATGTTTATACACTACTGTGAAAAAAGACACCCAAGAAAGCTAAGCTCATTTATTTTAGTGGTAAGTGCATTTTCACCAACATAAGATATCATTAGAGCAGATGTAAATAAGCATAAATACAATACTAGCTAACATGAATATCTTATTTTAAAAGAAGTAGATTTCTGGGACACTCCAGACATTGTATTTAGCTAAATAAAGTAATAAGTAGTCAAGCCAGGTATTAGATGATAATACATATAATACATATACAGCAAATACATATAATACTAAAAAACATATATCTCCATGAAACATGTAACTGCAACTTTACAGGAGAGGACAAAAACCTTCCTAGCTTGTAATGTTAGTCAGTGGAACCAGAACATTTCCTAACAGTTTTTATTTGTCCATTCATTATGAAATGAGGTTCCAGGCTTGACTTGCCCTTGCGTCCCTGAGGCTTTGGAGCTGTTCTAAACCTTTATGTGGCATAGATAGAGAGCCAACAAACAGGAGACGAAGAAAGAGGTCTCTCAGCAGCTAATTAGGCGATCCTTCCGTAATGTCAGGGACACACTTGGTTTGCTTATCAGGTCGCAGTGCTTTTCTGAGATGCATTGGGCTTGTGCGTACTGCTGCTCATTTACAATTGGGTCACTGAGAATGCTATGGTAATGCTAGGTGTGAACAAGGCACTCCGGTACTACACCTGCATCTAGACCAATAAAAATGTTCGCAACAGGTACTGTGTGCATGCTGTTTTTCATTCTGACGGTTGCATGCCGCCTGTGGGTTGGCGGTTGAATGTAATTATGATGTGCAGCTGTGTATTATGACTTGTGCCACTGTATAATGTATAAAGCAGAGTACGGTCAGTTCCGCTAACAGCTGACCTTACCTACGGCCCAAAGAAAGCGCATCTCACCATGTTCTCACCATCTTCCAGCGTCTTCAGTGACTCCAACCCCAAATCCTCCAACCACTACAGTCCTTAGTGAGTATGCCGGCAGTGTGCAGTGTTGTTTGCTCCTCCTTACCTGCCTGCTACACGTATGTCTCACCTAGGCCGTTGCTCCCGAAGTCCACGTTGCTGGTGCTTACCGTAGAAAACAAGAGCGCGCCTGTAGTAAAGAGCAGAAACTGCCTGTGTAGCTGTTCGTCTGGGCTGAGCGAGTGAGACAGCTTTGTGCTGGAATAGGCCGGTCTCATCACCTCAGACCCGCTTAGAATATCATTACTAACCCCAGCTTGTAGAGTGGCTCGTCTCACTAGCATATCCCCGCACTTGAGACATGCAGGGATATTCACTGGATCAGCACATTTTTACAGGATATTCAGCCTCAGAATTCTATCACGTTTCATTTTTCCTCCTCAAAACACTAAACTGCTCTGTGGAAAGTTCCTTACTTCACCCAGTCTCATTTGGCACCCAAGCCTGTTTCATGTAGCACATTAGCATATATTAATGAACTGTGTTGCATGCTGTTTGATCACAGAAAACAAGGGAACTGCCCTCATATTGTTAACCAAAATTAGCAACATTAGAGCTCTTTAGTTTCTGCTCGGCGGCCCTCAGAGACATTGCATCATTTGCTCTCCAGAGACCCCTCTCACACATGTTTGTTTGTGTGTTTACTCATAGATGAAATAAAGGCTGAGATCACGCCTCCTCTTGGGTAGTGCCCTGAAAAGGGCCACATGGGGGTTGGCCGGGATATTTATGGAGGTGGAAAAGGCACAAAAAGATGCCAGTGTTAATATTTGATGTGAATGCGGGTGTTAATCAAGTTCAGTTATTAAGGGCATTTTACATTTCAAAGTTTTATCAGCGAGTTGGGCACTGCTTAAATGGGTGTTCCCATGTCCAAAAGTAAGGCTGTAACCAGACATAGCACTATATTTGGTGTCAGCTAGAGCCAGAAACAATCAAATAAAAGGCTATAGTTGTGTTAACTCCACAAACTATTCATCATAAGTGACTGCTGCACTGTAGTTCCTATTAGCTGATCAGAATGTGGAGCCACGAGCCATGGCCAACACAATAACCTACTATTAAAACTTGCAGTGACCAAATGAATGAACTGTTTTTGAATAATAAGGCACATGTCCGCCTCTGTTCATGGTAAAATGTTCTGGTGTAGCTGCTTTTTAATCTGCTAACACTGCCTTACCCGGTATGTGATATATGAACCGCTGCTGGCTATCCTGAGTTCTTACATCTTATTTTTTATATTATGCATTGAAGTTACACTCTTAATGTCACTTAACGTAAATAAAAAATCAACATTAATAACACAGCACACATCCCTATTTTAAAAAACTCTTTCAAAACGATACTGAGAGCAACTATCATGATTGTGGGCTCTCGAGGAAAAATAAAAGATCTTTTCATCTTTTTCACTTCCATAAATATAGAGTTGTTGTGATATTGAGAGCCTTTCGGGGGGGGACCCCAAAGAGATTTCCTCTGATGTGTAATTTTTGATCGACAAATATTCTTCTCATTGTCTGCTAAAAGCATGACAAGCTCTGTATGATAGAATTGGACTCTGTCAGACAACTGTCTAGTTATTGGGATTTGAATGGCAGGCCTGATATAACGCTGGACTAAATCCTTGTCAGATGTCAAAGGAATAAAAAAAAAAAGACCATTCTTTCATAAGTACTCTGGACGTGATAATGGATAGATGGAGAGAAAAGAAAGTGTTGATTTATTTTATTGGGTTCTGTGTGTTGGGTAGGATTTTTAAATATGTTTTAATTGGTTTGACAGGGAGTTTGTAAAGAAACCCCTCTCAGAACAGCATTATTGCATCACGTTTATTGTATTAATGCATCCTGTCAGTAATGTTAATGTGCTGGAGTGTCAGATGTTTTGTCAGTCTGCATGTTTTCTGCCTTTTTGCATTTTAACAGAATAAATTGTTAGGTCCAGTCAGACACCTGAATTGGAGGCCTGGAATCATTTTAATGGCACTTAGAAAGCTGTCACTTTCATAAGCAAGTTGATGGATGTGTTTTCTTTGCATAAAGAGAAAAGCACTTGCAGGCAAATGTACGTGGAAAAACATGAATTCCTGGATGCATTTGGGCGAAACACGAAGATAGCCACAGTTTACTGTTGTGAACACTGTGAAGCATGTATGATCCAATAAGATGGTACTAAACCGCCGGAAAACCATAATAGTTGCTTTTATCGCTAAAGGATAGGTTTTGAACCAAATAACTTTGGATCATTTCAGTGGCGTCGGTCCCAGACACTCATTTCAGTGATTTGGTCTATACTGAGTAATTTACTGCAACACTGAGTCTCATCAACTCCCCTGGAAATCTGTGGCAAGCTCTGTCTCATGGCTCGAGCATTCGTACACGACGATGGCGCCGCTTAAATGTAATCTGCATTCTGTTCAGTTCCTCTGTTACTTATGAATGTTCAAAAGCATGTTTTTAAAACACAAAAACCCATTAACGGCTGCAGCAACTAAAGTACCAGCATTAATCCTTGCGAAATAAGATAATTGTTCCTGGAGGAAAAAAAAATAAGCACTAGATTTAGAAAACATTTAACCAATGTTATGTTTCTTAACAAAAGAACTTAATTCAAAGATAATAAAATCATATTAAAAGATAAAATAAGCAGGACTTTTGGTAAAAACTGATAATGGAAATCTAAATGAGGCTTATGCAGAGACTCCAGATGGGATGAGACCTTTGGCAGTCAACAACTTTGGTAAATAACTGTTTAATACTGTGTGTGCAGTCTTAAGGCTTATTTGATTGTGCTGGAAAAGTATCGTAGGCTGATTCTCATGGTGGAGACTATGCTAATGAAAGTGATGAGACAGAGCTTTTGTGGTCTTCCAGAAGACATGACACATCTGCAGTAATTCCGAAAGTATCTTAAGGCTGGGAAGTTTGCCATTCTTTAACCGACATATTTAGGATGTTTTAAAGCTTGCCCCACTGACTTCCAGTCAACCTTCTGTGGTGAGTCAGTGCTGCAGGAAATGATTCAGTGCAATCCAAACCAGTGGAATGAGCATTTAGGCTAAATGGCACTGTGCAATGTTGCATTTTGAATTTGGTTCAAAAGCACTTGAAGGGCCTATATCATGAAGAAAAACAGATTTTAATCATTTCTTTCATTCATTAGGGTGTAAAAAGTGAGTTCATTCTCAAAGTTTAGTCCATTTAATGTGCATATAATGTAATTGCGCCCAAAACACTTTTTATTCATTTGATTGTATTTGTGCCATCACAAAGATAAATACGTTTACATACGTTGGATACACATATTCAGCTGACAGCATTTTAGCTGCTTTTTGCAGTTATAGGAAGTGTTTTAGCTTGGACTGCTTATTGGATAAGGCGCAATACAAGGCAGCCAATCAGGACAGAGATCATTTACATAGTTTAACCTTCAAGGCACATAAGTATCCTGTTTAATTCTAATGATGAAGGAGAAGGAAAAGAAGAAAAGAGAAGGGAAATGTGGTACATGCAAATGTAGTATATGGGTCCTTTTACCTATCCATTAAATATCTGCATTTGTGTACATAGCACTCAGTGAGTAAGTATTGATCATGATGTTGGGTATCATGGGATGTAGAAAGTGTTTGTTTTCCACTGCTTGAAGTTAAGCTTTCTCCCACTCCTTGAAGTTTACTGTGAGCACTGTGTTTAACTGTTTGACTATTGTGGTGCAGCTTTCTTCCTGTACACACAATAGAGCTCTAGCACAGTACCCATTATGGGGCGTGGCTGAAATCAAACAGCCAGGTCTGTAGGTTGTGATGGAGGGTGAAACTCCACTGCTGTCCCACCCTCTTCCTCACCCCAGGCCTTTCTCTGTCCTAACGCTTCATTGTGGCCATTCCGTAGTGTCCGACTTCAGCATTCAGTCATGCACGTGGCATTAGATCATGTGTTGTTTTGTTGTTTGTTTTGTTCTTCAGTATTGTCGACCATGTTTTCCTCTGTTTCTGCTTGCCCAACTCCTTTTACTGTCATTAATAACATGCAGTAAGCTAAAGCCAACAGACTTAACCACATTGTGACAAGAGTTTTGTTTGATTCAGACTCAATGAAAGTGTCATTCTCGGTCAGAGAAAATGCTGTTCTCAGTGTTGATTCATAAAGCACTTTCCACCATCTGCTCTCAAACCCAACAAAGGCATGTAATTATAATATATACTCCAGGAAATCGGGCTGATTTCCATCACAACTGTTGTTTACAGCATTTGATTTGCCCAAAAAAAATAAACTGGCTGTGAAATTGCTTTATGGATCCTAATATGTCCATGGTTTGTATACATACTCTAATGTTTTAGAAAATTACTTATGTTTTGAATTTATGTTCTCTTTTGTTTGTCTTTCTGCTTGTGTTAACACTCTTGTTGTTGAGTTTTCTGTTCCATGTTTGTGTAATTTTATTTCCAATGTTTTGTATTTTTCATGTGACCCCATCCCCCCCCCCCTCCACTTTTCCTTTCAACAAATCTTGCACGTGTATATCATGTGACTTTGTCATGTGGCTCTTGCATGGTGCTGATGATGTCGTCTTCGCTGGCGAACAGAAGGTAATTTTTTGTTTCTTTGTCATTTTTGGTCCATTTCACATTAGGAGTGAAAGCAGAAAAGTTAATGACGAATTAGAGAAAACATTCACCCAGTGCCATCAACTTTTACGGACCATTTCATCCATGAACCATTGACTCTCACAGAGCTTCACGCTGCCCACTTGATTTCTGGACAAGATATTAAAAACAATCAGCGGCTCTGCTTCAACAGTAATCCAGTAGTCTTCTGCTGTAAAACACTTTAATAACCGGGCCGGGTTGAGGAATATACACTCTATGCACAATTACAGACCGTGCAGAAATCAGGTACCATTCTGGATTTATTTCAGTTGCAGTCAATGTTGCCATTAATTGCATAAGCCATGTATTTCTGCATATGTTTTAGCAGATTAGTTTTAAGATAATACAAAGTCAAAGAAAAGTAAGTGAAAAACCAGCAAAACTTTAACCTCAGGTAAACATACTCAATATAATGTAATGATTTTACCTTATAATAACAGCTGCAAAGTGACCCTGTACCCTTGTAATAGGGAGAATAGCTTTTCTATCACTACGCTTGTAAGTCAACACAGTTGTTTCTTTTCTGATATTGTCTTTGCTGGCATTGTGCCAGATTCCCACTCCCCTTTGCATGCCCGCAGGTGAATACACATAGAAACAACTGGAATGATGAGTGTAATCTATAGCGTCCCCATGCCTGCCTGACACACATACATGCAAAGCTTCAGCTCGCTATCAACTGCATGTGTACAACTGTCTATGAGGGGTGCTAGTGACAGTGATGTTAAAGTGAATTCAACTCCACAAACCCCAAGAACAAAAAGCACCAATAATGCTGCTTTAATGCTTCCATCTTTGGAAGATAAGAAAAAATCAGGCATTGTTTCCGTTCATCCTTCTGCTGGGAGAAGGCAAGTTTAAAAAAAAGCAGATAGAACAGTAGAACGGAAGGTACTGACCACCCCAGAGTCCAGACCACATCATCATTAAATGTGGTGGGGTTTCCAAAGTCTTATTACCCCACCATGAGAAGCAGTATTTACTTCCAAACCTCTACGACTGAACTCTGGAGGTGTGGCAAAATATCCTTGCAGATTAAAAAAATAATAATTAAAAAATGAAAGCAAGCCCCCCAAAAAGAATTATGGATGTAATGAAGACAATAACAGGACACATTAAATCCTGAAAATTCTGAAGCACATCCTGAATGGTGGTCTCTGACTTTTGCACAGTATTGTTTATTGCAGAGATATACTTAGATTACTGTGGCAGGGTCCAAATTTAGTAACTGAAATTTACATTTCTCAGCACTGCTACTCACGTTCTGTATTACCATAATGTACTGCTACTCATTTTGATCCTTTTCATATTGCATAATGGTCATGACTGATATTTATGATAAGTGAGACCATGCACCATCCCTAATATGATATAACCAGATGCACCTTGGTCAGACTAACAGTACTACACACCTTACACTTCATTACTGCATGTGTGCAAGTTCACATACACTTCTGTTCAGGCCTGTGTCTTGTCCTAGTCTCTGCTCTTTAGCGATATTCCTTTGTGCATGTTCTGTTTGTATGTCTGCGTCCACGGTGTCAGCACTGTCTCGATCCGGCGTATGCCAACACGACGAGGGACAGTAATGCTTTGCACTCACAGCAAATTGCTTCTTTCCTTGAAACTGTATACTAACAGTATACATGCCAGAGTCACGTATGTTGAAAATGAAACTTAAGGACTCGAGTCTGGCACCAAGTTTGTGAAGACTTGGGTTCTGATTGTGTTTATATTTACTGCCAATAGGCAATCATGGTTGACTGTGTTATGGATCAATGGCCTTAATCTCACTGTTGCATGGTAGAGCATGACTCTGTCTGTCTGCCTTCTTTATCTGTTCAACCTTAAACGCTCTTTTCTCCTCATAGCATCTGGAAAACCTTCACCTAACTGGGAATGATGTCCATGACGGGATCTCAAATTTTAGTCAATTTAACCGTGCCATCTCTCTGAAATGCTTTCCTTTATTACTAACTCGGGTTTTTTATTTGAGTTCCAGTATCAAATCACGCATCTTGCCGAGTCTAAACCAATGTTGATGGAAATATAACCAAGTAGTAGTAACCATGCATGCTTGAACTAATTGGTTGATGGTCTGATTTGATTTCTGCTGCCTTTGACTGAAGAAATGAAACATAATCACAGGGAGGGGGGGACCACAAAAAGGGGTAGCGATACATTTTATCTAGATTAATGATCATCTTTTCTTCCACATGCTGTTTTCTCTCCATCAGGGTCACGAATATTAGATTCTTTCATTCCATCTCAGTAGGACATACATCTAGATGTGCAGTTATAGCTTGGGCCGAAGTCCATCCCATCACTCATGTCTATCTTGTGTGTATAAGCTAGCGGTGGGGTGTTCTTTGGGCAGTGTGACATTGAGTGCTAATGGGACCAGGCTAGGAGCTATTTGTGATGATTAATGAAAGAGAGCTGTAGTCTCCTCCCAGGTCACTCTAGTGACACAGGTGGCCAGCGAACATCCCAAACAAGCCCACACACACAGTCTCCCTGCTCCCCCTTGGCCTCGCTGATATTATTAAATGTAATGGAGGTGCACCTCCAATCAAAGTGTGGAGGATAATTAAGGCAGCGCTGTCATTAGGCAGTGGGTTTGGCCAGATAACGAGCTTCCCCTGAGAGTGTATTACGCCGGTGCTCTCTCACTCTCTCTGCCACTGGCTCTCGGCCCTAGCCCGTGTCTCGTTACGGCCCTGCGCGGCCCCTTGCTTTAACTCCCCTCTCCCATGAGCCTGGAGCTCTCACTAATGCTCCATATGTGGGGGAAGATCCATCATTATGGCCCCCCGACAAAGACACTGCCATGCTATGCCTTGACAATTGGGGAAAAAATTGTGTCGGAGAACTCTGCAAAGCAAAAAGACCAATGTTAAATTTAACTCACGCTGCTGTTACGCTGGTAAACAGTGTGCATTAAATAACACTATTTATTTTATATACAAGCAGCTCCTAACGAAATGGAGGAAGTGAGACAACATTTAATAATCAGATATTCAAAAATAAGCAGGGCACAACGTATTTTAAACATTATATTTTTTCAGATACAAACCATCTACACATCTCTGCTACAAATGAAAACTTTGTTTTTAGCACCTACTGTTTATGAACAATTCAGCCTTAATTGGAGCATCTTCAGTTCTATTCAATAATAGCCTATGTTGTTTAAACCAGACAAGCATTCAGGTTTTTCAATATATTACAGATATAATCAGCAAAATGAATAAGCTCGGTGAAAAGGGACGTTGTCAAATTTAGCAAATTCATTTTTCACTGCAAAGTAGAAGTGAAAGTATCACCACAGTAACATTTAAGTACATGGAATTTTATGTAGGAGCTTTGTTATAACACTTTGTTTAAACTAACCCGACACAGCCTGACTTGCTTTCATATATATATATATATATATATATATATATATATATATATATATATATATATATATATATATATATATTGTTCATGGGGATACATTACAGCCACAATGAGACTGATAAATAAATGCTTATTACAAAAAAATAAAATATTTGTGAATTCTTCTTAAAAAAAAACTCTTTACACTATAAAAAGCCTGTTTGCAGAGTGAAACAGGGCGATTGCTGTTAAGCTTTGAAGATGATGTTGCTCGGGGAAAATAAGAACATGATTAAAAGCACATTGTACTGTTTAGCTACATAAAATATTTATATTACATTTTTCCCATTATTGGTTTGTGCCCCACTGCCTCACATCTAAAAGACCTTTTTTGGTATTATAGAGCCATTATATTTTTATAACTGCATGACTCTTTTATATATCTCCTTATAGGTACATTATATTTTTAAATCTATTTAACAAGCTATTTAAAATTAAATTAGACCTATCTACTTCTCTATCAATTCTCTTTCCCAACTATGATGCCATTCAAAGATCAAAATCAGGTTAATTGCTCATCCTTTGTAGGAATTGGTCTCTTGGTCTCAGTCCTCCTGAAGAATAAGGGAGTTTTCTCAACAGTGAACGTGCAGAATTGTGCAAAATTTTGTATGCAGAGTTGATGAAGTAGAGATTCTGTCAAAGACAAGCAAATGATCTTAACTGTTAACCCTGATCACTTCATGACTTTATTTTTCACAGCTAAACTTAGATACACATTTTATCAAAAAACACTCTATTTCCCCCTTAAAACTGTTTTCCTTAACTAGCTTAATCTCTGTAGGAATTAATAAGACAAATACAGTCATAAGCTAAAACTAACCTGTCCTGTTAACATAATTAATATATATAACTTGAATTAAACTTATACACGAGGGCCTCTTATCATAACCTCCCCAGCAAGCCATAATAGCATTTGCAATGATGGAAAGCTTTCTAAAGCTTATGTGCTAACCGCAGAGCTCCCTGTGTCTCCTGTATTGTCGAGGGCCTGGGCTAGGACACTCATGCTAGTTCCAAGCTGTGCTCTGGTTCTCCTCTCACACTCTGTGTTCTCCTCAGGGGAACCCAACCCTCCTAAACTGGAGGCCAAGCTGCAATCTACAGGCAATGAACTGAAGGTCAACTGGATCAAGCAGGACGATGGGGGCTCACCCATCAAGCACTACCTAGTGCGCTTTAGAGCTGTGAGTATGATGGGACCTGAGGTAACATACTTTACTAAGCTTTACACATCTCCCAGCCTGAATAATTTAGCTCCCCCCACCCCAACGTGTACACTGCAGCGTTAGATGTTTCTTGTATGAGAAAGCATGGTTTTGATATACGTTTAACTGCAACCTATTACATAAACAGTATTACAGAACTGACTATAAGAACTGGCTGTAAAATTGAAATAAATCTATGACATTAAATGATTTATTTCCACTGTGATTCTTCATGAGTCAGTACGTCGTGAGATCCCAAATTTCAGCACTATTCAGATTCATCATATTGGTATATTCCAATTCTAGATTGGAAAAACAATTAAGACTATAGTAATTACTTAAATAGCAGTAAAATATAGGCAATAAAAACAATTAGTCATTTTATTTTGTTACATTTTCAATTGATTTAGCCAGATAATTAGAGTTTGGTCAAGAAATAATACTCTGTAACACTTGACATTTTAATATAACATCGACATAACCATGATGCCATGTACTGTCATGAAAGAATATGTGCAATAATGTAACAGTGTCATATTACCATAATGTATGTACATACCCCGACTGACACCGTATACATGTATATGTTCATACAGAAGCACCGCTCAGAGTGGAAGCCAGAGATCCGCCTGCCGAACGGCAGCGAATATGTGGTGCTGAGGGGTCTGGACTGGAACACGGAGTACGAGGTTCATGTGGTGGCTGAAAACCAGCAGGGCCGTTCCCAACCTGGCATTCTCTCCTTCAGGACCTCCCCAGAGCCCACTGCCATCCCAGGTACTACTGCCCACCCTTAACCCCCTCATCCCCTACCCCAGCCACAGTCACTGCCAACCAGCACGGCCAGCAGCCCCCTAAACCATTCCCATTCCGCCCGACTCTAAAGGAACCCAAGCAAGGCTTATGACCATTGCCTACGAGTCTGGTAGGTCTCATTACTGTGGCCAGCATCGCCTACTTTGATAGGATGGAGCTATTTCACTGCTGCAAAACAACCAAAGACCAAATAACCAAAGTTTGTAGTGAACAGTAAAAATCATGCCACAGCCAAAGCAGCCATGAATGAAATGAAGTGTCTGTTTTTGTTGTTGCTGATAGCTAGTCCGAGTATAACTGATAAAACCTCTGTAATTGGGACCATCCTGCCAAACAATAAGTATCAGATTGGCCATGTATTTCTGTGGGCGGAGCCTCGGAGCTTGAAATCACCCCAACCCTAACCTCGGTTAACCTGGCTTTTCCCACAGCTCTGGCTGAGATTATGTGGGCCGTAGTCAGCGTCAGCTCAGGTTGTGGCCTGGCCTCCCCCAAGGGAGCCCCAGGCCTACAGAGAGTGATTTGACACAAGCTAAGGCTAATGAGACTGGCCTGGATGAATGGAGCGAAGTAAGGGATGCCTCAGAGAGCTGCTGGGGGTTAAGCCTGGAGACCCCGCTGCAGCTTAGTATTGCTTAGCTGCTCTCTAGGGCTACGCTTCTAGCCTGACCCCTATGGCAGCTCTTGGCTCACTCCTTCAGCTGGCTTTATTGCTCCAGTCAAAGCGATTGCAGATCATATCAGCGGAGATGAAATTTCTTTTTAGCACTTGACAGGCGAAGCCACATTGAGTCTCCCCCACCCAATACTCGCCACCCCTCCCATCCTGTTGGCTATGGCTGTCTGTGCTCTGTTCGGAGGGCTGTGGTTTTGGAGAAGTTTGCATTTTTACATAACCCCTTCAACTCTAGGCTTATTGCTTACAGTTAGTCATCATAAGCCTTTATAATCCAGCATGAATTACTCAGTAGCTGCTTGGAAACTACCGTGGAAGGTGTGTATTTCTGAAGAATTGAAATACGGATCCACTTGTGGGTCCTTAGAGTTTAAGGGGTTAATCTGCCTCCCCACAGATCAAGAAAGGGGCCATCTTGCTCTCTCTCGCTCTCAGCTCAATGCAGACTGTATGCTGCAGTAGGAAGCCTGTACTGAGCTGACTGGACTGTGGCCTCTGGGCTCTGTTGGGATGCAGCCTCTGGTCTCTTGCATGGAGATGCTTCAACAGGATTAAAATGTTAATGCTTTCCTGAGGACCTAACAGACATCTGCCAGTGCATGGCGCAGGAACTCTGCTTTCTCTCATCCGCTTTGTGGGATGTAGCCATAAATAGCAGCGGGAGCTTTGGAGTGTTTTGGCATAACAGGGTCAGCTGGACCAAGTTTAGAAACTCTTACTTTTTCCTAAGGGTGGAACGGTTTGGAATAATTTAGGGAAAAAAATTTAGCATTTCAAACTGCATTGCTGATACGAACCCCTCAATCAGTTCTGAAGGTCTCTCGTCGCTGTCTGTCTTGGAAATCTCTGACAATGGTCAAAACTAGGCATCTGGAAGCGTCCTAACAGAACAAAGTGGGAGAGGAGGAGGGGTGGGGCTCCAGTAGATAGGATTGGCTTAGAAATTGTGTAAACGGGCCAAACCGATCTGCATGATATATAATTAGGGCTGCACCTTTTCATTCATCAAAAGTTTGAAGGCAGTGGACAAACAAACAGGATCAGTTCAGTTTGTTTGGAATGAAAACCTGCAGCCACGTTGACTCTTTGGTGATTGGACACGTCTTCGTTAACACATAGAAATCCAAAATTCAAATTGAGGTTAATTGATTTAACCTGAAACTATATAAATAAAAGCTGTAAAATATATGTACACCCCTTCAGTCTTCCTCCCCACTTCCCTTGCTGAACTTGTCCGCACTTACGCATTGCTGTGCCAGAGTTATTAGCTCCAATGTGTAACATGTGGGTGTTCAAAAGGCGGCGAGACTTTTATTTTTAGCCCAACATCTGCATCCTCTCAGCCTCAACAGCTGGCTTTAGTAAAGACAGTGTAAAACAGCTGCTCGGAACGCTGCCCAGGCTCTATTCTCGGTTTATATTAGGACCATGAAACGTGAAGTGCAGGTGTATTCGGACTACGTCTACCTAATTCTTGAACTCTATGACTTGTGGATGCGACTGTTAGGTTTAGTCATCACTTTGCTGAGGATCATGTGAAGCTGAGGTTTGATGGGAACAGTAATGATAACGGGCCGGTAGATTCCACATGTCTGAAAGGTGCGGTTATTTACGTTCAACAATCCAAATCTCCCCAGCTGACCAGGAGTGAGACTGTTCTAAAACAATGGCCGCTAACGTTGTGCAGTTTTAGTAACACTTAAACTCTCATTCAGCCTTCGGACAAACCATTTATACTCTGTTGCATCATAACCTTTTCTTTCTTTCTTTCTTTACTTTGTTTTTTCTGACTGTGCAACATTCCCTGGTATGAACACTCCAATAAGGACAATAAGATTCCATTCCATACATGTTTGTTATTGCTATTAATATTATTATTAATTAAAAGCATCAACTACTCGCAGAATATCACAGAACATGTTCAATACCAGGAATGTGGCCGAATGTTTCCTGCCTCTCTGTGTATGTTTCCTTTCATCCCTTCATCATACGCTCCCTCTATAATTCTTTTAACCCTGGCCTGCATTGCTGTCCCTGTCATTTGCTGTGCTGTTAACATGCTGTGGCTTTTCTTACTTTGTTTTTGTTTGTTTGTTTGTTTGTTTGTTTGTTTGTTTTTTTACTAACTTGCTCGACTTTTCCTTTAGTGTTCTTTTTCTAATCACAATTAACCGTTCAAACTTAAGTTTCTGTATTTGACCTATTTTCTATCTCTCTTTCTCTCTTTTTTCTCTCCCTATCTTTTTCCAAATTTCTGTCCCTCCTCCACCCCTCCCTTCTCTCCCTTGTTCTGTTTCTTCATATGTGAAATCGGACACTTCTGGACCATCACCTTTTCATTCACACCGACACTTTGTTTCCATGTTTGATTGATTTCTCTTTTTTCTCTTTTTTGAACTGTGGGTTTTGTTTTGTTTCGTTTTGTTCTTTCTTTTGTTTCTTTGCGCTCTGTCTCTGTGGTCCCCCGGTGCTGTGTTCATGGTGTGGTGGTTGTGGCCGTGTGGCTACCTCAGCTACCCTTGGCTGCTCCTGCGTCACATACGCTCTGGTCACTCTCATGCTGCCCATGGTGACTGTGTTCTTGCTCTCATAAACCAGAGCCTGAGGAGAGAAGCACTGGCCCACACTCCAACTCTCCAAACGTCCCTTTTCTACGTCTTCTGAATCTCCGGCTGGCTTAAAAAACAAACAAACAAAACAAAACAAAAACACAAATATCAATTCCATGTTAACGGGGTTAAGAGTGCTCGGTACTTGTGTACATCTGAATGTTCTTTTGTTTGTCTGTTTTTGTTGTTGCTGTTCTTTTTTTTTTCTATGGTTCTTCTGTTTACATTTTCCCCACATCTGTTTGAGAAGATATTTTTCAAACCATGGACTTTACTGAAGCTTCTGAAGCACTGTTGAAAATCTTGTTTCTGCCGAGAATGTGTTTGGCCACAGGCTTCCACTTGGCATTGTTCTCAGTGCACAATTACTGAGAGGGCACCTTTGTCCGAGGGATTTTATATAAGTCCTGCTTTGATCACATGAATTTATATTCAGTTTCTTATTCCTCCTTCTTTGTTGATCCATTGGTTGGTCACAGGGCTCATAAAGGGAAGGCTATTTTCTAGAGGACAGGCTTGTGTGCTGATGTTGAAATGTGTTTTTGTGAGAAAAATGTACATAATTTTAGATAATTCTGAAAAAAGGTATGCTTCTTGTTTTGGATCTTTATTTACTTTGTTTTGGGGTTTTTTTTCGTCCTTTCTTTTGCTTCTTCTTTGAAAGAAGAGAAAATCAAAAGTACTACTACCGATGTCAAAAGTGTGACTCTACTTTGTTTTTTGTAACCACATGCCAGTGTTCTCATGCAGTAACGTCGTAGGTTTTAAGAGAAGTTACATGTATTTTTTTCGTGAAGGAGTAACGTGAGCTGTTGGATCAATTGTAAGAAGCACCGTGGGATTTTGAGTCATAGCCTTATGCTAGTCGGTGTTCATAGAGTTGCATGGGATCATATTACCACATGAACCTAGTGTGCGTGTACCCCCCATACAGACATGGTGCTGAATGTTGGTTCACACTGACCCGCAGAGCCTTGGGAAGTGCAAGGCAGGGGGTTTTCTGATGCACCTGCTTTGGGTTGAACACTCTTCTGAAATTCCTTAGCGCTAATGTTATTATCATTTTTTGCTTAATAAACATCTAACTTTTTTTTTTTAGGACGCTTTACTTGACACCCTGTCCTGAAGCCAATCGAACCCGTAGACATTTGTGTGGACGTGACATCTTCATTTCTGTAACACATGCAATAGATGAACACGTATCGACACTTGATACATCCTTCACTGTTAGCTAGCTGTCCGTCACGAACCAAGACTGGTGGTTGTTGAGTTGTCTGGTGAAATGTCTTTTTTTTTCCGAGACCTATGCAGGCATTGCCAGGGAGGGTGTCAATTAAAGTGCAACTAATGCAACAAAGTGTCTTACAGTGTAATGACCCGTAACTTGGATATGACGCTGGGGAGGGCTGGTTTGGGATGGGAGGGAGTTTAAAATAGTCTCCGAGTAGCGTTTGCTCCCCATTTTGGAAATTGATTCTCATAATAATAAAACAATGCGCCCTGGAGGTTCAACTCCCGGAAACGCATGTGCCAATCACCTGCTTGGGTTTTTATTCATATCTAAGTGCCTCTCAGTCCTCATTTATTATGCATGAGTAACGTCAAGCTCCACTCTGCCAGTCAGAGCAGTGCGCTCATGAACTGTAGTTTGAAGTTGGCATCAAAGAACTGGGATCGAGGATTTTCACATCACAGCAAAAGCAAATTTTCCTCTTTTCAAAGTGGACCCTCACAGCAGGTAGCCATTGTTTTGTTTTAATATACACAGTATGCACTTTTGCTGGACATGTTGTGTGACCAGCAGTTTAGATGGTTTATTTTATTGAATTGGGCAATGGTTAGTGCGGGTCAGTTCTACTCATATTAGACGCAAGTAGGGATCAGCAGTATGGCCAAAAATATAATATCTCGACACAACAAGACGCAAATATGTTGGCACGATACAACTTTTCCTGATATTTTTATCACAGCTGGTAAATTGGACCTGATAAAAAAGAATCAGTAGTGTCACATCTGAAAAAATACCATGATTTGTATTCAATATCTCACATTTAGAGCTGCAATAATTTTAATTAAACAGAACTAATTATGCTTTCCTGCAATAAAAAAAATTGATGATCAGTGTAACGTACCACAGTATGCTCAGATAATATAAAATAATAATCATCATGATAGCAGTAAATATCGCCATGTTGCCCGGCTCTAACAGTAAGAAAAAAAAATGTATAGAAATATTACAATCTTATATTGGAGCAGTTTAAAAGAAAGTCCCTTCCCTATAAGTTTTTTTTTTCTGAATACCACTGTTACTCATGTTAGCAAACATAAACGTCACCTTCCGTCAAGCAATAAAATAAACAATAAACAATAAAAAAGATAAAGTACTCCAGTTTGTCATAGGTCCTAGTCTTTACAACATCAGCAAGTCTCAAGTCTCAAGTCTACTGCAATAATTAGTGGCTCATTCTGCAAGTGCAAAGAACAGCATCTTAATGTGGTACATAAAAGTGTATTAAAAGTAAAGGTGTAGTGTTAAAAGCTTTATTTTTTTATATCAACAGCTCAGAGTAGGTATTGTTTTCCTTGTGGCTGTGTCTTCCATGCGCTGTCATTACTTATTACAATGCACATATTTATATAAGACACCTCCTGCCCCTCCCCCTTTTTTTTTTTTTTATTGGTATGATACATTTCCCTGTGTGTTTCTATCTGCGTTTGGTATTCAATTGGTTATCTTCGCATTCTGGGCCTGAGTCTGTGGAGACGGCTGAGAGGCCTTTAGGATGTTTTCGACACGTTGCTGACTCAGCAGGTGTGGGCATTGTTCGGTTAGCGAGGGAGAGCTAGGAGCTGGCCTTTTGTGGCTCAGATGCGTGATGTGATTTATCGCACTTGTTAAAATGCAGGCCGAAAAAGAGGAAAACAAGAGCTCGGCCTCGCCATGCCCCAAGCTAGGCAGAGAGCCCTGAGCCCTCTCTTGCTGGGCAGTAGATTAAAGCTGTCAGCCATGCCTGCTGCTCTCTCTGGCCAGCAGAGCTCTCCAAAACACAGCAAGAGACAGAATCGGAGAAAGACATGATGGACAGAGAGAGAGAAAGAGAGAGGGAGAGGGAGAGAGAGAGAGATGGTGCAGTACCAAAGTCTGACATGGTGGTCAGTTCGTATCTTAAATCTACAGTGGGGGATTTCAGAGCATCGAAGTGTTAACCCCAGCCCTCAAATCTATAACAAGCTGAAACAACAGGTTTAGACAGAGCAACACAGCTCAAATTCATAGACAGCATGTAAGAACTCAATAACCAAAAGAAGCACATTTTAACCTGTAAATACTTCAGCTGTTTATATTATTACAACCCACAGTGGAGTACAATATCAGTATAAACGTGTAGAGATGTGCCCTCATAAATATATAACCAAACAACACCGGCATATATATATATATATATATAAATATATATATATGCAATTAACAATATTACTATATTGTTGCAATTAAGAAGTTGTTAACTAGTCCAAATATGATTATTGCCATATACATTCTGTACAGGAATATGCAAGGATATGTTTCCACACTTCCAAAGTTTAGTCTTACACTTTGGTTGCATTTCCCAGTGGGGGTCAGTCCATTGTTCTGGCTTCTTTTCTTGATTTGAAAATGTATTCTATTATCCCTTTTTTCCTCAGCTACATCTTCATGCCAGCTTCCCACCCTCTTAGACCCTATTGTTAAGTTGTCTTCTTGTAGTGAAAGGATAGATAGAAACACCTGTGATTTTTTTCAGATGTGAAGCAAGAGTGGAGCTCAATTTTCTCCTCTCTCTCTCTCTTAGAGACGAAAGTGCTTTTTATCAAATAGTGAAGTCCCATTTTCTCTATAACCTTTAAGTATTTTTTGAACTTCTGTTTTTCACTTGTTTTTATTTGACTTGTTCCTTCCTTATGCGAATAGATTATCTTCTAATTCTATCTTCTAATATCTTCTCCTCATAATGATGGTAGTGATAACTTAAACACATAGGGCTTCTAGCCTGCTTATAGAATGTACAGAGCAATAATCATATTTGACTATCTAATGATCTTATAATGTTACAGTTATTAAGTAATAGGATGACGCAGGGATGTTGGTGTCAGCACAGATATGATATTTGGGTGTGTAGCGTGAGATGAAATGGAGTGGTCTTTTTGGAAAGTAAGGCTTTTGGAATGTGCAGTCTTTGAGTGCAGAATAAATCTGATGTAAGGGAAATGGTTTAACAAGTACTGATTGGGCTCACTGACCTGTTTTACAAACTGCTTTACACCTCCTATGTTCTAGCTGAGTAGCTTTAGCCTGATATTTAACTTGCATTTCGGTTCGGGGGAGGTTGCAGATGTCTTGCCTGGTTAAGCTGGACTGATTTTAGCGCACAGCGTTCTGAGAGAAGCTTCATGTGCCCTCCTAATTGATGCACAAAGGATCTCCAAGTTATGATGTTGTGCCTTGAAAATTACATCTCTTCCCGCCGCACTTCTCTCTAATGCATTTCCGTTTCAGCTCTCTGCTGAGTGCATCAATAATTCAAGGTCTCTCTGATGCATTTAGATGTGTTTAAGGTCCTTATAAGGCTCTAAATTAAAGGCACATTTCATTAGAGAAGCTCAGCGCCCGGGACACAGCCCAGCACTCACTGTTTGTCTTATTGGTATTTCACTGTGACTGTTCATCTTCATTCATGATGCTCTTTCTTCTTCTTCGTGTTTACACCTGTGGCAGCCTAGATGTTTCGGCTGAGACCCCGACAGAGTGTTGGCTAGCGATAATTATTTATACAGCTAGCATTACATTGGGTTGTTTTTTAGCTCTAAATTTTTAAGATGGTAATTATTAAGCTGAAAGGTCCCAAATGAGTTCAGTGTAAATATGCACAAAGTATGAAATAGGGTTATATACAAAGAAGATAAAATAAGAAGAAAAGTCAGAAGTGTTTGTTTTTTATTATTATTTAATTGGTCTTGGGTAGTACTGCAACGTAGTTACACGGTTTCACTCAAAAGTTTAGATACATTTGTTTATATATGCTTGTTTTGCTGATATCTTCGCATTGTAAAATAATAGTAAATACAGTAAACCAAAACAGAGTAATATCACACATAGAAATATGCTGGGACAAAATGTCTCTTATATTGTAGATTGCTCGAAATTGATGCCTTGCTACAGCTTTGTACATTCTTGGCATTCTGTCTAGCATCGTCATGAGAAGCCAGCTGGGATGCTTTTCCAACAGGCTTGAAATATATGCTCAGCACCTTTAAGGGTTCCACAGAATGCATTTATTCAGATTTTTTAATTGTAGTCTGATGTCTGTGTAGAAGTTACAGCTCTACGATTTGGCCCTTGAGCTATTGTCCCTATTTTTGGTGAGCTCATGTTGAGCTCTGATTTAAAGCAAGGCTCCGCCATGATCACAAAGAAGAAACATGCCGTCACAGGCAGGAAAATAACATTACCCTCCATGTAAATAAGTTAACCTTACGAGGTGCTTGAGTCTTGCTAGTAGCTAACGTAACCTATACTAGCTACTCGCTTTTAGTTCCAGCAACAACGCTAAAAAGTAAAGCTGATACACACTATGAAACGTTCCGTTTAGGATGATCTGCTCAAAGCTGCAAAAAGGGAATAAAACCACACAGCATGGCTGCTACTTACAGGTTTCTTTTGGGGTTGTGATGCTAATAGGGTTTGAGAAACTGTCCAGACTTTAATGTGGTTAACTATTAACGATGTCGAGTTAACAGTTGTTTAGGGTCTTATTTAGCTTCCTTTTTGGCAGTGTTTTATGTCAATTTTCCATCCCGCTTTAACTGGTGCTGCAGTTACATTCTGGCACCTGTAAAGCTATTACACATTTAAAAAGATGGTTTGGGGGAAAACAAATCCAACATAGACATAAACTTCCATTTATTTAAGTCACATATACCTTAGGTAAAATTGTCTCCAGCCTCTGGTTTAATTGTGGTATTTTAGGTTAAAGTAACACATCAAATGCGTTAAAAGAAAACTGCAGACAAACAGTGCTCCCTGAGCTGTTGCTGTTGTTAGATTCAGTGCAGCAGTGAATAAACAAGCACGAGCAAACAGAGTGGAATTCTAATCACTGACAATCTATTTCAGAAACAATTAATCAGAGTAACAATAAAAGTTGATAAATTCAGAGCTATACGCCTATTCAGTTATTTACTGATATACAGCTACACTCCTATTCAGTTATTTACTGATATACAGATATAGTCCTATTCAGTTATTTACTGATATACAGCTACACTCCTATTCAGTTATTTACTGATATACAGATATAGTCCTATTCAGTTATTTACTGATATACAGATATAGTCCTATTCAGTTATTTACTGATATACAGCTACACTCCTATTCAGTTATTTACTGATATACAGCTACACTCCTATTCAGTTATTTACTGATATACAGATATACTCCTATTCAGTTATTTACTGATATACAGATATACTCCTATTCAGTTATTTACTGATATACAGATATAGTCCTATTCAGTTATTTACTGATATACAGATATACTCCTATTCAGTTATTTACTGATATACAGATATAGTCCTATTCAGTTATTTACTGATATACAGCTACACTCCTATTCAGTTATTTACTGATATACAACTATACTCCTATTCAGTTATTTACTGATATACAGATATACTCCTATTCAGTTATTTACTGATATACAGCTACACTCCTATTCAGTTATTTACTGATATAAAGATATACTCCTATTCAGTTATTTACTGATATACAGCTACACTCCTATTCAGTTATTTACTGATATACAGATATACTCCTATTCAGTTATTTACTGATATACAGCTACACTCCTATTCAGTTATTTACTGATATAAAGATATACTCCTATTCAGTTATTTACTGATATACAGCTACACTCCTATTCAGTTATTTACTGATATACAGCTACACTCCTATTCAATTATTTACTAATATACAGCTACACTCCTATTCAGTTATTTACTGATATACAGCTACACTCCTATTCAGTTATTTACTGATATACAGCTACACTTCTATTCAGTTATTTACTGATATACAGCTATACTCCTAGTCAGTTATTTACTGATATATAGCTATACTCCTAGTCAGTTATTTACTGATATACAGCTATACTCCTATTCAGTTATTTACTGATATACAGATATACTCCTATTCAGTTATTTACTGATATACAGCTATACTCCTATTCAGTTATTTACTGATATACAGATATACTCCTATTCAATTATTTACTGATATACAGATATACTCCTATTCAGTTATTTACTGATATACAGCTAAACTCGTATTCAGTTATTTGCTGATATACAGATATACTCATACTCAGTTATTTATTGATATACAGCTACACTCCTATTCAGTTATTTACTGATATACAGCTACACTCCTATTCAATTATTTACTGATATACAGCTATACTCCTATTCAGTTATTTACTGATATACAGCTACACTCCTATTCAGTTATTTACTGATATACAGCTACACTCCTATTCAATTATTTACTGATATACAGCTACACTCCTATTCAGTTATTTACTGATATACAGCTACACTCCTATTCAGTTATTTACTGATATACAGCTACACTCCTATTCAGTTATTTACTGATATACAGCTACACTCCTATTCAGTTATTTGCTGATATACAGATATACTCCTATTCAGTTATTTATTGATATACAGCTATACTCCTATTCAGTTATTTACTGATATACAGCTACACTCCTATTCAGTTATTTACTGATATACAGCTACACTCCTATTCAGTTATTTACTGATATACAGATACACTCCTATTAAGTTATTTACTGATATACAGCTACACTCCTATTCAGTTATTTACTGATATACCGATATACTCCTATTCAGTTATTTACTGATATACAGCTACACTCCTATTCGGTTATTTACTGATATACAGCTATACTCCTATTCAGTTATTTACTGATATACAGCTACACTCCTATTCAGTTATTTACTGATATACAGCTACACTCCTATTCAGTTATTTACTGATATACAGCTACACTCCTATTCAGTTATTTACTGATATACAGATATACTCCTATTCAATTATTTACTGATATACAGATAAACTCCTATTCAGTTATTTACTGATATACAGCTACACTCGTATTCAGTTATTTGCTGATATACAGATATACTCCTATTCAGTTATTTATTGATATACAGCTACACTCCTATTCAGTTATTTACTGATATACAGCTACACTCCTATTCAGTTATTTACTGATATACAGCTACACTCCTATTCAGTTATTTACTGATATACAGCTACACTCCTATTAAGTTATTTACTGATATACAGCTACACTCCTATTCAGTTATTTACTGATATACCGATATACTCCTATTCAGTTATTTACTGATATACAGCTACACTCCTATTCGGTTATTTACTGATATACAGCTACACTCCTATTCAGTTATTTACTGATATACAGCTACACTCCTATTCAGTTATTTACTGATATATAGCTACACTCCTATTCAGTTATTTACTGATGTACTGCTACACTCCTATTCAGTTATTTACTGATATACAGATATACTCCTATTCAGTTATTTACTGATATACAGCTACATTCCTATTCAGTTATTTACTGATATACAGCTATACTCCTATTCAGTTATTTACTGATATATAACTATACTCCTATTCAGTTATTGACTCATATACAGCTACACTCCTATTCAGTTATTTACTGATATATAACTATACTCCTATTCAGTTATTGACTCATATACAGCTATACTCCTATTCAGTTATTTACTGATATATAGCTATACTCCTATTCAGTTATTGATTCATATACAGCTATACTCCTATTCAGTTATTTACTGATATACAGCTATAATCCAATTCAGTTATTTACTTGGTCATAAATAACAATTCATAAATTCCAAATTCTAATTTTGTTTAAAAAATGTATTGCTTAAATGTTGCTCCTCGATTGCTCAGAAGACTTAATAGTGATTATCCTAAAATTAATTAAATTAATTTAATGTTACTAAATCTAAGCACAATGTGAATTGAGTTTAGGCAGGCCTGGCCATCTAAACTGTGAAGATTATGACACGCATACATTCAATGGAGTGTGGCCAAACTTTTGACTGGTACCATGCAGCATGCATGCTCGGCAGAGCACCATGGCCCAGTCAGATGTATCCCACACTGTCCCAGGCTCTTGATCCTGGAGTGTTAATACGCTGGCAGTGGTGCCTGGCTGCCTGAACCAAAACCACATGCTGGAGGAAGATAACAGGGCTTCACAGAGGCTGTTTTGAGACTAAAACCGCTGCCGCGAAATAAAATGGACACAAACACACTACCAGTGCATATAATTTCAGCAGCAGGATGTATGAGTTTGCAGAACCATTTTTATTATCTATTTACTATTATCTCACACCTTTTTGGTGTGTAAAATTGTAAATGAATACTTTCCGCTGCTCAGTCCCTCATTCTGGACATCTGCACGGTTTGCGCTGAATATATTGACTCTTGAACAAACAAATGTGAATGAGCAATTCCAGTGTTGCACTTTGCCGTAACCCTCATTACTCAAAAGCAGGCCTGCAATTCAGTCATGATGACTGATAAGCCTCCTGTAATATTAGACTGATATGAAATTTTGTGACTGATATGGATATGAACTGAACTAAAAATAACCAGTACTATAAGCTGGTTTCATTAATAATAGGTCAAAAACTGAACAGACTCCAATAGTTTTAATTAAACAGTGTTGTACTGATTGATCAATTAGGTTAGACAGTATGGATAAATAGAGGACAAACAATATATATATTACAGTGAATTTGTTTTTTATATTGCAACAAAAAATTATATTTATGTATGCATATATTTGCATATTTTTGAAAAACAAATGTAGCCTGTGGATGTAACTTATGTAGCCTGTGGATTTAACTTATATTCCATTGTAAGGCACACTCTAGAGGAATGATTACACAGATTAATCAAATATATTGTTAAATGGCTTAATTAAGAAAGCACTATGCAATTTAATTTTGTATTTTACATAAATCCAGCTATGCACAATATAGGAAACTCCTTGTATGTAGTTTTATTTTTCTGAATTTAGAGAAAAGCTGACTGTTCTGTTGAGCAGTCCTAGTCAAATTACATGTTTAGCTGATGTTCTTTGAGATCATTTTTGTGTTTAGCATATTGGGGAAAATGCATAGAATATAAAAAAGTGCCATAATAAAAAAGATATATATATAAAGTGAAAAATTATTTAAATCTGCAGCAACATGTTGCCTGTAGAGGACTATTTACCTACACAGTTCAATTACACAATCCAAAAAAATCCTCACTTCTCCTCATAGGAATGTTAAAGCTAAGCTTGGGCTTCAGTGCATTTATTATTTTAACCATAATGGTATTTTAAGTTCCAGTTTTCTAGCTCAGCTTGTATTACTGTAATAAAAGTGGAGGTAGAGCGGCTGTCAGCTCAGCTGTCACTACGATGACAGGCACAAGCGTGGACCCATTAAACCCTCAAAAAGGAATGTTTTTTTTCCCTCATCCAACATGCTGAATATCAACTTTATCAGGACTTCCGCAGAGAAACTCGACCCCAATCGTATCTGCCTACTGGCCTATTGGTCGGTCCATATTCAAACATATTAAACATGTTTACTCCTCGCTGATCAACAATGCATTTTCATGCTGTCCATTCTTGTTCTTATTGCTTGTTCTTATGGACAGATATTAATGTAAAGGCACAAATAGAAGCTATATTGCAGCACAGATTGTGATAAGGTGTAATTAGAGTACATCCAATAATGCTATTATGTCTAGTTGATGCTTTTGCACATAGCTGTGATTGCTCTTGCCAGCAGAGTCCCCTGGAGTATTGTGTGGTTAAATGCCTTGACCAAGGGCACAATGGCAGTAGCAGAAAATTAACAGGATATTAACAGCCAGGATTGGACCGTAGTCAAGTTTCCACCACCCACACACTCATCCAAACTGCTCTGTTTTCCACAGATTCTGGTAAATGAGTCAAATCTTGCACACATATCTGAACAGTGAACTCTGTTAGTACTTGAGCATGATGTAAGAATTGTAATTACTGGTAGGTAAGTAGCCTCTGCCATCTCCTCTCATCCCCTTTCTTTCTCGTGTGTAACCTGCTGGTCTAAACTTGATGTGTTCGTCAGCGTGGATGCATGCATTTGTGTGTGTACTGCACTTCTCTAAAAGTAAGTGAACTCTCTGGAGCACTGAAAGCTTAATATTAAGATTATCATCTCAATTTCATGCCGGTGCAATTTCGCTGTATAAACTTTGGTGCGCTGCAGACATGAACAGAATAACTTTCTTTGTAATTGTGTCTGTGAATGCGGATGCCCGATATACTGTACAAAGAAAGTTCATTATGTTCTTCTGAATGAGCATGCCTGGTTCATCTCCATATAAATAATGCCAGACGCCCCTGGTCAGGTGTAACTTTCCCTGTGTTTTACTTTGCGCTGCATAGCTATCATGCAGTGCGTCCCATGCAGTCATCAGCTGGCTGTGTTTGAGCTGCTGTGTTTAACTGCTTTGAGCTTGTGCGTGTGTGTGTGGATGTGGCTTTCCTCCTCACTGCCTTCATCAGGACAGATCTTCAATTACTTGACGCTATAACAGGCTATGCGTGATATCATGTTTTTGCTTGTTTGTTTGTTTTTTTTGCAATATATTGTCTTGAACCCTGTATAGGACTCTCAATGGCCCACACATCTGTTCTTCAAACTACTGTGTTTATAGTGTAGTTTTATAGTTACTACTTAATTCATCTGAATTGATTAGAGTTACATATCTGTGGTGAGGTTGGACAAGTTTTACAGAACATTGGTAAAAATCTTGTTCTACCTAATGAGAAATTGCAGGGCACAACATAACCTGTTTAAAATGCTTTCTTATCAAACTGGACTGTGTTGTTGGGCGATAATAGAAATAGGTTGAAATTGCCAGCATGCGAACTTGATCTCAATTACAAGAGGAAAAACAACCCTACTAGCAGTGTGGCCTTTCAGACATCAGTGTTGGGGAATAGTCCTGTGCAAGGTAGCACATTACAGTGATGTTACAAATTTGAACTTTACTTTTTTACTTTTCAACAGTTATATATATATATATATATATATATAGACACATTTATTTATTTATTTATTTTTCTTTCTCTATATACATTATCTGTGCCAGTCTTTTTATGTAATTTAAACATGGTTGTACTACTGGTTTCAGATGACCACATCACTTTAATTGTGAGCGTGGCAAGCAGTATCTAATCACGATCCTGATCCTAAAGGACAGAGAACTTCACTTGTAGGCCCTGTAAGCTTTTATTAAGAGGCACCTGTTTTTGGGCTGTTTCTACTGACTAGTTGATTCGTTTTTCAGCATAAGCCGCTCATTAAGCATAACTGACTGTGTCTTGTTCAAAGACAGGGGTTGTGATGTCTTTTAAATGTTGTTTATTGTACTTGGCTTGCACTTTTTTAAGTAACATGCTAAAATGATTGCTGTTTTTTTTCTTTTAGAGCTGGAATAGATATAGATATAGATAGAAACTATAGGTTTTAGGGGAATAAGATAATTATAAGAGTAATTAATGAGTAATTAGATGACTTTTTCCTAAAAGTAATGAGTAAGATGATTCTCTTACTGCTTAATTTGTAATAGACTCCTTTTTTTCAGTAACCACTCCAACACGTTCAGATGGTTACAAAATATCAAGCATCTGAAATTGATAGAAATAATAAATACCTGTCTTCTGGCTAATTTGTGCACTGCAGTTTCTTATGTCGTTGCATTGGATTTTTCAACATTATATGAAGCTTGTCCATCCTAACAACAGCTTCATTAGTGGGCCGAGCATGTGTAGCTCAGTGTGTAGTTGTTATTGTATAGTATGCCCGAGCATTATTAGCTAAATTATAAGCCTATAGTTTAAGTTAATTATAAGTAAACGTATTACAGTAAACAAAGTCTGTGAGGGCTATGAGATGTTGATGTGAAGCAGAAACCCCAGTCTCAGTGTTTTCTATTTCTCTGTCCTCCTTCCCTCCTAAGACACAGTGGCCAGCGGTTCCGGCTTGGGCACAGGAGCCATCGTGGGCATCCTCATTGTGGTCTTTATCCTGCTGCTCTTCGGTGTGGACGTCACTTGCTACTTCCTCAACAAGTGCGGCCTCCTCATGTGCATCGCTGTCAACTTCTGCGGCAAGTCTGGGCCTGCAACCAAGGGCAAGGACATAGAGGAGGGCAAAGCGGCCTTCACGTGAGCACTCTTTCTCTGTTTACGTGGCCCCATGCTGCGGAGCTCTTCGCTCTGTTATCACTTTCAGTCAGAGTTCCACTGTCATTATCGTCTCCATCAGCTCTCCAGGAGAGCCTGTAACAGGCCTGATTCGAGCATATCTTGCTCTATGAATGAGAATGAAGAGAATATTGGCTGATTGCTGCAGAGTTAAGAGGAGAGCAGTGGAGGGGAACTGCGTTCCGCTTTAGAATGAGAATATGAAGAAAGGGCGCCGCTTATGTGGAGTCACTTTTTGACAAAACCATGAAATCACAATTGTCAATTTCTCCTTCTTGGGAAAAAGTGTCTTCTAAAGAGTTACTTAAGTTGGATGTGATTCTGCAAGAGTTTATTTATCACCATTGGTGGCATTTGATCTCATTACAGTCTCTATATGAAAAGAACGCATAACACTTGAGCTGTATTGTGCAGAGGCAATTTATTTAAACGTTTAGAATGATTATCTTTGTAGCACAGATTATGACTCAAGTGTGACAGGCATTAGCAAAGTAGACATATCCAGCAAGTCGAGGAAGCTCAGGAATGCCAGAGCGAATGCTACACTAGTTAGAGCAAGTTAGAGCCAGAGCGAATGCTACACAGTTAAAACAGCACTAAGTGTATTTATGTATATATAATACATAAAATACATGAAAAGAATAAACTGCAGCTGAGACAGAGAGCACACAAATCTTTCTAGGGTTTTAGCAAGCATCCGCATTGGATAACTACCAACAGCAGTAACAGTTTTAGATAAGCATTACTTCATACAGTGTCAGAAAGCCGATGAGCAGATCTGCAGTAATGAGATTACTTAACTCCCGTTTGATCAATCCTAATTGGTTACCTTAGTTTTCCTTCCATATCTGCCACAACAGTCTTGTAGGTAAAATTAAAAAAATGAAGTTTGGACATGAAGCATGTCTTGGCTGATAGTCTGCTTATGGGGTATGGGGAGAATTGTGGAAAATTTTTTTGGATGATGGTCATACAGAGTGGTGAATGTTAAATGGTTCCAGAGGAGGAGGAGGGGTTCCCTTTTTAAGTCTTGGCTCATCTTGAGGTTTCTTCCTCCAGCTCTTATGAAGCTTTCACCCTTGGCTGGCTCACTGGGGACATATTGGTGACTCACTGTGGACTTTGACTTTACTTCATAGTAGAGTAACTTGCTGGTGAACCAGGGCTACTCATACATTAAAGTTACAATTTGTAATATGTATTTTAGATTAAAACATACCAAAATAAATACATTCAAATTAACATTGAAGCGTAAAGAAACAACATCTATGTGTCAAAGACATCCATGTACTATATTGTGTAGATATTTATTGACGTAAGCATACTAACCAGCTAACTTTGGCCCGTCCTGTCTTTAATACCACAAGCTGATAAAGAGGTGATAGCGAGTCACTGTAGAGTTGAGTCGAGTCACAAGAGTATAAAGAGGCAGCACTAGATAGTGTATTCTGATCATGTCTGTCGTGCTGCTCCCGCTTGGATCTTTTAAAGACAAGCAGTCAATGTATGGAAGAGTAAACACAACCATGACTGAAGCTCTTGGCAAGCGGCCATTATAACGAACCCCAACGTCCAATCTCTGCAAGAATCTATGTTCAGCAAACAAAAACAAAACAAGCTATAGAAATGGAAGGAGCCATACAGCTGCATTTTGGACCAGGGGTCAAAGACAGATACCCAAGCCGAGCAAGTTGCAGTAATCGATATGAGAGGGAATAAAAGACAGCATTATACAGAAATGTAGAAAAGTTGGTGAAATTCCCCTTTAAATCAACCCTTGAAGAGCTGTTTCACTCCAGCTGATCTTTACTATTTGTGGTTCTCTTACAGGAAGGATGAGTCCAAAGAGCCAATAGTAGAGGTGAGGGCAGAGGAGGAGCGCACCCCCAACCATGAGGGAGGAGGCCCCACCGAACCCAATGAGACCACTCCCCTTACCGACCCTGAGTGAGTCTGTCTTCCTCACGTGTGTCCACACATGCATACAAGCACAGGCCTCTCAGTGACACAAGCGAAGCTAGACCAGAACGAAAAGGGCCCTTGGCCAGAGTTAATAGTGGCCGGGGTCATGCTGCACTCGTGGCGTGCATTAGGCTTGATTATGAAAGAAATGGCTTCATGAGAATAGGTGGCTAATGATATCACTTTCAGAATAGCGACCGCTGGGAATGAGCTGAATAGAGTCTAATACGTTAGCTGCTGGAGAGCTATTTACAGAGTGTGGTCAGTGAATGAGAAGTGGGGACTGGTCTCAGGTTGATTATGCTCAGAATACAGCACAGGATCTGGACAGCGGGGTTGCAGTAAGTGTGATTAGTCTGCTCACCTCCCGGGAAGGAACGCATAAGCCTGGTGTTTGCCTTTTCAGTCATGTAGTGTTTACCACAGATGCAATGTGATGCACTTTTATTACACCGTGTCCTCTCATGTTTATGGAGATGAATGCTTAAGAAGGCGCTAGTTTATGCTGGAGATAGCGCAGAGTGTATCTCTCACTGCTCTCACACTATGATACTGACTAACATGAATATATTTTTATTTCTTTACTTTGAAACCGCATGTTGCACTTACACTGTATGTATATTTGTGCCCCGGCCTCCTTCTGCCTCCTCTATCCTTTCTCCTACTGACAATCTGGCTGTGCATCTCTCTTTACTTATCTTCTGTTCTCTCCCTCATCTCTCTCTCTCTCTCTCTCTCTCTCTCTCTCTCTCTTTGTCCTGCTCTCTTCATCCCACTCTCCCAATTTCTATTCTCTCTTTCTGCCTCACTTACTCTCTTGTTCCCTCTTGCTCTGACTCTATGCATGTCTCTTGCTCTGTTTGCTCCCCTCTTTGCCTCTGTCATCATTTACTCTTTCTTTAATTCTCATTGTTTCTCTCTGTCTTCTGCCTATCTTCCTTTCCCTCTCTCCCCCAATCATCCTCTCTGATTCTATATTTCTCTCTCATTGTCTTTTCCTTACTCTTTGCCTGTCTCGTACTCCTTTCCTTCCTTTTCCTCTCTCCCTCCTGCTTTTCACGCCCTCTCCGTTTTTTTCTACCCTGTTTTTCACTGTTTACTGTCTCTCTCGCTCCCTTTGTTCTCTTTCTCTTCCTTTTTCCCTCTCCTTCCAATCATTCACTCTCTCTATCACCCTCACACTCATTCTAATCTTATCTCTCTCTCTCTCTTCTATCTCTCCTTTCTTTTTTCTATCTTATCTCTCCACTATTCTTCTCTATATTTCTCTCTCTCTCTCTCTCTCTCTCTCTCTCTCTCTCTCTCTCTCTCTCTCTCTCTCTCTCTCTCTTTCTTTCTCTCTCTCTCTCTCTCTCTGCCCCCACTCCTCATCTTCCCCTGTCCTCTTAGGCATGCTGCTGACACCACAGCCACAGTAGTGGATTTGCTCCCCTCTTTAGCCACTAACTCCGAGGCAGTCACTGACAGCCCTGCTAGCGAAAGCACCACCCTTACCTCCAGCACTGCTCCCAGTGCGTCCGAGCCCAAAGCAGCCCCTCAGTCTAGCACCCCCAAAGCCAACGTCACCTCTCCTACCTCCCCGGCTGCTGCCGAGGCTCCACTGGTGGACCTGAGCGATGGCCCTTCCACCCACACTGCTAAACCCTCAGAAGCCCCAAAACCGCCCCCCTCATCTGACCCCAAAGCCGACTCAGTTCAGAGCGCTGGGGCCAAAAGCCCAGCAGAGGCGACCCAAAGCCCCCCAACAGCTACGGACTCCCAGCAGGTAGACGGAGCCCTCCAGTCGCCAGACACTGATGTGACCCAGGATGCATTTGACACGCTGCGCACGCCCTCCTCCGACACCACCACCACCACCGCACCGCCCGCACCCAGCCAGGACGAGTATGGTCACCTCTAGATCTCTACTCGTGTGTTTGTCTCTGTCCTCACCACTCTCCACCTCTCCTGTGTTAGTGTTTGTCACTCTTCGCCCTCACTATTCCACTCACGCATTCACTCCCTCACTTCCTCACTCACTTCCCCTTTCACCAACGTCTCTGCATTTCATGATGGAATGCTGCTCTAGCCCCAAAACTCTCATCATTTATCATTAAGGCTGCAGCAATTAATCGAAAAAGTCGATTGGTCATCTGCAATGTCGGTTATGGAAGTGGACACATCATCTGTGATGCTCTGTAATGTTAATGCGATACATCTGGGTCTTCTGGCAGAAAGCTTTGGGGGAGATATTGTCTCAGCTCTTTCTTTCAACCCTAAAGGAAAGCATTACTTGTTGTATAGAAGGAACTCTAAACGATGGCGAGACAGAAAAATGGTTCGGCCTGTCAGTGAATCGTACAATAATCGATAGATAAATTGATTACAGACATGATCATTAGTTACAGTATCATGCGTCCTAGTACAGCTTCATTCATCTTCTGTTCTCACCTGTCCTGATGTACAGTGTTGTTAAGCAGAGAGCTGCTTTGCATGGCTTATCTGCACTGCTGGTAAAAAAAAAACTGGATCACTCATGGCAGCCTTTCAGAGCCAAAGCTATTATAGAAGTGTGAAATTGGTTGGCTTTCTGTTTGGTTTTGTTTGTGGGCCGGGCTAATTGATTCTCTATTATCTCTGAATGATAGGCAGCAGCAAACACGAAACTCCTGTGGTCAATAAACGAGAACATCACTGCTCATTTGGCTCCTTTTGCACCCACAGTGCTCGAAACGAGGCAGTTCTAGGGATGGGTGTGGCCAGTAACCATACAGATATCCAATTTTTTCTTTTACTTAGTTTGAAGTTTGAAAATAAAATAAGATTGTTATTTTTATTATTTTTTTAACAGTCTGTAACATAGCACTGCACAAAATTTTTATAAAGTGGTGACATTTAAACAGAGCTATATTCCCAAAGAGCAGCGTTCTTAAGGCTACACAACATCTACGTAAGGCCTGTTCCAACAACTGACAATAAACTAATAAAAACATTTTAAAGGCTTATTTCAACAAGTGTCAACTGTCATAACATATGCTGTGTGAAATTAGAAGTAACTCTTTTTAAAGCTTATGTGGGTATATACTTATGTAGGTGTGACACAGCTTTACAAATGCTGCTCTTCGTTAAAGTGTTACTGAAATATTTCAATCAAAGATCTGCTGCTCCAAGGCCCAGGACACATCAGGCTGACATTTAAAAACGTGCACCAGCTGTCTAACTGATGATTGCCTTCCGTCAGCTCACCGTCACCTCCCGTCTCCTGACAAAACACACCTCAAAGACTACAACTGGCAGCTGACCCGCACATGCTTAATTCATATTAATTCGCAAAAGCTAGCAGCTCTCTTAAGCAGGAGTCGACGATAGTCTCAAACTGTAAATATCAAATGCTTAAGCTAAGTCACTGTGCGTGAAGGTGAAAGTAAAACAGCCCTGCTAAACATTTGTGTATAGTATTTCATGGTTTATTTTATATTAGTTCAAGTTTTTAGGAGCTGTCATGTTTCTATGATTGTTCCGATTTCATTGGAAAATTTGATAATAACATATTACTTCAGATAATTAGACGTATGAATAGCTTTCTATGAAGAAAAGACCCAAAAAGCACTGATGAGGACTGACCACACCCTTACAGAATATAAGTATACTTAAAGTTCACTTTATTAAGTATACTTTATGCAGTTACTATGCTAATGTCATTGTACTAGTAGTACACTTGTGTATATACTATTTTAATACTAATAGACTAAATTGGACCACTTTCTAGTTTTTAAAAGTATACTTTTAAGTACACTTTAAGTGTAAGAGTAGTAAACTAAGTATACAACTAGTTTACATCTTTTGTACTGCAACTACACTAAAAGTAAACATAAGGGTTTACTGTTAGTTTACTAGCTTGTAAGTTTTTATTATTATATTATTATATTTATTATTATTATTATTATTATTTATTGTTGTACTTTAAAGTATATGACTAGATTTAAGGGTTTTTTTCTACTTTAAATAGAACTTAACAACATTTACTTATTCACCAGTGGACACACATAAAATAAACAAGACACACTCAGATTAAGAAACATATTTGTATTTTTATAAATCTTTATATAATCAAATTTTTAATAAATATTGTACTGGATGTGTTTTTGTGCAGAGCAAGAATACTTACTTCTACTTTCTCAATCAAAAAATTAAGTACCAGTAAAGGCCAAATATACTTAGACTGTTCTATACTTGTCAGTATAACCCAAGCATACTTAAGTATAGCTGTGTTTAGTATATCACTGAGAAGTACATAAAAAGTAAACTGAAAGCATACTCACTTCCTTTTAGTCTAAAAGAAGTAAACTAATGGTACACTTGAATAAACTTCTTTTTTGTAAGAGCAGCCAGCAGTGAGGTACACACCGCATCAACTACAGGCAACATTCAGCCACCCACACTCACCAACAGTCTGATGGTGTCCGGCAGCCGACAGCCGGCTTGGTCTGTCTGAGCTGTAGGCCTGAGCCGCTCTGTCGGTCAGCTGGTAGTGTGAAATATGTGTCAAATGAAGTATGGATGATTTCTTACGGTAGCTGCACATAGTAAACAAGAGTGTGTTTTTTAATGCATAGCACTGTATGAAACGTCTTCATTTTTTAATATTAACAATGTGAATATTCAAATTGCAGAAATAATCAGAAACAAAAACCGCCATCCCTTGAGAGAACGATGTCAGCGAAGTGTATTAATGCGACTCTGGAAGTGTGATTGAGCGAATGTTAAAGGTTGACGGAGAGATTTTTCTTAATGAGCGTAACGCTCTCCCCCCAGGTGATGCATGTTTAGCATGCTAACGATGGCCTCTGTCAGGCCTGGCACACAGCAGCTGGATTCCTGTGTTGTGTTGGCATGCATGAACATGAGGCTTTGCTGCTTTTGTCTGTCGCTCAGATAGCTCCCCTCTCCTGTAGGCTCTCTGATGCAGAACGTTCTGATGAATCAAACATTTCCATTTGTTACCTTGGACAGACTCGGTCTGCTCGACTTCGGGCCATGACCTTGCTTGCCAGAAAGCTTTGTAGGATTGCGTATGGAGACCGCATTGTCTCTGAGTTTGCTCATCTTGGTCTGCTGGGCGTGCTTGTGCGCGTGTGTTTGCATGCGAGGAGGGCTGATTTGCATGCCACACACAGCCAGCTAGCATAAAAGCGCACCTCTTTAGTATCCGCTTCTTGCTTCGTGTTTGAAAGTACAAAGGAAGAGGGCTGTTAACAGGCTGCTAAGATTCGCCACCAGGGAGCGAGGTGGAATTTTAAAATATTTACCACAGACTTTGTTTTTTTTGCCTCTCTCCTCTTTATGCGGAGCACTTTGCTCTCTCCGCCACTCGCCCAGCCTCCCCAGCTAGCGCGCTTCAGATGCCGCCTTCCTCTCTCCCACAGTCATCTGATCTGCGCCGGGACGCCACAGGGAGGTTCCCCGCCTCCTGGACTCATTGGTTCAGCCGTCTTTGTGTGTGTGTGTATGTGAATGTGTGCGTTGCCTCAGCACCAGCCCCCGGTGAAGGCTTCCTACGCAAGCCATGAGTTTTTATAGAACAAACAGATACCTGACGAGTTTCTGACTCTTCTCTGTTGAGACAGTTTTTATTTGAGGTGTTTGATCCCGTCTTAAAAGATGTGAGTTTCACACACCGAGGAATTCATCTTGAATGGCACCCAGCTGTGGATGCAAACAGATGGAAGCCGGGTCTATAATTTGGCCTGATCTCTAACACCTCAACCTGGCTTAGGCTACACTGTTATTCGCCGTTAAAGATGGAACTCTGGCTCTTGAAGAAATAGTCTGTCAGAAATCACATTTCCGCAGTGTTCCTGTTGCGTAACCTGTAGTCAGTCAGCGGAGACCTGTTTAATGTCCAATATTAGCTTCTTTAGTTTTGCATAAGACAGAATAGAAGCTTAAAATGCAACAATTAACAGTATATACACATTATGGCTACATCATCACATTTCACAAAGAGGCTTCTGTAGGTTCGGACACTGCATGACATGTCCACTTAAGATGTTCACGATGGCTACTACTGTTTGAAGACAGCAGACTTGAAGTTTGTTATGACCCGCATGTTGTTTGTCCAATGCAAACTGTCTAATTGGTGTGGTAACCAGAGTCAGGAACTCAAGTCACTCGTTACTCGCATGTTACTCTACTCTGACTCTGGCTTACCCCTAAATAACACATATTTGGGAACCACAAACGCTCCTGCCACAATTAGACAGAGACATTGTCAGGATTCTGACAGTTGTGTTCTAATTGGCTATCCGCACTTCCACATATACATACTTGTATGTATTGTTTTGCAATGGACTGAGGCAGAATTAAAGTTTTGTTGTTCCAGCTAAGTTCAGCTTAGCGGACAGTAGTCTCAGTTGCAGATGCTCCGCCCATTGTAAACTTCTGTGTTTTCACAGCTGTAAATCATAACAAATAGCAGGCTTGTGATTGGTTGTTTTGCATGTCGGTTATAGTAGCAGGCACTTCTCGGCCACATTAAGTGCCCAAAGTCCAGGCTAAAGCCCCATGAGATTGTAACGTGGAAAAAAAACTCAAACAGAATGAATTAAATAAGTACTTTCATGCAAGAAATGAATCAACCTTTCGTTTACAAACCGTTCGATTTCGCTCAGATCATGGCCAGTAATTACTGCACTCTGCAGTCCCTCTCAGAAACGTAGCATTTGATATGGTTTCAAATACAAGCCTCTGATTACAGGAAAACCTTCAGTCTGAGAGAAAGAACGAAGCTATACATGCAGGACATGTGATGACTAAAGAAAAGAAGAAAAATAACTTTTGGCTAGCATGTAGTTTGGATGGCTATAATAGTGGATAGTTATAAACTACTAAGTAAATAACAGTTTCAGGTGATCTTGCCTCTTTGCCTGAAACACCATTTACTTAGTGTCCTCCTTTCAGGTCTCAGGGTTTTTCTGTAACGAAAGGCATCACCGATACTGACTGCTACTGGTCACTAATTTCATTGTGCTGAACACTGCAGATCGCTTTCACAGTGACAACATCACTGAAGGAGCCCTCCACCGAGACTGTGTCGTACCACTGAGATTGTGTAGATGGTAACAAGAGATGCCTGCACTCCACTGCTTCCATTCTTCCCCTACAATAGCTCACTGTGGCTGACAGCTACGTCTGGTGAGAGCGTGAGGCCACTACAGCCGCACCGGTGGTCCTGGGTTACAGTTCGAAAGCAGCCGCTAGCTTTTGATGTGCATGTCGTGCAGCCACCCATGTCCAGCTAATAGCAGATCCTTTCCACAGGTCAGGCGGCACTAAAAATAGTTAGTCCTGGCTGAGGGGAGTAAACATGTCAGACATGCAATTAGCAGGCGTCCCTCCCAATTTCCCTCTCGCAAGGCTCATCATTCATTTTCATGATTCATTATCCATTTATGAATGATTTGGCACTCTGATACGAGGCTAGTCTATTCCATTACTGGCAATCAGTGCTGGCCATGAATTGGTCCATTGAGAAATCATGTGGGAAAACGTCTCTTTGCAATATTAGTATCAGCTCTGTCATCTCTTTAGAAGGGACAATTTCATCTGAAGTAGAGTCTCATAGTTGTCGGCAGTTTGCAGTAGATGGATTTGCTTAATATCTTTGCATCCTGGAGCAACCAGCCCTATAAGAAAACCTCCCATGCGTCAGTAAATTGCTGCACGTTCAGTAAACAGCAAGGGGAAGGTTAACATTTAGAGTTTTATGGGTACTGTCTAGGCAGCCAGGTTTAAATGTAGCCCATGGGACTGCCTCGCTGATATCTGCCTGTGTGATCCTATAAAAGTCATCTGCATCATCATTGTATTTGGTCTGTCTCGATACATCCTCCCATAAAAAACCTATAACAGTCTGCAGTGCATGTCTGAAGTCAGGATAAGATCCTCTTATGTGTGAAATGTATTGGTTCCACCGGAATGATTTTTTTCTTTGCCCCGAAAAGCTAAATAAAGAAATAAATAAATAAAGCAGTGCAGTAGACTCACGAAAACAGCAGACAGCATCTGGATGCTGAGTGCCGAGAGCCACGGCTGATGAAGTGCTGTCTCTCTTTCTCTCCCCAGCGGTAAGATTGTCACGGATGAGAAGAGTAAATCGGAGGAGACGGAGGTGAAGAAGCCCCCGGCAGAGGTGAAGACAGTGCCCAACGAAGCCCCTCAGACAAACGGCAACGAGAGCAAAGCGTGATCCACGCCCGAGGGCCTGCGAGCGTCACCGCCACATCAAAACAACAACAAAAAAAGTCTTGATTAAAAAAGGGTTTCTTTCTTCAGTGTCTTCTATGAGTTTGCAGAACAAAAAAAGATGAATTTGTAGATGTATAGAGCGCCTAAAGAACTCGTGCACATGCCTTTGTTTTTGTTTTTTCTTTTTTTTTTTTGGTTTGTTTGATTTCTCTGTTCTTATACGTTTCGTTTCTCTGTGTTCACATACAATGCGACGTTCCTTTGCCTTTAGCACACTCCGCTTGACGTCCGCTCTCTCCAGTCAGCATCACTCGCCTTTCACTCGAAACAGCAGATCAATATCAGTGGGAATAGTTAGCAATGGGGAACTGTAGCTTTACTCCTCAGTAATGCCTTTGTACGTCGTACACAAGCACACACACAGCCCTGTAGACTGTCTTTACCTAGCTCTTTCAGAATGCGTACATGCAGTATTGCCATGTTCCATTACTTTCCCGCCACCTATGGATCGCTGGGGGAACCTTTCTGAAACTTTTTGTGTTTAAATAATGTACAAAAGTAACTGCCTTTTATTTTATGTTTATTTTTTTCGACTGTTTACTTTAGATTATTTCGCATGCTCGCTTTGCATATGTTTTTTTTTGTTTTCTCATAAAGCCCTTTGTTTATTGTTTTGTTACGGCCCTGAGTGTTTACATCTTTTACTTTGGTATTCCCCTTATGAACACAGAGCTTGCTTTCTTGTTTAAAAACGAAAAAAACAAAAAAACAAAAAACAAATACTGAGACACAGCTGAAAGACTTTGTACCATGTGCCACCGTACGAGTCGAAGTTGGCTTCTGGGTCAGACAATTACCACTGGTTTTTATCTTCTATAGCAACACCTTCTTATCTCATTCCCCATCCTCGTTTCTTTTTCGTTTACTTCACAAGCCTGTTTATTTTAGGTTGACAGTAAGGGAGCTCCCCTGCTGTGAGCATAGTGAGGTGAGAGCTCCTCCCCCACAATCCTGTCTACGATAGCACCAAAACAGAGGTTTTTGAGACGGATCAGGCTACGAACCCGGGCCACAGGCGCTCGAGTGGGCCAGTTGTTGACTTAACACACCAAACGTCTGAGTGTGCACACCACTGTACGATCCGTGGCTCTTGTACCTGTATTTGCTTCAGCCTGCATCCTTGATAAACAGTGCCTCCAACGGGCAGCTGCAGCAACTGTGCCCTATTTAAGTGATAGTAAAGAAAACAGAAGTTTTAGGGTTTGACTCTTTTTATGCATTAAAATAAGTGAATGGCCAAATTATGTTTATTCTTATTCTGTTTATTTAAGCCATAGTACTCCAGTGAGGATAATGAAGAGTCGGGGGGGGGGGGGGGGGGGGGGGGGGGGTGGGGGTGTGTGGGGGGGGGCGGGGGAGATCTTTGATTTGTACAGTGTTTTTCATTCTTTAGGCTGCAAGCTTGTGCACTGTGAATGCGTGAATAACCTAGTGTGAATACAACGTGTTCTTTGTCATAGACTTGAAACGAATATCCATAGGTTGTAAAAGGTGTAGCTATTAGTTCAGATAATGTTCCATCTCGGTTAAACAAAACAAAAAAAAAAAGAAATGAAAAAAAAAGACAAATATACAGACGGCGTGAAACAAACAAGCGAAACTCAAAGCTGAAAAGGAGAAGGTGCCTTCACACTTTAAACAGCCTCTCTGAAGCAGGCCTGTAGTCTGAGCGGTTCAGGGCCTTGCCTTTACTGAAACTCTGGGGGAGCAGCAGAAAGGTAGTTGGGGAGTAGAGTCCCACTTCGCTGTCTTCGGACGGCTACTCTGAGGATGCGTGAGACAGTTTGGGTCTGTAAACTGTGAAATATAATAGTTTCTTTTCTCAGCGTGTTGTGTTGTCGCCTATGTTTTGGGGGGGTACGCGAGCATGGCATACTCCAGACTGCCTCTTTTTCAACTGATGCAAAGTTGGACCATTTGTTCACCCTCAGAAACGGTACTGTGGGAAGCCCACCTTTAGCAAATGATGCAGCCTCTAAACTACTCCAGACTTTGATTGGCCAGAAGTCTCCTTTGCATCATCAGCGTTGCTGTGCATCAATCCAAACTCGAACTGTGTCTATAAAAAAGGCTATTTTTTCAATCTGAAATGAGCATGCACTGTATTCTAAGCTAGATGTCATAGGTGTCCAGGTTTGCCAGTAAATAGTTAAATGAACAGCAGTGACAAAGACTTTCTTTGTTGTGTATGGATGTCTTTGAGTGTTCTGTCCAATGTGGTCTGTTCCTTGTCACTTTGGTTTTATTTCCCTTTTTTTTTCTTCTTCTTCTTCTTCTATTTTTTTTCTTTTCTCTTACAAGATTGACATCAAGCGTGGCAGGATTCTGGTGCGTGCTGAAACCAGAACAGAGGCTTGTACTAACACTCTGCCAAAAAAGGCACACAAAGCATTCCTTGTGATATCATGAACTCCTCATTATGGGTTTCTCTCATTAAAGAAGTAGAAAACAAAAAAAACAAACAAACGAAAAAAAAGCACTGGAGATTGCTATGGCTTTTGACACATTGCTCAACTGCCATTCAACGTGGGACCAATTCTTATGTGAGTTTACATGCAAGTTGTTTACCGCTGCATCCGTGCCATCAAAACTTGTTTTAAAGGATGAAAGTGGGTTCAGACATCAAAATGCGCATAAAGATTGTTTCAGACGGCGTCTAAAGCTCGTCCTCTGAGCCAAAACAAACGAGTCTGTAGCTAGAGCTCTCCGTCGGATGGGAGCTGACTCACCCATTCGCTTGCTCACTCCATCAGTTCACAGCTCTCCTCCCAAACCCTCCTTACAAACTCATCTATCCATCCATCCATCCATCCATCCATCCATCCATCCAATCAATCATTCTCAGCTGCAGGGGCCTTCTCACTCTTGTATACGAAATTTTTACGAAGTCTCAAGCATTGGTATCACCTCTCCTCTCCTCACAGTCACTGGTGTAAATACTGAGTACTAACCGAAACCATTTTGACTTCTCATTCTGTCCGAAAATTCTTGTGTTCAATAAAATGGGAAACAATACGTGCTTGTCCGTCTGTATTGCTTTCAGTGTAAAAATAGCTCTGTGCCTGAAGTTCCCTGATAAAAATTTGAAACGTCCTATCTTCATGGCCTTCCTACAGGCTAGTCTTTCACCATTAAGCAGGAAGCTAATCTTTAGCCAGTAACCTAATGAGGCTCAGCCAAGTAATTAAACACAATTCATTTAGCTTTCACTTCATCTCCTAACATCTGATAACTTGAGGAAACCTCAGGAAAGTGCAGGTCACTTCACGAAAACGAGAAAAAAACAGAGTTGGGCTGGGGAAAAAAATCTAATTAGCAGGTATTGGGAACGTCTCAGGGTGCTGTGGAAAATTGGCAAACCTAACCTGTATAGTGAATAGACACCTACTGGAACAAGCATTTACATAAGGTTATGTCTGTTGTCTTATGTAGGTGTCAGGTTGCTTTATAAACAAAACCCTACCCTCTACAAGAAAAGGTACCAAACAGTCACTATTGTCTTCCGTACCATTAGTTGGGGATCATCAGTGTTTAATATTTGTATGTTTTTTATTCAAATTAGGTTAAAATTCAGTTATGAAAGGATATCTTACATACCCTTCCCCTATTAAAAAAAAAAAAACAACAATTTGATCTTAAAACCTTTGTTGTATCTTTACATTTTATGTACCTTAATAAAAAAAATATCATTTTTCTGCCGGAGTAAGTGTTTACCCAGTTATTTCTAAAAGTACACACAGTTAATTTACATGCTATGGTGTCCTATACTCAAAAAGGGCTGTCTGATCTACAAAATACATTCCAGATACATGTTCTGTCTTTTGAAAGATGAAATGAAACTAGAATTCCACAAACATTTAAAAATTTCTGCACAATTAAAAAATCATTGAGATGTTAAGTCGTTTATAGTGGTTTGATATGAGATAACTTACCAATTTGGCTTTCTTTACAATGGTGCTGAAAGGAACCAGGCGTTTGAGATGTTTGATATATTTAAACACTTCGCCACTTGAAGTTATTGTGCATAAATGGTTGTAAATATCGTTTGTGATGTCTGAGACATTGTTTTAATATAGTTTCAAGACGTTTTGGGGTAAAACATTTAAATCCATTCATGGTGGAAAGGCACATGCAGGAAATTGAAAAAAATCTTATTTTAGAAAGTACAATTAGTAAATAAATAGAGCTATATTTGTCTTAAAGACATGGCAACCACTGGTTTCTATCGCTATAGAAGTCAATGTCAGTCAATTTCTCTACAGTGCGGCATTTTATGATAAAAACGTCAAAACACATCTATAATTGAATTATACAACCTTTTTTAGTATTCAATAAGGTTCGCCTTAGTGAGAGCAGAATTACGTCTAAATACTACTTCTAATTCATTGACTGGCATTGAGTAGAGCTTGACTATAAAGAGTGGCTTACATGTCATCTTACTTATGACCACTGGGTGGCGCCCAAGATTAACTGTGCCATGAATGAGCAATGGGATGACAAATTCTGCAATGATGGATGTGTGGAAATAATAAAATCTAATAACAGCTAATTTAGTTTTTAACATGAGCTTTATCACAACATTGTAGCTGATACAATATCAAGTGTAACCAATAATGCCATGTGCTAAAAATAGCAAGATGTGGCATTAAGCTGTATATTAATGTGAGAATACCAGCAATGAATAAAATCCATCCATCCTAAAACACTGTGCTGCACAATACAGCATTTTGAAATAAACCATGGCAATATGGAACACATGCCGGTCTCTAACAGGGGCAGCTGCAATTCACCAAAATGAACACTGGGTGGCAGGAAAGCATTGCATTGGCCTGATTTCTGTTTTCACTTCATGATAAGCAAATGAATGGCACACACCCAGATTTCCTCACACATTAGCTCTGTTTTCATCATCCATCTAACTGACTGGCATATGATCCCAGGGGCAGAGATTTCCTTCTGGGAGCTTTTTTTTATTATTTTGCTGATATAGATCAAGGCCTGGTGAAGCTTCCTTGGACTCCTCTCAGTGGGCTCCAGAACTTGTCACCCTTCGAGCTTCTGCTGGGGCTTGACGTGGCTTATAAAATAATTGGCTTGACTACATATGAATAGGCTGTGTCTCTGGACGAGTGGAAATTTGACTGAATGGTGACAGTAATATGATAGGAACTGGCAGTGACCGTGCTGCTTCCTTTCCCGGCGGTTAGGCCAAATTTGGCGTGTTCTAGTGGCTGTGGTTTGTTGCCCGGTTATGAAATACACAGGAAGGGGAGAGGAGAGGAGAGAAGAGGCGAGCTCTGTCCCAAAAAGACTTTGCCACAAATCTGTCTCTCAAAGTCCACTGTGTTCTTTGCTGAGGAGCTGCGCTGTCTGGTTAGATTATGTGGCGGAGCAGTGGGCCAGCGCTGGGCCTCCAGTCTCGGGCTGCCTCACTCGGGTCTAAGTAGATTATGTAATGTTGGTCGTCCAAATTATGTGCGTTGATCCCTTTGTGTGACTCACTCGCTCGCACAAACATTGGGCATGTGTTCACTCGTGGAGCTGTTTTTGATATTTCCTGTTTAGATGCACCAGGCTTAAACTTTTCAAGATGTTGATTTAAAGGGAATTTGCAGGGGAACGGAGTGCTGGACAGGAGAGCACCACTCGTCCGGCTGAAGTCATGAGCAAGTGGCTTCAGATAGAAAAGGCAGTGGCCTTATCTCTATCTCCTGCTCCTCTGCAATAACAACCGGCACATACCAGCAGAGGCCCCTTAGCTAGATCCCCCATCCCCCGGCACTTAACAATGGCCGGTGCTGAGGCCACATGATGTACTCCCAATGCTGGGTAGATCTCCTGTTCAGATACTGTTCCACAAACATGTTACCTGTTTCTCCGGTCTGTCTGTGTAGACCAGCCAATAGACTTCTGCACTTTACAGTCTGAGGCATAAACAAGTACAGAAAAGAAAGACTGTTTTCCATCTTCAGTCTGGATAAGCATTCAAACACTTCAGAGCTTTCGGCCTGACTGCTTATTGGGAAATAGAAGAGGACAGACTATACCACAAGTTTGTCCATGTACATCACACAACATTCAAGAGCCTACAGCATGGAAAAACCCATCTTACTCGCTTTTCTAATGAAAGTGTAAAGTTTTGTGTATCACATACACGGCGTCAACGTTCGAAAGTGTGCTGTTTACATCTTAGCCTCTTTACATCTTATGCTCCATACGTGGAAAACAGTGTGTTAAGAATTCATTGTTTTTGGGATGTCACAAATGCATTTACATATATCTGCCAATGCAGCCCTAACATTTAGTGTTTCAGTCCAGACTGCTTTTTAAACAAGGCACAATATAAAGCAGCCACTCAGAGACCTTTTGCATGAACCAATCTCAAATGAACAAAAACTAATCCAACTAATAAAAAAGAGAGAGGTCATGATAAAATGCATTATGATTATTTTGGTACATAAAACCATACAGACGTCATTCGCGGACCACAGGGAAGGAAAGAAAGCAAGTAACTTAGCACATTGACCCTTTAATGCATTAGGCATGTACATTTGTACATACTATGTTTAGAATTCATTGTTTTTGTAATGTCACCAAAAACAACATATTTACCTATTACATCTGCCGATTCATAGCAACAGCAGTTTAGTCTGTGCATTCATGTTAAAATTATGAGGCGTATTTGAGTCTAGACTGCTTTTTGAAGGAACACTGCGTAAACCTCCAGTAGCGAGGTTGTGTATTGCGCAAGTGTTTCACATGTTTTATTGTGTTTTAATGTAATGTCAGTACAGAATCAGCTTAATCACTGCTGATAGGCTGATTTAGGCTACCAAAGCTGGACAATATAAGATGGAATGGTAAAATTTAAACAAGAAGCTTCTAGAAGCAAACTAGAAGCTGAATGTCAGCACCGCAATGCAAATTGTGCACCATTTTACATGGAAGTGGAAAATATATACAATGCTGGTGAATAAGAAGTTGACATTAGCCTAGTAATAGTTTTATTAGGGATAAGAATAAGAAGAGTAATAATCAAAACAATGTGCAATGTTTTTAGTTTTATGCACAGAGCTTCTGATAATTGTGCTACAGTAGGACATTTTAACAAGGATTCTTCTTCTTTTTACTATAACTACTGAAATAGCGCCACCAAATACAAGCTGCTGCTTCAATGTAAAGAGGCGAAATGCGAAAACAGCTCTATACAGCCAGCATGTAGTTTGTCCATTCTGGGCTATAGTAGCAAAATTGTCTATGACCTGCTCCTTTGTAGATATAGGGCTCATTCTGAGCTAGTGAAAACTCAACAATGTGTACTTACAAGAAAATTATACAATAATGAAATCCTAGTTTTGTATGCTATTTTCTATTTCTGCTGATAGATCCCATTTAAATCTTACACACTGCTCCTTTAAACATGGCTCAACATAGAGCAGCCAGTCAGAACAGACTGTTTGCATAAATCAGAGTAAAAAAACAGCCCGTTTAATGTTAAGGGAGAAAGAGAAGTTAGAAAGGGATCATATAAAAATGAAATACAACTGTTTTCAGTACATAAAGTCATAAAAACGTCGTTAATGGACGTCATGAGGAGTGTAATAAAACACAAGAGTAGTACAAGAGTAGTACAGGATATGGGCCCTGTAAGGCAAGTACATTTTTTTACATAACAGTGAAATGAGGGTCTGTTTACCACCATTACATTTACATATGGAGAAAACTGTATAAAAACAGTCTGAATTCCAGCCCTTCAGTTTGACCTCTTATTTGGAAGTAGCTATAGTGGTTGCTCTGTTTTGGTCCTGACTCTCCGCCTAGTTCCCTGCCTGTGCTGTGAAAGCCAGCATGCATTCCAGTCGAGAACACTGTGCTTCATATCCTCTTCCCAACCCTAAATCATGTCACTGTTACATCACTCGCTGTGTTATTTGTTACTCTAGTTTCAATTCCAGGCTTCTCAAAGTCCCTACAGTAGACCATTCTGCCTCTCAGAACGAACTGAGTGATGGGAGTGGTGGTGGGCTTCTGAGTCCACTGCTATTTGTTCTTAAAACACGTAAGGAGGTGCTGATGAAGAAGCTATCGGACCCTTTTTAAGATGAGGGATGAAAAAGTTTACTGTGTTGTAACTGCCACGATTCCAAAGAAAGAGCTTGTAATGACTTGAGCCAACAGTTGTGTAACTTCTCAAGATGTTATTTTGCATCTGTCTGCTGACACGTAGGATGTTATTGGTTAGGCAGTCTGTTAGGCCTCGAGCTGACCAGTTCTTTAACTTTCCGTCCTCGCTCTTGTGCTGAAAGTTTCTTAACCCCACTCTGTCTGAAGTTGCAACAGGCCCTGCTTTCTGATTTCCTTTAGCATGTCTAGCTTGGTTTTGATTACACTGTTACTTTTACATCTTGGCCTGTTTTAGTTTCCTTTTAAATTTACAGTTTCCTTTTAAATTAGCCTCTGCTTCTGGCACGCCGGCTCAGCTGCCAGTTTGGTTAGCCTCCCTCATCTCCCTCTCAGCAGGTGCAACTAAACTAGAAGGCCTAGATCTCTCTACACAAAGTGCTTTTAACCTATTTCACTTATTTTAAATGAGAAGATGTCATCTCTCAGCATCACTATCTTTATCTATCTGATCTTGTGTAATGCTGCAGTCTCAAATAAAATGTTGACAGCATAAAAAAAATTATATTGCACACAGTACATACTGGGCAGTGTCATTTATTGAAAGCTGGATGAGGGTGCAAACTTTCAAGGCTTATCTGGGGTGAGATTGACAAAGACTGACCAAACGTTTTGGCCTGATATGCATTTATTCCATTGCATGTTAGCCTGAAAGAAGACTGAGGTTAGATCCATTTTGGCACCCGGAAAACCTATAAATCTCAGCGAGACAGGGGTGACACTGATAACAGGACAGCCAATTTTTCAGAAATAACACTAGCAGGGATGCACACTGAGATTTTCATAGTTTTTCTGTGAGACTGATCCTTACAGACAGAATAACCTGTTTAAAACCCTGTATACGTTTACTTAATTAGAAAGTATAATTCAATTATTGGTAGGAGTGTTTAAGATTTGGATTTTTATAACAGCAGTTCACTCTATGCTGGGAATGGCGAGCTAGCCTCTGTATGTGATGTGATGCTGTAAAGCATTATGTGAAGGTACATAGTCACTCTGTGAGTGTGTCATGTGGAGTGATGTGGTGTAATGGTTTTAAGCCCAAAGGGAGAAACCCTCTTCCATGGAAATCACTTTTCTCAGCTCCCTAAAACACTTTGTTGGAATTCTAGCTCTTGTTTCTGTTACAAAGTGATGTCACTTCGTAACGCAATCATTATTGCCCGCTTACCGGCAAGCTTAGCATGCCCTCACGCAGTATTTGCACAAAAGCTGTAACATCTCAAAAGCTGCTCCAGTCTATCTTGTGAAGGTGGATCTGCCAACTTGTTCTGACTTTCCAGATAGAACATTGGATCAAAGTACATTGGGGTCATAAGGAGGGGGCTTAATAACAGCTGTAGCAAAGCGTTTCAGACAGAGGGTGAATACAGATGTACTATATGAGGAAAATATTGTGTCTTGGGAAAATTCAGTTATGCAAATCTATTCTAGTAGACTCCAAAAATAAAACGATCAACATTGAAAAGTAGCTTACTGAACGTTAAGGAACCTTTCAATTAACGCATCATTAAAGGATCATTTAGTAGAACCTATTTATACACCATATATACATATGCCACACAGGGTTCTTTGGAGCAATGACATAGCACGGTGGTTCCTAACCCTGGACCTTACACATTTTGGTGTTCCCACTGCTCCCAACACATTTGATCCAGCACATCATCTCATTAAGCCCTGCATAACTTTATGCAAGGGTTGGGAGTGAGGGTAGTGCTAAAATGTGCATGGGTTACTTTAGGATCAGGGTTTGGAACTTATGCCATAGAAGAACCAACTTTGGCTCCCAAAGGAATCTTTCAATGGGTGATTCTTTACTAAAGAACAGTTCACCGTTTGTTAACTTTAAAGAACTCTTACAGACAATTAAAAGGTCTAAAAATGGTTCTCGTGAGTGATGCCATAGAGCTGCACAGCTATTTTTAACACGCTGAAGCCTCACATTATGTAGAGGTTTATCAATATGGGGTTAAGAGCTAAGAAGGAATGACATTTAACCCCTCCAGCATGGACAGTGGGGGCAGAGAGAGAGAGAGTTTTTGGGGAAGGTTAGAGTTCTCTTTCAAACGACCTGCACTTCACTTTCAAAGAGAAATGAAACTCTTCGGAATTGCCTGTTATTTGGAGGTGCTAAATGTCACACTTTCGTGATCATGACAGTGATATTTACGCTCAGGCACAGTACCCACCGATTCATATTGTGGAAGGACCCTGCTGTTGCACTTACTGTACGGTGGCTGGTGTTTGTAGTGCATCTCTCTGCATCATTAATGCACCCCGGGCTGGTGTTAATGTGGCTGAGGATGAGGATCCAGGGTGGTAAATCTACACATCCGTCCGACTAATGTGTTTAATTAGAGGTGATTTATCATGCCATATTAATTATTGATAAAAACTGCAATCGCGTCTGCAGTCATAGGAGCAAAGAAAATGAGCTATGGCAGAATAGGGAATGAAGGTGAGGTAATGGGGGTACTGAAATAAAACAGAACAAATGAGAACAGCACAGGCGGAATACCTAAGCAGGTACACCTTCGCCTTCCCGCCTTCTCTGGATGATGAAGCAGTGCGTGTGTATGTGTGTTTATGTACACAAATATGTTATAAGTCCAATGGTATCCAAATGCACCTCCTAATGAGTGACTAAGGTCGTATAGAAAAGTATTGCCAGTAGAATGGGATGCTCAAGAGAAGACATTTGAAGCTAAGCTCATTACATGCAAGGCCAGGCATCAGCATCATGAGTGTAAAGTGCCCTGGCATTGGTGCTCTACCATTTTCTTAGGAGTGATAAAACAATATCATAACACCTTTGGGATGAGTTGAAATGGCTTTTATGACCAGCCAGCATTAAGGCCTACCTGTATTTTGTGATTAAATATAATGTTAGAGAATCAGAATACAATATTTTTGGTCTACAACAGAATTAACAAAAATTATCAACAGAGTAAGAAGAAATAAGTTTTGATGGGGTGTCAGTGCCTATGTATCATGTTGCAAAGATAGTTTCTGAAGTTAGCACACTAACAAGCTGGCCTATCTATCTCATAAAACCACTTTGTACTTTAAGAGACAAAAGTGACTCACTGTAGTATCACTCCATAGGGGTCGAGGCAGGTTGCAAGTGTGAGGTGGCCTTCTTTAGGTGGCCTTACATGCAGGGGTCAAAACACAAGTGGCCAACAACATAGGCAGACCCATGTTCACAAAACCAGACAGAAAAAAGTAGGTGTCAAAAAGCAGGACCTTAAAATTAGATGTATAAAATATAATATAATAATATATAATATAATAATTATATAAGAATATAAACATGTGGGAAATTGATTACAGAGAAGGGGAGCTTTAGGGTCTTTGTTTGGGTTCTTTGTTTGATACAGTACCTGTATGTGTGTATGTGTACCAGGTTTTTGCTTCATTGTGGGGACCAAAAATATAGTCATGCTGTGGGAAACTTTCATCTTTATGTAGACCACAACCTGGTCTCCGTAATGTAAATGATAAAATTTAAGGATTAGGGTTATTGTTAGGGTTGAGGTAGGGTTAGGGTTAAGGTTAGGGTTAGGCTGGCAGTATGTCTTGTTAATGTTTGGGTCTTCAGGAAATGAATAGAAGTCTAAGTAAAGGCCTCACAATTCACAGAAACAAATGTGTGTGTGTGTGTGTGTGTGTGTGTGTGTGTGTGTGTGTGTGTGTGTGTGTGTGTGTGTGTGTGTGTGAAAGTGACGAATGCGTTGGTAATACAGCACTGGCCCCCTCACTGTCAGTGGTCAGTGGCATTTACCGGGGCTGCAGGAGGAGAAGCATCAGAGCCGATATCCTTGAGCGGTTAAAGGCCTCTGGAGCTGAGGAGCTGCTGTGAAAGGTGGGCTCAGGCCTGGAGAAGAAAAGCAAGGCTCTCGCAGGGATTAGCCACAGGAGATTCCCCGCGGATAGCTGTCCCTTTTTTCCCAGGGACACTGTAATATGATTACTTTGTTGTTTGCGCCCGCTCCAGTGGTTAAGCACTATGGAGAAGTGGGCTTGACTACCTCCAGGATGGACAATGGGAGCAGAGAGAGAGAGGGAGAGTGAGAGAGAGAGGGAGAGAGAGAGAGAGAGAATGTTTTTGGAGGGAACATTGGAATTCTGCTCCACTGGGGACAGCTGGGGTCTTACACTCAGTGAGAAGAAGAAGGGAAAGAGGAAAAAAAATCTCCTTTTCTTTCGGTGAATGAAAGGCAGCTGTGTAGTGTTCTGTAATACGGTGGTCAGCAGAGGTGCACTGGCCCTGGCCAGCGGGGCTCTTTGGATCTCAGCAGAGGCCCAGGATCCCCAACTACACCCCTACTGTTCTACAGCCCCGATCCCTCTCAGCCACTTTTCATTTATCCATATGGACAAGACCCTCTTCTAAATAAGCCCATATGGTAAAGCGAAAATGAATGTGTACATAATCAGTAATGTGATTTTCACATAAATGTACATACAAAATCACAGAAGCTAATTAAGGAAACCGATGCATATCACTGCTAATTGCTTTGTTGTATATTTAAAGCCCTACTCAGAAATTGCTGTAAACAAAGTGCAATAAAAGAGGCTTCCAAGCAATACCAGTGGTAGTTAAATGAGTACATGCATGCTTGCATAAATATAAACTGTATATTTACACTGTCCACTCTTTACACTTATTCTCTCACAAATATAGATTCATGAATGGTTCTCAGATTGGATGTATAGTAATAAAGAAAAATGAATTGGTACAGAACCTTAATACATTATTATATGAATGTTCTTCATATTCATGCCATCCTATTTATTAAAATCAAGGTACCATTTTTGGTACCTACACAAGACTAATGTAAAGTAAAAATTGATGTGTACATGTATGTAAATATGGTTTTGATATACACGCATACATAGACAATGACAGTTTTGCTTCCAGTACTAATAAGACCACCGACACATATTACTGATAAATAGTTTACTGTTCATTGAAACACAGGTGTCCAAAGTATTTACAATCATTACTCAGGTAGAAGTATAAATACTAGGGTTTAAATAAACTTTTGTAGAAGCTGAAGTATCAACTCAAGTTTGTACTTGTGCTTTAAAACTACTTGGAGTATAAAAGTAAAAGTAATGTAAGGAAAAAAATGGCATTAAGGACAAAAGCTTAGGTCGCACCACAGGGGTCTATAGTGCACTAGCCCACCTCCCCAAAAAATCATTATTCTAAAAGCCATAATGACTGTAATGTTATATTAAACTGTTAATGTTGATACATTTGGGATGCACTGGACTACCTGTTTCAGCCACATTGAAAATGAATGTAGTTTAGTACAATGTAAATATATTAAAGAAGCATATCTGTGAACTACTAAGCATTAACATCTGTTTCACGGAGTGGAAGATATGATGACCAGTTGCCTATAAGTATTGCAATGGTGCAAAAAGTTAAACTTTAAAGGCATGTTGTAAATGTACGTGAATGAAAACAAGCTGAAATGAAATAGGAGTAACAAAGCTGTTTTTAAAATGTAGGGAGTAGAAAGTACAGATAATGGAGTGTAAATGTATGGAGTAGAAGTAAAAAGTAATCTGAAAAATAATTACTTCAGTAAAAAATAAATAACCAAAAGTTCTACTTAAGTAAGGTAACAAAGTATTTGTACTTCATTACTTGACACCTCTGCATTTAAAGAACTCATGACATGAAAAATGCACGATTGCTCATCTTTGTGAAATAAAAGCATCTGAGGTAGTAAACATTGGAAACATTGTTAAAGTTTGTTAATGTATTGTTTAAGTGTGTTATTTACTCTGTATGCAACTAAGCTGCAGAAATGGCCTGTTAATTGTTTTGGTGATGCCACAAAAAAACAACACATTTACATCCCTTCAGCGTACAGCAGTTTAGCCCTGCCCATTCATAGCGAGGTTATTAGGGGTTTTAAAGGAGCAGTCTGTAAAATGACACAACCTGTCGAATTCATATTCTAAACAATAGGTGGCAATATATCACCTCTATCGTAAGAAACACACAGTCCCTCTTCCTCAATGTTAACATTAAGAGCTGTTTCTTATCAGTCTCAAAGAAAAGTTTCAGACTTGCCAAGAGTATCTTCAGTTGTGGAAAGCAATGTTAACTCTTTATTTTCTTCTATTTATATCACTTCTTTTGCTTTGCTGCTGAACATGGTTTCTTTACATTCTGTTGCTAATTTTAGTTTATTTTGAAAAATTTGTTCTTTGGGATAAAAAGTGGTTTGGGATGTAAATGGAATGTAAAATGAATTATGGCTATATTTGGCACATAAACCCACGTAAGTGGCGTATGTGGATCACAAGTGGAAAATAATAATATACAAATGAATCAATAATTCATAAATACATAAATAAATATAAAAAAACACTAATGGCCCTAAAGGCCTAATCAGAAAATGCTGTAACCAGCAACCACAGCAACCAACAATATCAGTGCTAACATGAACTACGAGACTGCAAACAATAAAACTCATGTTTTTTCCTAGATCAAAACCATATGGTTGCAGTATTCTTTGTTAGTGGGTGGTCATGGCACCGCTTCAATGATTTCTCACAGGAACCATTTTATTATTGTGAAGAGGTTCCTGGTGTTCATATCTGCCGGTGATTTTGCACCACGCAACATACACTCGCAGCCACTCGCTAAATATTTGAAGAGTCCTAGCACACTGATTGTCGCCAGTATATTTAACCTGTCTGGTGTGAAGCTGAAGAGGACGGAGTGTTGTTTTTTGGAACCCGGGGTTTCTACTAGTGAAAGCCTAACTCAGCACTGTTTGTTTGACGGCCCTGTCGTTAATCATCATGGCCATTGTTTAAACTGTATTGAGTGTCCCGGCGCTGTTCAACAAGGAGACAATGCTCTCTCCAAGCTGACTCAGGCCTAAAAGAAAGTTTATAAAATTTCCACCCAATGGAAACTGCAGGGGAGCGCCTTTTAAAAGCACTAGTATTCATTAGGGCTCTCTGTAGTCCCCACTTCTTTACAATGCAGCACACCTCCCAGCAAACCTCGTTAGCTGGAGGTGCACCTACGGAGCAGCGCACGACTTAAGCCGCGTATAAATCGACAGATTGGACTAATCTTTCCAGAAATATCAGTAATGGCCATTTTGACTGGAAGGTGGTCTTTACAGGAACATTCCATGTCAGTTAATGTAACAACTTGTCATAATCAGATTTCAGAATAATGCTCAACCTTGCTTATACATTACGGGTTTGATATTTCCACTCACTTAAAACGCCTCTTAAAACATATCTTTCATAAAGTCTTTGACGAACAACAGATTACAGAGTACTTTCATACATGTCTCTATCTGGATGTCTGATTAATAGGATGAGAAAACAGTGAGATGATGTGTGCTGGACTGTGGATTGTGATCATGTGGTATTAAGTGTCATTAGGATCAGCTGAGGCAGAGATGAGGAAGAACAGGAGATTGGAGATTAGATAGGGGAGGTCAGTAATGGAGGGACATGAATGCAGGATAAGTGGATCAACTTATTCATGACGATAATTTCTCCTTCCCTCCCTCCCTCCCTCTCTCCCTCCCTCCCTCTACCTCTGTTTCTTACTCTCCAAGCTGTAACTTAAGGCTTGCTTGGTGGAAGTGCTTTCATTCTCCTTGAAGAACGACATACTGAAAGAGAAAAAGAGAGACTGTCAACGAGAGCCACTTGTCCTTTTTCTTTCCTCGGTTTGCGATTACTTTTGTCTGCTTAGCATCACTGTGTCTTTACAGTTTATTTTCTGTTTCTAAACAGTAGCAATTAGCTGTTGCTCTAAGAGCATTCGCATCTGTAGTTCATTAGAAAAGACACGAGCAACAGAGCTCAAACACGGACCCATCAATCACAGACGCGGCCCCACCCCTCAGCTACTTCCACCACCAGCTGTGGAATGCCTCCTAATGTTCCCCAACAAACTTCTGTGTTCATCAAGTTGTTTATATAAACCGAAAAACATATTATAACATATTAGCTCCCAATAGTGTATATATACAAGATTAGGAAATGGGTATAATTAGAGTTGGTGGATAATTATGTATTTTTATACGGGTTAATGAGACTTAATTGCTAACTGCCATACAACACAAGGTGCGTTCAGTAATTGTAGGGTCAGCTGCCTTGGAGAAAGAGTGTGCTGTTACCTGGAAGCAGCAGGGTTAATGAGTCCCTCTCTCTTTATCTCGCTCTCTCTCTCCTTCTCTCTCTCTCTCTCTCTCTCTCTCTCTCTCTCTCTCTCTCTCCCTTGCCTGCTCACTCATATCAGATCAGTATTGATTAGGGGATCACCTTGGCATCTGACCAAACAGGTATAAGCCACGAGAGAGGGGAGGCAAACACCCACTCAGTAAATAAAACTGCTCAGTCAACATTGCCATTCCAAGCCATTAACAACGAGGGGGGCAGTCATTCTTCTTGAAGGCGGCCCCAGAGCCTGAGAGAGGAGCGTCTGCTTTCGTTCACACGTCACATGTTGGGTGGGCTAGGTTTAGGGTTGGTTCGGGACACTAAATGTTGTTGTAATTCCTTCTAAATAATTAACCGTTGCATTTAGCTAAATGTCTGCATAATTTAACTGAGGAGACGTAAACAAAGTCTTTCAGGCTGGTTTGATGTGAATAGGTTAATTATAGTAATGGTTAATTATGATACATGTGCACCAATTTCTTTACAGTGGGGGGTGATATAAGCCAGGGGGTCAGATGTCTGCAATGCAAATATTTTATTTACTTAAAAATGACCAGTTAGCCTCCAACACTTGCCTCCTAAGTTTGTATGTAATGTTGATAATGAAATAGTGGTAGGTTGTAGAATACATGGATAAATTTAATAGTACACATTTTTAGGCCTGGAAGCTATTGTAAAATAACATCTAGGGCATCAGGCTGCATAATCATAATCCTTTAATTTAATAACTGTTAGTGAGGGAGCTTTTACAGGCTCAGATGTCTGGTTCCTATCACTACCACTATGAACAATTCCAAATACACTATTAAAAAAATTTTGGCTCTTCAAAGGATCCTTAGTAAAGACATTGGTTCAGTAAAGCAGCATAAACTCTCAAAGAACCATTTGCATGTAGAAATCTTTGCATGGTGAATTAATTCTTCAGCTTGATAGAGAATGTGCTGTGTTTTGTTTTATATAGAACCCTTTCGAAAATGAATCTATATAGCACCAGAAAGTGTTCTTCTGTTGTTACGAGCTTGACATTCTTTATAGAACTGTTTTTGTTAATAAGATGCGAGTGTGGAGAACTATATAGTTTAAAGAACCTCCGCATAACTTAAAGCTTCCATGCATGTTTTTTCCTAGAATCATGTTCAAGCCAAGAACCATTTAAGAGTCTTTACTTTTAAGAGTGTATTAAGGATACAGCAGTTTGATAGTCATATGCAAATTGTAAACATGCCTGGTCAGGTTTTGCTGAGTGTTCAGTGGACCTAAAAACTTCAAATATGGTGTTTTTCTGCAAATCCTGAGCATTTAATGTTTTATTTTCCCGCCGCTATGTTAAAGTTAGCAAACAAACAGTAATATTGCAGAAGTGAAAATGTGCAGAAGTTGGTTGTCTGTAGTTGAGAAAATATCTCATTTGACCCGTTTTGGATTGTAAAATGTTATTTAGAGAAAATTAAAATTTAAGTTTTACAACTTTAAAAACTTTTAAATACCAATGTAGCTAAAATAATAGATTTAAGGTATTGTCATCACTTGTTGAGTAGGCTAAGCTTGAATTAATGTAATTTAAAAAAACTAAACTTTCACAACAGCCAATCACAAAAGTACATTTATATTTTGTGTGCTAAATATGAAGTCTACTGCTGTGTTTGTATGTAAATAGATTTTTAACCTATTTATGCTCAGCAACTATATTTATTTTGAGGTTTTTTTGTCAAGGAAATTGTCACAAAACGCGTTCTGTTGGTTAAAAACTGTGGAGTTATACCTCTAACTGTACTACTTTTATTCATAACCAGTGTTGGATTTGTTAAAAATCTAAAGTTTCATGGGACTTCAAAACTAAATTTGAGTGAAAAAAAAACAGCCGCAAGGTTTGATCAGTTTTAATCAGAAAACCTAGAGACCAATCAAAATGTACCATTTCAGAACAGAGATAATGAAATAAAAAAAAATATTGGGTATTTAATGAAATACCCCAAAACTGCACCCACTCAGTAGAAAGACGCATTATTATTTTTGACGTTCCAAACGTATACCTGCCATTGTGTCCGAGCATTTAATAACGTCTTCAGGATAGATTGGGTGGGCCTGTCTTAACTTGACACCAACGATGAGGCTGAAGCTGCCTGATATAATAGCTTTTGTAGTAGATAAGCATAGCTGCTTAAGGCGATGAAGGCTCGGAAAAGCCGCCTCAAGCTGACCACAAGAAAGGGAGTGTGGGGGGATGGTTTGTACAGGAGCAAATCCAACCAAGGTCAGAGGTAGAGGTCAGGGGCCATGGGGGGCAGGCCCCAAGTCCTGGGACACCAGCAGGATTATATGTGTAGAAAAAGAGCCTATTCAGGCCAGGATCGGAGCACAGTTCCCAAAGATCAGCTGCTGACTGCACGTATGCCTCCCTCTCTAATGTGCGAAGGCTTAAGGAGGAGTGAAGGCATAGCCTGCCTAGCAGCATGTTCTTGTCTGGAGCATGTTCATCACTAATGAACTCAAGCTGGCCCTGATATGAACCAGCAGAGTGAGCTTATTTATTGGAGTGTCCCTGATATGTCACTCAGTCTTACATTGCTTTGTAATGTAATACACAGTCTTTGTCTAACGAAACCTCACATCTCTGAAATGGCAGCTTCACAGAAGGGAAGAAAATGTTCTTAAGTGTTCTAAGATTTTATTCCAAATATAATGTAAAAGGCAGCTGGTGGTTCAATTAGTGTAGAGAGTAATGCAAAAGGCTTTTCATATAAAAATGACCACATAAGTTATATTGATCCAGACAATGTTTTCCTTTACCAGTAAGTACAAGTTATTTGTAATTAGTATCAAGGAACGTGCAGAACACAGAAAAAGCTTTGACAAATAAACACAATATCAAAATGTTCAGTATATCATCACTGTTCAAAGAAAAGTCTCCACAATGATAGCTTTACAGGAGAGAACAAAAACACTCTTTACTGTCAATGTAAGTTAATGGAAAAGTATTTTGTTCAAAGCAGTTTTGAAGCACTTTGTTGATCCAATCATCATAAATTCTTGATGACAAGAGCTCAATTTATGTAGAACAGCCAAAATCACAAAAGATGTAGCTACTTGGTTTTCTTTAGACAGTGACAATATAATGTTTCCACCCTTTGATCTCATTATTTTTTTCAAGGCTCACTTTTATTTTTTTAACAAAACCTTCGGGGTTATTTTTGCACACTTTCAACAGTCAGTCTTAAATCTTGGTTCCATTTTCTGCTACTTGGAATCCAAGTCATCCCATACACATTCAGTGAAGTTGAGCTGCAAATGTTCTCACCTTTTCTCGGTATCAGCTTCTTGACAGCTACACACCTTTTCAGATCTATAGCTTTGAGTTGTCTTCTCACGATGGAAGGATGGCCAGAAACACCTGTGGATTTTTTTAGATCTGAAACAAAAAATAGAACTTTAAAATAACCTGGGAGTTCACCAGATCTTTTACGGTCTTGTTGGAACTTTGATTTCCTTACATATTCTTTTTTTATTTAATTATTCCTTTTTTTATTAACTCCAGTTTTGGACATTCCTTTTTTCTAATTACTTTAATTTATACATACTCCTTCTTTAAACAAGTGTATTATATTATATATCAGAAATAGCTTTTTTTGAGATTATATCTAATCTCAGAAATATCTTCTAGGTCTAATATCAAGCGGATCTCAGAAAGAGCTTGGCAGTTAGTAATGCTGTGAAGGCATGTTTTGTTAGTTGCTTCTGTGACTGTTAGTGTCTGTTTGAAGGGGAGCATAATGGCAGTGATGGACTGTGTCTAAAACCGCATACTACCATACTGCTAAATAGTATGTCAAAAATAGTATACCACCAATAGAAGTCTATTCATTAGTGTAGAATGTGTAGAATGGAAGTCTGTGGTTTTGGACGCAGCTACAGTTTTGGGAACAGCTTTTGTTGGGAGGACACAGCTGTGACTGGCTGGGTTTAAAACTGGAATGATTGAAGAGTAAGAGTGGCAGTAGAGTGTACAGAAGTTAAGCATGGACAAATGAAACACTCATAGATTTGATATTGTATTTGTCAAGTTTAAGGCTTCTGTGTAATTTTCTGTGTAATGTGTGTTTGGTATGTTTATGTCCTTACCTACACTCATCAGTCACTTTATTAGGAACACCAGTACACCTACTCGTCCATAGTTAGTAAAACAGCCAGTCATGTGGCATCAGTGCAGCCTATAACATCATGCAGATATGGTCCAGCAGCTTCAGCTCATGTTTACATCAAACATGGGAACGGAGAAAAGTTCTCCTAGTTCTCCTGGCACCAGATTCTTCAGTGTTCACTCATAACACTGCAATAAAGAAAAAAACATAGTCCAGTGAGAGGCATGTTCTGCTGACATATTGTTGAGATAAGAGAGGTTAAGGGAGAAAGACTAGAATAAAATAAATGCTACAGCAACCCAGATAACCACTCTGCGCCACTGTGGTGAACAGAAAAACATCTTTGAACATTCTTAAACTTTGAGGCAGATGGGCTACAACAGCAGAAGAGCAAACTGTGTTTTGTGTCTGTCAGTGAAGAACAAGCTGAAGCTGAAGATGCAGTGGGCACAGGCTCACCATTACTGGACCATAACTTTAGACTCACCAAAAACATAGCCTGATCTAATGAATCTCAATTTCTGCTGAGGCACCTGCATTCTCGGCACACTTCTGGTCTGTTAACACCACTCAATCACTACTTCAATGCCACAGTCTGATTGAGTATAGTTGCTGACTATGTGCGTCCCCTCATTGCAACATCTGACCATTTCTATCAGCTACTTCCAGCATGAAAAAGCACCATGTCACACAGCACAAGTCGTCTTCAGCTTTCAAGGGAGCCCTGACACAGTATAAGTATAGTGTTCCCAATATTTTCAGTATAATATATATTATATTTGTTAGTATATTTAACATATATTGGTCATATTTCTCTAAGCATCAAGCTTTGTAGCTTTGTATATTTTGATATAAATAGTTCCTTTTTACAGTAACATGTTCTCACAGCTCATGAAGCATGTTGTCGCTGTCCTAAATGGTAAGTTTACAGGGGGGCACAAAAATACTTTACTGTCAATGTAAGTTAATGGAAAGACTTTTTTATCACAGGTTTACTATTTTGGAGCATGCGTATTCTCACACAATGTAAAGGACATTATGCATGCTTGAATGATGTAGAAAAGTAAATATAAAAAAAATAATAAGGGTACATGTTTTTCTCTGGACAGTGATGATATGTGTATGTTTTTTTAAGAACATACCATAATTCCATAATTACTCGCAATAAAAACAGGATGTACATATAATTCATAATAACTTTTGAAGTCACATCAGGTTAAATCAATACCACATGCGGCTTTGATTTGCACTGTTGAATAAGCACTGCGGTCTCCAACAAAGTGATGTTAGTGTTGGCAATGGATAGTTATTACATCTCTCAGTTACTTCACTGAATTGGTGTGATCAGACTAACAAAAAGGTCATGGTGTGCATCTGTGATCTACAATAAACTATACAAGCCTCTGTGCTATTTCTCAAACATAATTACATTCAGGTTTTTTATTTGATCTGACTTCTTTACAAAATCTGTCACTGATCGTAGTGACCAAAGCGATTCTGTGAAATCCTGGAAAATTCTATTAACTCCTGTTGACTGTCTAAAGGCTATAATAAATGAAAAACACAGCTGATGTTGCAGGCACTCAGCTGTCACAATGCGTTTATGAATTCCATAACTGTGAACATTGAAACAGGGACATCTGTTTTAAGATGAGAGTGGTTTAATAACACATAGTCAGAAACGCCTGGGCACATATACATGAATGTTGTATACTCTGACAAGGTTCTTTACAGTCACAGGTCTCATTTTCATATATATATATATATATATATATATATATATATATATATATATATATATATATATATATATATATATATATATATATATATATATATATAATTATCCATCAGCGAGTTCCTTAGTCAACTGATAAAGGTTTCTGATGGCATTGTTCCAAGCCATTTGCCACATTCATTTTTAAGAGTGTATATTGCTTGAATTACTTTATACAGTAATGTATCAGCTTGGCTGAAATTCCAGTACTTCCTCTTGTGACCCCTGCCTTGTAAGTCTGATGATAATGGTACAGTATTATAATTTTGCTCTCATCTTGCGCTTCCCTGGTAAAATGGGGATTAAGTGGAGATTATGGCAGTGCCTTTTTCTTTATCCCTGGCTAAGCCAGCAGAGCATGTAGCTCAAAGGTGACGGTGCACTGTGTGATCTCCTCTTCTACCAACGTGCAACTTCACCAATGCCCGCTTATAGAAACACTCTCCACTGCGGCGAACCATTCGTTTTCATTTTCAACCTGTCAGAGAAGCAGCCGCTGAGTACAAATAGTTGTGAAGAATCGCAGGGCAGAGATATGCAACAGGTGGGAAAGATAGTGAATCTGGTGCTGCTTTATGAAGCATGTAGTGGGCCTGGAAAAAAAATACAAAATTTAATTCATTCCATCTGAAGCTGCTCAAAATGGGTTGAGTTGAAAAATAGCATTAGCGCCACAGTGTTCTCAGTAAGGTCAGACGATGAGGCTTTCACTGTATTCTGTTTTCTTCAAATGTCCCTGAACAAAGGAACAGATACTTGGATGTGAAGGGACAGTTTGTCTACTAGATTAACAGTTCAAAAATGCAAAGAGACCAGGCGGTATTCCACAAAGTAGGATTTCTCAGTTTAGCCAGACAACTTGAGCCCAAAGTCAAGCCTGTCCAACAGAAAAGGAGATAAGGGAGATTCTTATTGGGCATTCCTAACCTGTGGGTTTAAAGTTTCACCATTTTTTTAGATTTTCTGAATAATTCAGGGCTTGAGATGTATTCAGAGCAGATTTATTTAGAGTGGTTTGATGTGAAGTAGTTCACTGTAAGAGAAGCTAAGGGTAATAAGAATCAAATCAAATCAAATCAAATCAAATATTTAATTACCATACAAAATCACCAATAAATGCATGCCTTCTGAGACCATTGAAACATAAATCTGAAAAAAAAGCTGTCTTTGGGGACTATTTGCATACCAATGTCCTAAATGTAGCTCTCTGTATGAATGGATTACATACATTTTAAACCTAAGATAATACTATATCACAAAACAATATGTCAGATATTGGGCAGTGTATTCATAACAATTTAGTGTAAGAACTGTAAGTTACTTTCGAGGCATTATTCAGACCATTTAGATGTCTGGTTCCCATCACCAGTGAGAGCAATTCTGACTAATCACCGAACCACTTCTGTCTGAACTTTTAACTGTGTAAAATTGTTTTGGAAAATTGGTGAAGTTCCCCTTTTAGTTATCAGGCTAATTGAGAATTCTTGTGTCAGATGCTTCCAATATTGTTCATGATGAAAAAAAACTTGAGATTATTATTATTATTATTATTAATAATAATAATAATAATAATAATAATAATAATAATAATAATAATAATAATAATAATAATAATAATAGTCGTAGTGTCATATTCTGGTTATCAATATATTTTCATGTTTTATTATTGTTCTATCATTGTCACTGTCATATCATTATAGTAATAGCAGCATGAGTAAAATTACCACAGATATATTATTATTATTATTATTAGTAGTAGTAGTAGTAGTAGTAGTCGTCAATAATCATTAGCAGCATTAATATTTTCGTTATTTTGGGACTGCTTTCCCTTTTTAGCCTCACTTTATTACCCAGCAGCCCCTCTAGGTGTCGCGCTCTCGCAGCGTCTCGCGGCTGGCTGGCCAGAGCGCGCGCGCTGACGTCACCGCGGCGTTGATTTGCTGAGGCGGCGGCGGAGCGGAGTTAGAGCGCGAGAGCGCGGCGCGCGACCTGCCTCACTATGAACTAGAGCCGGTCAGCACGCACTCGGAGGGAGAGGGGAAAAATCCCGCGCGGAGAGCCAGGTGAGTGCACGCGGCTGCAACACACTCCGAGAAACACACATACACACGCACGCGCGAGTGCGCGAAGTCCTGTAGCAAAGAGACGCACTTTTTTTTTTAGTGAACGCTCTCGTTAAAGAGCCGCACGGGCTCTCGCGCTTCTCGGCGTGGATGAAAGGAGCCGCCGCGTGCAGGAGAGAGTGCGAGCGGGACCCGCGTCCTCCTCTCTGCCCCGCTTCAGAGGGGCGGTGAGAGCGCGGGTGTCTGGGAGCACCTGCTGGAGCTCCGGGCTCCGGGCTGCCTGTACCGGGGCCACATGCAGGGATGTTGTGTTGACGTAAGCGGGTGCTCGAGCAAGAGGGGGACGAGCCTCCAGCCAGCCTTCCACGAGCTCCACGATTCCAAACCCCACTCTCACTCTTACTCTCTTTCTCTCTCTCTCTTACTCACTCTCGCTTTCCAAACTGTTGCACCACCACACGGTCTTTCCTGGGAGTTTAAAGCCAGTTTGATGGCGCTGGTCAGCAGATAATAATAATATTAATAATAAAACATTACAGGCGGATTCATTCAGGCGGTTGGGCAGCGTGGTGATCTGTATGCACATGAAAGGCATGTAAACACGGGCAGCTGTCTGCTCGCCTCTTCACGCTAACTTGTGCCTGCGTGCTGCTGGACTCGCAACTGCGTGGACTGGTGATGAAACGCTCATGAACTAGTCGCTGTTTCACACAAGCAGATTCACGTGTGGCGAGTGAAACGGTCAATCCCAGTCGTGGAGCATATCGATCAGCATGCACCTTCCCCGCGTTACCTAATACTACTAACGCAATAGTGTGTGTGTGTGTGTGTGCACGTGTTTACAGCTGTCTCGTTTATCATTGTACTCTATTTATATGTGTGGCTTGTGTGTTTTTTGGCGGGCTATATGCTGTGCAGCCTCCGGAGCGCACGGTAGCCTCCAGCGCGCGCTGCACGGCTTTCAGTCTCGCCGCCCTGTTGCTGGCGATCACGTCTTATCGATGCACCTCAGCTGCCCCAGACACACTACGTGCTGCACATGTGCTTGAGTCTGCTGAATGCCGAACGCTGCGAAAGGGGTCTGGAGCGCGTTACGCACGGGCGAGCTCCTTACGCACGGTGCCGTTTGAGCTCGCGGGCACGAAGCTCTCTCAGCTTTCTCAGATACGGCGTGTAGAGACGGCACAGGTAGGGCCCGCTGTGAAGGAGCGTTAACGTGAGACTTCGCTGCCTCGTTAAGAGATGTCCTGATTTGGAGACGCTGCATCTACTTGTTTTAATGAATGCAAGGTTCTTTCTTTCTTTTATTTTTAAAGCTCAGATGCATGATTAAAGGTGGCTGCAGCTCTCAGTCTTATTAGCTTAACGTGTACACAGTGATCACTGTCATGCGTCTAGCCCCTTTTTCCTGATCTCATGCTCTTGAGCAGTTGTTACTGGACCTGACCCTTGCTTTGGGCTGCTAATGAGAAATGTTTGATTGATGCTTAGTTTGGTTATTTATAGTAAGGTCTTTTGCATTCTTTATTTAGTTGGCACATGCACTGCTCTGCAGATATGCATAGTATTTTGCATGACGCTGTTAATATAACTTGCCATTTAGCTTCAAATAAATTTGCATATATTATAATTTATTTCAGCCTGATGAGCTTGCTTGGCTTATTAAATCAAATTCTGAAAAAAAAAAACACTTAATTTTTTACTCCCACCTCAATCCATGCAGGCTGTTGAGCAGTCTCGTACGAAATGATCATTATTTTGTGTAAAAAGCATCTTTTTGTGATGCACGGCGTAATCTCGAAATTGCCTGGTATTTTAAAAGCGGCTTTAGGTGGGCATGTTGTTGCCGCACAGGCTCTGAGCTTTTGTGACATCCTCTGTTCCAACTGTTCCTGGCAACAGCTTGCCTCACCCTCCATGCTCCGCTCGCTATCCCACTCTGTGATGAGAATACTGAATAAGATGCCATTTCATTTCAGGAGGCTGTTGATGGGCTTTGTGAGGCAAGCTCGAACACACCGAAACAAAGGCATGATTACAGGCAGGGTTTTCCCAGCACTGACGCTAAATTTTCATGTCTTTCATTGGGGCCTCTCGTCATTTGAACATTTTGATAGACCTAGCTGGGGATTTTTTGGGCTCTGCGCCTTTTGCGAGGCTGTGTTTGCAAACGTGTTATTTTGGACGGGCAATTTACAGTCGCTTGTGTTGCTCAGATGGTTTGAGATTTGGCTGTTGTTTTCATACAGTGCGACATGCCGCTGCGGTCTCATATTGACTGAACGTTCTGGGCCCAGTTATTGGGTTTCGCGTTTGAATTCAGTCTCGTTATCTGCAGCGTCTCTTAAGTAAAGAGATTTTGTCATAGCTGGGGTTACAAAACTGTCTGCTGTACTATGATTTAGATCAATGAAGAACATCTAATACACATTCTTGTTTTTTTTTTCATATCTAACCAAGGCTTCTCTTATTCCATCTCTCTCTCTCTCTCTCTCTAGACTGACCTTATCTTGTTTACAAAGATAACTGAACAGACTGCTGAGTGGAAAGAGAGACTCATGAGTTGGCCTGGTGGGTTTTCGGAGACGTTATGGATCTGACTAAAATGGGTATGATACAGCTCCAGAACCCCAACCACCCCACCGCTCTGCTGCACAAGGCCAATCAGATGCGCCTGGCCGGCACGCTTTGTGATGTGGTCATCATGGTGGACAGCCAGGAGTTCCACGCTCACCGAACAGTGCTGGCCTGCACAAGCAAGATGTTCGAGATCCTCTTCCACCGCAACAGCCAGCATTACACCCTCGACTTTCTCTCACCAAAGACTTTCCAGCAGATCCTCGAGTATGCCTACACTGCCACGCTCCAGGCCAAAGTGGAAGACCTGGACGACCTGCTGTACGCGGCCGAGATACTAGAGATCGAGTACCTGGAAGAGCAATGCCTGAAGATCCTGGAGACCATCCAGTCTTCGGACGAGAACGATGCGGAGGTCAGCATGAACGACGGCGGCGGTGGCGGCACCGAGGAGGACGAGGAGCGCAAGGGGAGGCATGGGAGGAGCATCAAGAAGCATTCCATGGAGGAGAGCAGCTACGTGTCGGCCGCCCAGCAAGCACTGGCACTGTCCAGCATGGTGGACCAGAGCCCCTCCGTCTCCACCTCCTTCGGTCTCTCCACCATGAGCCCGACCAAAGCTGCCGTGGACAGTCTGATGAGCATCGGCCAGTCCCTCCTGCAGAGCGGCATGCAGCATGGTAGGACAACACCACATGGATGAGGTTCTTCACTGTACTGGTTAATCTAGACTGTAAATCTGATGATTTAATATTCAGATTATTTTTAGAAATAAGGTGAACTCGCTAACTGGAGGAACTTTTTTTGCTCAGAAGAAATAGAAACAGCAGTATAGCACAGTCGAGTCAGGATGCGGGCTATGGATTTCCTCCTTTAAGGCAGTAGAGGTTTGAGCCTGATGTAATTTAGATGGCTGGTTAAGCAAAGTGCATCCAGACAAATGTACTATTAACAGCTTAGTTGTTTAAGAGAGGGGGAAAAGATGGTAGTGGATTGGCATCCATGTCGGCAGATGCTCAAGATTACGGTAAAGGTGTCGGTATTGGACTTGAAAAAGTGGCATTGAGTCAGTTGCTTTGACCAAAAATATGAGCAAATTCTTTAAATTCTATGAGCAAATTTTCTTTAAATATTATTATAAATATAACACTCACTGTTACAGTATGTTAAAATTCTGATGAACCCCTAATTTAGCTTGGTTAAACGTTGGCCTGCACTGCAAAATTCAGCTGCTTTCGTTTATCAGATCACCTACAAAACATCTGAAATTGAATAGGATGTGCACTAAGTACTAAGTATCAGATGTATTGGAAAGTCGGGACACCAACTAACAAACAATAAAACTTTTAAAGTTGAGACTCTAGTTCACCTACTGCTTATATTGTCTGGTTAAGAGAAAAAGGATCTGTATTTTGAACCTCTCTGAAAGTTTGTTTCGAAAGCAATTGGTAGCCTTCTGTGATATCAGTTCTGTAAAGATTTGTGATACCATCTAACAAACGATATGTTTTGCAGCCTTACAGCATGGAGTGGCCATCGATCAGCTGCAGGGCAACTCGCACCCTGAGATCAAGACCGAGATGATGCAGGTGGACGAGGGCGGCGAGCACGACAGCCCCAGACCTGCGGAGTCGGGAGGCTCCAGCAACGGGGAGGCAGACAGGAGCCGGGACGGGCCCGGGACGCCCACCCGGAGCAGCGTGATCACCAGCGCCCGTGAGCTGCACTACGTCCGCGAGGATGGGGGCGGAGACCCGCACGTCGAGGTGGCCCAGATGGGCCTGGAGGGTGTGGCGGGCATGACCGAGAAGCACCTAGCCTCTCTGTATGGCATGCCGCCCAACCACAAGAACGAGGCCATGCTGTCTATGCCCTCCTCTATGGCCTCGTCCCTGCACATGGCTCCGGCCCTGCCCATGTCCATGGACTTCAGCGCTTATGGCGGCCTCCTGCCGCAGAGCTTCATCCAGAGGGAGTTCTTCAGCAAGCTGGGCGAGCTGGCGGCCAGTATGAAACCCGAGGGGCGTGCCGGCAGCCAGAGCGAGCGATGCAACGTGTGTGGCGCCGAACTGCCCGACAATGAGGCTGTGGAGCAGCACAGGTGAGTGCCTTACTGTGGTCATCTTGCGAATGTTACAGTGGTGCCCAAACTCCAGTCCTGGAGGTTTTCCTCTCCTGTTGCTTGAGAGTGTTTCTCCTGTAGCTTATCTGTTGAACTTAAAAAAATATATATATCTACATTTGGAAACACCCCTCTGAGAGTTTAACCGTTCGAAAGCACTTGGTATTCATATACTCGTTTAAGCCCCCGGCAACTAAAGTTGCCACAGGTTCAAACCCCTTTTTTTGCTCTTTTATAAAAATATAGTAGGTGTTACACAACTTTTCAAAGATTCACCCATGAAAGAGCCAGGTTGTACAAATCACTTTCATAGATTTAGGGAATATAAATGTTTAAATGGGTCACCGATACATTCATCTGTTTGAAATCCCTGAGAAGAATCTTGGCTGAAAGAAGATCAACTGTATTGTAACTAAACTCCAGGACCGGAGTTGAGCACCCCTGAACTAAATGTTACACATCCTGTGACCTGTTGTGGTGATGCCGAGTGTTTTGCATGCTGGATTCTTTGTTCGTAGTAGCTCTGGTGTTTCGTGTGGGCGTCTGTTCGTGTTGGTTGTTGCGGAGACATTTTTTTTCTTGGGTGAAAAGTCATCATGCCACATTGTTTCATTAAAGGGAAAGGTGCATGCAGTCACTCTCAGTAACTGTTACTATTGTTATTGTTACTCAAGAAAATGAAAATGATTCCGAATGACTGCTTGTTCAATGATTGCTTGTTTATTTTTAAGTTGGATGTCGGTTTCCTTTACTTTGCGCTGTGATGGATGCGAATGGAAATGCAAAGTATAGCTTTCCACTTAGCGGAGGAAATTGATGTACTGCAAACATAAATACTGTTATAATTTAGTGAAGCACTGTAGAAATAAGGTCAATTATGTCGGGCTGCGTTGTGTTTCAAGCAGTAAAAAGGGATGAGACAAGAATTTAGTGAAAGCCGTTCCTTCATAAGTGGAGACTTAACGATTGTTTGAGGATGAATTTATTCTGTTTGAGTGTCTGTTTAAGGGTTTCAAATATTGTTATAAATATTACGATAGATGTGGTTTTAATTTAATGCGTGTAATTCTAAAGTCTAGTTTTAAAAAGCAAAGGAAAGGGCAAATGATTTACTGTATTATTATAAATGGGGAGTTTTGGCTTAATTTGATGTACGCAAAGTGATTTGATGTAGAGGAACCTATGAACCAGCTTCTCAGTGGTGATAATGGAAACCAGGAGTTGTAATTTCTACATAGCCTTAATTATGTACTTTCCAAAGTTTTCATTTGTTGTGGATAACAGTAAAGTTGTGGTGAATCCAAAGAATTTTTTTATATTTTTAGTAACGTTTGGTTTTACAATGCCCCGCATGTACGACTCTATCATAATTGGATTTAGTGTTCAATGTTGGCTCAACAGGTGACACATTTCTAACTATTTCATGTAATAAACTGAACTGTAGCCTTTTGGTTCCAATCACCATCACTGTGAATCAAAAGAGTTTGTAAGGTTCTCTAAACTGGAGCAGTTCACATAACATCACTCTAAACGAATCCTTTGATATCTTAACGATAAACTTACACTGATTTATTTATTTTTTTTTAATCCCCTGTAAATATGACTAACATGTATTTAACAATATGATCTTTTTTCAACAAGTGGTCAGTGCTTTACGTGCACTGGTAGTGAGAAAAAGAAGTCTGAACAATCCTCCCTGTGCTGTTGATCTGGTTATGTGTGTGGTAGTTGTTTGGTGGTGGCGTGCAGGCCCCGGGTGTGCTGATCATTTCCAGGCTCGCTCTGGTGGCTGCTGAGTGGTCCTGGAGAGGCGCTGGTTGGGCCCATTAGCCGCACCTGGGGAGGGGGCTGGCTAATGGGAAGCAGCCTCTACGTCCACCCCCTGACCCCCATGGTGTGGCCAGTGACGGGCAGGCCTGCATGGGGCCCAGCCACCAGCCACAAGGAGGGCCTTATTAGCTTTATGAGAGGGGCAGACTGTCCAGCCCAGGAAATGAGGGCCGCGCGCAGGACCTGGGCCGACCTCCACAGCGTAACCTTTTGGCCACTGCGCTGGCCTCTGCTTCTCGTCAGCGTAGCTGGAGGGGGGTGTCGCAGCGAGCAGGAACGAAGCGAGGAAATCCACGCCAGACACACCAAGCTTTTGAAGCCCTCGCTGCATTCTTGCAACCAAGTCGCAATATGTTGTGCTTCATACTGGCCAGGGTATGGTCACTGTTGTAGCTTGTGTTTTTTTATATATATATATATATATATATATAAACAGTAACTTCATAGAAGGAAAGGATGTTCTTATACATTAGTGCTTCGATTGTTTTTGTTCAGTGTTGCTTCGTAGCATGTGTCCTAATGAAAGGTTTACACAGTGTAAAGGGCAGCTGGCATGTTTCAATTACAGTGGGTGGGCAAGAAGAACAAAGAGATATGACAGCGACAACATTCAGGGCCCTTTAAAAACAGCTCGCTCTCAGAGTTCAGTAGCACTAGTTGCTTGTGACGCCTAGCATATAAATAGTCTCTCTGAATTTACTGGACAGTACATAGCAAGATTTTCCTTATTACTTGCTCGCGCAGGCATTTGTTTCACTGCCACTTGCTGACTTGATGCCATTTTTCAGTGGTTTCCTTGATGGTGTCTGCTGATACTAGTCATAGCTATTTTGACATTGCTCTTAATCTTCTGGAATGCATGGTGGTTAAAGTTCAGCCGAAGATTCGGTTTCGGGCCTCTCGCAAATATTGACGTGTCTGGGAACAGGTCAAGATGACTTTAATAAACATCTCCTAATTGGCAAGATAAAGACCAGCTTGTAGTTTTCTCACTCTCTGTGATATTTAAACTTGTTTCTGCTGAAAAAGGGAATAGTTGACACGATCTTGTAATTTAAAAGTTGTCTGTACTCCGTGTGAATCATCATGAATCATTTGAGCGGAGCTGGTTGGTAAAGACGTGTCACGGTTTGCGTTTAGAAAAGATAAATCATGGATAAATCTAATTAGTTTCTATTTGGTAATGAATTACTGATGCATACATTGTAGCACTGTTTAAGGCTGCTAGTTTATAGTGTCTTATCACTGTCTGCAAATATCAAGGCCTAAACTGTGGAGTACTTTCTAGTTGGCATAATTTCATGATTTAGTTTTTTTGTTTTTTTTTTCATCTCCAGCTTTAAAGTTTGTTTTGTCATTGTTATGTTTTCAAGTTCTCGGAACTTGACTTGTTTTCTTATCAAAGAGAATGTATTAGAGCAGCTATGACTGTTAAGCTTCATAAACAATTAGACGGCTTTTTTTAATTGCCCCTCTCTCTTATTTCTTGCCAGCAATATCAACTAAAGACAGCGACTGTAATTTGGTGTATTTATTTATTTATTTATTTATTTATTTATTTTTCCGATGCCAGGTGCTCGTTTTGTTGTGCGACAGAGATGGTCGTGTTTGTGTTTTCCGAAGGCTCTTTAGAGGCTTGTACTCCTGACAGCTTGCGGCACACAGGGAGACGGGTCTTGTGAGTAATTACGGATTATTTCCCAGCGTCTTGTGCCAGGGTCCCCCGCCATCGCCGGTTCCAAATGTGAAAAATATTTCTGTTTGAGAGGTCATTTGGTGCAAACGGGTCAACTTAATTGACTGTAATTGTTTCCAGGCGTGGCACAAGACTGGCCGCTTGCCCGCGTATGTACGCGCCGCGGCGAACGCGTCAATAAATAGATGCTTCCTGCTCGCTCCGTTCATTGTCCGGTGCCTCGGGTTGTGTCATAAAGCTGTGGACGGATGGATGAGATGTGTATTGATTGTAAAATGGAGGGGAGGGGAGAGGAGGCAGCCCCTTGAAGTGGACCTCGGGAGTTTTGTGGAGGTATCGGAGAGATATATGACTGTGGGATACCTAAATGAAAGGGTTTGTTTGTTTTGCAGTCACCCACGGTTTCCTACAGGGGCTAAATCAAAGCTCGCTCTCAACAGCATAACAGCTTTTGCTTTCTTTTTCTTTCTTTCCCCTCTTTCTTTCTTTTTTTTTTATTTAACCAGAGGCATATTTGACCAGCGCTGATTTGTTTTGCTAAGGAAAGAGAGGTTCGCAGTCCTGCGACTTCAGGGAGACGGGATTACAGAAATATTTTAGTAACCTGCCGATAAGAAAGTAATCAGCTTGCACAGAACAGCAATAATTCAGGCCAAAACGCATACACAAGAAAAGAGCCATGCTTGGTATTCCGTACACGTTCCTCCAGACAAAGAGGTCACCTTAGGTCTGGCTTCTATACTTAATGTGTGGATGTCTAGCCTCTGACAGAGAGCTCATCCCGTACGAAAGCAGAAAGCTTTGAGGATGGTGTTTTTTCTTTATTTTTTTTATTGGTCTTCATATTGCTCAATGTGGTCAGCTCACTTTGAGTTTCAGCTCAGGCTTCAGCTGCAGACCAGGCCAGTAACAGGGCTGACCTGAACGCAGCTGGCTAGCGCATCTCCAGCGCCAAGGCTAGCCTCGGTGTTTAAATAGGAGGCTGGCCTTATCTTTGCATATCGGAGGCACTGATAACCCTGCACTCTCCTCTCCAGTATACCAAGAGCAGATTGGGCCGATAAGCTCCATGGAGCTCGCGGGGTGAGATAACACCAGCGTCAGGCTGCAGCGAGGTGAGAGAGGCACCTCACAACGTTCTGTGCGTGCTTCGCGAGTGCAGCTGAGCTTCACCACAAGCCACCAACGCTCACGCAACAGCCATAACAACTGTGACTCGAGCCGAGCCCCTCAAAGCCAGTGTCGCTCTCAACGGCACAGGTGAGGCTCCGTTCAGCAGCAAGCCATTGCCGGCGTCCAAAACTGTGCAGCTTGTTGCGAAAGGGTGTCTTGGTTATTTTTAAGTGTTGTATCTTTGCTTTTTTGCCATCAGAATGAAGAGGGAGACCAGTTCAGAGAAAAACTTTTATTCAAAGGGCTGCAGTACCAACGTTCTCTGAGCTTGAGCTTGGTCCCAATGATGTCTTTGACTGCTTGTCTTATATAGGGCTGTGTATTTGCTTTTTCTGGCCCACCAGGACACCTAGCTACGTCATTCTTTTGGGTAGAGTGGTTCTCAAATAGAAGTTCCCAAGATAACAATGCAGGGTATATGGCCCTATGTGGCGGGGGGGTCCCAAAAAGCCCTGACTTTCCCGTGAGCTTGGAGCCTTCTGTCTAATAAGATGAATACAAGCTATATAAAAAAAAAGTTAGATAAAAAAAAGACACAACAACTGCACGCAAGCCTGACGATTTTATCACTGATTCAATTTGGCATCATCGCTAGGGCAATGTAGATATCTTCTAGTAGCTGTTTCCAAGGGTCAGCTGGAGAAAACTTCTGAAAACAGGTCACTCAACCAGTGTGGGAAAGAGCTCTTGAAATTCCAAGGGCCCATAAAGATGCCATTGAAGTTTGTTCATTTATCTGCCCTGTTTTGTGTAAAATTGTGAACTAGCTGATTGGATTGAGTTAGCGGAGTCCTTAACACGGCAGCAATATGGTAATTGAGCGCGATGGTAATTAAGCCAAAGTGAGAGACTTCAAACAAGCGGGCCCATCATTTTGTCAGGTTGCCCAATTAAAATGTCTTAATGCTGAAACTCTGTTTTGACTTTGCAAGGTTGTCTATAAAACGAGAGGAAAAAAGTGCCCTACAACGAATCTGACCTTTCCATTAATTTATTATGAATGTGGGATATGAAATAAGGAAGTGGGGCATTCTTTGTTTGAAAGCTTTTGTGATGTTAATTTGCGCTTTTCTCAGTTTTGATTCCAGGTAATGTATATAAGCCGAGCCTCTTAATTGCTCATTATATGAGTTGGTGCCATTTGGTGTTAATGGAATGTTAAGAGTCATTATCTGTGTCTGATTTAAGTCAGATGTCTTTTTAAAAAGCTTGTATTGGAGAAAATGGATCGGCTAAAGAGAATGTGATTAAATTTCTTCTCAAATCGCCCGTGCGTTTCTGTGGAGCACTCTCAGGCACTTTAGTTGATCGTGCCGCAGGTGATTTAGTACGGATATGAATATTTTTGCATGAACTCCCGCCGCGCCAAAGTTTGGGCTACTGTCAAAAGGAACATCTGACGTGGGTACAGTTGGTAGGATGTAGATTTTTAATGGCTAATAAATGCTCCTTTCCTACTGTGCTTTTTTAGATGCTCTTGTTTGTTTATGCAGTGCAGATACAGCTGCAGTTGGCAGGCATCCAATTATGGACAGCCTTTAAAAGGCCCTGGTTGAACTGTAAAGATTTACACCAGCTCCCCTCTGATCTGAGATCTGGCTTCTGTCTTCGCTGTCAAGAAGCGAGATGTATCGATTAAAGACTTAACACAGGGTTACATCATGTGGATTGGACTGCACACCTTGAATACAGCTGTGGACCAGTATCCAAACATCTCTGTTTTAGTAGAACAAGTTTGCTGTGGCACTTCACACCAATAGACGCCGGTTTGTGATTATTTATTTATTTTTTAATGAATTTATTTTGATATGCTCTGTTCATATCGGCAACTCAGGATAGATATGGCACAGGCTCACCGCACACGTTTAGAAAATGAGAGGCAGAGTTGGCAAGGCTAGTATGAATACCAAATAAAAGTAAACTCAGATAGGCAGACAACACAGCCACATCTTATTAAAGCGATAAGCATCGCTGTGTGTGCGCGCGCGCGCCCTGGTAAAAAGACAGGACGGTTGTGCACAGGGCTCTCTCTGGCTGGGCAGCTTTTCACTGGCCGTCTCCTTATCTCCAGCCTGCAACTGGAGATGGAGGGATTACAGTCAGCAGCAAAGTGCTAGGGAGCCCAGTACGGTGCCAGGTGGCACACCAACCCTCCGCGAACATCTAAAGCCATTCTGCTCCACCACACACGCGCGTCCGCATCCACACACACACACATACACTGAAATCAGATTTAAGCAGTGGCCATAGCGATGTAGATGAAGCGAGCACAAGCCTAGCCGAGATAAGAGTGTGTGGTGTTGGGGAAAAAGGAGGCCTCTGTCTCTTTGGTTCTCTCCTAGCTCTCCCTCACCTGGCCGCCGGCGCTGAATAGCCACTGGTCCAGCAGTGGGGCCTCTGACTCTCCGCTCATCAGGCTGCCTCTGCTAAAAGAGGCTTTAGTTGGACTCTCTCTTTTGTCACCATGGGGTCCTCAGATAGGCTACTGTTCCGCTATGCCCCTCGTTAGCGAAAACAAGAGAGAGAAAGCAGAGCAGTGTCAAAGTTTCCCTCCTTTCTTAATCTCCCTAATTATGCACTAAATTCCTTTAAATGTGCCCTAGATTTATGCCCCCTAGAAATAAGTGTAATTGTAATATCTGAGTGATAGGGCATGTAATTTTGGGTTACTTTAAACATCGTTTAAGTACAGTGTTTGAAGATCATGCAAAAAAAAAAAAAAAAAAAAGCCCCACTCCACAGCTGAAAATTACTACTACACTCATGTTCTAGGAAGAGTTTCATCTCTCTGTGAAATTGTTTTGGTTTTTTTCTTTCTTTCTTCATTTAAGCGGCATTATAAACCAGCAGTTTCCTCTTTCCAGCAAGTACAGTGTTTTAATCCCATCAATTTCCCATTAGCATCTGGTTTCTGGCTCTTGCCACATGAAAGAAGACGTGTCGGTTCCCCCTCGGTGGTTCTAATGCGCTGCTGAGCTCCGTGCACAATGAAGGTCCAGAGCAAAGGGCCAAGCCAAGCGTGCATGGGGGGCTGTGTGAATGCACTGCTGGGGCTCCGGAATCCCCTGGAAGTATCAAATCAGAGCCTTCCGCGGGCTTCCACCGAGAGGGGCTCTAATTAGCTCCTTTGTTGCCCGTTGAATGGGGTGCCAGAGATTGGCAAGGGGCCCCCGATAGAGTGATACAAGCGTGCTAAGAAGGGGGTCATAAAATACCCATCACAATAGATCTGTGTGCAGCCGGCACAGGTAGGAGCACTGGAGCTAGACGGTGCCGGAGCTTGTTTATCTGTTAAACCTGGCCCGGCTTTTGAAAGGCCAAACGGTGCATGCCAACAGGACACCATTTGTGCCTCATGCTTACGCGCTCAGCGGTAATCTTTTAGCACAGGAATCTGCGCAAATAATCCCAACAATTCTTTAGATTCCCCTTTTTTTATTGACTACAATATTGACATTGCTCTAGACATGATATTGCCTCTCTCTCTCTTTGTCTCACACTCTTACTCTCCCTCATAGCATATATGTTGAGTTGGTTCAGACATGGCCTGAGGAAGCCTCTTTCTCTTTCTTTCCTCTATTATCCAGAGCTGGAGGCGTTTTGAGAGATATGAGATGGACACAGTCAGGAAAAACACAGAAAGCCGTGCAGCATGTTTTAAGCCACGTTGTAATCCAGGGGGATCAGTTGGATAAATCGCGGAATAAAGCTTAAAACCATAATTGATTTATGTATTTGCTGACTGGAGACGCCTGTAGTGATTACCAGTTGGAGAGGCTGGATGATTGATGGCATGCCCTTAAGAGAGCGTGCCTGGGAGAGGGACGGGGGGCTCGCCACTTACATTATGGAATTCATAATGTCTCTAATTCAATAGACAAGAGATTATTTCACCAGGCACGCTACCTTCATTTAGGCCCGAAGTGAGGGAGCTCTCTCTGGAAATTGCCTTTGCACAGTCAACAACATGACAGTCAGGCCCGCTTTATCACCCGCCAGACTAAGAGCATTGTGTAAAACTGAAATATTCTACTAATCTTCCAATTGCCTCGCTGTCGTTTTTCCCATGCCCCTAAACAGCCATATTGTTTGTGGCCCTCACTTTATCATTCTCACAGCCATCTGTTTAAATCCAAAATGAATCAGCAGAAGCCACCACGTGGCTTTATTTATCTATTTATTTATTTATTTTATTTTTGTTGTGGATGAGCCGATGCGACTTTTACCCTCACCTATTTTTTTTTTATTTTTTTATTTATTTATTTATTTTTTGACCTGTCGGCGAAATGGTGCTTGAATTTTATTGGCGTGTTACAGGCGGGGAGCTTTCCTCCCTTAGTTCAGGCTGAAGTGTTTTTGTGTTCCCTCGCTGTCTGGAGTCCAAAAGCCATTCCATTTACTGGACTGATCACCAGTGCGGCCCACTGTGACATGTCATGACTCAAACAGCATCATTTCTGCTGTTTGTGTCCGTGGCAGGAAGATACAGATGATGCTGTCAGGAGGCGCCGTACACCATTAAGCATAGTGTGCTCCGGCAGAAGCCCCGTGCTCTTTTTTTTATTTTTTATCTTCTTCCACCCCGAATACGCCGTCCTCCGCAGGCCTGTCCTGCAATTTTACGCCCCGTGCTCTCTGTTCGACCTTCGCAGTGAAGGAAAGTCACATTGATTCTCTGTCTTTGGGGTTAGGCGCGGGATCCCTTTGAAGTGACGAAAGTTTATTTTCCCCCCGAGGGGCTTCGTGGGCTTGTGTGTGCCACCAGCGCATCGGAGTCTGAGTCCTTAACAGGTGTTTGTATCCTTATCACCACGTCACACCTTATCTCTGGGCCTCAGCTTCCTGCATCCTAACACAGGCTTCAGAGTGGGGAAATATTTCACTTAGCCTCTGACCTCTCTCTCTCACACACACACAAATAGCAACACACATGCCGTTCCTCACCAAGCTCTGGCTGTGAGAAGGAGTTTCACCATCAACGGTAGCTTTTGCCCCAGCTGGCCTCAGGATGCTGGCCTTCGCACCGCTAGCTTCTTCGTCACGTTGGGGCCAGCTCGGGCTACTCTTGTATCAGCGAGAACACCTTGCCGTTAGAGATGAAGAGATGCTGGTTTCGGTAGGTTCTTGAAGACGGCGGTCGCGTCAAAATGCTGTCTCCAACGGAAACAGAGAAAACCCCTTGGAGCTTGTAACTGGGCACGTTTTAAACCCTGCCCTGGTGGGTGTAATGCTGGAGGCTGGGGGTCTCCGAGCCATGAGAGCATCCTTTGTGAGAGGTCGGCTCTGTTACAGTAGAGTGGATGCAGGGGTCTCGTCCCAGACAAAGACAGGGTCAAACAGGCCCCCATTATTTACAGTAGTCCCTTTCATTGCCCGAGTGAAACAGGAGCCTCCAGGGGCCTCATGGGAAGAGCAGTGTTTTTGCTCAGTCAGGCCTTCAATAAGGTCAAAGAGCAGTGCCAGTGGGGGGAGCTGACTTCCAGGGCCTTCATAGTAGGGCTTTTTTTTATTGATCAGCAAAGAATTCTGTCACACAGGCAAAGTTTAGAAAAACAAGTGGGTGGGGGTTTGGATGACATCGAGTCACCATGGCTGGAGAGCTGCTCGGACTGTGGGACGGGACAGAACGCACCACTGTCATCTCTGTCACATGCACAAAGGACCGGAGACTTAGTAGACAATGTAGAGACTCTCTTTTGTGTGCATTGTTGGGTCCGATCGGATTGTCTAAATTACTGAACTCCAGAAACCCCGGTACATCCTTTCGTCATCACGTTCCACTAACTGCTCAACGCCAGTAGCTGCAGAGCCCTAAGCACAACCCGCCTCTTTCTTAATTTTGGCGATAATGCTGGCCTGTGCAGCTTGATGTGTTGGAGATAAACACAGAGATGCAAGCTGACACATTTAAGACTATCGTATGCCTTCTTGATGCCTTCTGAAAGCAGTAGTATTTGTTTTCTTTCATTAAGACGAGGGAAAGTAGCCCAGCCAACTCTTGGCTCCCCTAAGCACGGTGCAAAAGCACCATCTGCCAGTAGAATCCCACATAATCTTGGCGTAATCTTGACTTGAATGGTAGGGAGGAGATGGAGCAGGCGAAGAAAGAGAGCCCTACATAAAATACTGTGAACGGAGCGGTCTGCCAGAACAGATTTTATTATTTTTAGTTCCACAATGCCAGGAGGGTCAGAGTTCACAGGTCAGAGGGCTGTATTCTGGGTGGGGTGTTGGGAGTCCAGTATGACCCCCCAACCTTTCAGCCCATTGTCCTGGCACTAACTCAAGCTGAGTTTGACGGAGGCTTTGAATTTGGTTGGGAGAGCACTGACCTACGAAGGAACGCTTTTTGTTTATAACCAACAAATAAACTCATAACAGACAGTTTTTTTTTATTTTGTGTGCATGTTGGACCTGCAGGTCCAAGTAAAGTGAACATTTCAAACTAAAATATGAAAAAAATAACAGTTTAAACATAACTCTATACAGCTTTAAAATATGAATTAGAGGAAAGTAAATAATTGTGTTTGGACGGGCTCAAAAGAAAAAAAAAAACCTGTCCAATTATATAGCAAATAATTAGGAATTTGCTGGAATAATATCTTTGTTTCCAAAAAATAATATGAATATCTTGGTGCTTTGTTAGCTGGCCCTCTCAAGCAGCTGCAGTTGTGGTGGAACCTCACTATTAAAAACCAGCAAAAAAAAAAAAAATTCAGCACATCTTTCTCAAACTAATGACCGGTCTGCGTCTTCTTAAATAGAGTTGTGCTGGCTTCAGTGGCCTCGGCTCTGCTCCCCCCTCGCCCCATTGTTTCTGCGTCCCCTCTCCCCTGCTACCGTGATGAGGTAATGGCTCCTTCATTCCGGGCCTTTCAGCCGCGCTGTGTTGTCTAATGTGTGGAATGGTTAAAAATAAACACATGTGTACGCTAGCTGGAGAAAATATCGAGAGGCCAAGTGTCTGGAGTCTAGTTACTGGGGGTGGAAGTAGTTGGCACCAAATTAATAATAATGCTGCTGATGGTGCCGGTGGTGGTGGTGATGATAAGCTATGTACACTTCCTACACATCAAGGCGGCAAAAGGGTAGATGGGAGGTCTTTAGCGGTCTAGGCCGAGGTCTGTGGGATTTTGAGAAATATGATAGCAGTTCTGTTGCCCTGCAAGAACCCCTGAGACTAAATAAATCATGATGATGTGAAAGAAGGTGAGGCGGAGACCTCGGAGGTGATATGGCATAAACATATCACAACAGTTGAAGATGTTGTAACGGTGCTAATGATAATCTCTGAGGTTTGCAAATTGGTTAAAAAAGTGATTATAATGATTATAATGATTAAAAACTGTTTACAAAATAAATTATTTACAAAGAAATAGAGGGGATAATCAAACAGTTGATAAATTAATAATATAAAATAGGTCATGGATAACGGGCATACTGACTATTTCTTGTTATGTTATGTTATTGTGGTCGTTGTTGTGTACAGACTTGCTGTAAATCTGTGGAAATGTATACATTTGCTTTTTATGATGCATAAAATTGTTCAGTGTTCTAGAAGTACCCATGATCCCCATAATATTCTCAAAAAAAAAAACAAAATTGTGTCATAATTTATCACAATAATAACACATCATCACATTACCCACCCCGGAGGCATCCCAAGTAAATTTTTCTCCTGATTTCAGCAAAATTGTAACTTGATTTGAAGTACAGCGGGTGTGTGTGCTGTGTGTTGATTCATGGGAACACTTTCTGTCTTCTGTGCCAGCAAACAGTAAGAGGTCACACTGTTCTTTAGTGAAATGGGGTAAAATCAGGTCACCCTGTATGATCTCAAGGCCTGGTGAACTGTTATCGTAGGCCAAATGCATTATGCATGGTTCTGAAACAGTTCATTTTAAAAGAGATCTTTTATATCTGTCAAAATGTAGTAAAAGCCAGGCCAGCTTTGGCCTTGGGTTGGAACAGCAAAGACCCCGGGTCCAGTAATGACAGTAGAAGTAATCGATTGTCGGATTATTCGGAAAATTCAGCCCTTTTATTGCCGTTCCATTCTCCTCCATCTCCTTGACACAGCTGGACAAAGGTGAGTGCTTGATATGTGAACAATCAGGATTGGTCCTCTTAGGGCTATTGTGCTGTGGCTGTTGTGTGGGTTGGTAAGGGTGACATCTTCTTGCTGATGATGTATAATAAATCCAGAGCAAGAGGCCTGAGTCGCAGGCTGAAGGCCAGTAGCTGCGGCAATAGCCGCGCCCGCACAGGCTTTCAGGGCCGCGAGCCGCCACCACTGGCTTTCACATGGCCTCGAGGTCCTGACCTGCGCCTTTGTTCCGCGTGTTCGCTTTTCCTCAGCGAGAAGTGGGCTCTTTGAGTGCCCTCAACCCCCTGCCGAGCCTTCTACTTCACCACGTTAATAGTGGCACTGGAACTAATTTTCCAAACCTCAGATGTCTTGAAACCCCTGCATTGTCTCCCCAACTCAAAGAATCTGATATTGTGTGCATTGTGGAGCTCCTTGGCCTTCTAAGACTGCTATGTTTAGATGTTTTTGTTATGTTTTTTTTTTTTTTTTTGGACAGTGTGATGTAAGCATGCTGTTATGATGCAAGCAATTGTGTTTCTTTTTTTTTGTAAACAAATACCACTGTCCTGATTCAGTCTGAACTTTGATAGATTTGGCCTTGTTCTCTGAATCCTGTGGAATGACTATTTTGCAAGCTCACTGAAATGTGCAATAAGAGAGAGGATGTCTCTCCCACAGTATGCTTCCTAACTTCTGTCCTGCGTACATTAACCTTGACTTTTATTAGCCTCTTCCACACACACAAACAAACACACACACGCACAAATGGGCAAGACTAGTTATATGGAGCAAAGGTGCAGTACTGGACAGCTGTTGATCTCGCTCTCTCTCTCGCTCTCTCTCACTCTCTTTTTGTGTCTGTGTCTCTCATCCCTTTGATTTCCACACTGTCTCCTTTCAGAGAGAAGTGACAGAGCAGAGCTTTTATTATTTTATTGGAGCAGTGCAGAATTCCTTCAAAGGTGCTGCATCACGTTTCCCACTTCCAGCTCCACATTCTCACACTTGGTGTGATTCTCTCACCCTCTGTCTGTGCGTCTGGGTCCGTCTGCCCTTTGTGTGCGAGCACTGTTTTTAAAGGTTTTAAGTAGTACTCGCTACATGTCGAAGAGCGTCTGATGTCAGCGTTTTTTCTCAAAAACATCTGTCCACTTGAAAACACTGGAAAAACTGAGTTTCGAGAATCTCCACAGCAATCTCCCTTTAACTCAATTTTCAGTGAGCTGGAAGACGGAGGGTAAAAAAATGTAAAATCAGAAAGCATCTACAGCCGTGTGGACAAGCAAGCCTGTGAGTTGATAATGACTGAGTGTAACTTAGACACTCAATTGTAAGGTTACTAAGCCATCTGCATTTTCTCCTGTGAATGTTTATTCTCTAGATCAGGGTTGCCCAGTCAAGGTCCTGGAGATCTACCACCCTGCACAGTTAAGCTTCAACCATAATCTGACACCTGATTACCGGTAATCAAGGCCTTTAGAGGCTTCTGACTATGTGTTGGCCAAGCATGTTAGAACTGAACTGTCTAGGGTGGTAGATCTCCAGGATCATGATTGACCACTGCTATTCTGGATGTTCACATTACAGTGCCATCACAGGTGCGATATAATCATATATATATATATATATATATATATATATATATATATATATATATATATATATATATATATATATATATATATATATATATATATATATATATATATTAGTTCTTTTTAGATCATGTTGAGGTGAATTGTTACTAAGTTACTAACTTTCTAAGCATTATCAGTCAATCTAATGCAGTGGTTCCCAACATATTCCACCTAAAGTTTATTAACCAGAAACCATATCAGCTGTCAAGAAATCAGGTCTTTAGTGCTGATAACCTGAGAATTAGAACCTGAAAGATCTGATTATTCATCAAGTTTAGTCACAGAGACCCAAAAAATGACCATGTTAAAAAATAGAACACATTTCAATGAATGTTCAAAGCAGTTTGGGTTGTTATGTTATAGTAAAAAGAGTGTGTCCGCTTTAGAACTAGCAATCCATCGTGTTAGTGATGTCTGATTCTTTATAGCTGGCTTATTGATTTGAATTTGTCCAATCACGCCTCTCTTGGTTGACCGAAAATGCATTCGGTGTATCTCGAGCCAAAATCGAACCTATAGTAAGACAGCAAACCAATGTTAAAACAGGCTTATTATGGAGACATTGCAGGGCTGGAGTGCTGCTAGAAGAAAAGAGCTCACTCTGATGTTGGTGTGGGCCATCATAAAATGTGTTCCCACCAACGTTGAACTGAACTGGGGTTTCCTTTGAATGTGGACAAAGATCCATGGTTATCACTGGACAATGGTCCCAAAATGGACCAAACTAAAGAATATGTTTGATGGGTCAACATCAAACAAGGTACTTGTGAGAGATTCTTGAGGAGCTTCTCTATCTCTGAGATTCAGTCTCTGAATTGCACGGTCAACACTGTGCGGTCCCAAACTCATGATCTCTGTTAACATTAATATTGTTCGTCCACCAGTGGTCCACCAGTGGTCCGTGGCCCAGTGGTAGAGAAGCCTTGATTTAATGAATCAGTTTCCAAAGTGGCCAAAAGTCTTGCTTATGTGAAGCCCATACTTAAAAAGTTACTATTCTAACAATTCATGCCCTTCTTTTTTTTTTTTTTTGCTTGGCAGTGTAAAGTAAACTTCCTCCAAACCATATCAAGGCTTAGGTACCTGCATTTGATGGACAACAAATCAGCCGCTTTCTTAGGCACTGTCAACACATGTGCAGCTGAGAAAGCTCTGTGTCTCTCTGTCAGCATCGGCGAGCCTGGTGTGAGGACACTGTTCCCTGCTTCACATGCCCACAGGGCCAAATTAAAAATGTGCAGTAGGTAGACGGCAGCGCAAGCAGGGAGGAGGTCAATATTAGATTTATCACCTCTCGAAACATTTGGAGAAACTAACCAGAGGGCTCGCTAGTCTTGGGCTGCACTAAAAATAAACGCCACATGTGGACCGCTCGCTCTCCCTGAAGAGCCACTCCAGGAACTGTCTGTGTCTGTGGCACTCAGCAGAGCACGAGATAAAGCAGAAAGAGAGAGAGAGAGAGAGCGAGAGAGCAAGAGGAGGGCTACTGAACCTGGGGACAGCCAGAGGGGATTAGACATCACCCAGACTGCCTTTGGAACATGCTTTAGTTAGAACCGCAGGTGTAATATATATATATATATATATATATATATATATATAATATATATATTTTTTTTTTTATTCTTGTATGAGCTAGGTAGATCACCTAGGTTCAACTTGAATGCCATTGTTCAGTGATCTATTATGTTGAGCTCACTGTAGAACAGCGTGTTCCTTTTTTTAAACTCTTGCACACGTATTGCAGTAAACAAATGGCTGTAATTGTGTTTTGTATGCATCCTGTTATTTGTAAATGATTGATTGAATTCAAATGAAATGGGTGCACGTTTCCTGTATGGACCAGGAACACATACCAAAGCGATGATATCAGCCACATTTATGGTGTTTTGGTGGGGCGGGCGAACCAGTCCACCAATCGCACATGCATCCCTTCATAAAACTAAATAACAGCAATGGAAAGGCCAGTAAGACTTTTATATGACATTTGTTATCCAAAAATACTTATTTTACAGGCTTGTAATTAATTCTGAATGCTATTTACAATGTCAATTAAGCACGCAGGAAAAACACCCGTTTACTTTCTCAAGCTATGGATTTCGGGACGGCAGGAGTCGAAGGCGTCCTGAAGCGCTCGGGGGAAACGTTCCGCTAAGCCGCATGACGCGATGCAACACGGCATACACGCAGCAGCGTTGTGTTTAGAATCACTGTATGGTTCCTGTGGACTGACTCCGTGCCAGTTTGGAGCTGGCACACGCTGAGGGAAATTGATAGCACCTGGGCATGAATGCCATGGCTGAGCGGCTCGTCTTATCCAGCGCCAATTTCTCCTACTTTTCTCTCCAGATGAGAGCGGCTGTACTTTTCTAGGTCAGTCTCTCTGTGCCCAGAGAATAGGCTGTGTTTTTACCCATTACTTCTAATATGATCACTAATATTTTTACTCACTGCCCAGCCCTGGGGTGATGATGGGCCCAGGATAGCGAGAGAAACTAGATCAGTTGCAGCCGGCATTGTGCTGGAAACGTTTTGTACTTTTTTCGGCGTGTAGTTGGTGCACCGACACCTTACCTTTGCTTTACGAACTTCGGTAATAAGTCAGAGTTGACCATATTTAGTAGTCAAGTAATCCACACATTAATTTGGTGGCTCATTGAGCGTTCCAAGTTTGCACAGATGGTCAAATGATTGCAATGGTCTATATACAAAGTGTGCATAGATGTAAAAAAAAAAAAAAAAATAGGATTAAACTAGGAACACTTTAAGACTAAGATTTAGACTTTATTAATCAAGATTAGGCAAAATGAATTGAGGCCTGTTGCAATAGTTTAAAGCATGCTCATTATTCAAATACCCAGTTTGGTTTTATTGAATAATCAAGTAATCGCGCATGTGATAACAGGTTTTCATGGATATTTTGAAATCCATTCACGAGTACAGTTGGCTTCCCGTCCCATCATAATGCTCAGTTATTTGTGACAAGTCATGGCCCACATTGATGGTCTGGTATCACTTATTTTGTCTAGAGTGATGGCATGCAGAAAAAAGCATGTTGCTGGATCACGATCAGTAGACCACTTTTTTTCCATCTCCTAAACTGGCCTGCGTATGCAAATCCAAGTATAATCCATTCCACAAGTTTTCCCCCACACAGGCGCGGATGAAAGGCAGGACAGTCGCCACTTTAACATGTCTCATGGTAAGGTTAGAGAGGAGAGAGCCGTACGAAGTGAAGGCGCTCTGAACCTGGGTGTAATTTGAATATGTTAGCCTGGTCTCCCTCACTGTGAGAGTAGGGGCCAGAGAGGTGAGGTAAGGTTGTTTTAAAGGAACTCTGATGGAAAGGTGTTGAGATTGCACTTGGCTGAACACCATAGCGTCATGCTGAAGAATATTAACAGGACCACAGCTGGAACAGACAGAGAGCAGTTTGTTCTAAAAGAAGAGTCAGCCGTTCCCTTTTCCACGCGGTCATTCAAAAACAAAAAAACGCGTCAGAAAGTCGTAGCATCACAGTAGCTGGCTCTCCACCAACCTTCTGCACAGATTTGAAAATGTTTCCATCAAACTGCAGTTTTGTACAATTTTGTTTTCCTTATGATCAGAGGTGTCAAGTAGTAAAGTACAAATACTTTGTTGCCTTACTTGGGTAGTTTTTTTGGTTATTTATACTTTGCTGGAGTAATTATTTTTCAGCTCACTTTTTACTTCTACTCTTTACATTTTCACTCCATTATCAGTACTGTCTACTCTTTACATTTTCATTTACAGCTTGTTTTCATTCATGTACATTTACATTCCAGTAAAGGTTATTGATAACATTCCTTTGAAGTTAGATTTTTTTCACCATTATAATACTTATAGACAACTAGTCATCGTATCTTCAGCTCCATGAAACACATGTTAATGTTCAGTAGTACACAGATATGCTTCTTTAATATATTTACATTGTACTAAAATAAATTCATTTATTTTTATATGCAACTGAAACAGGAAGCCAAGCGCATCTCAAATTTATCAACATTTTAATATAACATTATAGTCATTATGGCTTTTAGAAGAATAATTTTTTGGGGGGGAGGTGGGTTGATGCACTATAGACCCCTGTGGTGCGTCCTAAGCTTTTGTCCTTAATGGGATTTTTCCCCTTTACATTACTTTTACTTTTATACTATAAGTAGTTTTAAAAGCAGTACTTTTACTTGAATAAAACGCTTGAGTTGATACTTCTACAGAAGTACTTTTTTTTTACCATAGTATCTATACTTCTACCTGAGTAATGAATGTGAATACTTTTGACACCTTTGCTTATTGTAAGACAAATAATTTCTTCATTTTCTACAATAACATGTTTTGTCAGCATTCATGAAATATCATTGACATAGATGGGGGAAACATTGTACAAGAATAATTTTTTATAATGTGCTGCCAAAAGTTTTTTTTTTTTAGTACTTGTCACTCATAGTTTTTATATATATATATATATATATATATATATATATATATATATATATATATATATATATATATATATATATATATATATAGTTATAGTTATGTCATACTAAACTAACTTTGTGTTTGTGAAATCATAGTTTTAGAAGATTATTGTTTTTGTTCAATGTCACATTATTGATCAAATGATCCACCCACAGTGATCCATCAAAGCACAGACAGATTGCAGCCACAATAGGCCTAGTATATGAGTGTATGGAAGTGGGAAGTGTGTGTGTGTGTGTGTGTGTGTGTGTGTGTGTGTATGTATACATACATACACACTTATCTATATATATGTGTGTGTGTGTGTGTATATATATATATATATATATATATATATATATATATATATATATATATATATATATATATATATATATATATATATATATGTGTATATATATATATATATATATATATATGTATATATATATATATATATATATATATATATATATATATATATATATATGTATATGTATGTATGTGTGTGAGTGCGTATGTGTATAGAAGAATAAACCCCAGCATGTACCAGTGTGTACTCTGATTCCTGCACACGCTCTCACTGAGCACCGACGCATTTTAATTAAGGTGACATTTTGCTCGGCTGCCGGGATCAATGCAGGCAGATCACTTCTAATGAGCGACGACCCTGCCTTTCATTCACCGCTAATAGTACCGCCGCCCCTGAAAGAAGTATTATGGCTGCGCGCTGTGTTTATAGACAAATTCAAAAATAGATCCTATCCAGGCAGGCGCACAGTGATGTGGCTAGGAAAATGTTATTTCATCAATTAGTACATGCGCATGGTCTTTTTGTGGGCTGGGAGACGGCTCCCTTTGCACAGTAACAGAGAGGCTTCTTTCGGAATGAGACTAATTAAATTTGACCATTGTTTTAATGCTAAAATACCAGCCGCAGTTCTGCCCGTGGATGCTTTTGTTTGGTGTCTTGCATGTTGCCAACAGGACGCACGCCAGCAGTCTTGAAAGAATCCCATTTCCATGTGCTAAAGATGTCTGAATAATTATGCTTGCATTTGTTATTGAAACAAGGGGGAACTAACGCCAAACAGAATGTTCAACCCACGACGTTTCTTTTTTTTTTTTTTTTTTTTTTTTTTTACTGCCATATTAGTCATTTCAAAAGCGAAATTCATGAATAGCAAATACAGTACATCCCTCTACGGTCAGTCTGGGCGAAAGCAGTGAGGATTGCAGCTGGAGTTTTGCTGCTTACGTTGGCTTGTGGTAAGATGTTTCATAAGAACGCGTGTAACAATAACAGCGTCATGCGTGAGCGTATATGTGTATATGCGTGTCACGTGCATGTATGGTGGTGAGACCAGGCATTTCCTCTGCCAGTGCGGCAGGCCGTGCACTTGCTGACAGGCTTGTGACACGGCACAAAGAAGGAAGAGGGGCACTTGAAAGAAAGGAAGACTTCTCACAACTTTGATTGTTCTAGTTTTACTGCTCAGTGGTGCTTCCTCAAAAATAGCACTTGCTCGAGAGGATGGCATGACAAATGTGCCTATTCTTGCTCTCTCGTGATCTGTTGCGCACTTTTCTGTTGGGGGGAGGGTATTTTAGGCACGTCGCCATCTCCATCTTAAGTTAAAGGGTTCCGTCCATAGAAGTAACTGTTGCTATGTTCCCTCGGATGAGAAGTCTCATGATAGTTGCTTAGTTTTCCAGTCAGGTTTTCCTCCCCGTCTCGTACTATTGCGTCTGATCTAGATCAAGGCAACGCGTTTGCTCCTCAGAATACAAATGTCTTTCATCCACTTGATGTAATTCTTCGTTTAGGCCTGCAACACCTAATTGAATGAGGGGTATTTTTACATGAAGCAGAGTGAAGAGGACACATCTTCTTTTGTAGACTCCAGCAAGGCACTGTTAACACCTCATACCTCAGAAAAGAGGGGGCTCGCGACAGTAGATAAGCGGTCCCGGCGCAAATACACAAATAGTCACCTTTAGCCGCCTGGCTGTGAGTGTTGAGTGGCCGGGCAACCCCCACTGACCTCTTATTGAGATCCAATTGACATTTGGGGAATTGATGTTTGTTACATTGTTCAGGTGTTGTTTGATGACAAAGGTCATTTCTAGCGATGAAAGAAAAGCCTCTCTGTGTTACGGTGTGATGAATGAGCATCTGCAGGCAAAGCAGCGACCCTGTCGGCAAAACATTTTTTCTGAACTTGTCCACTGTTTAGGCTGGATTCCAGTTGGTCAAGCTTTACTGTATCTGTTTGGCCAGAGGCTGGTATCAGCCCCACACACAGGATGCTTTCAGCTCTTATCAGGGCTTTTAGGCTGACTGTTGAGTGCTAGGACTGACCTTTGACCCCACCACCCCACCCTACCCTACCCCAGCCCTCCCCTCCATAAATTCCTTCCCCTTAACTCAAGCAGTGGAAAAGTGTGTGTGGTGTGGGGATATTTTTTTTTTTTTTTTTGGGGGGGGGAGTTGAGTGAAAAGTGTTTTAACAATGGGCTTTACACTCCCATACTAGAAATCATTCTCAAAGCCTGTAACTCAGTGTGTTACATTTGTTAACATTTTACTTATAGGTCAGTTTTTCTTGTAGGTCATCCGTTAAATCTCCATTTATAGGTAAAAATTGAAAACACTAAAATGTGGTGACATTGTATTTTAAGGCTACTTACATATATTCGTGTGCAAAAGTTTGCAAATGGCGCGCTCTGTTGATTTTCCAAGCGGAAATGATTTCCAAGTGGAAAGAAATTCACATCTTGTACAGGGAATGGACTAACAGTGTATGCAGTTGTGCGTAGGCCAAATTTTGTTTGTTTGTTTGTTTTTTTATTCCCAGCAAAACTGATCAGGAGCACCCAAACCTTTGCATAGCTGTGCATAGGAAAATGCATAAGCACTGTGTAACATATTTATAAAGCAATATTTGAGCATTTACATATATTCTTATATCACCAATGACAGATATGATAATTACACGGTTATGAAGGAAATTATAAGGCAGAAGTCTAATTTAAAGTACCATAAATATTTTTATCAAACTAACATGTTTTCCACTGTAACTTTAGTTTGAGCACATCTTTTATATAATTCATAAATAGTGTTAATAAAATGTCCTGCCTACATAATCAGTTTATTACTATGTATATATTTTTTCAGCATTTATGCAAATTTCAATGCCTTCAAATAAGATGCTATTCATGTCATTGGTACTGGTATGTACACTTTTTAACTTTTTTCTGCATTTATTTTTTTTTAAGTCACTCTTTAACATTGTGGGAACATATTTGTGTAAATGGATCAACAGAAGCTAAACTAAATATTTACTAAATCTTGGCTTGTTAGCATATATTAAAGTTAAGAACGGTCATCATTCTATGAGTCTGTAACTGAGTTACCTTCCAGATGTGTTGTAATGCGTGTGTGATGTTAAAGTGCGCTCCTACTTAGCCCCCTCTGTAGGTGAGCCATGAGTCTCGCTCTCTTGCCTTCCTGTGGAGCTGGGGGTAGCTTAGCCTAGAGGACACTCCTTGCCTTCAACCACACTAGGATTTTCACTTTCCCAAGTCCCCGCTGCCTTTTCTCACTGTTCTTAGCAACCGTCTGGGCCAATTTGCTTTACGTGGCCATACATTTCTAAAAAGGCCAAGGCTGCAAGATGTTGAACGAGGGCAGCCTTGTTCAGCACTGGAGAGCATTTAAACAGACCAGAATTTTACAGAACAAACGTACTCCTCCAACCACAATGAAGCGATGCTGAAAACCTGCATTCTGCTAGAGGCCTTAGTAAATCAGACCCTAAGTTGGGATCAGCTTGTGAGGATCATCACTGTATGAATAGAGTTACTCAAGTAGATTAGATTCTCCACTATTCTTCCCAATCCACTGTAGCATTAAAATGCCTGAGGCACAGTCGCCTCGGTTTGGATCATTTGCATTCTCCCGCATCTTTCAGGCAACAGTGCTCTAAAATAAGCTTCCTGTATGTTTCTCACTCAAATCATTTTATTGTAGATGATGTACTTTGGATTAAGAATCAGTACAGTAATTCAAGGCCCTAACATAAGCAAGCGTTTTGGAAAAAAGAAAACCCTCAACAATCTTGGTATTCAAATGCAAGCGCCAGAGCTGGAGCTTTTAATACCCTGCTCACTCCAAACAAGCCAGAGAATGGAGGCAGTTTGTCTGAGGTTAACCTTTAATCTCCCAAATTAACAAGAAAACACCACTGCCTCCCCTGCTGCTTCATTGAGATGCAGGCTTTTTGTAGGGCCAACAATGTGCATTTTCTCCAAATAAATTACAAATTCAAAATGTAGTTTTTATTTTGCAGTTGGGTAGTTGATACGGAGAGAATAATGGAGTGAAGCGTTTTTATTTTATTTATTTTTTAATTTGTTAATTAATTTTTAGCTCAGCTTTCAAGGAACATGGGGTTTAGGTAATTACTGAGCAAATGTTGTTATTGCCCAAAAGGGGGTTTTTGTTGTCTCTTAAATTCCAGTCACAAACGACAGTTTTCCTTTCTTTTTTGTGTAAAGGCTAAGACCAGCGTATGAGCAAACTGCTCTTGACAGTACAGTTGCTGAAATGCACATTGATTAATTAATTAGACCGCCTTATTTGCAAATGGACTGTCGGAGCTGATTATCAAATCCAGCTTCTTTATTAGCTGCAGTGTTTCTCCCCCATGACCATGCGTGGGGCCATTTTGTCTGCTTGAGCTCCTCAGGCTCCTCTCGGCGAGTCCCGAGCATCTAAAAGTAGAGTGGAACGGAGCGGTGCAGGTGGAGGAACGACCCCTCTGGGCCACTTCTGCCCACCTCGCAATCTAGCTCTCTTCACACGTGCTCCTTACACGCTAACCAATCTCTATCCATAGCCACATAGCTGGCTGATTCAAAAATAATGATAAAGGCTCATTTATTGATTTCTCTGCTGGAAATTGACATGGAAAAATGCAACTGGGAAACAAACAAACAAACAAACAAATAAATGTAGTGTGTTTGCAAATGATGCTTGAGATTCTATAAAGTTTTCCGAGATTTATTGCTGACCATTTAGATATGCCCATTACTAGAACTGATGGTTTGATATGTGTTGCAATTAACAGTTTAATTCACTTTTTAAGCACATACTGTTATTTGAGCTGCACAATGTAAGATTTGGGGAATTTGGTGACCTCTCTGGTGGGAAAATGTAACTGCACACAATGTGGAAGAGCATTTTGTAATGGGGTTGTGCTGTGGGCTTCTTCTCTGAGTAGACTCTGCGAGTGTGTTAATAGTGCATTCAAAGAGAACTCAGTCAAAACTTGATGAAGGCTGTGTCTTCTGAAGATGTAACTGAATTGTCTACTATTGTCGTCATATATTTATTAGTATAACATTAGTCTTGCTTGAAAAAAATCTGACTCATCACCTTTGACCTTAAATTGTTATTTCAGGATTAACAGCATGACTTGCAGCACGCAAACAACATATTGCAGTGTTTGTTAATTAAAAATGTCTAATCTGACCAGATTGACTGATTAATCATATTGCTTCTAGCTGTTTGTACATACATAGCATAGTATGTTCAGTATAAGATAAACCAAGATGGCGCATGCCAGTTCAAGTGAACGGGATGAAAATGGTTTCAGCTTCTATCTGGTCTTACGTCAGTCACTACAGCCCACCCTTGTCTTCTGGGACAACAGCAAACAAATGTTTTTTTATGTATTTAGGCTAAAAAAACTGTGTCCCAGAAATATTTTGACATGGGGCTCTTTGTTTGTGTACGCTCTGCTAGTAGCTTCCAACAGACAGAAGCAGCGCATATTCAGATAAACATTACTCACTGCTGCCCTCTACAGGCTGCTTTAGTGAAAATTTCTCTGATTTTCTTTTTTTAGGCAAAGTCTGTTTGTCGAATTGTTATGATTTGTTGAATTTGGCTTAAATTGTGATCAGGCGATTATGTAATAATCATTCTTTACTGTAATGTATTAAAATTAAAAATGAATGTGTCCAATTTCTAAATACCTAAGCGTTCAACACATTTTGTCTGGACAGAGGTAGCGCTCTTCTGACTGCTCTTTTTTGACCAGTTGCCAAGGTTTGACAGAATAACTGATTATGAACACTCGACTCTTATCGTTTCCTGTATCTATTTGTTTCGTTAACCTCTTCAGTGTTGTCACATCACAAACGTCTATCTCACGAACAAGCCCTCCCTTACACACCCCTCAAAGTCACTCATGTTGCTGTGAAGAAAAGCAAGTGAACGCACTTGATAACAGTGGAAATTATGGTTGACCCCTCTGGAGCAGATGGATATCAAGGTCCTGGCTAGTGAATGAAAGACCTCTTTGGGTTCGGTGTGTAGGGGCATTGTGGCCAGTGGCTTTGTCCAGATGGTTCACATACCTTTAGTCATGCTTTGGGTGAGGAATGCACTCCCTCGGGAGGACTCACAGCCTGGAAACAAGGCGAACATAAACATCCTTTCTTCCGTGTCCCCCAAAATAATCCAATCCAAGACTTGGGCATCGGGGAGGGGTTGGGTTTGGGCTTTTTGGGGTAAAATCAGGCTCCTACAAAGACAAAAAAAACCCCAAATCTCTTTTTTCATATTAAAAGGAGACCTGTTTCATTTAAATCTGTGTTTAGTTGGTTTTTTTTTTTTGTTTGTTTTTTTAATAAATCTCTCGTTGGGCTTCGCCCATCTTGAACCGTTTTGAGCGTTGTGTTAAAAAGGCTTATAAAGCGAGCGTTTGGAGAAAAAAAGCCCTTAATCATTATGTGGTCTCCCAAAAATGTCATCCCAGGATAGCTAATCAGCGCTTTAAAATGAGTTCTGCCTTCAAACGTATTAATACAATTCCCCAATAAACGCACATTAGCAAAACTGCAAGCAGCAAACAATCCAATGATCTAATTCCATTCTCGTGTTTTATTTTCATATAAAAGGATAATCAATTTACACATGAATATTGTGCTCAAATAAAGGCTTTTTTTTTTTTTTTTTTTTTTTTTTTGGAATGGAAAAAGTTACTTGCCTGGATCGTCAGCCACTTTTTCTGAGGACAATCTCTCTAGGCACTGGAACAGAACTTGGCCTGTCAACAGCACAACAGAGGGTTCTTGTATCTCAAACTTAGCGTTGTTGGGCATTTATAAAACTGGGTAAACAAAAACTTTGCCAGCATGTTTTGAATAAGGCGTGTTTGGTTGAGCGGAGCACACTGCTTTTTGAGGTTTGAGACTTAAGCCAGGGGGAGAAAAGTTTTAAATGAAAGACAGAACAAATGTATTTAGACAAACAAGAATGGAACAGCTAGCTCACAGGAAAGATTAACTCTGCTGTTGCTGAAAGGAGGAAGAAATCTTACCCAGTGCAGTTAATACATTAATACATTTTCATTGTCCTATCAAACCTGGTTTTAGGCTTTGACGACACCATTTCATCACCAGCCGTCAATAAATTGGTCTTTACGCCTTGCGTCCACTTTCACTGAATGTAAATTAGGAACATAAAGTTACCGTTTATGGGTTTTTTGTTTTCTTGTCTGTGTTTTTCTTACAAAAATTTCCTTTTTTTCTTTGGTTAGATGCTCATAACAATCATTCTTTAACAGAACTGATGGTTAGTTCAGCATCTCCCAGCGCGTGTATCATTAGTAGAAAGCGCTGCTCACTAATGACTCTCTTTCGGGTTGCTGGAACGTGTCTGAGACCCGTTTCCAGCCCTGCGTCTGAAGCTAAAGCATCCTCTTGTGCTGCTGTGGGAGAGAGCGTGTCTGCAGCAGGCTCTCTTTCCTCTGGGTCCAGCCGTGCTCCTACATCTGTCGGCGCGTATCCGCGTCTCAATCGCTCTTTCAGTAGGAAGGCTCCCTAACAGCTCAGTATCGCTCTTTCATTAATCAAAGACACTTCCAGTGTCCCATTACAGAAACACAACTACTCGGCCTGTCTCTAGCCGACAGCTCGCCAATTCATCTTCTAGGGGAAAAAAGCTGCCCGCTGCCTACCTGTTCAGCCGAGCTGTTAAGTCCACAGGAAGACCCTTTGAAATTGTTTTCTCTAGGTCAAGCAAACAACAAAAAAGGCAAATTGCTTGTCTGGAGTAATGCGAAGGTGTGTGTGCGTGTGTTGAGAGGGGGGGGTGGTCTTTGGAGACTGATCTGGGCGACGTTTGTTAAAATGCTGATTTAAATGCAGTGGGCAGGAGACTTTAAACAGCGGCTCGCTGGCGTGAAAAGCATCATTTGACCCTCAGCTCTCGAGAGATTGCACCTACCTCTAAATACCATCAGCGCTAACTTGTTGGTTTGTCTCGCTGGAGACTTGTGTGAACATTTTTTTTTCTTTCTCCCCCTCTCCGTACAGAGGTACAGTGTGGCTCTGAAGGTAGAGGGAAGTGAGGGTTCCCTCAGAGATTCAATTACACCAGCGCGTTGCATATAAGCACTTTTAGTGCATTAAATTAAAGGGAATGTTTTACTCTCACGAGAAAGTATTAGGCATTTAGTTTCACCTTGCCAGGATTAGAGCATTCTAGAAATAATCAAAATGGAATATGAAACAATGTTGTTTCACATAACCAGTCGAATGAAAAGAGCATAATGTTTGCTGTAGATGAGCGTGGCTTTTGTATTTGTGTCTTTTAAAGTCGTCCTGGAATATAGAGATTTTCAACGCTCTGAATATATCTGCCTTCAAGTTAATACATGAATCTGATGTATTACATATGAGGAGCTATGCATTTACACTGACAGATGCCATAGCATATCCGTTTCAGCTGTCAAGTGCGTTCCACATCCTACAAGCAAGGCATATATTTTTATAAAGAATTCCTTGTTTATACGATTGCCTTCTGAGAGTTTTATTGTCGTGTTATGGAATGAAATTGTGAAAAATAAGGAAGCAAATAGGACCCGTCCTAGCCGTCTCAGTCCTTAACCTGTTTCGTTTTACATCTTCTGTGATAAATCCCCTCGATTGTCATTATTGCCAAAAGCTTTTTCCCGGGATAAGGCCCCAGCTGTATGTTTATCTTCAAGAGTGCAGGCCTTCTCCAGTCAGAGCACCTTCCATAAAATGTTTGTTCTATGCATTTGCATGTAATGGTGTGCGTTTGAGAACGTTTTGAATCCAAATCAGCCGTGTCTCCTCCCTGACTGTAGTGGATGGGCGCGCTGAGGAGAAACGTGGCCTGCAGAAAGCTCCATCCCGCCGCACGCTGCACGGCAAATGAAGACATATTGAGGCATGGGGGATTCGCGCGCTTGCCGCGGGGCTATTAATTACTCTTTTGTCGCGTGCATCTGCTGAAAGACTTGACACCTAATGGGAGCGAATGCTGGATGACGCTGGGCAGCCAGCGCCGTGCTCACCAGCCCCGCATGCATTATTCATATCCCTACGACACATGGAACAGATGATTGACTTTAAATGTTCTCAAAGTTTTTACAGCTAAAAGCGAGTGAAGAGACACTTTCTCATGGGCTGCCAATTCAGTTCAACTCAATTCAACTTTATTATCATCGCACTAGAGCAGCAATGAAACGGAAAGCTTTCTGTCTCTCCGGTGCTACATGCACAGCACACACAATAATTTGAAAGTACAGGGCAGTTAAGGCAGTACGTGAAGTGCAGTACCAGTACTGGCAGTATTATTAAGCAGGACTGTAGTATTAGGCTGCCAATGCAAATACATAAACATCTATGAAGTGTAGAACTTGTGACTACATCCACCTCATTTCTGCCCTCATCATCAAATATTGCTTTGAAATATCAGTCAGATATGCCCGTCTGTCCATCTGTCCAGTGTCAGCAGCTTGCTTAAGTAATCATCTGTCAGTGTCCCTGTGACACTGATCTCTATATATTTATTTGTCTATGTGTCTGTCTGTCTGTTATTAATAAAGCATACTTTGCTTTTTAATGTAAGTCAATAGAACCAGATGTCTTTCTGAGTAATTTTAACCTCTTCGGTCATTTCATCATGCAATCTAAATACAATTTAAAGTGTAGCAGACATTTACAAATGTTCAAAAACTGAAAGACGCTAAAAAAATAAGGAAACAAGTTTTTGTTCTCGACAGCAGTGATAAGTTAAGGATCCCAGTTCCTCCGAATGACCCTTGTTTAGTTCTGAGTACCAGGCCATGGTTGATTTCTACGTTTTCCAGCCTAATGCCCTGTCTTTTGGAACTAAACAGGCTGTTTTGTTACTGTCTTTTAGATTGTTATTATATACAGTAAACTGTCCTTTTTCTGACTGGCTGCCCTTTTAAAGTGTATACATTGTAGCTTCTGTAGTTGTATTTATTACACATGCTGGACGGCCTCATGTCTAGATATAGTCTTCTCTAGAATTGCAGCAGGTTGTTCGGCATTGTTGAGAGTCATGTAGGATTATGCATCTTTGTTGCGAGGCTTGTTGTACAGGCCCTACCAGGCAGTGCTCTTATGAGCCTGATATAATATGACAGGAGGAGTTGTGAGTTAAAAGCCTTCATAAAGGCCTCCCAATGTCTGTGTGTTTTTCTGTGTACCTGTATCCAACGGTTCAGAGTGTGCTGTTAGTGTGCCCCTGCTGAGATGGTGGTGTGTGCGTGTATGTGTGAATGAGAGAGGGGCTGAGCATGTGAGAGGCTCTCTCTCTCTCTCTCTGTCTGTCTCGCTCGCTCGCTCTCTTGTGCTCTCTCTCGCGCTCTCTCTCTCTCTCTCTCTCTGGGTGAGCCACCCAGACCCAGTACTGGAGTGACAAGCTCTTCCAGGCTGCCATGCCTCTGATAGTTATTAGTTTTGTACAGAAGTCTGTTTTGATTTCCCCTCACAATGAAAGACAGATTGTGGCTGAGTCAGAACCTGTATTGATTTCTCTTTACGCTCTCATTCCAGAGCCGCAGCTCCTTCACCCGTCTCTCGGCTCTCTCTTCTCTCACTCTGGGCCAGCGGGCGGTCAGTAATGAGGCCCGGGGTGGACCTGACTCACGCACCCTATTACTGCTTTACTGCTGCCCAGCTCAATCCCTCTCCCAGCACTCTACATGCTTTACTGTCACCCTTTTTCACATGCTCTGAGACCAGTGTCGAGATTTAACCTGTAACAGTGAGCTGGTCCATGGTCAGCACTAGAACGAATGTCTGCCCCATACTGACCAAGCCAAGCAAAGGTTGTGCCCTTGCTAACTTAAATTGAGAGTTAAGACCTTTATATAGGGATGCCCTGATCCAATCTGTGATTGATATTAGACATTTTAATGGATCAGGATCGTCGATGGATCAGTGTAATGTACGTATCATGTTTTTAATCTATATAGATATAATAATTTTATGTGTAGTTCAGCACATTAAAACATGCATTATTACTGCAAAGATCATACTTTTACAGTCCAGTAGCATGCTACACTGCTCCAGCCAATGCTTAGCCTTGCACGTAGTTATCTTAATCTTGTGTGCAGCTGCTCGACCAGGGAAACACATTTCCCATACTCTCCGACGCACAATTCTTCTGCTTATGTTGCTTCCAAAGGTAGTAGTGATTCAATAAAGGATGTGTGATTTTTACATGGTGTCCAGTGGTCCCGCTTTGTAAGTTTGCATGGTCTACTACTTTGGTGCCGCACTATTCTTGCTCTTAGAGGTTTCCACTCACCACTATTGGCACTTGCAGTTGACCGGAGAAGATCTAGCATGGAAGAAATTTCAAACAGACTAAGGTGATCTGCTACGGCACAGTGTCATATTTAAAGTCACAGAGCTCTTCGGTACAACCGGTTGTACTGCCAGTTAGGGGTGGGCGATATGGCCCTACAATAATATCACGATATTTTATGGTATTTTTGCGATATGACAAAACATTGAATTAAAAAAAGTATATTTCAAAAATATACTACTGCAACAAATTGAAAATTTTATTTTATTGTTTCATACGATATGATATGGCACACCCCTAACTGGGATATTAAGAAATATAAGAATTTTCATCAGATTGTAACAGAAGTCAATGATCCAGAATGTCACAATACTAAACACTGCGCTCCAAATATCTCCATATATCCAGGACTGAAGTAAAGTGAATGATACTGGACAGATAAAATCTGTCTCTAGTAGATATATAATGGGAAATGAGAAAAGTGTGAATTTTGCTAAGAACAAAAAAAAAATGTGTACCGTGATGTGATAATATGGCACGATATTTAAGGGTATATATCGTTCACGACTTTCAAAAATGTTGGCGATATTATTGTGTACGATACGGCACACCCCTACTGCCAGTATGAGATGTCATGAGATTGCATGGTTAGGTACCTGTTAGCAGTGGGTGTGTCAGAAACAGCTGAACTCAGTAATCAGGAGGGATGTCTGCATACTTTTGGCCTTACAAAAGCAGCACATTTCAAGATGCCACTCGAAGAAGAAAAAAAGCAGATACAGACAAGTTTAGTGTCTATACACATCCTGAAAATAAAGTGTTGTACTGCAGCGTTTTAAAGTAATTGGCCACCTGACATTTCTTAGCCAAATTGAATTAGTTAGTCTGACTAATAAATTGTATGAAAGTGTGTATTGTGTGGCTGTATTATCTACAAGAAATACAGATATTGGTTTAGTCTCAGTGGCACCAGATACTAAATCTTAAAAGAATCTTACTGAGATTGTGGGCAAAAAAACTAGACATTCCTACCTTATTTTGTGGACAATCTCGCTGTCAGTAATATTTTAATAGTCAGCGCCCTGAGTGCTGTCAACAGTTCTCCTGTATTCAGAGTCTGGTCCGTGTTTTGCTGACTTAAATTACCAAAAATTTGCCTCACATTTTTCTAATGCAGTTTGCCCAGTGCCATGCGCTCTGTAATGGTACTCAGCTGAACTAGAACACTGACCCGTTCTATAAAACTCAGTGCCGAGGCAGCACAGGCCGCCAGACGGGGTGACATTAAATCTCAATGAGAGCCAATGGCATTATGTCCGCATGTACAGCAGAAATCTAATACAGCACACATTCCAGACATGGCTGGGTCCTCTGTGCTTTCTTTCTCCTCTCCTTTTCTCATTGTTCCTGCCCTGCTCTGTTTCTCGGAGCGTCTTCACACCTCCGTTTGGCCGGTGACTCTGCACGTAGCAAGGCTCGGATGCCGCTCAGCCATGCCAGATGAGGGTCTTGTTTACTGCAGGCCGAGGGGCTATTTCAGACCACCGCCATCACGGAGCAGGGCAGAAGATTCTATGACTCTGCAGAAGCCTTTTCCTTGGCAGTGTGCGTGGGAGGGTGTGTGTTTGTGGATAGAAGTAGCATCTGAAAGTCTCTGTGTGATCAGGAGATGAAACGGGGTGAAGGCTTGTGGGTATGTGTTGGGTTTGCTCTGATGGATCGGCTGCTGATCAAAATCAGTTGCTTCCTCTTGAACTGACTTGACTGTGATGCCAAATATGGTCCTAAAAAGTATTTAGACACTTTCTTTCATTAGTAAACCCATGAAGTTCTTTTCTGACACTTTGTGTATTCAGTGAAATACACATTTAGCACAACGTCAACCTGATGGTAGGCTCTTTTGGTGAAGACTTCCAGCCAGACTGCATTAAGAGTACAAATGACAGGCTGTTGTTCACTGATGGTTTTATAAAGTCTGGCATTTCGGATGCAAACCTGCTAACAGCTGAGAAGTGGGTCTTTCAGCAGGATGACGAAGTGAAGCTGAAATTCACCAGTCATGTTTCGAAACATCTTGGAACAGTCTGTTTAAAATGAATACCATTTTATTACAGTGAAATTACTATACTGTGTGTGATCTCCTACAACATCCATGCATTCATACATACATACATACAAAGTCACTCATGGGCTCAATTAGCTTTAGCAGTAAGTCCAGACCTTATTAGGCATCCTTAAAGAAAGTAAGCTTTCTTTGAACAGACTGCTCATGCTGCTTAGTTAACAGGCTTATTAGCTAAATAACTGAATTAAGCTGACTTTGTTCCCTTTTAGCTGTATTAACTGCAATCTCCCAATTAAAGATAGCCCAATTATAGTGACCAGAATGATTGAATTAGTTGTTAAGGTTACTCAGTGTAGTGGAGTATTACTTCGTACATACTGTAAAAGGTGGCTCTCAGAATATACTGATTTGATATTTTATTGCTGGTAACATTCCACTTTAAATGGAGCGACAGTTACATTATTATGATAACTGCTGCACCACTGCTGACTTCAACTTTGTAATTTTAATGCTGGTATGCGCTTATGGTTACGGCAATTAAAGCTATCACAGTATCCTGTGTGGGTTTTATTTACAGAGCTACAGATACAAGCACGTTACAGTTTGACATTTTGACAATTCGTCAGAATATGTTTGCTATATAGTCAAAAAGGGCACTGATTTATTTACTGCCGGTTCTGCACAGGGGGTGGCCATCTTCAGTCAAGTTTCTCTAAATACACTTCAGTCTTTCTTCTCCTACACAGCTGAAGAAAAGAAAATGTCACTAGCTTCTGCCATGTGTCCCCGACACAAAACAAAACTCACATTCATGCTGTACTTTACTACGTCTGGGAGGTGTAACTTTTGGTTGATGCGGTAATGCGGTTATCAACCACAGTTCGATTATAATTAAAATTAGAAATGGCAGTATTAACGGTCAGGCAACTCACTGTGGTGAGTAGTGCTGCTTCTAATTAAATCTTTTTATTAGAAATCTTGGTTGGACAATCTTACTTTTTTTGCCCTAACTCATAATATATATTTATATTTATACATTTCTTTGCATTTATTATTATCTCCTGGTTATTTTGCTCATGCGGACTATTAAAAATTTATTAAAATAAATTATTTAAAATAATTATAATTGTTTATCATTGCTCTTTAAACATGGAAGGAGACCTGAGGCGATGGTCTAAATGGCCAGTAATTCGAGGGCAGAGTATAAAACAGTGATATAGATATTACTGGAATAACGTTTGCCTAGAAGCCCGATACAGAGAACATCATGAGAGATGGAATCAACCTGTTATTTCTCCCTCCTCTGACAGCCAGCACGGCAGAAGCCAACCAATCAGCTCCCACCTGTCTTTGTCTGCCACTCACAGTCTGAAATGTAATTGAACTGTGTTCCTTTCGGCTAAATCAATCTTGAGTCGTTGCATAATATTTTGAGGAGCTGCAGCCAAGGCTCGAATAATCGCCTCCTTGTCGGCTGGTCTGTGCAAGCCTCGGTCTCTTGTACGGCTGCCCAGACAGCCGAGCGTGGCTGTTTACAGTGAATGTCGTACCAGGTGGTGATACTGATGATATGAACTGATATGATGGGGTGCAATGTTTTTTCCACGATAAACAACATCTGTGCCATGATGGCGCCATACTCCGGCTCTGCTAGAGCTCTCCGCCACGCACTCCGCTTAACTTTTGGCATCTTGTTTTTTCGCACATTCCACCATGTACAGGTTGTTATTGAGTTTCATCTTTATTAATGTAACAGGTGCTCGCTTGTTAGAACAGAAAGAAATCTCTCTCTCTCTCTCTCTCTCTCTCTCCTTCTCCTTCCCTCCCTCTCTCTCTCTCTCTCTCTCTCTCTCTCTCTCTCTCTCTGCCTCTCTCACTCTGCCGAAAAAGCCTGGCAGACATAAACTGCAGCGCGCAAGAGGGCACAAACATTTGATGTCATCTGAGGCGGGAATAAATTATACAAGACACGGCGGAATGTTTCCTGGCTGCTTTCTGTCTTCTTTTTCAAAAAGAGGAGACCTAAAGTTAGACATCCTTGAGGTTTCTGCCACTCGATTGAAGGTGATGCCCATGAATAATGCATGGCAGAGAGGGAACTCTCGTCTGGAGCTTTTTATAGAGCCGCCGCTGCCGCCGCGCTCGCGCATTCTAACCTCGCGGATCTGAGGATCAACAAATGGGAGCGGAGGAAAACAAGAACATAACAAACTGCTAAAGAAGAAGGGGGAAAAAAATAACTAAATAAAAGCAGAGCTATATTCAGGGGTAGAAAGAGCTTGCCGTTTTTTGATACAAAGCCGAAGAAAGGGAGGATTTGGGAGCCAGCGCTGGCATTTAACCTCGAATTTTGACAGGCTTAAAGATGGGAGTTAACCCGACACGTTCCTCTCTTTGTCCCTCCTCCGCAGCAGGAGCCCGGACCCCTTGATTAGCTTCCACGGCTGCTATTGCAGGTGTCACAAACTGTCAAATGTTCATGGTAATCACTGCACACAGACTCCAGATATTTGCAAACACAGGTGACCTGAAAAAAAAGAGAGAGGGAAAGAGAGAGAGAGAAATCCGTCAATAGCCTTAAACGCTGCGGTAGCCCCTTTATTGGCAAATATACTGATCATAGCGTGTGCGCTGGTGTCAAAAGGTTAATGACAGAAGCATCCTCATAATGGCTGTAGGTAAAAGAGGCATTAGTGCTGAATCCTATCCTTTAAGCTGAGACGGCTACAGGTATAAATTGTGGATTAGGGGGAAATGTGTCTCTTTTTTTTTTTTTTTTTTCCCCCCTCCTCCCCCAGGTAGTGCAATTAGGGGAGCTGGCTTAAGCCCGGGTCCTGACAGAGCTCTTGTGTGCGCGGCTATAGCGCCGAAGCTGTTCTGCCTGTTGACTCCACAGAAAAGAGGCTTCGCCGGGATAATGAAAGGAACGCTGTGTCGTTCCCCCGGACAACATAATTGAGCTTTGTTCAACGCCGCGGTCTCCCAGCACACCTTCACTGTCTTGTTTTGAAGAGCACCCCCCCACCCCTCCACCTCTCTCTCAGGCGACACACAGGGGAGCCTGGACGGCACGCCGGTTATTTAACCCAGCCCCGGCTTCAGCAGCAGCACCGCAAATGACATTCACTGAGAAAAGAAAGGAGGATTGATCTGGGGGGGTGAAAGAAAAAAAAAAACAACAACAAAAAAAAAAAACAAGGCCATGTCTTATTGATAACCTTCACCGTGCAGTGTAATACCTCCACATTGATAATTGGATGCTTCACGTTACTCTTTTCTGAGCCCGGTGTGTTGGAATTAGGATAACATCTTCCTTCAAGGCTTTGATACTGTGCCATCCCCGCACCCCACCTCCCATCACAAGCATCATGTAACACGCGGCCTATGAAAATGTTGTCTACCCTTATCTGTCAAGCTGTGCAGGCTGCATCTGTACGTATTAATACTTGTGCATTCTGAATAACAGCTCTGTCTGTATCATAATAAAGACAGCGTCTCTCTCTTCCCATTTTTTTTTCTTTTTTTCCTCCCCTCCCGCTCCCGCTCCTCCGCTGCTACTCATCTATGCTTAGCACGAGTTTGCAGCATGTGTGAGTGTGGCTGGAATTCATATGAACGTCTCGCCGCAGGGACAGAGGGGGCCGAGTCATTGATATGTGCGGGACGACTCGCTGATAAACAGCCAGCGCCGCCCAGCATTACCCAGCCGTTTGATACGTTTTGATTTGGGGAGGGGTGCAGAGAGGAGGTGGGGGGGAGGAAGAATAGAAATCTTAAAACAAAGGCCGGCAGACGGCGAAAAGCGTCAGTGGGATTATTTAATTTGCGTCAGTCAGAGTGGGCCTTTGTAAGTGCAGTAAACGCAAACGTGTGTTCTCATCAGGGTTCATAAACACTGTAATGGCTTCTCCTGGATGCAGTTACAGGGTGTGAGGGTGGGCTCATCTCTTCAGCTTCAGTTTGATCGTTTTTTTTTTTTTTTTTGGTGTGGATGCTGTTGTTTCTCTCTCTCTTTTTTTTTTCTCCCCCCAGCTCTTCCCCATACCATCTGATTCACCATTGCCTGCCTCATTCATTCCTAATGGGCTGGAAAGGGCTAGGGAAAAAGGCTCACTGGTCCTCCTCTCTACAAAGACTGCTAAAATAAAACCAAGATGCTACACGTAGTTAGCCTAGCTATGTACCGTAGATGAGAGTGAGATGTAAACGCAGCGTAGACGGCTCTCATCCAGGTGTTGCGTTTATTTTAACCGTCGTTGATCAGGACCGTCTGTGCAACTTCATTGAAATGGTTCTTGCTGTCTGTATACAGTCAGAGACCACCCATCGTTTATTTAACTTTCAGCCAAAACAGCTATTAAGAGCAACTTGGCTTTTCCAAGTGTGAGAGATCTTTTTCAACATCTCCAAAGTTCAGTCTTAGAATCTGGTCGCGTCCTCCACAGCTCATGATGAACATAATCAGTCCGTTGTTCTGAGAAAGGTTAGATTTGCAGATGTTCTCCTTGTTTGTCTGTTTCTTTTTTCTCAGCGTGGGCTTCTTGATAGCCACACATCCTTTCAGACCCATAACAATGAGTGCCGTAGTGGAAGGATGGATAAACACCTGAAGTAAGAGTAACAATGAAAGTTTGCAAAGTATATGAATTAAAAAAATATTTTACCTCCATTTTTGGAAACTTTTTCATCTGTTCTAGTTATTTTTGTTTGCTTTCACATTCCTCATATAGAAAAAAAGCTTCTGATGAATAACTTAATGACTTAATGGCTATTTTGACTGGAAATGAAATACATGCACATTATTATTTAAGACATATTGCTGTCATATTGGAACTGTGTAATTACATTTTCGTCATTAAATATGTATACAGTAGTGTCTAAAAGGAACCATGCACATTGTTTAAAGCCCTTTGTACAGGCAATTCATGCACTTATCCTTATAAAACATTACATATCATTAGAACGAACGCAACTTAACATAACGACTGTAAGTAACAAGCATTTCCTTTTTTTTAAACCAGTAGGTCTTATGAGCTAGTTTGGTTTCAGATTTCTTCCCAACATCCCCAACCAATGCATGTGTTCCATCATCAGCACTTGATCTAACATAAGGACTTATTGAATAACTAAACCAAGTATTGGAAAATAACTACAAAAAAAACTGGGCTGCTGTGATGAGAAGTTTGGCTAACGTGCTAGAGTGGTTAAATGAGCACATTGCCCAACATGAAAGCACTGCTTATTTTTATATATATATATATATATATATATATATATATATATATATATATTCGAATATTTATGCTTTTATTAAATGTTTCCTGTCTAAATAAATTTTTCTGCCTATTAAAAACTTTTTAAAAACTTCTGCATAGTTCTGAGCACTGTATTGTCGCTGCCTGAAGAAAAACTTACATCTCCATGCTATTTTATTTAAACATGGCAGTTTGCCTTTACATTGTGTGAAAATGTCATAAGTAAACCAACATAAATTGTAATTTTGGAAATGCTATCTGAATTAGTTAAATTAAACCTTAAACCTTGAGTTTAAGTTGAATTAGAATTAAAACCTTGGAATAAAATATTGTTCATTAACCTACATTAAACATGAACAACAAAAAGTCACCAAGGTTTTACTTTTGTCAGGGATGATGTATATCTTGAGGATTAAATCTTCTTTTTTTCTTTCCTTTGTAATGGACTTTATTGGAGGGGTCAGTCAACCCGTCTTCTTGAAGAGGGATCTATAGAAAAGTCAATTAGTATTAATCATCATTATGGTAATGGGTTGGCAGTGTGGTATCAACACCTGACTGAAATCTCTATTAAGAGCGAGCGGGACGATAGACTGACAGATTGCCACCCCTTCACCTCCCCCATTTCACTCAGTCTCTCTCTCACTCTCTCTCTCTGGCCCTTTTGGGCACATTGTTGGGCCCCCTTTGACAAATACCTTAATCTGACCGCGCACATGGGCTGGCATGCTTTTTAAGGCCTGAGTGGGACCTCGCGAAGGCCGATGAATAGGGGGCCTGGCTGACTGCATGGCGCAGCTTTGCTGTTCCCAGGCACTGCCTCTTAGCGTCCCTTCTCCATTATCCTTTTTTTTTTTTTTTTTTTAGGATAGTATATTGCTTATTCGCTCGTGAACTACACAATCCAAAACCTTTCCTGTTAACCATGCAGGCTGCAGGACCTGTGGAAGTCAAAGCGGGAAATATTTGTCCAAAATTGACCAGATGAGGCCAGTCGACTTTGGACATCCGTTCTCAAAACCATGTTCACGTTTGACCTTCGGGTTTCTCTTAGGTTGTTGAAGTTATGGGCCACATTTGAAACTTTAAATCCTTATAGATGATAATTAGGCTATTTTATGTGTCTGTGATCTAGTGTGCCTAACTAATTATATAAATATAATTCAATATTGTTGGGAATACAACAAATTTTATTGATCTATTGATAGTTGTTGATTCTTAATGTGTTATATATATATATATATATCGGTGGTGCTTCATTTGTGGGATTTTTCGCTGCTATAGAAACATTTGTCAAACTATGCATTGGTTGGGTTTGGACATTAGAGATATTGGTTAAGCTACTGTTGATGACTCTTTAAAACTTTCAGGCCTGATTAAGAATCTAGTGTAAGAACATTATGTTTAAGACTAGGCTTTGGGGGAGCCAAGCGATTAGACAGGAGAGCGAGGTTGAAAAAGGACACAGCAGAGGACTGTAGCCGATGGACAGTGGAGCATGGTTTATAGACACTGTGCCATATAGGCACTGAGCGACCTAGCTTTTTCGCCCTCGATTAATTTTTGGTCTTTTCTGAGAGAGACCGTTATCTCAGGCCATTGAATGCAGTTTATACCTGGTCCTGTGCAATACTGCTTAATAGTCAGCTTTTAGCCAGGCCGCTGCTTGTGTATAGCTAGAGAGCAGCTTAAACCCCTCTGTCCCGCTGGGAGGCAGTGAGCTGGCTCTTGTGACAGGGGAGCTCCTGGGTATGATGGACGGCCCGGGGTCTACTCCGGAGCGAGAAAGTTCAGATTTATACGGGCCGAGCCGTAACAGCTCAATAACACGGCCCCGTAATCTACTCGGGTTTCAAACGCGCCCCTGATTTACGAGCCAGCGCGCCACTCCGGCTCTGAAATGAGGTGTTCAGCATATGTTTTGTTGACATAAATTTGAAATTTATTGCCGTTGTCAAAACTGACTGTTGGACAAAGTCGCTTATTAACTGAGTAAATGGCTTGAGAGAGTTTTATGTCGGCTTTCCTTAATGACTAGAGTCGGTCTGTTTCAGGCACTCACGGTCCCCCCGCCATCTCTGTCTTTCACACAAAACACGCGCACACACACACCATCTACAGTTTCTGTGGCAAATTAAAAGCACAGCTGGTTAGAGAGACCTGAGGGGAAAGGGAGCTGCCACAGTTCACACATAAGAGGTGTGTATGTGTGTGCGTGAGCGTGTGTGTGTGTGTCCGTCCATCCCATAAACAGGGGTCACTTCTGGTTGTTCAGAAAATACAACTTGGTAATAATGGCTAGAGTTCACAGCCCCTCTCTGTGGCCTTTTCATATTAGGCAGTCAAAAGCATTCCACTTATGGCCTGCTCGGTCACTGCTATGGTTAAAGTATAAGTGATAACGCCATCTTTCATTAACCACGCACGTAGTTTGGTTACACTTTACTGAAGAACACCAAGGCTAAATAATACCTGCCCAAGTGACATAAGGCTTATTCCAACAAGTGTCAGTCATGTAAACTACATGTAATGTAATTTCCCCAGGTGTTCTAAGTGATGCTTGCCAAAATAAGCCTTGAAAAATGTCTATGAAGGAATGTCAGTTGTCATGAAAGGCTCATGGAGGTGTTATGTAGGTGTCATATCAATGCAACCAGACTCCTACACAAAACAGAATTTGCTGCATGGGCTAGGGCTGGGTTTAAGTGTCTAGATTTCTACTCAATAGTCATAACAAAACCTTGGATGCCCGAAATAATAATTTCAGAAGACCGAAGAAAAGTATGTAATCAATAAAAGAAAATCCAAGCTGTTTTGGACCTGTTGGATCATTTCATTCACCATACAATGTAAAAGGTCTCTGGCTCACTGATCATAACAGTTATGAGACATTGGTATGACTGCAGTGATGTCACTCTGATCACAACTCTGCTCTAAGGCCTAAGGAGAAGGACAATGGGTAGATTGAGGGCACACAAAGGCCTTTCAGTGAGGGCTCTCCTTACAGTATCCCAGTACAGCAGTACAGCTTTAACCCCAACTCCCAAAGGTGCACAGACCCCTGACTTTTCCCAGCCGACCCATACCCCCCCACTTTTTTTTTTTTTTTCTCCCCCCAGTACTCGCTCACTCGCCCGCCTGCCTTTTGAAGTGCCCTTTATCCTGGGAGGCGTTTACAGGCCTTTTTAATTACTTACAGCTTGCCAAAGGGCTTTGCTGCTTCATTCTTCCCTTTGTTTGTTGGGTCTCCACAATCCCCATCTAGAAGACAGCCATCAGGATTTTGGACGCTTTGCAAGTTTTTTCCCCCCTCCTATTCTTTTGTTTATTTTCTGGAGTCGACACCACCCCCCCGCTCCCGCCACCCCAAAAACTCTCTCTGCTCAGTGCCTAAAATGGTTTTCCATCAATTTATTCTCACTGAGGTTAGACCGCACTTCCTTGCTTTAGAAATCTGCCCACTACGCTTATGCTGCCAACTCGCATGCACTGAACAGTTAAATCACTGCAACCTAGCATGTGATGTTGACAAGCAGGATTTGAAACAAAGCAACGTCTTCGCTGAACTTTTGATTGATAACATGAGTGATTAATTGATTCAGTAAGCAGCGTAACCGAAGAAGGCATCAGCTTAAAGCTACAGAGCCTTTGCAGCTTTCTCCCTGACTCCTGCCAATCTAAGAGCGAAGCGTTTAATATGCAATTAATGGAATAAAAAAATAAATGCTTGTCCGTGCATGTTGTAACCATATGTTTCACAATAGTCATTCTTCACTTTTTAAGCATAAATAGAAACAGGAGAATGGCCTGCCTTTGGTTCTCGTTAAACATGTATACTTTTGGCACGGAGGTGCAAACAATGAGCTAATTACTACTCTGGAAACAATTACCGAATGCTGTAAGCATGCTAATAAAAACTAATTCGGCTCACCACTTGTAACACATTGCCAGCGTTCTTTCTTTGAGCGGCTGGTTGCTCCACCGCGGTCCACTTAAGCAAGGGGCATCCATAAAGCAATAAAGCAGCTTACCTGTCATGGCTCAATTTCATGTTCTTTATGGGTGGGTAGTCACTTTAGCTTTTTACCAACCTGAGTTTGGAAATCCTTTTGTGTTGACTTTGCATTGGTCTTGCCGGCTTATCTATGTGAGGATGCAACAGGTCTGATGATTAGCCCGGTTAAAGATTCAGATACCCTGCTCTTTGTTGTCTACCCTGAGAAAGACACACATGAACGTTCACTGGTTCATGCTAATCCCTACATAGGTCAGGGGGTCAGTCTGGATTGCTAATTGCCGCTGTCGTAATTGCCTCAAAACACTTGGATATATTGGCCAGCGACTAGTGGCGCAGGATTCGCTGTGTGCTGTGGATTAACTGTGCAACATGTTAATGAGTTACTATCCCAATTTTTTTTCAAAGTTGGCAGCCCTCACAGCTGTAAGGTTACGTCCCAGCAAAATGTGATATGGGTTCATTTTCGCCTGTTGGGTTGCGACAAATATATGTAAATAAAGATAAAAGGCAGAAAATGCTGTTATTGAGATGGGCAGCACAAAACCAGCCCACACCTTTAGAGGGCAGCAGTGGGTAATGTTTGTTTATTTGAGCTCTGGCTGTTTGTAGCTAGCTAATCTGCCTGTGTGCCCATTCTAAGCTTCCTTTAATAGTTGCATACAGTGAACAACAAAATAATTCAGTGTACATGGCAGCTCCAATTTCTTGGTCGTGGTAGACCTACATACCCGGTTTAGACCTGTTAAGCTTGGACGTCCGTGCCAGCCGTGCGGGGATTGTATAATTAAGAGAATAAATGTTTCGCTTTCTGTCCGGAGAGAGGTCGACCCTCTGTTTGAAAGGATGCCCGGAGGGCCGAAAGGCAGCCCACCCTGCCAGTTTGAATAAATGCACACTATCTCGGGGCTCACAGGGCGTCTATATGTTTCTGTTCAGATAAAGAGCTCCTTCATTGCCACTGAGGGACTACATGAATGAACAATAGCACTTAAAAACCTTGTGTGCCATTGAGAATTTTAACAGCGTAGCTCCTGTGTAGCACTGAGTAAATCACTTCCTACTTTTCTCAAGGGTGTCTATCTGCTGAAATTGTCTTCGAACCTCCCTTGAATGTCTGTGTTATGAATTAATAGCCTTTTGCTTGTTGTTTAAGTCTACTTTAAAGCACTCGGTAGCTGTAATCTATCTGTCTCGTGATGGCTGACAGTTTACTGCCACATGGCGCACCGTCTAGTCCTCCTGTTCTATTAAGTAGCGAGCCGTGGAAGGCTTCTCTCGTCCCATTTACAAGGTGAAATTACGCTGTTCTGTCTTTGGCGTTTAGCCCCCTAATCAAATCATGTACATTGTGTACTTGGTGGTGAGGGTGGTGGAGGGGGGTTGCAGGATTTGAGCACCGTGTCTTTGTGCGAGTTAAATAAATGGAGTTGGCTGTGCAGCAGTCGCTGATGTTGTTTTGCCCTGCCTCTCTCCACAGGAAGCTGCACAGCGGAATGAAGACCTACGGCTGTGAGCTGTGCGGCAAGCGCTTCCTAGACAGCCTACGCCTGAGGATGCACTTGCTGTCTCACTCAGGTAATACTCACCCGCTCACATCTGTAGGGGCCTGCCTCCATGTCTGTACATCCACGGCCAAATATAGCTCAGCCAGGCTGAAAACACAGCTAGAAATAGCACACCACCGGGAGAGAGGCATATTTTGTGGTGATGACACAAAGAGGGACTGTACATAAATAGTGGCTGTAGAGAGAACACAGACACAGACTACATCTGAGCTCCTTTAAATCGTTAGCATGTCATTGGAATCCATTCACGAATCACGCCCAATACTGAATGCTGGAAATGGCTACTGAGGAGATGTGCCAGCAGCAGTGTGCTAACACTTATTGCATTACTAGCCTAACAGCCATGTAATTCAACACACACACACACACAGGCTATTGATTCCGCTAACCTGCCTAAATCATGGGGGGCTTGTTTGCTCTGGTGGGCTTTTACTGGAGTTGGAGGTTTTTTTTATAGGGGAGCGAAGGAGTCCAAAGTGAATCTGGTTTATAAGGAGTCTGTAAACTCTGTGGGATCTCCCAGACAGGGCCACATCTGCTCCAGAAGTCGACCTCTCTGCAGCCAACAGCGTAACTCGGTTCCATTGATCTGATTTTCGAGATTTTTTTTTCTCCCATGTACAGAGCAGACGTGCACCCATGGTAATGAGCAGCACTTTAGTGAAGTAATTGATTCTGGAACGGTAATTAGGGATGTAGATCAGATTAGATTTGCGAGCAAAACCAGCCAGATTGTCCCTCGCGAGCAATGGAGTCACCTTCCTCCGTAACAATGCTATATTTTTGATGTCAATATCTCCATAGAGTGAGATAGGATTGACTTTTCCGCGCGGGTGTTTGAAGCAAAGTTGAATGGGGAGATGAATGGCATTTCACGCTGGGCTGCCCGATTCAATTCATGCACAACTCAGCATGAGAAAAGCTGCTCTAAGAAAATATCTAATGTTTATTTTAGAGGTTGCTCTAATCCCAAGATGTATGTTCAATAACAGACTCCGTGGAGATATTGTAGCCCCATTGCACTCATGATGGCTACCCACCGTGCATGTGCTCTGCGGTGACATTTATGAGAGCCACTCTCTAATAAAGACAAGGGAACAGTGTGTTGACTCTCATCTACTGTTCCATGCTGGTCCGCAGTCAATGAGCTCTCACTCGCACAAAAAAAAAAGTGTACTTCGTGTCATTATGGTAAGACTTTGTAATCCAGAAAGCCGTATGGGAGGTAGGATTGCGCAGTTTGGATAAAACGAGTGGAGGATAATCCCAAGCTCAGACGCTGGCTATTTTTTCTATTTTTTCTTTTTTTTTTGTCTGGAGAACACTTCAAACAGAGCCCGTTCTTCAGCCTGACCAGTGCTGTGGTCTATAGAGAGATGGCCTTCGGACCTTCAGTCCATTTCAGGTGCAGACGGGACCGCGTTCGCTTCCATTTTAGTGCTCGAGGCAGAAGTCTGGTCCACTGTCTCTCTTTCTTCTTTCTGTCTCTCCACCTCTCTCTCTTGAAATCTAGAGTTTTTCACTCCCCTCTTACAAGGCCCTCTCACTGAAATGGGCTGTAAGGGGGCTTTAGAGTGATCAGTGATTTTGGAGACCCACTGCCCTGCGCCTAGTTTTCCAGTACTAGTTGTAACCCAATCCATCAGCCAGTTATCAAGCCCTTACTTTAAGGTGTGTTTGGGTTAGAGGTTGATCGATATAAACTTTGTTACCAATACTGATTTAAAGGAGGTAAAAATTCCAATAACCAGTGATATCCGTTAACGTTTCTATGTGGACAAAATAGAGTTTTAGTTAAAAAGGACCTCATTTTTAGTGTTTTTAGTGTCATTTTAGTGTAGTGTAGTGTAAGATTTACCGGCTTCAGTTTTTGCAAAACCCAGTATTCTTCTCTTAATGTGCATCTGTATTCACCCCCTCTTTGAAACACTTTGATAAAGCTTCTGCATCACTTAGCCTCATCATCTTATGAGCCCAGTGTGCTGTAATTGGTCAGCTCACCCACTCCTTCACCGTAGTGGCATTCCGCCGCCACACTGCTGTGGCTATTCTTACATTTCTCTTTGTGTGTTGCATGAGGGCGCATTAGGCTTGCCAGTAGGTGGTAAATAAGGATTGTGTTACTAGATGATGTCACCTTGTAGCAGGGAAAAGGGCTGGGATTTCAACAAGGTTTTCAGGCAGCTAAGAAAATTGGTTTCTGTGGGAGAGAGCTTCTCCCTCTGATGTGCTTTTAAACAAGCTAAATAAGCTTTATAACACATTAAGGGGATTTTGAAAAAAAAAACAAAAAAAAAAACAAATAAGCAAAATGGATCTCTTTTACTAGCGTGTGCTTTACTTAGTGTTTTGATTGTCTGTTGCTAGTTTTAATTAAAACATTTCTTACAAAATGTTAAACGATAGTGTAGGAGCTCTTAATGTTTGATGTTTATTTCGGCCGTAATTATTATTATTATTATTATTATTATTATTATATATTTTCTTATTTATTTATTTTTTTTTATTTTACATTAACCTCTAGACATTAGATTATGGTGCATTTTTATGTATTTATGTATTATATGTTTTCAGGTATTTAGAACTGTGACAGTATATGCATGTATATACTGTGTACATATATTTATGTGTTTAGAAAAAAACCCACTGATTCTCATCTAGGCTGTCGTCTATGCCTGATAATATTTGCGTTTTTTTGTTTATTAGCAGTAATTTTGCCAGTATCAGTCCTGAAGCCCTAATATTGGACAGTTTTCTCATTGGACTGTTTTCCAAGTTTAAACTGGTTCTGGCCAGTGGATCCCTAAGAAGACTTGAGAACTCTTGGACTATCTTCATGGACAGGTCAGGAGTGCCACATGGCTGCTGTGTGTTTATGGGACACCTCTTGTTTCCACTTTTCCACCTTCCCTGGAGTCCCAGTCTGAACGGCATGCCAAGAATTGAATCTGTAATCACAGCAGTTGTGATAATAATGATCACGACGATGATGACAGCTTTGTTTTGAGTAAGGCTTAGAAAACTACTCATAATTCCGTAAGATGTTCACCGAGGGAACAGCCACAGACAGTTTCCCCCCACAACAGTTGTAATAACTGAGCATTGCAGGCAGCGTATTTTTAGTCCATCAAAAAAAAAAAAGAAAAAGAGGGGGAAAAAAGAGGGAGGGGGGGGAGCTTGACGTTCGTCTGCTAGTTGACACACAACGCTAACCTGATTTTTTTGTTTGTAGCAGCTCGGCTCTTGAGAGCTTCACTCTTGTGTAATGCTCAAGCTTTTCAGTGGAAGCACTTTTATAGACACAGACAGTGGCAGAGAAGCAAGAGACGGAGCAAGGCCCTTTGATTTTTTTTTTCCTCTCCATCGCAAACTTTCTGTTTTTATTCTTCCTGTTTTGAGCAGTTAGATTTTTATCAGCGCTCGCAATGGTGACACTGGCTTATCCCTCCTCCTCCTGCTCGCTCCTGGCTTTAGAAAGGCCGAGAAGGTGGAGGGGAAAGATATTAAGCATGTATTGTGGTGTACCGTTTCAGCCGTCCCACAGCCCCCCTCCCTTCTCCCTCTATCCTCTCGGCTGGTGCACGCTGTCTCTATGTTTGTTTTATTGTAGACTTGGCAGGGAGCCAGCCTGGGCCGCCTGCCACAGCTGAGGGTACAGTATGTACAGTGAATCTTGTGCCAGTTTTTTTTTTCCTGCTTGTTTTTTTTTTTTTTTTTTTTAAATCATTGTCTGACGGCAGTGGTGGTTGTGGTAGTCCGGGAGCTTGCGCGTGCCTGTGTTTCGCAGGTGGAGGCTGGATGATGTCTGGCACGGACTGCAGAATGAGGGCCCATAACTGGATGTTTTTTTTTTTTTGTTTTTTTTTTTTTTTGGTGTGTTTGTCTTTTTTTCTATGTCGCCCTAAGAACTTTCAATTTCACTTAATTTAAGATCAGTGTTTCATGAAAGTAGAGAGATATAGTTTTTCCCCCCTATGACTAACAATTTTAAGCTAATTTCATATTATTACGGAATATTTCTTGTTCTGTTTGGGTTTTGAGGGGCAAGAAAGATTTGTAGTTTGCTTCTTGAACCATGAGGACTTGTCCATGTCCCACACCTCAATTCCTCACCCTTTTTGTAGCTTCATTTGTTTGTTTTAGCCTCATAGCATTTACAGAATATCTTGTAGAAGCAGTTTAAACATAACAGTTGAATTAGAACAGTGCAATGATATTGTTCTCATGATAAATGATGTCCCAATACATTATGCTTTTCTGAACATATCATTAGTACTGACTGACTCCATCTTTCATTACATTATATTCGGTGAAACACAGGACAATATACAATTATTAAATAAAAAGGGTAATAAATACAGTGTTATGACATGTATTGTGAAACTTCTGGAGGTATCACAATATTTTATTTTTTTTGCAATATCCCATTCAACCGAAATTGAATGCAAAAGTTAGCACCCCTGGTCAAATGACATGCTTTGTGTTTATTTTAAGTAAAAATAATTAAACGTCCCCTTATTTCTACATGATTACTTGCTGATTTTAATATGTCAGGAAAAAATGTACATGTACAGATGTTAATGTGCATTTTATGTGTTGTGTTTCCCCCAGTATGTTAAACTCAGTACAAAAATGACTTATATAAGTGCTCTTTAGAAGATGAGTTGCCTTGTTTTCACTTAAATCAACAGAACAAGTTGTTTGACCAGGAGTCAACTCATTCAACTTAGAGGTGGGTGATATATTTGTGTAGTGTGCTATGACCTGTTTCACATAGCCTTAACAAAAAAATAATAATACATTTTTTAAAAAAACAGTTTGCCAGATTTAGTGTTGCAGTAGTTGAAGTGGTGTTATTTTCTTTTCTTTTAATAGTTTAGGTTATATACCTAGATAAAATAAAGAACAACAGACAAGTTTCCATAAATCCCTAACTAAACTAACCCAAAATAGAAAAGATGGCCACTCCTACACCCCAAACCTATGCGTGTGAATGTACGTTACTGAGTGACGAGCTATGAAATGAAAGAAAGAATCCCTAAAAAACGACAGCAAGCAGCCAGCTGTGGCGTCCAGGTTATGTACAATATATTTAATGTTGGTACTGTGTTTGAGATGTTGATGCCTGGCCACCATCAAAACACCTTTCCATGGTCCATGCTGTCTGGCACCATGGGCAGGAAGGCTCGGGTGGAGAGGCGTCCGCACCGAGGTCCCGATAATGGAATGGCGCGTGCTCATGTTTTCTCCTCGGGTTAAGGTCAACATGGTCCATGAGCTGCTGGGTACTGAGACAGCGCTGCACTGAAGTGAAAGAGGGAGAGAAAAAAAAAGTGACTCAGCCATTTGGAGCGTTGCTGGGCTATTAGCGTTATGTGAGCTCCCCTTGTGACTTCAAAGAGCGCAGTGGAAGACTTGGGTCTCGTCGGCCTGGCCAAGAGACATATTTAGATCTGGCTTTTCTTTCCTTTTTTTCCCCCTCTTACTAAGTAGAAGAGACTTGACAAAAGGCTTAGAGACATGTAACTATCTCTGTGATTTAGCCCCTAGATCTTTTTTTATGAAGTGTTCATTGCTGTCGTCTCGCCTCTGCCCTTCAAAAAAACAAGAAGGGGGGGAAAAAAACAAGCCTCCAGACAAACAGGAGGTCAACAACAGTGGGGTGACATAACCAGCACCTGACATGAGAGAAACAGAGCAGAATGGTCCTATTGCTTCCTCACCCACCTGTGCGCGGACAAGACGGGTCTGAATTGAACCGTCCAAACACACACACACACACACACACACACACACACACACACACACACACACACACACACACACACACACACACACACACACACACACACACACACACACACTCGCGCGTGCATGCACACATACACACCCTCTCATGGGGCTGTGTGAACACTCTCATTAGCAGGCCGGAGTGCCTGGCCCAGGCTGATTAAGTCTGTGTGCTATTCTCCAGAGGGCCCAGCCGGTGGACCTCACTTGACTTCATTAGTTCAGTAGACTAAAGGTAGGGCTCAGGCAGCAGAGTCCGTTCTCTCCAGCCTCCAGCAGCCCTGTGCTGAGCTACCTGCACCTACAACCCTGTTTACTGCTCACAGTTTAGTCCTGCATTAGTGGCTAATTCTAGCCACCCATAGGGGGCCCTGTGACATTCAGGGCTAAAAGCGTTACGCGATAACTTCACTTGTTCTCCTTTAGAGCTAGTGATGTACAGGTTAGGATTTGATATCAGCATTAATACTAGCCTTATTAAATAGGCGCTGGTCAGACACAACCAGTCCGCAAGATTTCTGTAATTTTCCTGCCGATGTACCACACTGCGGAGTTTAGCTCCAGCCGCTTCATAGTGATTGATCTCCAAGACCGGAAGTTGGACCCCATGTTCTGGAAGAATGCAGATTTAAAGACCCCAATAATTGTTTGAGGCTGGACCTGAATATTTGACTTTTCAGATATCTGTTTGTTGGGTAGGTATAAGCAGCTGGCCTGGTGATTTTGGATTTACAGCAGATGATGCTTTCAAATAAGTTGTCAAGCATTCTCAGGTTCCCAAAGCTTCAGTTGGTTTACCATTGGTTTTTTGTTTAATGTTAAAGATTCATAGCCCAGAAATGCTATGTATACACTGATAAAGTATATACTGATACTTTTACTTACACTGATGGTTTCCAAGCATATCATTGACTCTCTCTCTCTCATATATATATATATATATATATATATATATATATATATATATATATATATATATATATATATATATATATATATATTATAATGAGAAACAACACATTTTAAATTCAGTCTTTGATGTCACAAAGCCAATAAATATATATCCATGAGGTATATTCACCTGTCTTATGGCAGGTGAGCCAATCCCACTTGCACTGCTTCTTGAATAAGGCTGAAAGCATGATGTCTGTAAGAGACAGTAACAAAAACAACCTTTAAAAATGTAAATATATGAAGAGAAGAAAATATAAAAGGGAAGAGTGACCATCTTCACTGCATAAAACCGTACAAACGCCCTCTCTAGACATCAGCAGGGGGCAAAAAAATGTAATGAAAAATATAGCATATGGCCCCTTTAAACAACGACTGTTGCCCTATGAGGACCTGTGCTGTTGATTTCTTTATGTACGTTGCTAATACAAAGCTTAGAGCGTATTGGTGGTCTGTATGGAGTTCAGATTCAGAAAGGAAAGAAAAGAAAGAAAAAGATGAATCGATGTGTGTCCATGTAGGACACTGCTGGCCATATGTGCGGAGAGGAGTTTCTGTGCTATTGTGAGTCAGTAACTGTTGCTCTCAAGTTGCCCGCTAAGCAGACGGGCTCTGCTGCTTTTGATGGCACTGTATTAGCCTTTTTTTCTCAATTATAACCGTGCTATTGTGCCCGTGGGCTGTTCTTTAGCTCCATTGTTGCTGTGCCATTATCTGTGTTGTGTAGGAGCATTTGTCTGCTCTGTCCACGTCAGTTTCCTGGTTCATGTCCTCAGTGTTTAGAGCTTACACTTCATGCTGGTAGAGCAGAGTGTGTAATGAAAGAAAAAAAGGCCTAACTAGTCTGATCCTGACATCGTCTAACCTGCACAGGCACATGGCATCTGACCTGCTCAGTATCATGTGTGTATCATCATTGATGGATAAAGCATTAAGATTTAAAAAAAAAAAAAAAAAAAAAAAAAAAAAAAAAAAAAAAGCTGCAGCCTGTGTGGAACACAGGGAGAAACAGGGACAAAATACCATCTCTATCTCTTTTTCTGTATCTTTTTTTGTTCTCTTTCTTGATTTCTTTCTGTCTGCTCTAATTCTTTCTCTCTCTATCTTTATCTCCACTCATCTTAAATTCTCTCTGTCTCTTTCTGTCTCCCTCTTTCTTCTTCTTCTTCTCTCTCTGTCTCTCTCTCTCTCTCTCTCTCTCTCTCTCTCTCTCTCTCTCTTTCTCTTTCTCTCTCTGAGCCAGTGAGCGCTGGGCTCCCTCAGTCTGGCCGCTCGCCAGCTCTTCCCTCAGAGTGATGACATCATCGGCTGCCGGCAGGTCTGGATGTTCTGCCAGCATTCCAGAGCGTTTATGATCGCTCGCAGATGTGTGTCCAGGAACATACTGTACCCAAACCAGAAATTAATGAAACTTGACTGCTTTCCAAGCCACATATTCCAAAATAGAGAGCTTGCAAGTGGGACGTGGGGTGGGGGTTAGAGGGGGACTGAGAGAATGGGCTCTAAATAAAGAGGAGGAAGGGGGAAAAAAACTAGGAAAAGTGCCCCGGCTCTCCATGCTCTCATGTAAATTCTTTAGAGCAGCTGATAAAGCCCCCACTCTCTCTCTCTCTCTCTCTCTCTCTCTCTCTCTCTCTCCATCTCTCTCTCTCTCTCTCCATCTCTCTCTCTCTCTCTCTCTCTCTCTCTCTCTGCCTCCCCCTCCCTCTCTCACTGCTCTCTCTCTCTCTTTCTCTCCCCCCCTCCCTCCCTGCGGAGCATTAGCGAGGGATGACGGGCAGCGTGGATAAATGGCCTGAGCTTCTGTTTGGCCGCGTGCCCTAACTTCTCTCTGGTGGTTTAAACCCATAATACTTTCCCCTGACCTGTTGATGTACATTAAACCCCCATTTAAAACAACACTTGAATTATGTGGGGCATAAATCTCCTCCATTATAAGGTCCAGGAGAGATGATTAGGCGTCCGGGTAATGGCCCGGTAATTGTCCGGCAAGTTTGCTCCTCATCAGAAAGCTGAAAGGAGTTTATTCCCATGACGCCTCTGGGTGGGCCGTGCTGTAAGCTCAGTCTTGGACGGGTCAGAAACGGGGGAACACTGTTTCCTGTTCTAATGTTGGGACCAGAGTTCTGAAGCTGCCTGTTGCCAGTGATGCCTTTGATGTTTGCCAGCATTGAGCAGATCCCTCACGCTCTTAGGTGTATTGCTGCAAGCTCTTATCTGCCTTTAATGAAGCCTCTAGATTCCCAGCCTCTAGCTGTAGCCTGGTGTCTTTTATTCTTATATATATATATATATATATATATATATATATATATATATATATATTTATATATATATATATATATATATATATATATATATATATATATATATATATATTTATATATATATATATATATATATATATATATATTTATATATATATATATATATATATATATATATATATGTGTGTATGTGCGTATGTTTACCAGAACTAGGCTTGTTCCATGTGAGGTCTAATTTAATTGCCTGTGTATATTATACATGTATAGACTCACTGCAGTGTATACTGTTATGATCAGCTTCTTATCAGCTTAATTCTCTATCCTTCTTTTTATGGAGAATGTAATTCCTGTAACATAATTGATTTTTTTAAATAAATCACGTTACCACCTGTGCCTCTTGTAGGGGAGGAAAAAAAAGAACAAAAACATGCTCCTTTTTTTTTTTTTTTAAAGGTGTTTATTATCTTACTATTGTTTGCACTTCTGTGATTGTACTGCTAACGTTTTTCGATTAAAACACAGAATGAGCTGGAACTAGCCCCTAATACCCTGTAAAAGATCCTGATCTTATTCCTTTGTTGTTGGGTATTGCGGCTTTAAATCCCTTTGGTTGCTAAGTAGCAAGTGCCCCTGTGCTCTAATGGGCTGATTTGGTATTCAGCTCGATGCCGGGTCTTATTTTTGTATGCGAGACAAAGTGTTTTGATGGAGGGTGATTGCAGCAGCGTCTGGAGGCTGTTTGGGAGTTTTATGGTCTGTACAGTACACCGTGTGCCTTCTAAAACAGAACACAGGCAATTGAATTTTGGATTTGCTTCATCATTTTTCTCCTCTGAGCAGCCTTTGTCAAAAGGGGAGCGTTGCTGGAAGGGCACAGATTAATTTGTTCTGCTGGAAATGAGAGCAATACAGCAGAACACACACATGCGCGCGTGCACACACCCCTCACAGTCTGAAAAATAAAGCAAAAGGCACACAGGCACAACTAGAGGAGAGAAGACATCCGTCACCTCCGCGCTGCCGTTGGAAAGGGTGAGGAATCGAAACAATGCCCTTGTTCTCAGAACGCTGGACGTTAGAAGGAGGGTTATAAGAGGAGCTGTCCGAATGAGGTGCACGATCACAAGGTGTTTTATTTGGCGAGACACCTTTTGGTCATTTAAAAAAAATAAATAATTAAAAAAAAAAAAAGGTTGTTGCCATCAGGTCTAGCTGCAGCAGCACAGCAGTCTCCGTTCTCGCTGTAGCGTCTGACTGAAGCATCCCTTTATTGTTTTATGAGGGTGACAAACACTGGATGCGGTCCTGCCATGAAAGCCGTTTGAAGGCATATCTTGCTTTTATATCAGTAAACATCATGGTAAATCTTTATTGTGCAATAGCATCTATCTTCCGTTTGATGACCTGGTGTTGGTGAGCAGATAGGGGGTGGAACTGTTCCACCTCCGAAGATGTAACTTCTTTATGAGAACGCTGCAAATTAATCAGCGCTCGCTCTTCAAAAAGCCTCGTCCTTCATTAGGCCGGCCTCTCTCAGTTAATGCTCGTTTTTTGGGGGGTTTTGAGCCACGTTAATGAAGGCATTGTGGTGAGCGAGCTGTGCAGCCGTGCCAGATTTCTGCTGTTTCTTCCTTTGGCAGGCTGGCTGGAAAAAATGATGATTTGTTTGTTTATTGGGTTGCATTTGTGTTCAAAGATCAAGGCTTTGATGGCAGCTGTAAGCCAGTGGTGGAAACCCAGCCGTGTGTTGTGTTGGTGCAGGCAGAGGGGAAAAAGTGTGTGTGTGGTGGGGGGGGATTTGTAGGGAATGGTGGGGGGGGGTATGGGGGAGGCTAAATTTAAATTGTAATTGGCCGACTTCCACAAGCTTGCGGGCATTTTAATGAGTCATAATAACTTCATTTAAAACCAGCTGAGCAGAAAATAGATTGGAGAGGAGCCTGTGGCCAGTATGGATTTGTTTTTTTGTCAGGCCCCGCTCCTTTCATCGGCGAAGGCCGGACCCTCTCCGCCGGGCACGACGGGCCGCTGAATAGACGGCCACGCTGTGTGGATTTATCATATCACTTTTCACCTCCCTTTCAGATCCCATTCGCTCTCCGCGCCGATTCGTCCTTTTAAGCCGAACGCGTGCGGAAGCGCAGATACACAGAGCTTTGTGTACACTGTATCATTTGTGTCCTGCATAAATGCGCCGGTGCCGGTCGCAGTCGTTCGTGCCGTTTATCGTTAATGAAACACCTGCTTCCAGTAGTGTAGGAGTTTATTTAGACGGGCAGTCAGATGAAATTTATGCTGAGATCTGATGGATAGCCGACGGCCAGTCTCGTCTTCTGAAGTCCAAACTGCGAGCGGTCGCATCTAATCAGAATCTAGTCATTAACCAAAACATCTAATTCAGCCCATAATCTAACATGGGTACACACACAGATCTGATCAGATGAAGACCAACGAAACCAATCTGATTGGAATCATTCATCCTGCTCTCTAAACTGAGCATGCACCGATTGGGAGTTGAAGCCAGTACCTGATATTTCTGTTATTTATTAATGCAGTACAGTCGTTTTATTTTCTTTTTTTATTCTCATTCCTCACTCACTTTCAGGGGATATTTAATATACGGTAATTCATGTAGAATTAGAAAAGTCGTAGGAAAACAAGTCCCAAACTGGAATTTTCCAAACAAGAATTCAGAGCTACAGAGACAGTGGGACTCCAAACAACCATGAACAAGAACTGTAGACCCAACAAAACTGTCACCATCAGGTGAACAGTATCTACAGCTCTTAAGAGACAGGAGATAATCAAGCTTCATTTTTCCTTCAGATCATAAAAATCCACAGGTGTTTCTGTCCATCCATGTCCTTCCACTTTGAGAAGTCAACCCAATGAGTCTGAATAAAAGAAAGGAATGGAAAAAAACAAAGAGCGAAGCTGCTGACATTCTCAAAGGCCTGACCGCCATAGAGTCCAGGCCACTGAATGTGGTCATGAGAAGCAGAAAATGAAACTAACATCTTTAAATGAACTTTGGCGTATATGCCTACATTGCCGTTTCAATCTTACCACAGTATCTTGTGGCACGGGACTACGTTTTCATGTCATGCGCAAGAGTGGACAGTTAACCGCTTCAGTGTATGCGGGACAGGACAGCATATATAAATGTCACGAATTAATTAATTAATGGTCCATATAAAATGATGATGATGATGATGATCACACAGTAATTAGGCAGGATGAGTTCTGGATGAAAATCAGGGCCACACAGGCCTCTACTTCGAAGTTGTGGAAAATGTCCTCGCAGGTTTCTTTGATAAACTGAAAATTCCTGAAAGAATGGAAGCTTTTAGATGTTAAGGCTAATGTTATATTATATTACATGGACTTTGACTTGAGGGGTGGTCTCTGGTGTTTGCACAGTTCTTTAAACATTATTACATTAAAATGCAAATATTTGAGCATTCACTACAATAACTATGCCATCAAATCTAAACCTGGACTGGTAAATGATTTATGTCTCATTGTGCTTCATTAGTCAAGGCATTTCTTTCACCATTCATGTCTGCATGATGCCACGATGCGTCAGAAGTATCCAAATTAGATATAATCTCAGATTAAAAGGAGCAGTTGACAACGTGCTGCGATTATCTGCTGTAAAAAAGGCCTACAGTGTTGTGGCTGTAATAACATAACAGCATCTCCAGCATTAGTGTGATTATTAGATTAGGATTAAGAGGGTCATTTGTTTGCCGGAGCTTAAATAAGTGCAGGAATGTGTTGGCAACCACTGTGCCAGTTCAATTGAGTTTGAGTGAACAGGCGGGGTACACCTCTGGAGCCGCCGCCTCTGCCGCTGCTTCACGCGTCGTGCTGCATAATAAGGCTCTTTTTGCGTCCCAGACACACATACACATGCATGCACGTGCAGCACTACCACCCACCGAAAGCCCACCTGCCCTGTATCTAGGCGGAGGCTTCTGAAGACGGTATGTGTGTGCTGTAGTGTGATAAATGGCTTCGTCCTGCTCGCCCCGTTCACACAAATCTGTTTCCGTCTGACTTCTATCCTCTGTCAGAGCCGCCTTCATTCCTCCGTATGTTGACATGTACAACATGCTTCTGGGTTTGCTTCCCTGCCTTCAGCGCATACGCCAGAGTAGTGGTGGTTTTAATTATGGATTTCATGGCTGGTGGCAGAACCCCACTGACATAAGACGAACTGGAGGTCAGAGACACCCAGGAAATCCTGTTACTGCTCACTCTGTGTGTGTGTGTGTGGGTCAGTTTCTAGTTGCGAGTGTCTATACAACACATGGGGCATAATTGAAGGAAACATGATTTACTTTCCAAGTAATGGCAATAAAAGTAAATGCTCTCAGAGGCCCGCTTTTTATTGCATTATGTAAGTTTGGACGATGGCTTTGGGAAACTTTTAGATCAATTTCTTAGCGCAGATTAAAAAGCTATGAATCCCATTTATGGTAGAGTTCCCTCGTGAAACGCTCTTTGAAACTTTTATATTTCGGATGAAGAGAGAACGAAGCGCTGAGCAAAGATCTGCCGACGGCGCTTTCATGTGAAAAAAGGGGGGGGGAAGCAGGAGTAGAAAAAAAAAAAAGATAAAAGCAGTCCCAAAGCCATCTGGAAGTAGCCAGGACACACAAGGGTTGCTTTTATGCTCCCCATTCCACTGGGATGTGCGGCATGAAAAGCAGCCATGCATATTGTGTTATTACTGTTGCAGCCACATATATGGATCAGAATACTAATCTGGGTCTGGCTGAACTGTTTTAGTCCTGCAAATACACTCCGCTTCCATTTGACCAGCTTTAAAGGCATCAGTGGTGACACGGATAATTAATGTTTAATAGTCAGCCACTGGTCAGGCGTAGCTTTTTTTTTTTTTTTTTTTGAAAACGCTCTGCTCCTAAAGTACTAGGCGTACTGGCACAGGTAAACAAGAGAAAGCAACATATTACATAACCCACTCAAGCGGCTCGGCCTGTAGGGTTGCAGGTTTGCGTGTACTAATGTATCAGCTGTACATGTGTGGGGCAGCATGATGTATTTATAGAAAATATAATTAGGCATGATTATTGATTACTATATGAATATATATAATAAAAAAAAAAATATTGAGTTGTGTGTATGTGTGTGTGTGTGTGTGTGTGTGTGTATATATATATATATATAATCATGCTACATCATGCTGCCCCAAACATGTATATCTGGTACATAACTAAAGGTAAGATCATTCTTTGCCTAAAATGAAAATGTTAAAGGAACAATGTGTAAGATTTTGACAGTATGTGAAAGATGGCTATGTACCATGTTGCAGAGACATCTACTGAAGTTAGCATGCTAACCAGCTAACCCTGGCTAGTCCTTTCCAGCAGTACAACTTTGTACCTCACGAAGCAAAAGAGAGTCCTGGTAGAGCCAAATCAGTCCAAAATGAGAGGATGAAGAAGTAGAGCTGGCCCGACAGTGTATTTTACTCTCTTATTGCTTGTGCTGAAGGCTCTACTCCTGGTTAGATCATCTAAGGATCCAAGTTATTCCAAACACATTCAGTGATGCTGAGTCCTGGAGTGGTCAGTCCAATGTTCTGAAAACATTAGCAGCCACTTGGTTTGATTTGTTAATGTTCTTACGTTTTGTTGTGCTTTTCTCGGTAATGACTTAATGATAGCAACATATCCTTGCAGACCCATAGCATTGTGTTCTGCCTGACTCTTCTACAGTACTGTAGATGCATGGGTGCTTACAACTTTCCTTCTGTGTTTGGGGTTTTTTGGAATCTCTGAAAGGCTGTGCCTAGTTTTAGTAAAGTCCATTTTCAATGTTTGGAGGATTATAAAAGCTAATATTATGCAGTTAGTGATCAGTAACCTACAGATCTCTGTTCAGCGTATTAATAATAAGGAGCTAGTCCGTGTCAGTGGGATGTCAGTGTGCATTTATCTGTTTGAGTTTAATATTCTACATATAGGTTGAGTGTCAGAGAGAGGAAGGTCTTAGAGCTGGAATGTGTGTCAGGACATTGTAAAAATGGTTTAGTGAGGAAGTCTGAGGAGGTGTCGCACTGTCCACATTTGTGAAGAAAGGACATTTATGGAAGTGACTCTTTCTCTCTCTCTCTCCCCCCATCACCAGGACCCTCTTTCTCTTCCTCTTTCCTTCTTTTTTAAGCCAAGGAAGGTTCCAGTACTTAAACAACAAATGACCTAATGGAAATGAAGGGAGGTCGAGTTACTTTCTGTCATTGGACATCTAGAAAGCATTAGTAAAATCATAATGTTTTTTTAAAGGAAAAGTATTTCAATAAACACGTGTTCCTTGTTTAAATGCATAATTGATAGTTTTTTCTTTTTCTGTTTTTTTTTTTTTTTTTTTTTTTTTTTTGAGTCTGCACGTGATTAACTTTTATGGATGCACCTAATGGAGATGGAGCGAAAAAATAATTTGGAATCAAACAATAAACGACTGAGTAAATTACCGCACCTGAGAGCAGTTAAACGCTGCGTGTTTTCCGCAGTTCCTGTTGTTTTCATTTTTTCGGATTTCCTATTACCCAGGCTCTGCTGTTTTGCAGCGGTTGTTTGACTTGGCTCTCGAAACCTATCTGGAGAAGCTCAGCCATTCCTGGCGCTGAGATTTTTCAACATCGCACTTAAGGTTTTCCTTTTGAAAAATGGCTTCTTCTTCTTCTTCTTCTTCTCTTTTTTTTTTGTGGGGAAATTGTTTGGCCTCTCGCTGTCACAGCCTTGCGTTAAGTACAGAAACCAGAAATCAAACCGTTATAAATAATGGCTCCTACTGTGTTGCTGTGTCCTAGTTACTGTCCCACAGGTCATTGTGTTGCCTGCTGCCCCCACCCCCAGGGTTTCTGACCCCAGTCTTAATAAACCAAGGACTGCCTTTGACAACGTGTGACTTGAAAGCAGGAAATAATGGGCCCTAAACGCTAAATCTTTACAGGTTATTGACCTGTGGAGAGAGCACACGTACAGCAGCCTCTGCTAACTGGGTGCAGACTCCCCCTCTGCCTAGTTCTGGATCTTTGTGCATCTCCCTGCGCTGCTCTCTCTGAGTCTATCTGACTAGCGCTTGAGTGCATTTGTCAGTTCCTGGTCAGCATTTCTCACATCTCAAACAAGCCCCAGGCCCCCCAGAGATACTCCATCCATGAAGCCCCACATGCTTTTTTTTATTGCCAGAGCATGTTGGCTTTGGTTTCATTTGATTTCCACTATTTCTTAGACACTTTCTGCTTCCTGGCCTTTCTTATTGGCTCTTGTTGTGGATTGGTATCAGTCTATGCAGTGATATTTCAAGAAGTGGATTCCTTCAGTGAAAGCATAAAAAGGGGAGGGGTGGGGGCGAGGAAGAAGCCCGTCCGCACCCCCCGCTGCTCCGTCTTTAGCCATAAAGGCATTTACAGCACTGTAAAGGCACCTCAATTGCCGTATCCAGCAGCTTGCTGAAGTTTCGGTGGTCGTTTGGGAAAGGGTTCACCACATGGTCAGCCTCTCAGGTTCTGCCGTGATAAATAAAAGAGGGCTGGTGGGAAGGGCTCCCCTTACAGCCGACCTCCCAGCTATTGATCAGCCACCACAGCTCCACTTCTTGCTCCACTTTTGCCATGACAGCATCAGTTCTCAAAGCCTTTAAGTTCTGTGAGGCGTGTCCTCTGCTTAGGTGATTGGTTTATTTGTTTTTTTTATTAATATAATTACTTTTTAACTAGGAAATGCACAGTACAAACATCATCCAAGTTTTAAAAATGTACCGTTTCCTGGACCATGCAGTCCATATACAGGCTGCAGAACAGCTCATTTTGAACCTGTTGTGGTTGTGATGTCACAACCGTTAATATATATTTCTATAGGACTCTATAGCACTGTAGCTCCCACATATATGTTGAAGTGATAAGAAGTGTTGTTAATGGGACAGAAGAACTGTTGAATCTGAATGGGAGGAAAATGAATCATTGCTGACTTCCAAAGCATCCAAAAACATTTGTTGTGTATATTTTGGCCTTGGACTAGTTTATGAACGTGACACAATGCAAGGCAGCCAATCAGAACAGAGGCTATTTACATATATCCGTCTTAAAGGTGCAGTCTTTAAAAAGCATGTTTAGTTCTCGTGAATAAAGAGAGGACATAACCCCAAACAAGTACTGCAGCAAGACTATGGGCTCTACAAGGCAGAATGCGTTCTCCAATGTCCTCAAAAATGGCTCGAAATGGGTTCGACCCCATAAACTGGCACTAGTCGTGCCAGGGTCAGTAGTGAAGCCTGTCTAGTCCACTATTTCCTATAGCAGCTTTTCATTAGCCAGCGTCACCAATCCACATTGAGCGTGTCCGAAGCATTAGAGCAGAGCTTCTTGACATGACTGGCCATAGGGCATTGGGATTGATCTTGCTCATTGTGGCGAAATGGTTTTAAACGGGGTTCAGCGGTGGGAGATGGTAGCGAGATGGAGGAGGGCGTGCGCTCATTTCCTGCCACTTCACACCAGCCAGGCCCTGCTGGTTCCTCCCCAGCCCAGCTCCTGTTTCCTCCACTTCTAAAAGGCCTTTGTCCTGGCACCGCGGCCAGGGGAGCGCTGCTCCATGTCATAATTTAAAAAAGCCCGGGTTCCACAAAGGACGGTGAAACAGGAAGCGGAAAACACATGGAACCTTTCACCTTTTGTGGCCCGCTGGAGTTGGTGGTGCACGGGGTGGGGGGGTGACTAGTTGAGTCCAGGACACGGCAGCGAGGTCATACTCCCAACGTTTTCCTGTCAGTGTTGTTTACTTTGCCTCCGTGTGTGGAGATCAGACTGCAGGCCTTCAGGAGGTCCAGACGCCACAGACGTCTGTCCTCACTATAGGTCTGCAGTGAGTGTGCGCACATGTGTGTGTGTGTGTGAACTGAAATGCCCCCATTGTCCCCCCTGGGGCCGTCAAGCTGAAATGACTGCATTGTACAAAGACCCGCAAACTCGCTCAGACTTACATGGCCTCTCTTGCATTCTCTCTTTTACTGTACGGCTCTCGCTTTCTCTCACTTCTCTCGCTTCCTTACTCTCACCCTCTCTTCACCCTTGCTGTCCTTCTCACTTTTTTGCTTTTGCTCTTGCTCTTTTACTCTTTTTTACTTTCTGTCTTTCCCTTTCTTGTTGTCTTTCTCTGAATTTCTTTCTCTGTACCTCTTTCTTAGTATCATTCCCTCTTGCTCTTGTACACTTATTCTTTGGTTCCTGCTTTCCCTCTTTCTATCTCCCTTGGTCTCCCTCTCTCTATCTCTTTTTGTCTATCTTTCTTTCTCTCTCTCTCTCTCTTTTTGAGTGTGCGTCTCTGTCTCTCTCTCTCTCTCTCTCTCTCTGTGTATCCTGAACAGACAGACAAATTGGTCTGCGGGGCAAAATGGATTACGAGATTTAGCGTGCAGAAAACAAGAGTGAGCGTTTGTGTGACAGCGTGTTCATTTTGAGAATCTAAAATTCAGAAACGTCTTTGATGTGGGGAAGTGTATTTGCCGTGTCAATATTTGTCTGCTTTGGTTTGTCCCTAGACGTCCTCTGCCTGTGCGCCGGACCGTAAAGCTATCAGAAGTAGCCCAAATATTTTCTGTTTTTATCTTTGAGCAAATCCTTCCTTTCTGTGAATGACAGTATAAATATTAACCAGCTGACTGCTCTTCATTTTCTGATAGTGGAGACTTAACTGCCTTATCTACTGTACATGGATTGTGCAGACTGTCTCTGTGTCTTTGTCGCTTGCTTGCTCTTTCTTTTTCTTTCTTTTCTTTCTTTTTTTCTCTATATTCTATGCTTATATGCATGCGTGTGCATGCTCTTTTTTTTTTAGTTGTGAGTTTTATGTCTGTGCCTGTGCTCGTGTATGTGCGTGTGTGTGTGTTTGTGTTTATGAGGGGAATCTGGCAGACTCCCAGGATTTTTGTCTTGGTTGATAAAAAATGCTCTGCCTGCAGTACACATCTACTTGAGCAAGGGAACACGCAGTTCCTGGCTGTCCTTTCCAATTGGCAGTCTCCGTACTGCTCTGTGACTGATAAGAGGGTAGTGTAAATAAAACTGTACAGCACAGCGCGTTACTGCTGAAGGAAAGAGGAGAGAGCATGGTGTCTGCACTCATTGTTCTGATGGCACTGATTTTTCTTTTTCCCCCCCCTTTTTAATGGATTTTTGCCGTTTTTTGGTACTGAGTGTACTGTCTTATATAACCCATTTGTGTAGGCTCACCGAGCAGCGAGGGTATGTTTTTGTTTTTGCGCTGTATTTGTCTACTCATGTTCTCGTTGGCGCTGCAGAACACAGACAGTAGAGAGAGAGAGAGAGAGAGAGAGAGAAAGACGTTGAGCGGGTTGATCACAGGGGCTGATGAGAAGTCAGTTTTATAACATTAGCGAGTGTGCTCGCTAACCCGGCCTGTCCATTACAGCCTCACTCCAGTAGCACCCTCTGGCCCTCTCCTTCGTGCCGGTTTGAGGGTAATCTGAACCTGGATCTGTGTGGCATCCCTCTGAGCTGAGTACTCCTATAGGCTTGGCTTATGTTCTCTTATTATTATTTTTATTTATTTATTATTTTTTAAAGTTAAACTTAAGTTTATATTGCTAGACATTGCAGTTGTGATATGCAATGCGTTGTTTTAGAATGCGTTGATGGACCAGCAATGAGATATGGGTAAAGTGTGGCTGCGCAATGTGGTGTTCCTTAATTATAATAATAATTATTATATGCATCAGCTTTCTTCATAGTAGTGTTTTTAATCAGTTACTGACTGTTTTATTGCATGGCATGAGCATCCTGGCCATTGACCAATCAGCTCACTGCCATGTTTTCAGTATACTGGGTGATATGTCATCACTATAATAGCAGTAGAATAGCAATATAACAATAGTATTTAGCATTTTTGCTGCTCTAAACTGAACATTGCTGAACAACTGCTACCTCCTTTACCCGCGTTGTTTGCATATTGGCGCTGTCCAATGAAAAACAAGTATCTCCAGAATTGCAACTTTACAGGAGAGACCAAAATCATACTTCACTTTCAATGTAAGTCAATAGAGCCAGATTTTTTTGGAGCATTTCTATTGGTCCGTCCATCATGGAATTTTCACACAATGTAAACGACCATTGGCGTTTTCGAATGATGTTGAAACCTAAAATCGACAAAAATGTTGTTTTTTTTTTTTTTTAAGCGACCTAATGTTTTCCCTAGTGTTGTTCAGCAGTAGCTCGAAGATTTGACCTGCAATGTTTTGACCATTCGTTTTTTCTTGCTTGATTATACAAACATATCTGATCAGTCAGAACTTGTTAGAGGGCTTATTTGCGTGTCGTAGCTTTCTGTAACATCGGTAGTCGAGCATCATGATTAACAGATTAAGTATGAAACCTCTTGCTTTAACTTGCACATCCGTAAGCTTGAGGCCGTTCTTGTGCAGCGTGAGCGATCTCCAGAGAGTCCTCTTTAGCGGCAGTAAATCCCTCTCTTCCAGTTGTGCAATATTTCAGAGGGGAAGTGAAAAGGGAACAGGCCGAGGTGGCACGTGGCACCTCTCCTTCGCTTGTTGGGAACCTCGCGTTGTGTAAGGGCCCATTATGTCAGGTTCGGCCCCGCTGTGGCAACTCCAAGGAAGGGGGGTGGGGGGGAGAAGGAAGTGGGAGTTGTTAGAAAACAGTTCTTTTATAGCCACTGTTGTTTCTGTTTAGTTTTTTTTCTTGTGTTGGAGAGCCAGTTATTTCTAGACTTGGCCCTCTGCTCTCTTTCTGCACTGTGGCCCAAAGAGAGAGAGAGAGAGAGAGAGAAAGAGAATGAGGGGTGGCAATAAGGGGGGTTAAGGAGCTGGGGGACACGGTGCCAAACCTGAAGGAGGTGTTTTTCTTCCACCCTTTTTTTTCACCCCCACTTAACAGGAAAGCACCTATTGATCAAAGGGGAAAGCTAAAATTTATCACTTTAATTTCATGACTTTTTAGCAGAAGCCTGAAAGCGCACACCCGCTGGGTGGCTGGACGCCGAAGCCCCCCCTGCGAGATAATGGTCAGCTCCAACAGGCTGCTGCCTGTGTTGTGGGTGGGTTTCAAACCTGCGCCCTCGCTTTATTTCTACCACTTAATGTGATGATTAATGTGCTCCACCTCCCCACCTGAGGTTACAGCTGTAGTACCTGGACCTGGCTGCCTCGTGGCCAGATGTGGGACTGTATTATCTCCCCCGTGCCCCAGCGCTGCCAGTCCTGCATAACTGACTAGAGGTTGTGGGGAAGTCCTATAAAATTTCACAAAATTTTGGTGCATCACGCTCATAATCCAGATGATAGTTATTATTTGACCTTATTGATACATCTATGTGAAAAACACTACCAAAGTGTGGATTCAGATGTAGCTCCCATATCTGAAACTCCACCACTCGCCAAGTAATGTTACCATGTGGTCGTGGCAGGCTGGCTAGTAGTGGCAGGTTGTTAATTGACAATTACAAATGCAGTATTGGTGATGGAGAACATGGTGTAATTGTATAGGGGATTGTCACAAATACTTGGTTTAAGTTCTTCCTGATGAATTGGTTTATTAATTAATTTGCTGTGTGAATGATAAATGGGTTCTTCGGGGTGGGGGCTGTAATGTTAAGAAGAAAACTGCAACACACAAAGTTCAGAATCTATCACTTTAATGTCTTTTACAAGATCCAAATGATTCAAATGTTTGGGGTTTAGTAGAACAGGCATAAGTTGTATAGTGAAAGTGATTGTGATCACTATTAGCACCGTTTTATTTTATGGTTCCAGTTTGAAAGGATGTTATTGTTGCATCCTGTACATTTTAGCAAATGCAAATTATTATTAAGTCCCATCAAGTCTCTTCCAACTCCTGGTAACCATATGGATAGTGTTCCTCCAGAATATCCTGTCTTCTGTTTGGGTCTTCAGGCTACTGAATGGCTGGCTTCGTGATGCCTCTGATTGTAATTATCCATCTTGTTGCTGGTTTTGCTTTTCTTTATTTACCTTCAGCTCTTCCAAATATAATACTCTTTTTTCCAAAATTTTCTGAGAATATGTCCAAAATAATGATTATCTAGGCTTCAAGGCTTGAATTGTTTAGTTGAAAACCATCAAAATACCGAATATTAAATGCATTTTAGTAAATGCATTTCCGGACATAATCAGGTATGTCATTATTTTCTTGTGACTAAGAAATGATTTCAGAACATCTTGAGTTATTGAACTGCAGCCAAGCTCTTTGAATAATATTGCGCCGCACTGGTATCGCCACATCTTCAGACCACTTTTAAAAAGGGAGTTATGTGCATAAAGCAGAACATGTTATTGCACCACCTATTCCACCAATGAAAGATGAAAAGTGTCTCTTCCTGTGTCAGGCGAGAGTACAGTATGTTTTGTAACTTCACAATGGTTGCGAAATGAGGCCCTTGCTTCATCTCCATCACTCTGTTTTATCTTAACTATGACTTCCTGTTTTGATTGCTGAGGTGCTGCAACTACAGGACACGGTGTTGTGAATACACTGGGCCGGGTTGTAAAAAGAAAGCTCCACCTAAGCTCCTAAGCCACACCTGCACCAGCATCAATGAATGCTGTACAATATGAAGCCTGTGACCTGAAATGACCCTCCTGCTGATCAGACACAGTGACTGCTGTGTTAGTTCCTGTGTTTGGATCCAGATTGCAACATTTTTTTGCACATCCACATTCTAGCTGGATGACTAATAGAGGCGATGCAGTTTTTCTTCTTTTTTGGACTGGGGGTGTCCTTGGTAACCCTGTTGTTTTTCACATTATTGTTGTTTTTTTGTTTGTTTTTTGTTTTTTGTTTTTTTAAAGAAAACCACGGCTCTATTTACGCTGTCCTAATGCACTGCGAGTTAAAAATTGTGTCTTATTTTTAATTTTTTTCTTCTTCTGTACAGCTGGAGAGAAGGCCATCGTGTGTGACCAGTGTGGAGCGCAGTTCCAGAAGGAAGATGCTCTAGAAGCACACCGACAGATTCACACAGGTAAGGCACTGACACCTGCACCTGGGGATGTAAGTTCAGGACCTCCCAAGAAGGTCACCTGCCCCATAAAGGAACATGTGGTTTACACATGTTATGTTTTCTTCTTCTATAACTTTTCAAATATGCCACATAAGTGCAAGAATTATAGTCTGGAACATTTAAGCAGCAAACCAGTGCAGCCAGTCATGTCCATGCAGTTTAACAGGTAGGCAGCTATTGCTAGTGCTAAGTTCAGCATAACGGAGGCCTATTGTAAGCAATGAGATAATTTTTCAGTTTTATTTATAATGATAGGTGCCCTTTTTATCTTGTATATACACCTATTTTCAGAGATCAGGATATTTTAGCTTAAGATGCTTTGTTAGCACCGTCTATGTGTGCCTATATGGGTGGATCATGTTATATTTAGGGATGGAAAACAATTAACGTAACAATTAACATTATTTTGTGCTGGTAATCACGATTAAACATTGTTAAAATTGTTTACAATGTTGTTTTTACACCTCGAGTTAGAATTCATTTATAAGACATTATCAACATGACTATAAATATTTATAGAATTTATAAAATAGAATATGCTTTACACTTTCTAGCCAGGTTTATTACTCGTTACAAATAAGCATGCATATCAAGTAGCATTCATAACGCATACAATTGCTAATGAAACTCGGTCATACTTTGCATACTTTGCACTTTGCATCAGTAACAAACCTGCGTAGCTATAAACATGTTAGTTTTATGTTTCATTGCAGCCCAATTATCCATCAGGCCCCCCTCCCTTAAGACCCCCTCTGAAATTACACTGACCACAGCTTTACTGTTGAGTGAAAGCAGCGGCATTTGGACATGTCGCCAACTCTACATAACCGAATTCCCATCCCAGGGCGACATCCTGGTGGAGCCACTGTCACTCACACCTCGTTCACACCAAAACCATTAAGAAACGTGCACATGCCTGCTCATTCACGCCAGACCCTTTTTGGAAGCTTCCCAGCCTCGTAATAGCTCATGATGTGCACCTTGAACTGTATTGCATATTTTCTTGCTAGCGTCGAAAAGGTGTTTACATGAACGAGTCCTAGGCAATGCGATAGGCTGGAGTATTTATAAACAGATAAAGCTTGAGTCATGGTCATGGTCATGGTGTGTGTGTGTGTGTGTGTGTGTCTGTGTGTGTGTGTGTGTGTGTGTGTGTGTGTGTGTGTGTGTGGAGATGATTCTGGAATCTTCGCTGGCACACAGGCCGATAGATGAGCACTTACTGGAAGAGTCCTGGAATGTCCGGCCAACCTTTTCTTTGGATGCTAAAGGGGAGAGGCAGTTGATAGTCATGAGTTCATCATCACTGGCCCCTGAAGCAGCTTGTCAGAGCGATGGAGAGAATTATGGGACGCAGTAACGGAATAGCCGAGCTTGGACGGCCCCCCAGTAACGACGTTTCGTGAAGGAAACCTCCATATGACGTGTGTAAGCGCATAGCGCTTCATTTAGCCTCAGCTACAGCAAGGCTTCTCCAGTTTCGGCCTTCGCCTGTATTCGCTTGGCACCAGAGCCGGGTATGTGCTGACGTGATGCTGTGACGCTGTCCTGCGCAGGATGACCTCTGCTGCCGGGCTGCTGGGCAAGAGAAGAGTGTGGTAAAGGGCTAGAGAGCGAGCTAGAGATGTGGTGATGCATGCAGCCCTCGGTACATTGGGATCCTGCCATGCTCCGACTCTTCACTCTCCCGACAGGCCCGGCTGTCTGCCCTTGGGATAATGTTCTAGCACCCAGGCTCACATTAACGCACCCAAGTCTAGCACTCCACAGCGTAGGCATCACTCTCACTTAGATCATTCTGCATGTAAAGAGTGCTGTGCATGTGGAATCATATGATCTAGTATAGTCCAATGATGGCATTAAAGCTTTGACTATATGACTCTGATGGGCTTTGTATCATCCCAGTTACCCCCACCCCCACCCTCCTCACACACTGGTCTTGCCATTAACATAATACTCAATACAAACCCTTGCTATAAATCATTCAGTTACTGCTGTGATGTGTAAGTCCTGTAGTTATGATATTGAGATAAGGACGTTAGCCCTTGCAATTTAAGGCATTAATTGTTTGTACTGTAGTTCATAGCTGCAGTAACAGTTGGCTAGTACTGTTTTGCCGCTGTCTGAATGTCCCCAAGTTGCCTTGGAATCAGACTCGGATAAGAATTTTGCATGCTGAGCATTTGAAATTATTTTTAGGCTCTTGCGTAAAATGCTAATGCGTTGTAACATGTCGTTACAACCTCGTTTGTGTGCATCGTTTTTTTTCTTTAGTTGAGTAAATTGGAGTCAGGGGTCTTGGTAAGCACAATGCTGAGTGATTCACACTCGAACGCTCAAACGCTCTCATAACAGAATCACTGTAAATTTAAACATCAAACACAACCACCTTCGGACGCTGTTGTCTGTTCTGATAAAGGCTAGAAAATGCATCTAACTGATGTTATTGTAAAGCAGTAGCAGGCTTTGAATAGTCTACGGCAGACCAGCGTCGACTCCATCAGTGGAAACTCTCTCCGCTCTCTGCTCCTTATGCATGCCTTCTGCAGCACCACACTGATCCCAGTTCTGGACGGCTCGTGCGTGTCTGACAGGCGCATGTAAAGAGCTCGACATGCCCCTACTGACGGGGCCTCCACAGGGCCTTGACCAATATGGGGCCCGTTGTAAAGAGGGGTTAAACGGGGCTAACGATCACAGAGGCATACCAGCGGAAAGCCTGGCTAAATATAGAACTGGAGTCTGGAGCAAAAAAAAAAAAAAAACGGGCAGCGAGACTTGTCCTCCTGCCAGGGAGCTGAACAGCAGCGAGGCCAGCCTCCCCTGTGGCTACCAGGCTTATATTTTAAATGTGCTATAACGCATGGCTAGTTTGATACGCTGGGCCTTTTTTTATTTATTTATTTTTTCTCCACAGTCCCTCAATATGCTCACCCATATGCTTCATTTCTGCAGCCTAGATAGACTGGAAGTGGGTTATCAGGGGGTTTTTATGTGTGAGGCAATGTGGAAAATATTCTTTTTGAAAAAAGAGATTACTGACGCACATGTGCCATTCTGAAATGTTTTACACTCACAAAATGCAGTTTAATGTGGCCTTAGTGACCGTGTGAAGCCCAGAACAGGAAGACAGGAAAAGAAAATTAATGTTGTTTGACTCTCTTATAGTTACCACTGATTAAACCAAGATCTCTCACCTTTTTTTTTTTTTTTTTTTTTTTTTTTTTTTGCACAATCGGTCACAATCTGGATCGGTGTTACTTCACAATAACCGCCACAACTCGCCCCTCCTGTCCCCACACACACACACACACACACACACACACACACACACACACACCCCTCCTCCACATGCACACAAACACACCCTCTCTAGTGGATATGTAACTCAGTGTTGCACCCACCGTATAAATAGTTAATGACTGTCGGCATAGAGGTGGTGTTTACGATGGCCAAAGTTTTCATGTCGTTGTAAACATCCAGGTCTCCGTTTTCAACTTGGCAGCTCGTCCAGCAAAGAGTGAGAGAAGTGCAGGGAGCAGCGGTCATTTCCTGTAACGCTATCTGAAAACGCTATCTGGTGCTAAAGTGGACTGCCTTACATGAGTGAGTTATTGGAAAAGCCTCCATGGCCAAATCCGTCATTCATGGAAAACTTGCATGCTCGGTGCTGGTTAAATCCTACCCCACTGGCACAAATCACTTACTTAATACAGAACTGTGAAAAACCTAAAGAGCGCCCTTTATTTATTCATTTTCCACTCAAACAGCCATTAAACACAAGTTATTTAGTATCTCAAGAGATAAGATTCGTTCCACTGTATACATGTTATATTGAGGAATAATGATAAATTTTGGCGTCTCAAACTTTTTTCACGACACAAAATGCTTTGCCAGCAGCGCTGTTGTGTGTATTGAGCGATCCTGTTAAGCTTGCTATCATTAGTACAGCGTTAGTAACTCACTACTTAAAATGTTTTATTGTGTTTTTAATGTTAATTCAGTACAGACTCACCTTAATCAATACACTAAAGCTGCTTTAGACTATGAAAGAATGACTGAAAAGGTCATTCGCCAAATTCTTTTTAAATTTTTCACCATTTAGGGTGGAATGGGGAAAAGAATACATTAATTCTGCATTTAGGTTTCGTGCCACTATGTCCATGTTATATATGGAAATAACGACAATACTCCACTTGACCTGCCTAGGGAGAGCAAAGGAAACCAAGAGTTTCTAAACCATCGAAGAACGCGCTGACCCTCACTAGCTTTGTCTGAAAAAAGGTTTCAAATGTGGAAAAAAATTGAGCTCCACTTTTGCTTTAGATCTAAAAAAAATAAATAAACAGCTGTTTTAGTACAGCTCAACTCAGCACAATGGATCTGAAAGGATGTGTAGCTGGAAAGTAGCCACAGAATATTGCAACTGGATATCTGAAAAGCGGAGTAAGGGTTAATGGAGTGATGTGTTAATACCTGTAATTAAGATACCTCACAAGACTGAGTGTGTAAAAATCAAATCTACAGAAAAGAATGAGCGCCATTATGAAGACAAAGTATACATATATTAAGTACCACATTTTTGATGCTGTATGTAGTTTTTGAGACTTTTTTTGAGAGATTTGTCATTGAAACATGAATACCTTGCACTTAGTGGCCGTTATGGCTGGAAATTAAATAAACGAAAGGATGGTTTTGAACTATTGCACAGTGCTGTCGTTGATTTGGTTTGGTTTTCAGAAATAATTACATTCCCACTGCCTTTGAAATCAGTGCCATCTGCTCTCAGGGATCGTGCTGTCTCCATGCTGTATTACAGCACAGAAGTGTTAAATATGAAAAGGTGCAAGGTGCCGAATGAAAGCCGCATTCAGGCTTTTGATGGTCAGCCCCATCTTAGCAAACACTTGGCAGCAGTGCCAAACGCCAGCATTCTGCCAGTATTCTGAAGTCATGCTCATTCCAGGGTAACACCAACCCTTCAATGGGCACCATTGTAGCTCCCACTGTGCGCCGTTGACATCAGAGAAATCAGCTGTTGCTCCAGTTGAGTTTCTGGAAGGAAACTGGCTGTTTACATTTCAGTATTTTGCCCTTGATTTTCTTCTGTTAATGCTACATATGCGCTATTAATTTACTGTCTAATCCTCTTGAGTAACCAGCATGACTCAGGGCACACGGGCTATGTAAGGAGCTAATCTCTCTTCAATAACTAAATACCATCCAGATGACACATGAATTATCAGCTAAACATAATCTAGACGGCTGTGGCACTCGGTCCCCGTTGCCGTTGATTCTTTGGCTAGGTGTCGCTCGCTCTGACGTGCGTGCCGTGGCTCTTTAAGACAGTGTGCAGGGGCTGGTTAAAGCACCGAAATAGTTGGTAGTGTTCAGTGCCAGGACTTTGAGAGAAAAACAACATCATGTGCTGTTGTTGACGCACAGCTCCAGCTCTGCTAGAGTCTGACCTACTTTAAAGGGCAGAGCCCAATTTGAAGAGACTTCAAATCCAGGATCACTCATCTCTTGGGATTGGAACGAAAAAGAAAAAGAGAAATGAACAGGAAAAAAAATAAAAATACTAAAAAACGCAGCCGTGAATGTTGCTGAAGGGGCTTTCGCGTTATGTAGCGTGCATTTAAAATGAGTGGTATTGATTTCCGTCTCGCTTCAGCTTGAGTCAGTGTTTTAGGGGAGTGATATGATAGGTGGCGGAGAGCCGCATTTAGCTCGCTGGGGTGCTGTTATCCCCCTGTGATGAGAGGATATGATAGGGTAGGAAAGTTCTAGGTTGTCTGTGGCAGCTTCAGCAGTGTGGGTGGCTACAAATAGTGTCTGGAATCTCTGTTAACAATGCTGTTATGACACAGAGCAGAGGAAATGGACCAGGAAACCCCTCCGTCTCCGCAAGAACGGACGCCTCGGAATGAATCACGCGTCCATTGGGACCCTGATTAGTCAGTGTTAGTCAGATTCTCAGCTCCTATTTCGACCCCGGGCCGCTATACGTGAACGCAGAGAGAGAGAGAGAGACACTTTGGGTGTTGTTTCCAGAGAAGCTCAGTGAACTAGGCAGAGCAGCTGACTGACTGCATGTAAATCCAGAAATAATGGCAGCGACTGCCCCCCTCTTCCCTCTCGGTTTCCCCTCGTCCTTTTTAAGTCTTGTGTTACAGGGAAAATATGCAAACCATTTTGGATAGGGAACAGTGGATTTGCTCGGTGGGAACACGGCGTGACTCCAGCGAAGCAGGCCACAGAGTAAACACTTTCTTTCTCAAGCCAGAAATAGTTTTGACACAGCAAGAGAAAAGCAGGAGGACAACACGCCTGTGTTGTGGTACTGAGAGTGAAAAAGAAGCACACCCCCCTGCTTTTTTCCTTGCCCCCACCCCCCACAACATATCTGAAAATATCCCATAATCATGCCCCCCCCCCCCCCCACCTCATCCTGAACACACTCCCGCCCCCCTCCCAAGTTCTCACCCCTCCGCTGCCTGTCACTCACAAATGAGGTCTGTGCCACTGGTAAATAAAGGTCATGTCATACATGTCCATTATCTCAATCATACCAGTGCAGGCACGGCGTCTGCTAAGCATTTAGTTAATTGTGACGTTATTAACTTGTCAGAGTGCATTAAAGTCGAACAGCACAATGTGCCTGTGTGGAAGGTGCGCTCGCAGATTTGTACAAGGGCAGATTTGTTTACTGTAGCCTTAGTTAGTTATTATACTTAAGGCTTGTTATCCAATAGCAGCTATGAATTACTCAAAGTGCTATTAAAATAATGTGTGTGGTATACAGTTATTAGAGGAAGGAGGGCAGATGTGAACCTGCAGAAAGGTCCTTAGGGTCTAAGGAGTTAACCCTATCCTTGCCTGCTTTAAATCTGCCACCAGAGGAGTTGCGCTTTGCACACGTACCCATCGGCAAAAGTAAAGTCGTTTTAGCAAGTTTAGTGTGTAGAACCAGTGTGTGCCATTATGTTTTCTATCGCCATGATTTAGAAGGGTGGGAGCTTATTGATTTTTTATTTATTAGAGTAATGACTAAGCTCGACTGGTATTTAAAGTATGTTTTTATTCATGGTTTCTTTTCAAAAAGGTACACAAGCTAAATAAAAATCTTTTTTCTATTTTTTTCCAAGTAAGTGGAAAGAGTCCACGAAGTTGGCAGAAGTAGCCACTTTTTTTTGCGTCAACCTAAAAAACTTAAGGTTGGGGACACATGCACATAAGGAATTTGAGCTTTCTTTATGAGGCCTTGTTTTCTATCACGTTCAGACCTGGGCTTGTTTATTGCTTTCATCAACCTAATAGTAAAAGCCAAGTGAAGTATGAAATATAGTCCTATATATATTTTCTTATTAAAAAATGTAGTTAGTTTAGGTAAACAATAAGATTTGGCTTTGTTGTACCACATTGTTGGATCAGGCTGTTTAAACAAAAACAAGTAACTTTATGGAAGAGGACAAAACCACCCTTTATATTCAATATAAATTAATGTAAGATTGTATTTGAAGTCTTGTTGGAGAATTTCTCTATCGGTCCAATCATTGTAATATTTTCACACAAAGTAAAGGACAGCTGCAGAGCTCTAATGAAAGTACATATTTAAAATTGAGTGTAAATGGATATAAAACAGGTGAAACCGTATTAAACAGTTACGTTATTAAAGGAGAAATGTGGATTAAAACACAGCCATTGCATCAATTTTCTTTGCCTCAATGTTAAAGGGGTTTATACTAAAGCTATAATACTAAAATATTACGTTCTGTTAAAGGAATAAGGCGATCAAAAAGAATTCCCGAGTACTCAGCACACTGTTTGCAAGTATCCATGTCCAAAGGTTGAAGCGGTTAGTTTGGCCCAAGCTTGTGTGGCAACAGAAACCGCGTCCATGTGCCGGTCAGCTGCCGATGATTAAATGACTTATTAGCCATGCCAGACTCTATCCTCATATCTCATTTTACATCCATTACTGCGCAAGCTGTCCCCCACTCCAGCGGAGGGCCCATCTGTCTGAGTCCCTCTCACTTTCTGTGTATGGCTTACTTACAGTCTGCTACTTCTGCTACTGCGAATTTTTAGTTTGATTGTAAACATTGCAGTCGTCGTTATTCTTTTTGTGACTCTCTAAGCTAAACATCTTCCACTACACTTCATATCAGGGCTGTGTATTAGGAATGAGAATGTGTCCTTTCAGCTTTGAGTTTATTGTGTGGATAACAGGTGGCATTCAGAGCACAGCTCCTTGCTTCTGCATTAGCGTTTGACCCTGGGCTCCACAGAGCTTTTCGAGCCTCACCACGAAGGTCTTGAGATGGAATGAAGAGGCTGAAAGGCTTCGTGTGAATGTGCTGATCGGGCCTTCATTTGGTCCAGCTGAAGCAGCAGCAACCTAGCTCCTCTGTAATGCTTAAATGCTTTGAAGTGGTTTGTGTGTGTGCGTGTCCCTACAACCGCCCTCTTGAACAGGAGCCTTTTTCTCCTTTTTACGTCCCCAAAAATAAGGAGCGTGCAAGTGCTTTGGCCGCTATATCAGTGACCAAATTAAATCAAGTGCAGGCCAGACTAGCCGCTCTTTCTCTCTTTTTTTCTTTTTTCTTTTCCAACCGCCCCCCCCAAACTAATTTTTTCCCCAGATAGGATCTAAATGAGTTTTCCAGTGGCTGCGATGCTCAGCTGGCTGATAGATACCATGTGCAGACGTGCAGCCAACACCCAGAAGTAATCATCTGCTGGCAAGAATGTTTAGCTATTAGGCGAAGTATAAATTCCCACAATGAGTCGCTCTTTTATTGACTGACTCCTTGCATTCTGGTCACAGCCTGGTTGTGTGTTCTGCTTGGGAATGCAGGCCACCGGCCCATCAGAGAGAATCGTCCTCAGACCCACCGCCGACATGTAGCTCTTCTCTGGGCCGGCTTAGCATGGATGGCGGTGGGCCTTTGTGGGGTCTCTGCATGACGGCAACAGCCAACATTGTCTCCCGACACCGATTTGACAGCAAACGGTGATATCTAAATCCGTTCGGCCTGGCGTTAGGGGAGAATCTCCACGAGAGAGGGCCTTTGATGAGCATTGTGAGAGGAAGACAGCAGCGCATGTCCAGGGGAAAACATAAAAAAAAAAAAAGTTTTGTCCAGAGATTATGGACTCCTGTAGGCCCGGCGATTCACACGCTGCAAAAAGGAGCCAGCAGGAATCTCCCAATCCGCTGGCATCCTAGCCAGAGATGTGTCGCATCGTCCCGCTACAATGAGACTCATCCTGTGTTGAACAAGTATTAACTCCCCCCAAATCTGAATGTATTGTATCACAAATACTAATGGTCATAGTTAATTAGTTAGCGTGGAGGAGGTGAGATATGGGGTGGAGGGGTGTGGGTGGAGGGCGGTGAGTGTTGAGGACAAAGTACAGGAAAATCTTTTGCTATAATAAGAAAAAAGAAGTGTACGCACACACAGAGAGATGCTTTTGTGATTGAGTTTCCCACCTTGAAGTATCCCTGTAATGGATTAACCCCTGTGCCATGAGTGGCTGAATAGAAAAGGATTCACTAGAGGCGCAACGGCGAAGCTCCACAATGGACCAGGCTTCTTTTGTTCCCTCAGCGTTTGGAGTAAATCTCCCCCCCTGTAATTAGATTTGAGCTGTTTGCAGACATCTCAAAAGTGATCGGTATAATACGTGGAGAAAAAAAACTGGACCCTTTAATTTACAGTGCAAATACCTTTCCATTAGCAATGGGGGATTTGGCTTTGTTCAAAAAAAAAAAGAGAGAGAGAGAGTGGGGAAAAGAGGGGAGGAGGAAAAAAACACTCTTCTGTTACTTAATTGTGAACGCCAAGATTAGTGCGAACACTTCCAACCTTTCACCTCAAACAAAGGAGCGATCAGGTCCGGTTGCCTAGTGACATGGTTTTCACGTTGGCCAATTTAGACGGGTAGTTGGCTCCGGCTACCTGTGCCCATTCCGCCGATGGAGCAACAGCGGCTCCGTAATCATTGTGGAAGTGTTAATGCTCACAAACTTCTCCCTCTGAATGTATTTCTCTCTCTTTCTCTCTCTCTCTCTCTCTCTCTCTCTCATGCTGTCTCTCTCTACTTTTCTGTCTGTCTCTCTCTGATGGCCGGAGTTGAGTTGCGAACTCAGATGGGAGCCATTACGCTATGGAGGCTTGCCCTTATCAGTTAATAGCAGGCTTCCAAGGACTAGGATTGTTTTGATAGATGACACCTGGTCACTCACTCACCACTCACACAAAGCAAGAAGAAATGAAATGCCTGGTTAGATAAGGTATCACTAAAAATCCCCATCTATTGATTGCCCGGTGTTCATAAAAGCCGAGGGGGGGTGGGAGAGTTAATCTTTTCCAGTGTGTTTCTAAGACACTTGGTCCGCGTTCAAATAAAATTGGCTGTGCTTGTAGAGCATGACTCCAAGGGAGCTGTATGTTTGTGTAGGAATTAGCACCAATATTTTTGCTTAATTTGTAAGCAGCCTTTAAAACTAAAACAATTTCTGTTGATCCACTGTGCCTAACTGATTGTGGATATTACATTTCAGTGTTTGGTAAAATAAATTACTGTATGTACAGTTTGCCAGAAAGTGTTACCTGAAGTGATGCTGCACCACCTTTTTATAGATGGTTCTTTCGAAATGCTATGTTTTGACATGTTAAAGAACATGATGTAAACATTCTATATGAGAGGACCCATACGTTCAAACCAAGACCCCTTTATTTGTTAAGAGTGTAGGTATCATCTAGAGCCTATCAGTCCACTTCAGAGAGAAAGAGGAATGCTGCATTGTAAGGGCCCCTCCGCGCAGAAGAGGGTGTCCGTTTACAGTCCGGCTCAGTGGGCAGGCCACGTAGCCCAGCGCTGACCACTGGCCCTGGAATGTGATTGATTATGTGGGATTTGTGCCATTGAGAGCATTTCAGCAGCCCCGGGGGTCGCGGGGTCATCTCATCCGCAAATCGGCTTCCTTTTGTACAGTGAGGGCCGAGAGAAGAGCCGCACAAAACCCTCTTTTTCTTTTCCTCCTCCTCCTCCTCCTTCTTCTTCACCCTGGGAAAATGGGGGAAGGGAATGTCAATTAAACAACTTTTTTTTTTCTCTCTCTCTCTCCCCTTTCCTGCGTCTTTACAGAGCATGTTGCTCTTAAATTCGCCCCACGTTTTCCTTTTAAAGAGCGTGGAAGTAAAATCTGTTGAACTACAGCTGGCAACCGGAGCAAAAGTTATAAGACTGTAAATGTCTCAAATTTTAGCTTCATAAAGAGAACAATGATGTTGGTGCATATTAAAAGCTCAGTTTGCTTTATTGCACTGCAGTTATTAAAAAAAAATGTTTAACAGCCATTATTAAAGAGCTGGCAGTTACAGCAGCTTAGTTTGGAAAATTGCGCTCGAAATATGAATATGTAAATACGGAACAAAGAAGCGTGCTTTTATTTATTTCTTTTCAGCTGCGCTCTTTAAAAACAAAGATGCCAGAAAAAAAAGGTTCTTTGGAAGGTTCTTTTTTTTTGGAGTGATGTTACAGAACAGAGGTGCCCAAACTTAGACAGGGAGGCCAAGGCGCAGTGTTTGTGGTGGGATGAACGCCAAAATGATCAAATGATATACAAATAAAAAGGTGGGTAGGTCAGGTTAGATAGTAGGTCAGGTTAGGTATCAGTAAAACTTGTATTTGTTAGCATTACACTGTAATATCCAGTGGGCTGTGCTTTGGGCAGAGCTGCTATAGAGGAAGCACTTTTTTGGTTCCTCTAACAGACTTTACAGTGAAATGTTTATTAAAGAACCTCTTTGTTTCTGTAGAAGACACATCAATAATCTTTTTAAAGTTCAACACCCTCCAGGTACTGAAATTTCTTTCTACCAATTAAAGCTTTCAGGACCTGTGTTTCTGAAGAGCACAACGAATGCACGGTTCAACTGTCCAAACGTTAAACACTGTTTAACCATTTAGCTTTGACCGAAATCTAGGACACAATGACCACTGTCCCCACCCCCCACTCCAAAAGGGAAAAAAAGGGAGAATTGGTTTGGCAATTTGCTGAACTTTGACAAGTGAGGCAAAGCCGCCATTAGCCACCCTGCCATGGAAGCCTTTGATGTGTGGTCAGTCAGGCCTCAGGATGACAGTGCAATTCAGAAAATGTGCTAGTCCTTGGCCCTAGGGGTCTAGTCTTTGTGGTCAGCGGACCTGGATTATACTTTAACCCTGAGGAAGGTCTCCGGGCAGGGTGAAAGGCCAGTGATCTTAAAGTGAGAGAGAGAGTAAGCCCTTTCCCTCCAGTCTGGAATGCAGTATCTTTTTACCCAGCAGCCTCAGTGGTCAGTTTATTTATTTATTTATTTTTCTCCCCCCCTCTCTCTCTTTCCCTGCTGGGAAATGTTCACCTGAACAGAGTTAGGAAAGCCACTCGGGACCCGAGTTTTGCTCTTGCTCTGCAGTAGTCAGAGATGTGCGTTGTAACAAACAGATGACGCTGTCCTGCTCGAGTACATTCCTCATGTGAATGTGAGAAGCGCAGGGCTCATCAGTTCCTGACTGACTCACTCAGAAATAAGCACCGAATGATGTTTTATTTGTGAGATTTGGCTCATATGTGCTTTTAAAATAAAGTTTCTAAAGTGGGTTCCTGGTAGGGGTGGTCAGTGTGATGCATTGTCACTGCCACGATGAGTCACAATACACTTTTCTTAGTACATTACAGTATCTCTGAAAGATCACATGGAGTTGCATGAAGCGTAAAAAGATCACATGTAGAAAGCTTCCGTCAATAACTGTAGAATTAAGCAAAACAAATAAGTGGTCAGATTATAAAGTTATTATTAGATTCTATAGATTATAGAGAGTACAGAGAAATGCATTGGAATTACTGTTCATGTAAGCCCTCGTTACAAATGCAGCAGATAGAGATGCATTATTGGGTTGTTCCTGTAAAGAACCACCCGTTGAACAGTCTTTTTAGGGACCAAACATGGTTCTTCTGTGGCATCATTCCAAAGACCACTACAGAGAACAGTTTTGGCACCTACCCTGTGCTTAGTCTGAGCAAGCCTGTGCCTATATTGTCTAGCTCATTTTGTGTGAAGTTGAAAGTGATTACTCAAAGCAATAAATGATTCTCTCCATCATTAAACAGTACTAAGCTTTCTACTGATTGTCAGCGGCAAATGTATTCAGTCTTTAATTAAACTGTATGTTTGGGCTCTTTTCATATTCCACCAGTAAAAGCAATATTTAGAATCTGATTTAGTCTCTCTCTGTGAACTGAGCTTGTTTAATGTTTAAAGGGTGTTTTTAATGGTTTTCCTGCACGTATCCATTCTGAAGGTGGTCATTTGAGGTCTTTTCTGCGCTCTCCCGGCATAAAGCTCATGTTGTCACAGCTTCAGAGGTCAGACAAGCTAACATAGCCCCCCCTGCTGGTAGACTGTCTGACAGTGCAGTCACTGGACACTTCCAGATACTTTGTCCTTTCCTCCATTTTTCTTTTTTTGGGTCAAGCTTTTCCTCCCTAAGCTATGTTTGAGCTTGATGCTTCTTATTTAACATTCACTCTGTTAGGTTTCACTCTGTTAGCACTTGAGTGATGGCAGTTTGACAACAGAGCATGAAATATTTTTAATCTATCTTTAAGATATTACACATGGCTGTCATGATGACACAGATTGCGTACATGCTAATCATCACATAGGGAAACGGCACATGTGAGCATGAATGAATATGAATGTTGTCATCACGGTCTTGGAAACAGTGTTGCTGACAAAGCAAAAGTAATGACCCACGATGACAGGAGATTTTACACATATCGGCATCACTGAGTCGGGTGTGCTGTGAGGTTTCATTGATTTGATTTGATTTGTCTGCAGCTCCTTATGCATGTCTGTATTTATCTGGCTCCTGAAGCGAGGAGTAGACTTGCATGGCATGAAGAGACAGGCTATTGAGAGGTTACGGAAGCTGCTTCCAAGATGGCTGGACAGGACATTGCTGTCTAAAAGCAGAAATACCATTACCTGGAATTCCAGGAACTCCAGCAGCCGGGCTCAGGAGTATCACAGCATAGAGCTTACAGTGACGTGGTTGGAGAAGAATGAAAGAAGAATGGCTGTGAGTTTATTTATGATGAGGGTCGTGAAGAGAGGTAATGAGAGTCATTAGTACGTTGCGGATATTCACTTTTTTTTTTTTCCATCCTTTCAAACAGAACAAAAGGTCAGCCAGTTCAGTTGTACAAGGCTGCTGTTAACAGCACGCTGAAGGAAGAGGTCATGTTCTGATAGGTACACAAGGCAATATGGAAGGAATAGTAAGTTATTACCTTCAGGTGATCTATTTATGCTCCGCCCATTAATGTGTCCCCTTGTAGAGACCGTTTGGAGCAGCTTTGCAGAAGTCGCAACTGTCCTCATTCAATTTCTCTTAATGATTTTGTGTTCCAGAGACAGCCATGTCGCAGTTCCAGCCGGTTACAATTGTATTAGAATTTTATATGAATCTGTTTGTTTGTATATAAATGATCATACTATTAGGATTGGGACATTTTCCCATACATCATAGCAAACATGCAGCAAATCTCTAAACCTTCAGCTCTAAGATTTCATTAGGTCGGATTATATTTTGCTGCAAAGCAGTGCATTTGTGGGAGGAGAGTTAATTTTAGTTACTACAATTACAGTGAGACAGCAGATCTAAGATCTGTCAGGATCTTGTTTGCAATAACCCACCGGGGACTGATTCAGTGGTTTCCAAACCATGGGGCGGGTCGACGAGTGGCTTGCGAGGAAGTTGCACCCAGGCCTATGTATATATTTATATATTTCTCCACAAGAACAGAACTGAAGAGCTTTTAGGATCTTGCCACTTCTGCACAGCACGATGAGCATTGTGAACGCGAACTGTGACTGTAGGGGCCAATGATAGCTGCATTCAAAGCTAGAAGTATATTTATCGCTGCCGGCTGCAGACACTAGCAGCATGTACAAAATATTCCAAACACCTTCTGCGTTGCTGTGCCACATGAGTAAAGCTCACTTGCTTTTGGTTAATTAATCAGTAGAAATCAGAGTACAGGGCTCAGTAACCTGCTCCACTGACAACAGCGACGATAACAGGTTTAAATAAGACATGTAAAGTCCAATTAAATCTAAATGGAATTCATGCATATTTACAAACACGTTTATACTGCAGGTAAATGCTGAATGCATGCCATCTGAACAAATTACTGAACAAACTGTCTCTGGAATGGTAACTGGTAAAAAAGTAAAGGGCAAAAACAAAAATAAAGGGTCTGTTATTGCGAAGAAGTTTTATTCCAAGTGATTTTGGAGCGATTTCATTGGTTCAATGCGTAAAGGATAACTGCCAGAAAAATAAATATATTAAAAAAGGAATACTTTCTTTTGACGGCAAACAAAATAAATTTTTCCCTTTTTTTTCTATTGCACAGTCTGTCTATGTGACAGTGTAGGCATTTGCATACTCATTCTTTTATCATGGTGCGATATAGATATAAAGTAAAAGCATATTGAGTCTAAGTAGACTTTTTACTATGTCTTGTTTCACTTGCACATTCACATTCAGGGGCTCCCGAACTTTTTCACTCCAGGCCACGCACAAAGAGGTTCTGTTTGTCTTGCAACCCCCCAGATATTCTGCATGTGGGAGTGGGTGTTGGAACAGTGTACAGTCATTTGAGAATGTGTCTGGGCCTCCACCCTTTTAAAAGCTCATTACCACCGAGACAGTAAATTAACAGGTGTTATCACACAGGCTAAATGACAAACCGATGAGAGCATCTCCTCCAGTATCAAACAGAAATTAATTAGATTCTATCTAAATTGAAGCGCTAGCTAAATCATCACAACACATTTGCACTTTTCAAACATTACGCAACCCCATCGTGCAGAAACTGATAATGCTGTTTTTTCCCTCTCTCTCGTTGTTGTTTTTTTTTTTTTTTTTTTTCATGTGATTTTTGAAGTGGAACGCTCTTGACTCTTCGTCCTGTCGCATCTTTAAGTGTCTCCAATCTAATGTGTTTTCTAATGCGCGCTCTCAACAAGTACATCTCAAGCTTTCTCTCCATGTTTTTATCATTCGATTCCACAGAGGTTTTATTTTTTTTCTTCTTCTTGTTCTTCAGTCTTTTCTTTCTTTCATTCTTTACTCGTAAGTGTACGTCGTCTGCGGTGCTGTGTCTCTGCAAAGCTAAATCAATTGGCTTTCTAATGGAATTAAAAAGGGTTGAAGTGATGTAGGCAGACCGCTATATTAGTTGCTTCAAAAGCGCTCCCCCTAGGCCCCTCTTCCCAGAGCTCTGATGCGGCTTGATCGACACTCAGCTGATCTATAAATAAAGTCTTTTCTTCCCTCACAAAGGCTTTGTGGTTGACGGTTTGTCTTCAAGGTCAGGGGCGGCCTGCTCTGAATAAACACGTTTCAGAGATCATTTGGAAAATGACCCAAGCCTAATTGAGACGGTCGCCCTCTGTCAACTGTTTAGAAAAAGGGGCTCCCTCTAAAATCCTTTACTATTATTTTTTTTTGGGTTTTTTTTTTTTTGCCATCAGGCCAGGATCGTTCTCAGTTCTCCAAGAGATTTTGCTGGTAAAAAAAAAAAATATTCAAGTTACTTTTCGATAGCTGTACGCGCACCTGGTGTTGTTACACTGTCAGGATGTATTTGTGTAAACAGCGAAATGATGGATGGTACAGTAGCTGCTATATACACACGACCTTTTGAATGGCAATATTTATAAAGTGTTTGACTTTCCCAGCAATAGCCCAAATGCTGACACGCTCCACACGCTTCGTATGACCCTGCTTTGCACAAGAAATATCCTTGTTTTTACGAGCGGTCGTGAGTTGTTTAGACAAACCACGACTGTCGTTTTCCATTTTATTCCTGTTATTCTGTTTACGGTGCCCCAGAGTTATGCTGCGGAGAAGACAACGTCGCTTTGTAATGCCACCGGCTTCCAATTTATGGAGCATGTTGATTACCATCCATTTTTCTATTTAAGCCTCTTTCTGTTACAGAGAGTGCCTTCACTGCAGCTGTAGGTATCTTGCTGAGCATTCATTCGGAGTGGTGCATTTAAAACACGCCACTCCTTCAGCCGAGCCCAATAAAGCAAACTTGTGCCGGCCATCAGGAAGGTGATTCTACTCGGCCACAGCCTTGTCCCTCGGCCCCATTTCCTCTAATAGCCCCACAAAAGCCTACATTAAGCTGGAAAGAGGCATGCCATTCCTATTATACCTAATACCTTTATCTTTATAAGTCATTTGGCCACGGTTCTCTTAATGCATTCGAATATGATTAGCACTACTCCTTCTTTTTCAGGTTTTTCCTCTCTTTTTTTTGTATTGAGAAGAGGATCATGCCTTGCTTTCCTTGCTCTCCCCCCAAAACTCCCACCCCTTTGCTGTTTTTTTTTTTGTTTTGTTTTTTTTTTGTAGCCACAGAGCATCACGCTTCCATTCTCGCCACTGCCGTCTCTTAGAAAACAACAAAAAAGTGCCGTCTCTGTCGGTCTGGCAGGAGTTAGGGGGTGTGGGGTGACTGTGTGTGTGTGTGTGTTGGGGGGGGTGCTGCCTAAAGCCTTTTGTCCAGCAGGAGAGACTGTGTCAGCGGCCAGTGAGAAAAGGTGCTCCGGTCATTTGACCACAGTAAAAGCCCGAAAATGTAAAGATTAGGGACGTGAGGGGGTCGAGCCAAGAGCCTATGACTAATGCGGCCGGTCATTCACGGCCCCTACCACATTGTCTGTCCACTGTCCAGATGGCCAGTGGGGGAACAAAGCATGGGAAGAGAGGGGTTGAATGAATTCCAGAGCAAGGCTTCCAGTCAGATTATCATGTAGTGAAGAAAGTCCCCCCCTCCCACCCCCCCCAAATCTTTTATATCGACATGGGCAGAAATCCTTTTGGCCAACGCACTCCGGAGTGCAGGAGTTATCTGCCTTATTCCTACTGAATGAGCAGCTGCTGCAGACCTGCATGCCAAATGTCTGTCATCAAGCATTTGTAACTATAGCAGGAGAAAAGCCATAAACCAACATATTGAAGTAGGTAAGTGATGGAAATGAGATCGGCTTACTGGATTGGCTGGATGTAGATGGTAAATAAGCAAGTGTGTCACCCTGCAGCCCATGTACATGCTCCACAGGGGCAGGAGCACCTGCTGTCAATCTCGCCTCTCCTTGTGTATCAGTTAGGCTCCACCCACTACGACTGCAAGAAACAGAAGCCAGTGACGTTCCGACACAGATTATTCATACTGCTGCCGTAGCTGTCCATGTTTAATTAGACTACATTCCTCACGCGCACACATTTCCATGTTTGTTTTATCTTTTTTCCTCCTTTGAATGAGAGCGCTTTTTAATTGTTTACAATCTCTGAATATTCAGTATTCCGTTCACACGACAGGATTCAAATAAGCTTGTATATCAGATATGTCAAACGGATTAGGAATACGTCTTAGCCGCTTGCATTGATTAGAAAGATCATGTTAAACCGTTTTAAAAGATTAGCCAGCTCCATTATTAGCGAAAATAGATAAGGATCAAAGTGAACTGCCATCAGTAAACAAACAGTTGGGCTTTTTTTTAGGAAGGAATTTTAAAAAAAAAGTAGAAATGCTTTACTTTTCACATTATTTTCTTCGGTGCAGATCTTTTTCATGGTGGCAGTTTGTCATTTGGTGGAACAGTGTAATTTATTTCCATCCTCCTGATGTGTTTCCCAGTAATGGGCTCGCATAGAGAGCGTTTCTGCATACACCCTGAGGGGAAAACACACACTCGCACGCACACACACACACACACACACACACACACACTCTCCAGCCTCACTCACAGCAAATAACAGCTCGTAGAGTGATTGCAGATCTACAGCATGCAAAAAAGTTGATCCAGTAGCCTGTATAGTTTGACACGACATGTATATCATATCCAAACTGGAGAGTTAAGAGCCCTACTTAATACTGTCCACCTTTGAGGAGTGCTGTTATATTCTCAGGAGATTTCATAGCATTGTCCACATTTAAACATGACTTCAGTATTTCCTGAAGGGCAGCGTTCCTTAGGCTACATATACCACCTTCACCTAAGCCTGACATGTACTTGCATTAACTATTCTGAATAAACTATTATGTCTATTCAAACAAGCATCACGTGAAGGTTTTGGTCCATGTCGTTTATCTTCAGTAAGTGTTTGGACATCTGACGCTTGTTGTAATAAGCCTTTATAAAGCTTTGTCATTGCTTATGAAATGATCTTTCATCCTTATGAGCACTGCCCAACAGCATTTCAGCGCCTACAACTCTGGGCCCTTTACATGTAGAGCACAGGCAGCTGCCGATGGGTTAAGAGCAGTGGCCCCTGCTGGCCGCAGCGCAGACCTGCAGCCTGTGAAATGCTCACTCGTGGCCAATGAGGGACACTGAATACTGACACGCTTGGCAACCATTCGGCTGGTTGCCACAGCCAAGCAAGCAAGCAATTCGGAAGCCAGCTGTACTGCAGGAGCTGTTCCTTCTCATTTGCAGTTCATTTATCTCCCATCTCCGCAACCCTCGCCAGCGCACACACACACAAGCTCCCACTGGTAACCCCATCTCCATTGTGCCCAATCAGCTGTGCAAAGTAAATGGCATCTCTTCCCTCCGCCTTTTATTCATTCAAAATAGCACATGCGCGCCTTAGCCAGCCAGCACTGTCCTCTCCACAGAAGCACACTAGCAGAGGCATCAGTATGCAGACATCATACTGTCGTGCAGACGTGCACACTTAGGCACACGTACACAGGCTCGCTGATACACCAAGGCATTCAGCAGCTATTACTCTTAACCCACAAATCAATAACAATGTCAAAACTGACAGTGGGCAAGGCGTCCACTTCAGCCTCAGCATTGTTGTTGTGGCAGCTGAGCGCAAGACTGTATTATCTGTTTTCAGCATCTATTAACTGAGGAGGGTTTGTCGGTTACGAGTTTATGACTGTGCTTGGCGAAAGTGGAAAGGAAACAAAGAGTGGTTAGTATTCAGTTAGAGATGATGAGATCTAGGCTACTACATGACAGTCATACAAATCAAATGAGGCTGATAACGTTGTCAGGCAACACGTGCATCTTATGCTACGGAAGGAAGAGCAGTAAGGGTGTAACGACATCATTACAGTGTTGAAAACGAGAGGAAAAAATTATTCAAATGTAAAATTGTCAGTTACACGCCCGCTTGGTCTCTTCCAGGGGTCTCATTTGCCTTGCTTTGTGTAAACTGCTGTCAGTGGTCGACACTAGACCTATCTGACTTTGTTTTATTCAACTCTGTTCTGCTTATTTATATTTATCTGTTTTATATTTATAAGTGGGCAAAGTGCGTGACACAAACAAACTTGTTAGACTCACAACAGAACTTCATAGCTTCTGTCACACGTGACACAGTAACAGAGAGGAAGCGTGTGAATTAGGTAAACATGACATCTATCAAGATGTATTCTTGCATATATTCTGACTGTGTTAGCTTTCGTGCAATGTAACAGAATACATTAATAGATGTATTAAAGCAACATCCCAGAGCCATACTCAGTAGCATGTGGGGGCACAAAGAAAAAACAAAAAAACACTCACACTGCCACCATTAGGAGTATGTGCCCACTTAATAATCTTTGGGGTCCAAGATACAAAGAAAAAACAACTGAACTAAGTTTTTAATTTATTAATCAAACTTTTTTGATACATTAATATAGTATACCTTAATATAGTCACTATATATATATACACACACACATGATATATGTATGTATGTATGTATTACCCTCTCTGAATTCTAACACAAAATGTGAAAATCTAATTGAACCTTGACCTCAGAAACCATGTCATACCCAAACTAGTGTGCATCACTACACCCATTAAAAAAACAGCATCAGTTACTGAGGGAGTCATCAGCACTGTAAACTTGAGAAAGCTCCAGACATCCTCCAGACTCTCTCCCCTCCTTGGTATGAATCTGCCGTATCTCATTCCCAGCACTAATTCCAATTTAATTGCCAGTGGCCTGAAGCCTCCTCAATAGGAGTAACAAATGGTTTGATTTTGTAGACTTCATCAGACTGCATTTTAAATGCGACACACTAACCCCGCTCGAATGCCAATGAAGCTGAGGAGAGGCTGCCTGTTTACTAATTATCCTTTTTCTTACTGGGAGCCGCACTGCGAGGGTTGTCTGATTAAATCGGATTTGTGGGAATGGGTGTGTGTGTGTGTGTGCACGCGCACGCATGTGGGGGCTCGAGCAGCTCTGTGCTTTGTAAACGATCCTGAGCCGATGTGAGGATCAGCCACTGTAAATTCTCCTGCGTGTCGCAGGTCATCTGGCGGTGGGCAGAGTCATAAATTGTCATCGCTCTATCCGTCAGCACATTAGAGGTTAATCAATCGACTGCTTTCGATACAAACCAGTGGCAAATTTCCAAGCGCTGAAACACATCTCCCGCAGGTCTGCTTTAGGGCTACAATTAACAATTATTTCCTTAGTTAATAATCTGACTATGTTTATTATCTGTTGGTAGTAATCTGTTGTCTGTTATTCAATTTAAAAAGTCTAATTAAATCATTATGTTCTTACAGTCTCCCCATCACAGCACCGCTGTCAATTAAAGTTCTGCCTGAGCGATGTTTTTTTTTTTTTTTTTTTCTTTTGTGGAAATAACGCTTGCTGTCTTATAAGTTTGTTGATCATGTGAGGATTAATGCGTGTTATGTAGTGTGTTTTTTTTTTCTTAATCAACACTGTAATGACTAATTGGCTTTGATATCATAGTGATTCACTGATATGACATTGTGGCCCAATGGCAATGTCCAGAATTTTATGTGTTTATATCTGATGCCGATATTTAAACATGTACTACATCTACAGAAGACTACAGACATTTCTGTAGAGTATTAATGCAGGAATGCATACAGTAGCCTGTTGTTCAGGAGTATAGTGCATACATCATTGTGTATGTGTTTGAAATATTGGCCAAATCTACATATCTTTCCAGCACTGATCAATTTTTAAGCCGATATCTGCTGATCCAAAAGTTATTTTGCTGTTTTTGCGCATGCCTAATTGCCTCGCTAACCTCCTTATGTGTAGATGGCCAGTAGCTTGGATTACATGCTGCAGCTGATGGGCCATAAAAGAAACCAACCAGCTGATCTCGAGACAGAAAGCAGGTTCATTTTTACCAGAATCAGTATATCAATATCAGCCTTCGCAATCTCAATTGTTTACAGTTTGTCCTTTCCAATCACATCGGGGAGAGTGTTGAAAGCTCAGTTAATTATGAAGAATCTGCTTCCAACACCTGTCAAACTCAGTAGGGCCAATTTCTTCCATGTGGGGGTTTGTGAGTGATGAAGACATTTTCTCTGTCTAAATGGACACTGGAGGAACCATATGGTTCCATGACATTATCTTGAGGTAATTAATATGGCATCTACAATGACATCTGGTGGCATTAATCTGTCCGCGAGCAGCGCGGTGCATCTTGCCGTGCACGGACTACAGCAGACCAACATGAAAGTGAATTATCTGTTGCTATTATTGGTGCAAAGTCTGGGAAAGGCCTGAACCCCTGAGTGAAGAGAAGTAATTGTCTCACTGTGTTAATGGAAGGTGCGCCATTCTCATTCTGTTTTGCCTCCCTAGCCTGAAAGCGGTCGCTTTAGGGGCCTTTCTGCTGGGTGGGGAGGGGGGTGTTTTGAGGGACAATTTTGGATTTAAAGAAAGGATATCTGCTTGAAATGAAGCCTTGCTTAACTCGCTTGCTTGATCACTTTCCGTCCGACATGTATTTGGACAACAGATCCTCGGGGGCTAGTGGCACTTTGATAGTAACATACAAAATGTTATTTTGCTTCTCGCTCACTCTGTCTCTCTCTCTCGCTCTGTCTCTTGCTCTCTCCCTCCTGCCATTACCCATCCCTCCTCCTGTTAGATCAATAAACAATTCATTCGGGCTCTTTTCTTTGCTTTTCTTGTCAGAGGCGCAGAGGCGTTTTGAATGCATTAAAGCTGCGCTCTTGCTACTGTCACATGCTCTGTATTGCGGAGTGGAGCTGTCAGCCAGCGGCTGCTCTAATACCACATTATGCCCAGACACTCTCCGGGATTACATGGATGTGCGCATCTCCTGTAGTCTGGCCTCATTAGGTGTCAGGCTGGGTGAGTGAGCGAGTGAATATTGTGGTCACCGTGAGGCACTGGACTCATCACGTCGCACGCGTGCACGGACACGCGCTCACACCTCCAGCCTGCCGCAGACGCTGCAGGAACAGTTTGTACCTGTTGACTCCTTAGCTGACTGTCATGGACATTACATGAAAGATTTCTTTAGGCGTCCTTCTGGCCCTCACTCGCTTTCTTTCTCTTTTTATCTCTTACTCTTCTGCTTGCTTGTGCTTTTTTTTCTTTCTCCCCCTCTTCCTTTTTTTTCTCTCTCAGAAGCTGACATGGTCTCTGCCAGCCATGTTTGAGACAGAGAGGGGACCGAAAGAGAGAGATAAAGTGGGATAGGGAGGTGTGTGCTCTCTCCAGTCGGTCGTGCTTGTCTGTCGGAAGCACAGGCGCGAGACCCCTTGGTGTTTGGTTTTCATTGAGCATCGGGTTACCGTGGAAATGAATGGGTCGAGGAGACTTTAGATGCGGCTTTACCCTCCTAGCCCCGAAACACAGCGGCAAACAGAGAGCAGCCTGTCCCCCAGCGAAGCTCACAATACGCTCGTTTATGCCTCCCAATTATAATTAAGACACACTCTTTAAGAAAATCATTACCCAGCTCAAAGAAGAGAACAGTTACTGTGCTCTCAGTTGAGCCCCCTGTATGCTCTACATTTACCAGCGCAGGCACTTCAGGGTGTGCGCAGTTCTCCTGTTCCTTAACGTTTATTGAACCTTCGTGTCCATATAATCTCTGTCTTAACAAAACCTTGAATCTCTAAAATGGTAACCAGAGAATTTTTCAAGTAACCAGATTTTATTCCAAGTAACTTTGGACTCTTACTATTGGTCCCTTCATGATAAAGGACAGCTGGTGTTATCAAACTGGATGTCTGTTTGCGATTAGGAGAAAATGCCATCAACTTCTATGCCTCTAAAGATCAACCCTAGAAAAATAACCCTGCAGATTTCAAAGCCATAATGTCATAATGTAAAGTAATTTAGTGACGCACCTAAAAAGGATGATCCTTCAAGTGTTCTTTAGCAAAACAAAATGGTTCTGTATAGAACCTTGAACACTCGATGAACTCGAGTTTAAGGGTTCTTTGCCTATGAAAGCTTTCCTCAGATTGTTGTTTAAGTGTTTTTTATACCACCAGGAGTCCTTCTATGGTTGCAAGCTTGACATTGTAAATTCAGCAGAACCCTTTTTGGTGCCATATTGAACTAAAAAAAAATATTGTTCAAAAAGGTTCCACATAGAAGTGTCTGATAGCGCGTTCTCCATCAAAGTTTTGACTTTAAATTAAATAAAGTGTGTTCTCTCTCTTTTGTACAGTACTATGGATTTGTATTGGTTTAAGTTAAATACACTGTGTAACTATATACTGTAGTAAGTAAGGTAAAAAAAGTTTGATTAATAAATTAAAAACTTAGTTCAGTTGTTTTTTCTTTGTATCTTGGACCCCACATGCGTGACAAAGATTATTAAGTGGGCACATACTCCTATTGGTGGCTGTGTGAGTGGTTTTTTTTTTTTTTTTTTCTTTGTGCCCCCACATGCTACTGTGTATGGCTCTGGGATGTTGCTTTGGCACCGTTTTGGCCATATTGTGTGTCCGCCTGCGCCCCTGCAGCCCCCATTGTCCCTTAGCCTCAACGGGGCTGCCAGAGCGCCCAAAGCCTCCACCCCCACTTGGCTTTCGCAGCTGCCCCCGGTGACCCCCTCACCCCTCCTGCTGTTCGGCCCAGCCTCTCCCACAGCGCTGTGCATACCACACGACAGCAGTGTGTACATACAGAGCGCTGCCTATCAGCTACACCATCTAACACACCCTCACTGTGGTGATACCGAATACCACACACTCGTCGGGCATTTCACTTTTTTTATGTACAGCCTTTAGGTGTGTGTGTGTGTGTGTGTGTGTGTGTGTGTGTGTGTGTGTGTGTGTGTGTGTGTGTGTGTATATATATATGTATATGTATGTATATATATAAAATACTAAATTCCTATCATCTTATCCACTCAGATGCTTATGTTTGTAATCACTCTGGAACAAATACATATGTATGTTATAGTTGAGCTCTTTTTCTTACTATTTATATTTGGAGTGGCTATCTGTCCATGGTGTACCCTGCTTTCGCCCCATGACTCTGGGTTTGGCTCCAGCCCCTCCATGACCCCGACTAGCGTGCACTTGTGCAATAGTTTAAGTACCCTTGATCAAATCTTGTTTTCTAGGTGAGAATTAGGTACCACATCTCCAATAGAGAAAACACTTCTTCCCATCAAACTGTGCAATATCTGTAGAATATTTATTGTACAAACTGTACAATATTTAAGATACTTGGTGATATAAATAAACCAAAATGTGCCCTGTGCATAAGTTATGATGTATTTTATGTTTTGTTTTATTTGTTTACAGTATGTTCAACAGGAGTATTTTATGACTAAAGTTATGGGATCTCTGGTAAAAGTATCTTTTTAGTTTTTGGCGTAGTTTGGTAATGTCTATAGCCCTTTATATTGTAAGTATGTTTCATAATGAATAGACCAAAAGAAATGAAAATGTCAGCTGCTCTGTACGTTATTAGAACAATTTATGATGAATGAGAGCAATAACTATCGTCCCAAATTGCTTGAAATAAACACTCTTGTTAAGTCGGTATTAAAATTTCGACAATTTTTAACCATGAACAATTTTTTCTTCTCTTCTATAAAGTTACTATGTGAGAAATAGGAGGTTTGATAATCAGAGCAGTAATATTAATCATTGATTCCACAATGCAGATGAAACGCACATAACAAACCAAATTCATCAGTCTAGCTAGACAGCTTATAGCTCCCTTCATGCAGAATCCAGGCATTAATGTATGCTACCCTGCCGATCGGAGCAGCAGCGTGCCTCTCCACCAGTGCAATCATGGGGAGATCTTCATTGAGCAACAGGTGACATCACACCCCACTGCTGGGGTGACAGACAGAGCAGCAGGAGTTTGTTTTCCATCAACACCGCTGAAATGAAAAACAAGCTAATTGACTACAGTCTCGAATGACAGTCCCTGGCTTTCGAATCACACACACATGCACGCGGTCTCATGGTGCCTCTTCCCCTCGCACTGACACTAACAGCCAGAGCAGCTCCATTCTCCCCTTCGCATGTTTCAATTTAATCAGCACTCTGTTTTTGCCTGTTTAATTTTCACTGTCACCTTGACAACAGCCTATAGATTATGCAAACGAAACCGAAGGATCCGGCCTGTAAAGCACGTGAGGTAGGCGAGCGCACGTCAAAGATTTCCTGCACGGTGGCTGAATGGCACGATGAGGGCACCGTTAAGCAACGGCCAGAGGCACTCCAGGCCCATTAACTTAACACTGCAAGTAGAGCAAAGAGGCCCTTACAAATAGACACATGAGTGGAGGTAAATTATGCCAAAACTCGGGCAGCAGCAGCAGCAGGCAGCGGCAGGCTAAGCACTTCTCTGTCCAGGTGCCACTTTGTCCGACTCAATTTTACACTGTAATAGAGGTGGCTGGGTCTCTCTCTCTCTCTCTCTCTCTCTCTCTCTCTTTCTCTCGCTCTCTGCCTTTACGCTGAGCTTTTCTCCGCCAGTCCATTTTCTCCTGCCTCTCCTAACTTCTCACAGTGGAACACTTAATTCCAGCTAACACCAATCAGATGGACAGTGCACTTCCTTTCCCAGCCTGCGCTCTATCAGCTGTCTCTCTCTCTTTCTCTCTTTCTCTCTCTTTCTCTCCCAAAATAGTTTTTTCCCAGTGAAAAAGGTTTTTTTACCAGCTGAGCGAACTGCCAATATCTCTCTGAGATTAAAAAAATCTGATCAGTAGCAGAGGTATACCGAAATCCTTCAGTCTTACTTTGTTGGCTTGCTTGGTTTCAGCTTGTTTCAGCTTACTTTAACCTCTGACCTCCAGAGAAATGCATACAGTCTACAGGACTTTCTTTCTGTAGTTTGAATCAGGTTTAATTCAGACTGATGTTTGAACTGATGGTTTGTTCACTGTTCCTTGAGGTACAAGGTTGTATTAAAAAAAACTCATAGCTACCTGTGTTGTTCTTACATTTTTAATAGTATTTTTAATAGTAATAATATTAGCAAAGAGTTATTCTGGGACGAGAGGAAAGTATCTCATTGTGGTTAAAAGAATGTTTCAGGTTTTTTTTGGAATTGAGCTGTGTTGCAGTTCTACATACTTTGAGCGCTTTTGAAAGTATTGTTTTATAAATATTTTTATACATAGACACCCACTTCACTCTTAATACTTGTTTTTCAATGCAAGGCCATGAAGTCTTCATTAAAATATATGTTCAGTTATGAGTTTGCTTCTGCTGCCATTGGCGCTGGGACCTTAAGATACTCTGATGACTCTGATGGCCGAAGTTAGATTACAGCATAAGTATCTAATGTTCAGGGGTTTAAACACAACACTGAACACATCACTGTCTGACTCCAGTGTTGGCATGTAAAGTCTTTAATACAGAATCACTAAATGTCACATATAACTGTGTTGTGCTATAGGATGTTTCTAGAAAGAACATTTTTCTAGAGTTTAGTGCAGTTCCTATGTATTTACTGAATTTCCCAATATATTAGATTAACCCAATAAACAGTAACTAGACATGCTAATGAGCAGAAATGTGTTCTCTTTAGAGGATGTGTTAAATTCTTATTTTCACTAAGAAAATCAATAAAACATGTCGTTTGACCAGAGGTGGTGTTAATGATGACAGAAACATTATTCACTGCAGCATTCTTAACATACTGCAACAAGTTTTTAGATAATTATTAGGTTTTTTTGTTTTAACACCTATTACATGTCTCAATGTTTTTTTAGTTATGTATATTTACCTGATAAACATATTAATGTTGTTTGTTGCAGCATGAACGTAACACTGAAAGATGATAACTGTGGAAAACAGTTGCAGTCAGTTAAAATAATCATGGTCAGACTGTTTTTATAATAATTGTGACAGGCTTACTAGAACTAGGTGCATACGCTGTACGTGTGGGTGCTGAAGAAGGTGTATGAATGTAGGTTATTGTGCCACTAGCTAATTACATACAGGATATGTTTAGGTACTGGGGTTAAAGGGCAGTCTGTCTGCATATACAGACACACACATATGCATACACACACACTCAGACACAGACGCCTTTGGAATTACAACCACAGCACCTACTCAGTCCATCTGATTTCACTGGACCAGATTGTGATGTTATAACAAGATGTTATTTAAGCATAGGAAGCTCTGTAAATATACTAGGTTATCCAGTGTGACTGTTTTAATGGAAAGTATAAGAATAGAAAAGTTATTTAATTGTCCTCGTTACGTTTGAAAGAATACTCCAGCAGCTTTTTTCCCATCTAATCATCTGTCAAACCTGTATTATAGCATTAATTACCACTGACAGTCAAAATGTTTCCCTGTGTAGCAGAGGCTGTGAAAACTTCGCCCACATTAAGATGGAGGCTGAAAACTCTGCCCATATCACTGTATTCAGAGCTCGCTTGTGAAAACTCCACCAACATCACTAAATTGACGGAGACAGTAAAAACTCCACCCACCTCACTACATTCAGACAGACAGTAAAAACTCCACCCACCTCACTACATTCAGACATACAGTAAAAACTCCACCCACCTGACTACATTCAGACAGACAGTAAAAACTCCACCCACCTCACTACATTCAGACAGACAGTAAAAACTCCACCCACCTGACTACATTCAGACAGACAGTAAAAACTCCACCAACCTGACTACATTCAGACAGACAGTAAAAACTCCACCAACCTGACTACATTCAGACAGACAGTAAAAACTCCACCCACCTGACTACATTCAGACAGACAGTAAAAACTCCACCAACCTGACTACATTCAGACAGACAGTAAAAACTCCACCCACCTCACTACATTCAGACAGACGGTAAAAACTCCACCCACCTCACTACATTCAGACAGACGGTAAAAACTCCAACATCACTACATTCAGACAGTAAAAACTCCACCCACCTGACTACATTCAGACAGACAGTAAAAACTCCACCCACCTCACTACATTCAGACAGACAGTAAAAACTCCACCCACCTCACTACATTCAGACAGTAAAAACTCCACCAACCTGACTACATTCAGACAGACAGTAAAAACTCCACCAACCTGACTACATTCAGACAGACAGTAAAAACTCCACCAACCTGACTACATTCAGACAGACAGTAAAAACTCCACCCACCTGACTACATTCAGACAGACAGTAAAAACTCCACCCACCTCACTACATTCAGACAGACAGTAAAAACTCCACCCACCTGACTACATTCAGACAGACAGTAAAAACTCCACCAACCTGACTACATTCAGACAGACAGTAAAAACTCCACCAACCTGACTACATTCAGACAGACAGTAAAAACTCCACCAACCTGACTACATTCAGACAGACAGTAAAAACTCCACCCACCTCACTACATTCAGACAGACGGTAAAAACTCCACCCACCTCACTATAGTCAGACAGACAATAAAAACTCCACCCACCTCACTACATTCAGACAGACGGTAAAAACTCCACCAACCTGACTACATTCAGACAGACAGTAAAAACTCCACCAACCTGACTACATTCAGACAGACAGTAAAAACTCCACCCACCTCACTACATTCAGACAGACAGTAAAAACTCCACCCACCTGACTACATTCAGACAGACAGTAAAAACTCCACCCACCTCACTACATTCAGACAGACAGTAAAAACTCCACCAACCTGACTACATTCAGACAGACAGTAAAAACTCCACCAACCTGACTACATTCAGACAGACAGTAAAAACTCCACCCACCTCACTACATTCAGACAGACAGTAAAAACTCCACCCACCTGACTACATTCAGACAGACAGTAAAAACTCCACCCACCTGACTACATTCAGACAGACAGTAAAAACTCCACCCACCTCACTACATTCAGACAGACAGTAAAAACTCCACCCACCTCACTACATTCAGACAGACAGTAAAAACTCCACCCACCTGACTACATTCAGACAGACAGTAAAAACTCCACCCACCTCACTACATTCAGACAGACAGTAAAAACTCCACCCACCTGACTACATTCAGACAGACAGTAAAAACTCCACCCACCTCACTACATTCAGACAGACAGTAAAAACTCCACCCACCTCACTACATTCAGACAGACAGTAAAAACTCCACCCACCTCACTACATTCAGACAGACAGTAAAAACTCCACCCACCTGACTACATTCAGACAGACAGTAAAAACTCCACCCACCTCACTACATTCAGACAGACGGTAAAAACTCCACCCACCTGACTACATTCAGACAGACAGTAAAAACTCCACCCACCTGACTACATTCAGACAGACAGTAAAAACTCCACCCACCTCACTACATTCAGACAGACAGTAAAAACTCCACCCACCTCACTACATTCAGACAGACGGTAAAAACTCCACCCACCTGACTACATTCAGACAGACAGTAAAAACTCCACCCACCTGACTACATTCAGACAGACAGTAAAAACTCCACCCACCTCACTACATTCAGACAGACGGTAAAAACTCCAACATCACTACATTCAGACAGACAGTAAAAACTCCACCAACATCACTACATTCAGACAGACAGTAAAAACTCCACCCACCTGACTACATTCAGACAGACAGTAAAAACTCCACCCACCTGACTACATTCAGACAGACAGTAAAAACTCCACCCACCTGACTACATTCAGACAGACGGTAAAAACTCCACCCACCTGACTACATTCAGACAGACAGTAAAAACTCCACCCACCTGACTACATTCAGACAGACAGTAAAAACTCCGCCCACATCACCACATTCAGACAGACAGTAAAAACTCCACCCACCTCACTACATTCAGACAGACAGTAAAAACTCCACCCACCTGACTACATTCAGACAGACAGTAAAAACTCCGCCCACATCACCACATTCAGACAGACAGTAAAAACTCCACCCACCTCACTATAGTCAGACAGACAATAAAAACTCCACCCACATCACCACATTCAGATAGACAGTAAAAACTCCGCCCTCATCACCACATTCAGACAGACAATAAAAACTCCACCCACCTCACTACATTCAGACAGACAGTAAAAACTCCACCCACCTCACTATAGTCAGACAGACAGTAAAAACTCCACCCACCTCACTATAGTCAGACAGACAGTAAAAACTCCGCCCACATCACTACATTCAGATAGACAGTAA